>OX392427.1:5025348-6225583 GCA_947623395.1 Synanthedon tipuliformis | reverse complement strand
GAGTTTGTTTGTTTGTTTGGTTGTGCTCGCAGAGATATACTATTTCGTTGGGTTGAACGCGCTAATCTCAGGCAGGAAGTTCGAATTGAAAAATTCTTTTTGTGTTCAATAGTCCATTTATCGAGGACCGCTTAAGGCTGTATAGCATTTTGAACGCGGACGAATTCGCGGGCAACAGCATGCTGTTATTAATTTCTCGGTAGTTTTCTGTAAGAGGGTGATTTCTGTCGCTAGACGGGCTACCCAAATGATTGCTAAACACAGTGTGCCCTGACACTGTTTTCCAGATCGAGACCAGAGCCAATTTTTGAAAAGTTGCAGAGTTGACCCTGCCGGGAATCGAATCGGGGAACCTTAGAACAGAGCATTAAGGTATGCACCCTAACCACTCATCCAACGTGCTCGTCTAAACTTATTTATTACAACAAACCGTTAATATTAAACCATACGATATAGTTCTATAAACCGCTTTACTGTCTATTAATAGAACAAATTAAAATAATGTATGAGTTAATACTTTCATTCGAGTGCAAACTTTAAGAGATACACGTCACACAATTTTGTCGAACATTTTAGTGCGAAATCATCAAAAATTATATATCTGAAAGATATATATTATGTAGTTCTAAAAGATAATTTTATATCACCTGTTTGATACTCCCAAAGTCACTCATCAAAAGCTTAGGGTACTTCCCGTTGACCTAGAATCATGAAATACGTCAAGAATCATGGTCTCAAGATATATAAAGGAAAAACCGTATAAAAATAACTTGTAATATGACGCTTTTTTTTTTTCGCGAGATTAAAATCTTACTTGCTAGTTAAATATAATTCCAATTTTAAATAGGTTTTTTTTATAAGAGATGGGTTAGCTCTTGGCCAACAATCAACCATGTGTCTAGGATGAGGCCTAAGATGGAACGAGCTAAGTAGAAACTCATAGTGCTCACTTCTTGCAATACAGATTGTATTGTATCTCTTACAGTATTACTTAAGTGCTGTGTGGATATGGTAACCACTCGCAGCGTCCAGCAATCACTCCTTGCAAGCAGATGGATTTGTCACCGTATGCGCCGCGGTCGCGTATATGAGACTCACACAGTAACGGATTTTAATGCGGTTTTTAATAATTTAAAAAGCGTTAAATGAGGAAAGGTAGTGTATATAATTTGAAGAAAAAAATTGCACACGTGCGAAGCCGAACGTGAGTCGCTATCTATGTAAATTTTTAGGCCAAAGGTAAACAATACATTTATGTCGTGTTATATTTTTGAATATAAGTCGCATATAAATAAAAAAAATTGTGTCTGTGTCCATCGTACACCTTAAATTAAATAATTAAGTAAATAGTAAATAAATCTTTAAAAAAAATCGTTATTTATTTGTCAATTATTCACAAATAATATCAAATTTATTTGAAACCACTCTTTATTTTTTATGGGAATCGCTTAATTTAATAGTTATTGAACTTCACTCATAAGTTTTATGATTTTTACATTGAAGAGGAATTTTAATTTACAATGTAAAATAAGCTGGTTGCCACAATAAATTAGTTTTATTTTAGTTACAACGTCGCATTCATCACTGCTTAGTTACTTATTAACTTAAAATACTTACATAAACATCATTTTACTACTATACATACCTATAAGCATCCTATATGTAAATAATTAAAGTATAGTAATATCAATTTGTTACAATTACGTGTCAAAATCCATAAGTATCTGAGATGTGGTGATAACGTGCAGCTCGCCGCAATAGTATCACGTGTGTTGTCTGCTTGAGTGCATTTCCCAAGAGACGCAGAGAGAGGCAAGACGAGGCCATCAGTAACCGCTAGCAACTGCACTTAGTCGGTCGTGATCTGTGCTAATTACCTATATTAAAAAAAATAGTTTATTGTTCCAGTCAACTCGGTCAAGAAGTAAGTGGATATATTTCTTTTTATTTTTTAATATATTTTTATGTTTTATTGCTGTTAATCTATTGTTTCATTTATTAAATGCATTTTGAGGGTATTTTTTTGTTTGGGGGCTTTATTTTGAAAAATTCAATTTATTTTATTTTGTATTCGCTACAATAAAAATTAATATCATATTATAATCTGCTGCAGTTTGCCTAATTAACAAAATTATTTTATTTTATTAATTTTTTTTAAAAAAAAAAATGGTTTTGTTAAAAAAATAATATAACCAAAATATACAATAATTTATTTGCTTTATGTACTGTATTTCATTTTAGTTAGGTAATAATAAGAATTAATATAACGCAATATTTGAATCTTAAAAGTAGAACACAAGGCGTGTATATAAGAATATATAGATACGCAAAATATTTACACAATATACTATCACTCATAATGTATACCAATAAGTAAAACAGAAGTGTGCTTTTAATATCAAAATAACTGCTTTTTACTAATTTAAATGTATAAATTATCATTAGAATTTTAGAATAATATGCATTCATATTTTTCTTATAACTTTTACATCATAACTTCTAACATTTTACTGTTTAGGTACTTATTTATTTTTTAATTAAGAATAAATATTAATTTAAAAACGTTGAAAATATTGAAACATTACAAAGGCTGCTTTTCAATAAATCCATAATAATTAATGTAATATCATTCATACATATAGAAATTTATAAAAAGAAAGTAATATAATAATTTAAATAAAAGTAGCCGATTAAAACTTTAAAGTTTTCACCAACTACAAGTAAAGTGTTGATTAGTTACTTTTAGAATTAATTTTATGTTTTATTAAATTATGCACTCGGTTTAGTGCATCCTTCGATAGGCGATTTTTTTTTTATTATTATTTTTTTAATGTTTGTGACTTTTACCGTACAAACAAAGGTATATCAGCTAAATTAACAGGTGACTTTAAATGACGGTTAGCCTACTTGACAGATGGTGAAAGAGGCCCTACGACGTCAAGTTAGGCTACGTCTGCTCTGCTAACACCTCGCCTTAAATATTTGTCTCTTTTAAAGAGAATTTAAATTTAAATTTATATTTGTATTTTAGTGATTTTAGTAATATATCATTAACGACTTCCACAAGTAAAGCAGACAAGAAAAGTGCTTTATCAGTTTCATTCATTTCAAAATTCGCTAAGGCTTAGGTTTGAAGTAGGTATTCATTACTGATTGACATAATTTGTCATCTATACTAATATTATAAAGCTGAAGAGTTTGTTTGTTTGTTTGTTTGTTTGAAAGCGCTAATCTCAGGAACTACTGGTTCGAATTGAAAAATTCTTTTTGTGTTGGATAGATCATTTATCGAGGAAGGCTTTAGGTTATATAACATCACGTTGAGACTAATAGGAGCGAAGAAACAGTCGAAAATGTGGACAAAACGGGGAAAATTATTCATCTTTGAGGGCTTCCGTTGCGTGCGCTGCGAAAACCGTCGCGAGCACCAGCTAGTCGCTAATAAAGATAGCAATAGAAATTGTCACTTTGAATTTTCAAAGGAAAACAGACCTTATCATTCTTACAACATACAAAGAATGTTCAATCTTAGGGTGATAGAGCACTTTATTTGTCGAGTTTACATTCGCTTTACAGTTACATTTTACATTCGAGTTTACATCGTTCGCAACAAATATCAACAAACAAACTCAGAACAATGGAAGTTATGACAAAAGTAATAAGCGAATGGGGTTGCTTTCTTAAGCTAAAGAGGTTACCGTGTGGCACTGCTTGCGCCTCGTTTCGCTTGGAACAGGAACTGGATAGAAAGTCTGAAGGTAAAACACTGAGGCGATTCTCGCGAAATTGTTTTATTAAAATAGCATCCAGCTTCGCATTTATGCAATTTTTCCCCAAAAATTATACGCACAAAGCTTAAACCTTCCTAGGTTATAGCTTCAGTGAAAACCGCATTGAAATCGGTTAAGCCGTTTTTGAGATAAGCCTGCACAAACAAACAGATAAACAGGCAAAAAATTAAAAAAAAATGGGTATTTTATTATACTAATCGATAGGATTATTATTCAGGATAAAATTTCTCTAACAAACATTTGGTCTTACTCTCGTCTGTCGCACAAGACATCCATGAAGAATAACTATTTTATAAATGTAAAATCTGTAATTGGCTGTTTTTGTGTTTTTTTGTGTGTGTAAATTTTGAGAGCTGTAGATTTTGTTTTGAATAAATAAATAAATAATAATGGCGATCTCATTCTCAGCTCAGGTTTGTTCAAGTCGTAATAAGTGGAAATAAACCCCTATGAAAAATCTCCTCCTCCTTTTATATCTGAGTATTGTGTTCGTTTTATTTATAAACAAAACTAAATACCTGTGAATAACACATCACCTTACATTGTAAAACAATGCAAAGTTATGTTCACACGTTTACACCTTGTTGAAAACCATAACAAAGTCCTCTGAGGAAAATCTTAATAAATTTCATGTCGTTTCCACACTTCGTGGGAGATTATTACCAAATAATTTTATACTTTACTTATTTAATAGTTAATAGCGCAATCAACAAAGAAATTATGAATACTCGTTGAAAAAGCAATATATCGCCTGACATCGTTATTGCTAATATACTTAGCCAGGAGTTAGTTTCCTTAATTTTAGATAACCCTCGAGAGCAGTACTTTTTTTCTGGATGAAAGGTACCCTATGTCCTTTCTGGTGTCCCAGACGTGTGCGCAAAATTTCATGGTGATCGGTTCAGTAGTTTTGCGTGAAAGAGTTACAAACATCCATACATACATCCATACAAACTTTCGCATTTATAATATTAGTACGGATAGCATAATGTACAAGTCGCAAAATGTGCAGGCTAAGTAAAATGTACAAATCTTATAACGTGCAGATCACAAAATGTGCAGATTGCAAAACGTGCAGGTCGATATTATGATTTATTTTTTGTTTATTTTAAAGATTTTTCCAATCTCTATATATATAAAAAATTTGTGTCACGTTGTTTGATGCCAATGAACTCCTAAACTACTGAACCGATTTTGATAAAACTTCGTAACTATGTGTAATTTGGTCCAACTTAAAAGATAGTTTTTATTTTGAACCCAGGCGAAGACGAGAGCGTGTAGCTAGTTTATAATAAATGTTTATCATTTATCTATCTATCTATCTATCTATCAACTATCTATCTATAATAATACAAATAATTAATAAATCGTAAACGAGCTATGTCTGACCATTATTATTATTTTTTCAAATAAACCATTTGTTAAAAAAGTTAAAAAAAAGTTTTAAGATTTTTTGCCTGTTTGTGAGTATTTTGTGTTTTAAATTAAAAACCAAATTGTTTGAACGATTTTTTTATAAAATTTAGTAAACAAGTAATGTATGCAATTTATAACATTTGAAATAAGCACATACATACATTTTATCACTTTTTAATATATGATTTCGATGGAAATAACTGCTGTATAAAATATAATATAAATATATAGGTAACTAATATATAATTTCCTGTATAATTCACCGTATATAAAAGGGCTAAATAGAATGATTTAAAAAACAGAACTGATACCAATTAAAAGACCAAAGAATACTATTTTTTATTGTCTATCATTCTTAGTAAAATAAATATAAAAAGGAATTATCTGATGTTAAAAAAGCCACTATCCGCCAATTAAGGGCAATAAAATAATCATTTTATTATAAATATAGTAAAATGAAATGCTATGTAAGTAGTTAAATTTAACAAACCATTAATGAGTCTGAAGTTAGATATTGCGACACCTTCCTTGAAGATGACCGTTATGACGCATTAGTACTAAATATCATTCCGCACTTCTTTCGTGATTATGCAAGTTTATCTTTTTTTTTGTGGTTCTTTTGTGTTATTTTTTTTTAAAACGGGCTTATTTTTTTAACATCTTGTCAAAACGTTTGGTCAACATAACTGGTGATTTTAGAACTGGCGAGTACCTCAGTCAACAAGTTAGCATTGCCATACAACGAGGTAATACAGCCAGCATTCTTGGGACACTGCCTAGGGGACCGAAGCTTTATATTATATTATATATGCTTTATAATGCGCACTGCCAGGGTTTGGAACTCCCTGCCGGCGTCTGTATTTCCGAGTATATATAACCCTAATCTTTTCAAGGTTCGAGTGAATAGGCATCTTCTGGGTGAGCTCGCTCCATCTTAGGCCTCATCTTTGCCACATGGCTAGTTGTTGGCCAAAAGCTAGGTGTATTCCCAGTAGTTCGGTTGACAGTTCGGTTGACCGAACTAGTGAGACTTTTTTTCCCAGTAGTTCAACCCATATCTTATATAAAAAAAAAATGTTATAAAATATATTATTATACTTAGAATTAATACATTATATTATTATTGTACAAATAAAGTACATAAATCAAAGAAAAAGATTTTATTAATATCATGAAGTATGAAAGGGAAAAAGTTATACTGGCCATTTTATGAAAGTAAATGTGCGCCATTTTGTTACAAATACATAATGGAATTTTGTAGACATTTCGTGCCAAAAAATTAAAATTACTAGCTAAATTTGGGTTTCACAAAATGAATCGCTAAATGTGTTGCTAAGCTCAAATTGTTTAAAACTCGAGAACGGCTAAACCGACTCGGGTTTTTTTTAAATATTTGTTGAACTCCGAGGAAGGTTTTCATTAACGGCGTCGTAGTCAAATTACTAATATAATATGTCAATATGTTTGACAAAGGTTTTCGGTGTCCCTATTATTTAACATACCGTAAGAAGTTTGTTCAAGAAATTCAAGGACAGAAATTTTAGTCTTGTTAAAGCCATAAGGATGACCTGTATATTGTATGTATATAAAGGTTGATAATTAACAATAATGAGATACGATTAAGTCTGACACAATTCCATATTCGCAACATAATTTTTAGGATAATTTTTAATAATGGAATAATTTCGAGTAACATTAACAATTATTTTAATTATATGGTTTTTGGTACATAGCTTTCCAATATCTTTTTTTTTAATCACTGAAAATCTCCAGACATGTCTATACTGTTACCATTTCTTCGTACATTTTTCTTAAGTAAACTCTTTAACTCCTAAGACCACTATAAAATTTGTATCGATATATTACCATAAAAAAAAACTAAAAATGTATTAATTTCCATGAATTTTTGCTTAAAAACGTCTGGCCTCTTGCTTCACGGCGAACAAATAGCACTCATATTGTCAAATATTTATTTTAAAGTGTACCATTACGTTATCCTTGAAAATTTTAATACATATGTCGTGGGCAGATCGTTAAGTATGAAATCAAAAATCTGTCACCAAAAGTCAAAAATAGGTGCGACGAGGAGCGGAGCGGAGCAAAGCGAGGAGGAGCGTGTTAGGTTTACATGGAAATAAATTTGAGGAGCCGAGCGAGGCGGAGCGGAGTGAGGCGACCCTCTCTGTTTTAACAAAAATATGGTCTGCCCAGGAATATCATGATATGCCCAATTCTACGATGTGCCAACGACACATATAACTTGATATTAGTATCATGTTGAGAGCTGTTTCTATATATATACGTGTCTATGAAAAGCTTTGTTCTACAAAAATCTGTCGTATCAGAGTTTCAAAACAAAGAGTTATCTTATCAGCAAACCTTCACCATATTCACAATTTCGACTGTGCCGAAACTGCGTGACTTATCTACTGTGCGATTAAACTTGATTACGTACGTGATATACAATGTATCTTGTTATCAGTGAAAAAAAAATACATATTGAATCACATTCGAATATTTAGGTATCTATACTTTTTTGCTTATTGCATTGTTTCAGAAAAAAGGCTAAATTTGAAAATTAAAATTTTTAAATATCTTTAAAATAAAAAAGTTAATTATCTATGTCTGTTCAAAAAACATACAAAACGGACAATGTTTCCTAAGATTTACATATTTGCTTAAGGATAATATTTATCTTTTAACGCATCAAAGACATATACTTAATATACTGGTGAGGTGAAGTATAATAAACGCATTTTTTTTTAATACTTAAACATTTATTACAGGTAAACATGAAGTTGAAATCAGAGTTACTCGTTCAACCAACTGGAGAGATGTGGAAGCAGATACGAGTCGAGCTAAACGAAGATGTAGCCAACAATGAGCGTGATCTTGCTGCTATTAAGGATTGGTTGAAGAAACAGCCACATTTGCCTGACGAATGGGGTAAATATCAATAAAACGCTTTGTCGACGAGCCCGTTTGATGAGTGGTTAGGGTGCTTGCCGTAACGCTCAGTTCCAGGGTATCCGGCAGTTTCAAAATGTTGCCTCCCTGTCTTGTCAATCGTCTACTCAGACTTGAAATTGCATTTCAGATTTCAGTACTCCAGACTTACCCAGACAGAACCTAGGTAAAGGCATCTTATACCCATACCTAGGTCTGATCCATACATTTTGCAACCATGACATTCTCTTTAGTCCAGGGCGACTTATCAACATGAACAGCCAACTGATGCAGCATAATAATATATCTTTGGAAAATATATGTGATTTTTCGGTTTATTGCAAGGCAATCAATAGTAAAACACTTATTTATATTATGTGTAATCCTGAAGATTAAGCAAAAAAAAAAATAGAATCAAATTTACCAGAAAAGCTATATTTTACAAGATTAGGGTAATAACGCAAGGAAAGAACCTCTTATCTTTATCAACTAATTGAACGTATATACCGGTTGTAAGAGCATAAATCCTGTTGAGTTAGAGACCGGTTTCCAATATATAAAGGAACGGGGTGAGCGTTCCGATTTCAATAAAACAATTCCAATAGATTTAGGCAAAAGTACATACATTTATTAATCGATATCATTTTATCGTTTTACCTACATCGGAGAAAATAACCACCAATACTCCAAGAGGTAAATTACTGATTAATTGATTAAAATAATACATAAACTTTGTAATATTATATAAAAGAAAGATACAACCTGGTTTTCCTTATAGTCAACAATACATTTGATACTTTTAGACTTCGCTTTACTATTAACATTTTCACAAATTGTACGTCTTCACGGTGATAATAAATATAAAAAGACAAGACTTGTGCGCCGCGGCCATGCCGCGGCTTGCAACCTTTTTTTCTTAAATATAACCTCTCCCCGCTAATAGATCTACCCGTAAGCCCAGTGTACATTCAGTTGAGTTGCCCTTTATGAAAATATATATCTGTCAAACCTACATTAATAATACTGTGTCCTAACAAATATAACTGAACAAATTTCACAGCAAGGCATTCCGCAAACAAACTGTTCTTGATAGATGAAAATGAATCACACGAAGCTGCAACAGGGAAACGTCTTCCGTCACAATTACGCAACAATCGCAATCCATTATGAACATTGACAATAAATGCTCAATTATTTCTAATGCCATTCATAAACAGGTGATAATAACAAATAACAGGACGTCACTTCGAGATGTTTCCGAGGTCTGAAACATCTCGAAATGACGAACAATCTCGAATTGTTGTATTTAACTGTTGCTAAATACAATAATTTATGCAATTTAAGGAAGACGTTTAGTATAACTATACAAATTATAAAATAAATTCGCTGCCCGCCTCTATCTGTTTCTCCACTGACTTCTTCTAAACCACACAACCATGATCATACTCTTCGTAACATGTCTTCTGACATGCTTATTCCAACTCAGCAGACTGATTCCTTAGGCTATGGTGTTCTCCAACAGATATTCTCATATCCCTATAGAGAAATGCCAAGCATTGCGTTTCGTAATCAGTTGGGATAGTTCGTCTAGCGGCAGTTCGTCCACCTAACAGAAGACCAACGTGAAATAAAAGCACGTATGCTGTTGCGTTTTGGTCACCAAAGTCAGCACATCTGCCGACCTTAACATAAATGAGTGCCCTCTCCCTCCACAGCTTTGTATTTGAATTAATTGAATCCATAGATCGACTTGTTCTTTGTGGACGAGACATTTCATCGGTGTTATTGATCTGTATTATTGAAAATTTAAAATCTTATTACCTACTCAATGAAATGCTCAATGGATGAATACTTACTAGGCGTATCATTCATTGAATACAGTGGTGTAGGTACCTATAAAGATATTCTTTCTAAATAATTTCCTTTTTTTTTCAGAGGATCAACCTATAATGACCTTCCTCCGAGGCAGTAGTTTCTCCTTGGAGAAATGCAAGCGGAAATTAGACATGTACTTCACTATGCGATCAGCATGTCCAGAGTTCTTCTCCAACAGGGATGCGACGAGACCAGATTTGAGTGAAATACTTACATCTAAAGTGTGAGTTTAGATCTATAGCTGTCTGTTCTATTATTTCATATTGAAGTACATACATCATACTGTTGCCGGGGTGTTTAGTCTCTCTCATCCCTGGCATTCCATGAACATGCTAACTAATATTATCCTCACATATTATAAAGCAAAGTCCCCCAGCTGTGTCTATTTGTTTGTTCGCGATAATCTCAAAAATCTCATCTGAAGATACAAAATACAAAATAATTTATTCATGAAAAATTAAGCCTAGGTACAAAAAGGGTGTAGGGGACCTCCTATTAAGTATAAAAATACTTCTATCAGGAGACCCCCGCTCCTCTAACGCCATACTTAAAGTAAGGCTAATTAAAACTTAAACTAAGGCTAATTTAAACTTAACACTAGAAAGACTGAAAAAACAACTAACCTCCAAAGACGGCCAGGGGTCATTTGACCTAACACAATTTGTCTTATATATTCTTAACATATATAAATATGTATATATAGTTAGTCATATGGAAAACGATGTATATAGAAATATATAGGTTTTCATTATAACAAATTTGTGTTTATTTCAGAAAAAAAGAATTTATTCGCTATCTACTAATGTCGTACATTCACGACGTACAAACATTTTTGTTTAATTGAAAGTTCCACATAACGTTTTTATTTACATTGGTAACAATTTATTAGTTTATTTTTATGGTGAGTTTGGTAGCAGTAACGCCTATTTCGTGGCTCAGAAGCTGTAGTTTCTAACGAAATATCACGTTGCGACCAGGTCTCAGGAGCATATTCTTCTGATATGTTACTTGGTTCGAGCGCCAATTTCAGAATAAAATTCCTACTATGCACTCTTTTATTACTTACTTACAGGCATTTGTTGCAGATAATCTATTGTTATGAAAAACTTGCAAAAGTCATCTTCTAGAAGCTGCTTTGGTACTGTATCTTGCCATTTGGTCCATAACGTCAACATCATACTTAGTAGCGTTGTAAAACATACAGTTTCGAGGTTTTTCCATAATATTCCACTGATCAATGGTGATATTATATTATTATGAGGTTTATTACCACAAAACGAATGAATACAGAGTACTTGAATCCGAGGTGGTCTTCCTCTATATCTTGGTGACGTTGGATTTCAGCTAATGGTAGATTGCTGTCTGAGCCATCACTAGAACTTGATGCAGGAGTATATGAATCACTATCTTCAACTTGTAGTAGTACTGCTACATATTCACCTTCAACTTTCCTATTCATCTTCTGGCAAAAAACTGCAAATATGCTAAAGTTTCTTCACTGTGAAGCCGAGCCATTTTCCAGAGTAATAAACAGAAAAAAGTTATAATCTTTCAACGAAAGTACTTAGTGTATTGAAATAATGAAACTATGATAATTAGGGTGTGTGTAACAAGACCAGTCAATAAATAAATATTTAGTTACTAACAATATCTGTTGAATGGGTCAAATGACCCTAGCCGTCTTTGTTGGTAAAAGCTGTTTTTACTAATGTTTGGAGGATCATATTGCTATGTAAACACTTTTGTTTTGAAATTAATTGCATTTTATTAAAAGTCACGAGACACGAAGTCATATAAATTAATAGTGATAGAATAATCGACAGTGAAAGTTCAAATTGGGGTCAAATGACCCCTTCCGTCTTTCTAGTGTTAAAACCTACACACAGGCCACATCGTTCTTAAATTTACCACATACAAAACCAATTCAGAACTACTATACAACATATACCTACATACACATATATATATACACACAAACATACATAAACATGTATAAATATACATATATAATAAATAAATATACACATATAAATACACACATACATACACCATATACATATACACAATGTGCAAGTGTACACATGTGCTAATCCATATGTGCGTGTGAGTGTGTGAGTGAGGTAGTATAAAACACTATAAATTATCTATAAAAGTTAAGTGATATTTTACATAGTCGCAATTCATGATTAAATAAAAATTGTTTAGATAATAAATATTTAATTTAATAAAGATTCAGTTTCATTATAATTTAGGGTCTTGAGAAAGTCTGACAGGGCCTTTTTGCAATTATAGTGCGTCATAGGATAAATATTAAAATTGAATAAACTGTTGCTAGTCTAGTCTGGACGCGGACTAGTCTAGTCTAATATAATATTATACCCGCATTACTTTTCCTTACTAAAATTTACTACTTACTAAAGTTTACTTTAAACAAAATTCAATCAGTAATCCTATCGTAAAACACGTGACACCATAACAAGGAAATCCGTAGAGTTTATACTTAAATATTAGATCATTGTGTAAACATACCGTACATTAAACGTGAGTGACGTGGTTATGTTGGTCACATACTATTGTGGGTAGTATTGCAGAGAGAGTACGTTAATATGCTTAGTTTAAGGGCTAAATTTGAATGACTTCTTTCATAAACTAACAACGTTTGCGCAATTGTTTGGGTGGGTATGGAGATGTAATGAGGTGCAAGAAACTACACAGCAATTAAAGGCATAATACTACATCATTTATTTTACAAACCTAACTTTATACCGCTGCTTCGTTCTTCTTATATAGGCGATTTCGGTCTAATAGACCGTTTCATCATCCTACTAATCCTTCCGTACTACTCCTATCCTATTAATTAATTAATATCATAAATGCGAAAGTTTGTACGGATGTACCTATGTATGGATGTTTGTAACTCTTTCACGCAAAAACTACTGAACCGATCACCATGAAATTTTGCATACACGTTGTCTGGGACACCAGAAAGGACATAGGGTACCTTTCATCCAGAACACGGACGAAGTCGCAGGCACCAGCTAGTATTATAAATATGCGAAATTTTGTGAGGATGGATGTTTATTACTGTTTTATGCAAAAACCGCTTTACGGATTTGGATGAAATTTGGCACAAAGATAGTTTATTATCTGGATACTTTAGGATATAGTAAAGTTGGTAATATTGCTTTTAAAGATGTAGACGTTCCGAGAGGTGGTCGTTTTGCTACCATGTTATTTTGAGATATACTTAAGCTTTCTGCATTCGTGGTCGTTTTGCGATCCCGTCCTCATGCAGAACCGGTCATTTTGAGATCCACTTGTTTTGATAATATAATATTTAATTTAAATTTAATATTTAATCGAATATGCTTAATCGAATTTCGATGAGATATCCATATGAAATCTTTGTTTTAAATGTTTTCAGACAAGGTCCACCACTACCCGGAATCACACCGAACGGCAGAAGGGTCACTGTTTGTCGAGGTGAGTGAGAAAGCCTTTTCATTAACATAATTTTAAGTGCCGACTCTAGCCATCTGAATATTTAAAAAAAATATATAATTCACTAAACAAATATACCTAGTTCTACATTGATAGACATATTAAGCAGTGCGTAAGTTCGGACTTAAAACCAGGTTTTTTAGCAAATTTTTATTTAGCCACAAATTAAATATAATTCAAAATAGTTCTACATTGATAGACATATTAAGCAGTGCGTAAGGTCAGAATTAAAACCAGTTTTTTTCAGCAAATTTTTATTTAGCCACAAATTAAATATAATTCTAAATATAATTAAATAATAATATTAATAATATTAATAATATTAATATAAATATAAATATAATTAAATATAATTTATTATTAATATATCGTCAAATTCCACATTTTGTCGATTATACGCTATATCAGTGAAACCTTATAAGTATGTGCATCTTGTGGTGATTTTGGTGTTAGAATCAGTGGTCTAAACGGAAATTTCTACTAGTAAATACACAAAAATTTTATTGTTTACAACCTATCGAATTTACCCACGTAACCATTATTTTGTTCGAACGCCTGTGTGAAAATAATAGCAGCATTACTCGGGATCACCATTGCTGATAAATATTATTGATTGAATCGATCAGGATAAAACAAAATGCTTGAAGGTGAAATGATTTGCGGAGGCTGTCATAAAGCTATAGACTCGAGGCAATTTATGAAATGTCATCTATGCATGTGCGGATATCACTATCAATGTCTTAACATGGTCAAGAAACAATTTCTATCTTTAACTACCGATAGTCGTGAGTCGTGGACATGCCCTTCCTGTAACAATATCTCTCGACGTCAGAAATCGGCCGAACGTTTTTCGATGCACCGTGAACTTGAGTCACCCTTGTCCGAATCGATGAATATGTCGTATGTAACCACCGATTTTGCTGACTCATGCGCGCCTTCGAATGCTAAATTGGCTGACGATACTGTGACCTTGGACAAGATTAGCACCCTCTTGGATGATAAACTAAGTACCGCGTTGACTGCATTGATGGAGAATTTTCGAGTTGCTTTAAAGGAGGACATAACAAATATGATCAGAGGCGAAATTCAATCGGAGGTCCAGACACTAAAGGAAGAATTCACTAGAACAACCGATTTCATCTGCGCCGAACAGAGTACGCTTAAACAGGCCATTGAATCGAAGAATGATATTATTAAAAATTTGGAAACTGAGAATATTCGTCTCCAGTCAGACTTAAACAAGCTAAACAATAGATTATACTCTGTCGAGAAAATATCACGCAGTTGTAATGTTGAATTGCAGTCTGTTTCTGAATCACGTAATGAGAATGTTCTTAATCTATTTAAAAAATTATGTGATGCGGTAAAGTTGCAGATTGCTGACGTCAATATACTTGCTTGCCGCAGAGTTGCAAAAATGAATGCTTCTTCCTCTAGGCCACGTAATATACTAATCTCATTAGCTAGTCCTCGACTTCGGGATGAGGTACTATCTGCTGTGCATCGATACAACAAATCTCACTCTAATGATGCACTCAATACGTCCCACTTGGGTCTAGGTGGTGATGTACGTAGGATCTTTGTATCGGAACACCTCTCACTCGAACAGAAATCTCTTCATGCGGCGACAAGGCTTGAAGCAAGGGCGAAGAATTATAGATATGTGTGGGTGAAGTACGGTCAAATATATGTGCGCAAAGATGATACCGCTAGAGCAATCATGGTTAAAAATATGCAATCTTTGAATGAACTGTAACAGACTTTTAATTGTTGTGAGATCTTTTGTGTTGTATTTGATTGGTCATGCAATACATTTTAATTTTTGTCTCAAACTATGGCTACTATTTTTTATCAAAACTTAGGAAGGGCCAAATCTAAAATTACAGAAATTTATTTAAACTTGCTGAGCGCAGACTTCGATGTTGTTTGTTTGGTTGAAACTAACTTTGACGCCAGCGTCTATGATAGAGAAGTAATTGATGAGCGGTATAATGTTTTTAGGAGGGATCGTCAGGACACCTCATCAATTAAAACTGCTGGTGGCGGAATTCTTATTGCAACTAAAAAACACCTCATTGTAACCCGCCTGTTGTCACATGAATCCAATTTCGAGGATCTCTGGTTGGCCATTGATTATGAAAACCGTACTCTCATTCTCTGCCTTTGTTACCTACCACCTGATCTGCCGATTGTAGATGTATTCTCCTTTCATTCCAACTGTCAGAGAGTAGTTCTCGATTCGTCATCCAATGCTGACTTTGTGGTTCTTGGTGATTTTAACACCCCAAATATTACATGGGAAAGATTTGACGGTTCTAGTCTCATGACTCCCTCTAATCCACGAGACATGAGGGCTGCTCTCCTCGTCGAAACTTTGAATATATGTAATTTAGCACAATTTAATGATATACCGAACCTCAATGACCGTTATCTAGATCTCGCACTTACCAGTCTTCAATCAATTTCCATATCTGTTGCTGATCCAGTATGTAACCTTGATAAGCATCACTTGGCCTACTTGCTCAATATTCCTAAACTGAAGTGTGTCAAATCTGTTAAACCCAATATTTCTAAACGATTCAATTTCAACAAATGCAACTTCGATAAAATTAAACATGAACTGAAACAGATCAACTGGTATGACCTCTTACTTGGTGAAGATGTTGATGAATGCACTACAACTTTTTACAAAGAGTTAAATCGTGTAATTCATAAACATACACCTATATCTAAAAAATCACTTAAATATCCTGTATGGTACAGTAGGGCTCTTGTTAGAAGTATTGATGAAAAAAATAAACACCACAAACTATATAAGAAATATGGCAACCCTCGTGACTACGATACGTATTCTTTACTTCGCGCTAGATGCAAGACTCTCCAGCGTCAATGTCACAAAAGTTTTATATCATCAATTGAGGACTCCTTACATCACAATACTAAAACTTTTTGGACATACATAAATGGCAGAAAGGATAGGGTCTCCATACCTCTGAAAATGCACTACAATGGAAAGTTGTCTTCTGAAACCCTTGACACATGTGAACTTTTTTCCGAGTACTTCAGTTCTGTTTTTGATGAGGTCCACTCGGACACAAACATTCCATTGCCAAATATAAATGTTAAGGTCTCTGATACACTAGCACACTTTGAAGTTGACAATGACAAAGTCTTTGCCAAACTCAACAAACTTAATATATACAAAGGTGCCGGCCCTGATGGTATACCCCCCGTTGTCTATAAAACGTGTGCTCGTGAACTATGTGCACCGCTATCAATTCTGTACAACATATCCATTAAGACGGGTGTTTTCCCGGCATGTTGGAAATCGGCTTATATAATACCAATCTTTAAAAACGGTGATAAATCTAGCTGCTCAAACTATAGACCTATCAGTATCCTGGCTTGCCCCGCTAAAGTGCTTGAGTCTATTGCTTATGTACCGATATACAGCCATTTTAAGCAGTTCTTGTCTGAAAAACAGCACGGTTTTGTCAAAAATAGGTCTACTTTGACTAACTTGCTTGAATACAAAAGTTATCTATGTGGTGTATTTGCGACTGGGGGCCAAGTTGATGCTATTTACACTGATTTCAGCAAGGCTTTCGATCGAGTTAATCATTCTCTGCTTGAACACAAGTTAATACAATATGGCTTTCACGGTAATCTCTTACGCTGGATTGTATCTTATTTAAGTAACAGGAGTCAGCTGGTTGCACTAAAAGGTTTTGTATCTTCACCAAAACCGGTCCTCTCCGGAGTGCCCCAAGGATCACTGTTAGGGCCACTTTTATTTGTCATTTTTATAAATGATCTGGTTGGACTTTTGCGGTCTTCCTGTCTCCTTTACGCTGATGACTTGAAACTGTTTGCGTCTATTGATAATCAAAGTGATTGTGTTACTCTTCAGGGGGATATTGATGTTCTGGCCGATTGGTGTACTTTAAACAGGATGACCCTGAATGTTGATAAATGTCAAACTATCACATTTACATGCAAATTTCACAAAATTATAAATAATTATTATATTCGTGATTTTCCATTGAGACGTGTATTTGTGATTAGAGATTTAGGTGTTCTTTTTGACGATAAACTCACATTTAGAGATCATTATGATTACATTGTCAATAGATGCAACAAATTATTAGGCTTTACCTTAAGGTCCACTAAGCAATTTAAAAAGCCAGCTTCCACTATTTCCTTGTTTTGTGCGTTAGTGAGGAGTGTTCTTGAGTATTGCTGCCCAGTTTGGTCTCCCTTCTATTCTGTGCACATTAATAGGATTGAGTCTCTGCAGAAAAGACTTCTAAAAATAATTTTATATAGAAATGGACTGGGTCGTACACACCAAAGTTATACTGATCGCCTTCGGAGTTTCGGCCTATTATCTCTGGAAGATCGACGAAGGAGATATGATATTGTCTGTCTTCATAAAATATTGCACTCGTCTTGGGATTGTTTGAATCTACTCTCGGAGATTAGGATTAAAACTAAATATAGGTCACGCTCTCCCCACTCGGGTCCCTTTTCCATCCAGGCATATAGGAACAACACGTCATACTACAATCCCCTAGTTAGGATGTGTCGAACCTACAATGACATGGTGACTGGATCTGAGGTGGATATTGACATATTTGACAGTAGGTTCCCTTTATTTAAAGCTAGATTAGGGTTGTTATTTAGGTAGGCTAATGTTTTGTTTGTTTTATTTACTTTTAATAATTAGTGTTAATTAGTTAAGTTACTTAATTGTTCTAATTAGTGTTTATTTAGTATTAAGTTAATCATGTTAGGCACTCAATTTGGGAATACAATTTAGCTAATAATTTTACACATGTATCCTTGTTTTCACAAATTTAATTGTATTCTGTCTGTGTGCTTTGTTTAATAAATAAATAAATAAATAAATAAATTCAAAATAGTTCTACATTGATAGACATATTAAGCATGCGTAAGGTCAGAATTAAAACCAGGTTTTTTTTCAGCATTTTTTTATTTAGCCACAAATTCGACGATATTAGCAATCCAGATGCTAATAAAATATCTCAAAATGCCAAGCGACCGTCGCGTCGACTTTACACACCTAAAGAGGGCATTTTAGCGTCGAAAATTTCGTCACATTATGCAGATTTTATATGTTCCGTGTACGTAATTGGCAAGAGTACTTACTATTTCCGTAGACAGTTATTTGTGTCAGTTACTTTGGCCATAATTGTCGTACTTACCTGCGCAATAGGTGGACACTGGACAGGTACCCGCTTACTTTACATATTAATTATTTTCTCAAAGTTTTTTGTAGGGACTTGCTTTGCAGAAAATTTAATAGGAATTCCCTTTTCTTTTTTTTTCTTTTTTTTTTTCAATAACCCCTCCAGCATCATGCGCTGAAGCCTATGTTTGCAATATCTCTTCCATACTAGTTCTCGCTCGCTTGCCTCTCGTACTTTCATTCTTCATACTTGATATTTCTTCATTCTTCATATATGTCTATTATTCCTTTGATTGCGGCAGGGGACAATATTTTGACATGTTTGACACATAATAATAGGGATTCCCTTAAAAAATATTAGTACCACTAAGTGGACCGTCAGCCTGTCTTGGTGAGCGAATAAGGGATGCTAGAGCCCCTTATCCCTTGGTTATCTCTTATCCTTACTCCTTCTAGGGTCGGAAGCGCATTTGTAACTCTTATGGCATTGCTTGTATTATAGGGGACAGGAGCCACCTACCAAGTGGACCATCAGCCTGTATGTGGACTTTAACATAAAAAATAAAAATAAAACTACTTAGAGAATACTCTCGTTTAAACACAACATGTAGTTTAAAAAATAAAGGAACCAAAGAGTAAAAGGTTCGATGACCCGGTTATTGCATTCAGCCTCGTATGTTATCTGTCAGGGTTGTCCCTTAATAGAATACGATTTAAAATACTAGCTGTTTCCGTAACTTCGTACGCGTTTTTGTTTGTATACCAAATGAAATTAAACAAACACTAATAATAATAAAACACTAACACTAACAAAACAAACGGGAAGCTTGCTACATACATCAGTATAAAATTGAGTTCAAATCGGTTAAGCTATTTCTTTAATTAGCGTTTCAGAACATTTCAGAACAGTTTCAGAACGTTTCACAACAGTTTCATAAGTGAAATTTTTTGAAACTAACAGACAAGTAACATAGTATAAAGTGTACAAATAGTGTTTTTTAACATTTAATATTCAGACACGGCTCGATAACGATTTATTTCTATGTATAGACTACTAGTTTATGGATCATAATTAAAAATTAAATGTTCAGCTAAGTAATCGAAAGTTGCTTCTCAATGCTGCTTAATGCTGAATACAAAACATCCACTAATTATAGAATAATTAGGTGTTGAAAAAAAGCCAATGAATTTTTAGACAAAACTCAATAAAAATTTAAAAATAAAAATAAATAACATTGCCAACCCTAATTTCGTGAGTCACAAAGGTACTCTTGTGCCATTACTGCTCTCAGGGATAAGTAAAATGTGTAAGTTCATATCCAACAAAACCTGTTCCAACGCAGCCTTTACTTATTGCGAAGTTTTTATCAAACCGGACCTCAAAACAAGGATTACTGCCCAGTCTCCAACAGGTGTGCCAACAGCTAAACTAAGCATAACGCTAAGCTACTGGATGAAATAAAAAAAAGTTTTTTTTTTATTTACTGGATAAAATAAAATAAAAAATTTCTAATCACAGTCATACTTAGAAATCCTGCAAATAAAAAAAATATAAAGATATTTATTATATTTCATGTAATATAAATGCTAACATGTATAATGGCCCGAGCGGTTTGATTTCTATTATTGTCTTGGCTCGTAGGTGGATCTTTTCCGTTGTGCTGGAACTTCCGAGGATAGGTGAAATAAAAATAACTTGATCTTGTAGCGAAATTTTATATTTTAAAATTATCTTTACATTTGACTGTGTAATTTTATACAAAATATATTTCGAACTGCGTATAACCAACTGAATGTATCTCTGAAGATGATCTGACTGAACTGAACGTTGACATCTCTATTTATCCGATAGTTACAACGAGCGGGGGAGAGACCCTTAGAAATCAATTAACAAATAGCAAATGATAATAAACGATGTGATTCGTAAACATCATTTACCCATCGACTTTAAGTATGTTTGAATAATACTCTTCAGTAAAATTTGGAAAGGAACAATATTTAATTTTCGGGGAAACAAAGAAATGTCAAAGTCCATTACACTTCTCTCCTAGCATATCACTTCCTAATATACGTTCAGTTTCTATAGGAAATGAATCCTCTACAATATGCAATGTAAACATAAAATATGGTATTATCGATTATGAAACAAAGAATTTAGTACTAGGAAGCAAAAGATTCTAACTATTTAAAGAAAATAGTTATTGTTCACAAGAACAACATTGCCAAAAGATTTAAGCTAGAACGGAATGCGTTATTCCAATAAATGTATGTAAACATGATAAGGTCTAACAAGGAATAATTAACCGTGTAGAAATTAGCACAGGCGTATATTTGTGTCCAAGTATCATTACTGTTAATGATAACAAACAGGGCATTACGACTGTCTTAAACACTACTGATAAGGACTTATCTATACCTACACGTGCCCTCAATTCATTTAGAAGAAACAAATAATAATAATTTGAATTTTAATGAAGGAAGAATATTTAAATTTAAGGATGATAATAAAAATATTAATAGGAATAAAAATTTTGAAAGTAATAGACTCTAAGAACTTGAAGATTCTTTAAGAACGTATCATTTGAATACAGAAAAAAAGAATAGTCTTATTGACTTATGTAAAGAATTTAATCATATATTTTGTTTAGAAGGTGATAAATTGATGATAAATTGATACTGATGTTGTTATGCATGAAATTCATACGGAAACAGAAATACCTATTCGTGTAAAAAGTTATAAATATCCAGAAGCATTAAAAGAAGAAGTTTATAGACAAATTCAGAATATGTTGAAAGATGACATTATTAAACCTTTTTTAGCTAGACCATGGAATTCGCTTATTTGGGTAGTACCGAAGAAAATAGACGCTTTAGGAAACAAAAAGTGGAGAGTAATAATCGATTATAGAAAATTAAACGAAATTAGTATCGGTGATTGTTATCCTTTGCCACAAATATCTGATATTCTAGATCAATTAGGACATTCTAAATATTTTTCCACACTAGATTTAGCCTAAGGCCTTTCATCAGATAAAAATGCATCCAAGGGATTCATCGAAAACAGCGTTTAGTGTACCTCAAGGTCACTATGAATATAATCGCATGCCATTTGGTTTGAAAAAAGCTTCCGCAACCTTCCAACGTCTTATGAACAGTGTATTATCAGGATTACAAGGAAATCGATGTTTTGTATATTTAGATGATGTAGTTGTTAAATGAAAAAAGGCTAAACAAGAAGATAAAATGAAAAGAAAGAAAAGAAAATTTAAAGGAAACCCGTGTGTATTTTCAGTTTAGAGTCTAACAAGCTAATGGTAAAAAAATACATGAAAAATATATAAAAAAACTGACATTACAAAACGAACACTAATTTAAATATAAAAACGGCCAGTGGTGTATAAAAAAGGTTGTCAACAGTAGTTATTCATGCAGATTGTTTAGAAAATCATAATGAAAAGTTAAAGGAAGTTTTGCAAAGATTTTCCGATAATAAGCTTAAATTACAATCTGATATGTGTGAGTTTTTGAAACGAGAAGTTATGTATTTAGGTCATTTAATCGCTGAAGAAGGAGTTAAAACAGATCCAGGAATGGTGACTGCAATAAAAAACCATCCTATACCAAAAAGTGTTAAGGATATTAAAAGTTTTTTGGGATTAATTGGATACTATAGAAGATTTATCCAAAATTTTAGTGGGTTGTCACAACCATTGACAAAACTTTTGAGGAAAGGTGTTGAATTTAATTGGACTAGTTTACAGCAAAAGGCTTTTGAAAATCTTAAAGAATAACTTTGTGGTCCACCTATTTTAATTTATCCAGGTTTTAGTCGAACATTTAATTTGACTACAGATCGATAGGCAAAGACTTACCAATAGCTTTCGCGAGCAGTTGAACAAAGCTGAAAATTATTCTACAACTGAAAAGGAACTTCTAGCCATAATATGGTGTGTCAAACATTTTCGTCCGTATTTCTATGGTCGTAAATTCAACATGATTACAGACCATAAGCCTAAAAACGTATGTGTTCAATTCGAAGAATGATGGAGCGAGAACATTTAGATAGAGAATATCCTTAGAAGAGTACGACTATACTCCGATTTATAAACCAGGATAACTAAACTCCAATGCTAACGCTCTTAGTAGAATTGTACCTACGAAGGAAGAAGAAACTCAAAAAATTAATATTTGTAAAGGAAAAGAAAATTATCAATCATGATGATGTATCATAATCAGCATGATTAATATAAGATAATAAATAACAATATAAACATAATTGTTATAAATTTATCCTAATTACGTACTAACGTAATTTTATTGTTGCAGATTCGCCTTCACACCTTTGAGTCAAGGTGAATTATTTAATATTACAATCTTAATTAAAGGAGGCATATATTACGAACATTTAGGAAGTGTTAATAACTTTGATAGCGAAGGTATTAAGTATATCTGGACTTCCCAATGTACATAAAAAAAATAACTTAATCGAAAATACTTTAATTGAGACGAAAAACTTTGCGAGTTCGACACTTTTAATAATTTCTCTTTATGTCAAACATCACTTTTAATTTTAGAACAATTATTCCCAAATTTAAGAAACCAGGAGATTATATTTAAGGAACTTATGGGACAAACAAATATCCACATTAGATCAAAACGCTCTTACGTAGATGGAGTTGGATCTTCCATTAAATTATTATTTGAAACTTTAAATGTAAACGACACAAAACGCTATGATGACTACATAGAAAACATAGATAAGTCAGAACATGAAGTCATTGACTTACTAAAAACCCAAAGTCAAATTGTAAAGTCAACAATTACTAACTTTAAAAGCTCCATAATTAATTTAAGGAAAAATGAAGAATTTTTCAATAAAAACTTAATTGTTCTATCTAACTATACTAAAAAAGTAAATGTAAAATTATTTTACATTAATATGAAACAAAATTTAGACGAGCATCTCTCATTTTTAACTTTAGTAACAATTGAAACTGCAAATGAAATTTCAATGATTATCAATGCTATATTATTTTGTAAGAACAATAACGTTCACCCAGTCATAATAACCCCTGAGCAATATATTTCAGAATTGAAGAATACGCTATCGCATAATTATCCCAACACATACGGAATATCCGATAGATCTATCTATTGAAAATGCGTCAGAGCTATTATCGTTGGTTAGCATAAATTCTTATTACATGAACAATAAAATTGTATTTGTTATCAAAACGCCATTGATTAACAACGTTATGATCTTTATAATTTAGTTTCTGTAACTGTTTTAAATAGTAATAATACTAAAATTTTTATATTGCCTTCACAATAGTATCTTCTCGTTTCGTATACCTAATTAGATAATATAAATGTATGTAAAAATATATTTAAGTTTAGATATATATGTAACATTGTAACACGATTCTATTCCATTCATGCTAAGTCGAGTTGTGAGACAGAGTTGTTATTACTTAACGAGAAATAAAATCATATCGAAGACATGTGACATTCGGATCAGTTTAATCCAAGAACAGTTGTACAATCTTCAAACAGAGAATAATTGGTTATTTGTAATTCTTCTGGAATTTTAAAACTTATAAAAAATTGTAAAATATACACGCCTAATATAAATACTACAGTCCACTAATACGGACACAAGTTCTAATCACTTTTCATTCCTACCAGATTTTGACATTTTTAATGATGATTGCTGCAAAAATGTCAGAAACAAAAGTTTAGAAGATAAAATAGAATTTACACCATTAAATAATATAAATTTGCTTTTATATGATTTAAATATGGCTAGTCAAAAGATAGACAAGATTACTAATATACTCGACAGTTTACAAGAACGGAACTTTTATGAAAAAATAACCGATAATGCATGTTTCTTTTATATTTTTCTATCGATATTAGAATTTATTGGTTTATATATTTTATTTAAGGTTCGTAAATATACAGCAAAAGATTCTTCTGTACCTTGCCAAGGTCGAATGTTAGCTGTAGAAGACACTCGGACTTGCTGTGATAGAATAACGAATTGTATAACTTTAAATTTAAATAAAAACCCTGCTAATGTCAAGAGTGACATAGAACTAGAAGAAGAGGTTCGATACTCAAGCGCAGAAAGAACAACTTTGCGGCTTTCTCTTAGGTTAGCTCAACTAAAAAAGAAATAATTTATAATTATTAATAATGACAATTTATAATGATTAACAATGATAATTAATTAATAATGATTTTATTAAGTATAAATAATAACGAGGTAGATATCTTTTTCATTATCATTAATTTATTATAAGAATTTATTGTGTAATTAATTTGTTATTTTTATTTTTTAATGAATAACAATTTTCCTTTACGTGGCCCGTTTTCTTACAATAATTACAAAATTTCGGAGAAAATTTATGTTGATTATGATAATTACTAATATTTCTAACTTTGCAATTAACTACGGTGTGGCCTAGTTTTTTACATTTATAGCACTTAGAAATGTAACATTTAGAAATTCCGATTTTACTTCTGAATTGCTTTTCTTCGGCTATTGCTAAAGAGATTGCGTCCTCTAAAGTCTTAGGTTGTAGAGCCTTGATAATTGAACTAAATTCTTTATTGAGCCCTGCAATGAACACACTTAATGCTTGACTCTTTAATAAGTCTACACATGCTTGATGAGCTTCATTCGTTTGATTAGAAGAATCTAAGGAATTAATTAATTCTATATAACAATTTTCGACTTTATTAGCGTAAACAACGACCGATTCATTATGGTCTTGCTTGCAACTGCTCAATTCTAATTGCCACTGATCCATTGTTCTCTTTTCAGTGTATGTAGTTAACAAATAAGTTTTTAAATCGCTCCAAGTTTCAAAATCGCGGTTTCTAATCATTGCTCTAGCGTTTTTAGTTATTTTAGTAATTATGATTCGCAGTAAAATTTCTTTCATATTAGGATTAATTAGATTATTTACTATGTCACAATTGTCTAAAAATTCGTAAATTCGAGCTTTTGTACCATCGAATTTGGATAACATTCTTTCTGCCATTTCTAGCGTGATTGTATTGGATGTGGAAGATGCCATTTTGTATATAATTGTAAAATTTAAATTCAGAAAATTCTCAACAACGATATGATTTACATTTATAATAACGTTGTAAATATCTCAATAACTATTCAATTTCTCAATAATTCAATAACCCTCAATAATCAATAATAATTCAATTCAATATTTCAAAAATGTATCGACGTTCAATATTCATTAAAATATTAATAATTATTTAAAATTTCAATAACCTCAATTTCAGTAATTACCTCAATATTCAAAATTTTCAATAATTCATAACATAAAATATTAATAAACACAGACAAAAAATAATAACAATGAACAACTTGATGAAAGTACTCACAGGCACCATAAAATCGAAGTTGACATCTTGACGAGCTGATAAATTTCCGTAGAGATGTTGACCTTTTGTGCTGCTGCAGTTCTGCAGCGTGTTCTATTGTTTTGAGATTTGCGGTGGAAATCAGCAAGTCGAAGATCGGCAACGGAGTCTTCTATTGTCTTGTGATTTGCTGTCGAAATCGGCAAGTTGAAGATCGGCGACTGAAGATAGCATTTGGCAGCTGGTTGAAACTCTCTTCTTTTCTTTCGTTTGTTTTCCTGTTGTCCAAAACGTAATCCACTCTTCTGACAACAATTTTGTAATGGCCCGAGCGGTTTGGCTTCTATTATTGTCTTGGATCGTGGGTGGATCTTTTCCGTTGTGCTTGAACTGCCGAGGATAGGTGAAAGGAAAAATAACTTGATCTTGTAGCGAAGTGTTTGGCTTCTATTATTGTCTTGGATCGTGGGTGGATCTTTTCCGTTGTGCTTGAACTTCCGAGGATAGGTGAAAGAAAAATAACTTGATCTTGTAGCGAAGTGTTTGGCTTCTATTATTGTCTTGGATCGTGGGTGGATCTTTTCCGTTGTGCTTGAACTTCCGAGGATAAGTGAAACAAAAATAACTTTATCTTGTAGCGAAGTTATATTATAAAATTCTCTTTACAATTGACTGTAATTTGATACAAAATATTTCGAGCTTCGTATAACCAACCGAATGTATCTCTGAAGATGATTTGACTGAACTGAATGTTGACATCCCTATTTATCCGATAGTTTCAACGAGCAGGGGAGAGACTTGAGGTAAAGAAATCAATTAACAAATAGCGTCTAATAAATAAATGATAATAAACAATGGGATTCGTAAACATCATTTACTTATTACTTACTTTATGTATGTTTGAATAATACTCATTAGTAAAATTTGGAAAGTTACAATATTTAATTTTTGGGGAAACAATAAAATGGAAAAGTCCATTACACATGTAACACACAGCCTTAAATTTTTTATAAAAATAACTTTCATATAAAATATATAAAAAGTTCATGAGTTCATTGCTAAAAAGAAAGTATATAATAGTAAAGGAAGTATATTTTATATTTTTAGTCTTTTTAGGCACAAACTTAATATAGGTATTAGTTAAACATATAGGTATTAGTTAAAACTTAATATAGGTGTTAGTTAAACATTATTTTTCTTTAGCCTCTTTGAGCTAGTAAGAAAAATTTGAGGATGGGTAAAAACGCAGACCACAGTTTGTGTAATTATACTAAAACTTATAATTATATATAATTATACTAAAACTTTCCTCGAGAACCACTCTATCCATTAGTGAAAACCGCATTTTAATGCGGTTTTTAATCCGTGGCGCCACGCCACGGATTTTAATCCGTGGCGTAGTTTTAAAGATCTAAGTATACATAGGGACAGACAGACAGACAGACGGACGCGGCGGAGGATTTTGTTTTATAATATGTAGTGATGATTAAAGTAGCATTTCGATCTAAGTAAGGTAAAAGCACCTACTATCGCGGTATGCAAAATCGGCATCAATTACCGAGGTATCCGATATTTTCGTATTTAAATTTAATAACAGTAACTTTAGAACGATACTATTTTGGACAAGTTCTAACTTGGAGTGTTTTACATCGAATTAATGGGCGTTGGTAGACATACCAAAGATGAACAGATCAAAAACGATCAATTTGTGCGACGGGAACGCAGAATCAGGTTGTGTCCATACAAGCAAGGGGCATTTTATGTAAGGGCACTCATATTTTTGTTTTGTGATTTTTAAGGTAAAATACTTTATAATTGACTACGGATGATGTTTACTTGTTTTTGCGTATTTCTAGGAGTATTATCTTTTACTTTTCATGGTAAAATTTTCAATAAACACATAATAACATTAAGAAATAAAACTCGCGGTGATAGATGCCTAAAATTGGAGGCAGCTTCTAATACCGAGGGAACACTTGGTAATGGAAATATTGAGGTTCCTATTTTGCTTATTATATTTAAATTATTTATTATCTCATTAGTAAAAATTGATCAATCTTCCAGTCCTCATGTATTCTATAAACGAAAAATCTATTTTCGATGTATGCAAAATCCATAAAAATTCATTATTTTTATAAAAACTCATAGCACTTAAAGTATAATTTTGTACTGGGTGTCAAAAACGTCATAAAATATATGCAATATTCATTTGAGAAAAGAATGATAATACGGCATATCTTGTCATTCAAAATACTGTTTTTCATGAAGATTTATCTCTATTTTTTCGAAGTGACACCAAAAAATCTTTCTGGTATTCTTTTTTTAAGGGTCGGAATTATATTTAAAAATATTGTATACTACTCTCATTACCGCGGCATACCTCGGTAATAGATTATATGAGAATCTATTAACGAGTGCAGAGTACTCGGAAATACAGTTTTCATATAAAATCTATCACCGAGTGATAAGGCAACCTGTATTCGTATTCGTATCGTGTTGTAGTAACCAGTGTCCAAATTTAGGGTTCCGTTAATGAATTATTCTTGATAAAAATATTTACAAATAATGTTTCATAACAAAGACAAAGGTTTTATCATGTTACTCTGCTGTGATTTTGATTTATTGATCACTAGCTGGTGCCCGCGACTTCGTCCGCGTTCTGGATGAAAGGTACCCTATGTCCTTTTTGGAGTCCCAGACAACGTGTATGCAAAATTTACAACGCCATCTAGGGAATTCTGTTTGAAGCAATGTAGTACTCTAATTCATCTAATCTCACTTCGAATAATGGAAAAAGTCTGTTAACAGATGGCACTACATGTTAGTTATAGTTTATAAAATTACGTGTTAATAAAATTAAAGCTGCTGCCCGCGACTTCGCCCGCGTAACTTAGTAAATTATGTACTTAAACCTTCCTCGAGAACCACTCTACCCATTAGTGAAAACCGCATTAAAATCCGTTGCGTAGTTTTAAAGATCTAAGCATACAAAGGGACATAGGGACAGAAAAAGCGACTTTGTTTTATACTATGTAGTGATTAATTCATGACATCATAATCGAGGACATTCAGTTTTGATGTCAGGTCTGCTCTCACCCCACTGCTTTCCACTACGTCAAAGACTTTGCCACAAGTATAAGTTGGCTAGTCCCGACAAGAAACAACTGTAATTAATTTAAATTTCGCAGTAATTATGGAAAAGTTATTGGGTTTTTTGAAACGACATCCGACATTGAGTAGAAATCAAACCACAAAAGACTCAATACGAGCGTGGTTTGGAAGAGTTTACTCGTATATTGAACGTAACGATTTTCTTCAAGTTTTTTAGGGCCCAAGACGCATATTTAACTACAATGAAACAGCTTTTTTATGTCCGAAGAATAAGTAAGTTTTAGTAAAAAGAGGTAGCGTTTATATACGTGTTTATAATCGAGAATAATCGAAAAATTGATTTTATTGATTCAATTTTAGTTATTTGTGTAATTATTATTGTTATTTTTCTCATTATACCCAACTTACATAAATAAATATATCTATAGATTTAATGCAGTTTATTAAGTACTACAAGTGAATAAAATTTAACCCTGTATAGACTGTAGATTAGTTATAATAAGCAAAATATTATAAATATTGTTGTTAATATAGGTGGAAGGTAACTGTGATAGTCTTCTTCTACATTTGTTCAGTTTCTTAATTATGATAATAATAAAGTTGATCGCAATGTTTTGTGTATTTTTTAAATATATTTTATTTTATACGGAACCATCAGGACAACAAGTATTATTTTTCTTCTATACTCGGTAATAGGAGCCACATACCGCGGTAATAGAAAAAACCTTTGAGCATGCCTCGGTAATAGGGGATGTCGACTTCCTGTTTTAAAAAAAAAATTATAAATACTACGCTTCAAAATAAATAAAAAGAAGTGAGAGAAATCAATAATAAAGAGTCCCTAAAATGTTTAAAAAAAATGCTTACTTGCCGAGGATAGACCTGATTACAAAATATTTCACTCTAAAGTCAAAATTCCCCGAAATACCGCGGTAATAGGTGCTTTTACCTTAAATGAACCTTTAAGGTACTACCTACCTAGACCTAGAGTGGCAGGAAGTAGTCTCAATGCGATATTATGTAAAGGAAACAATACGAAAATCGTTAAATATTGACTATAAAGATAACAATGTTTTCTTTTTTTTATTACTTTTTGTTATTTATTAAGGACAAATCTAAAGAGAAGAATGATGTAAGACTGCTTTTTTCTGGTAAAAATGATGTATATTTTCTCTCATATATATTTTAATACATAATTTTTTATTATTATTTTGTTTAATGATTGCAGTATATATAAGTAAACACTATTCAAAAATGTGAAAATTTAAAAATCGCTACTTATATTATATAAGTAGGTATAGCTTAATATTTTGAATTTCTTCAAGAATACCTAAGTTTTATTAAATTCTCCTTCCCAACGATTTGTATCTTGATACATAATTACATAGTCAATACGGAAATGCTATAAAGAGGAACTTTAATATTATTCTAAAGCAGGATTATTATTCAAACAACAACTTACAAGATAATCTTTAGTAGGTACCTACTGTATAAATGATCTTACGGTATAAAATTTATGTTACTAACGAAAATTATAATTCTTTCCGCACTGTCGCCTCGATTCAAGAATAAATAATATTGAAAAGTCTGACCTATAATGATTTAATAATACTGAAAAACACAATTTATTTTAAGACAGTATATTTGGCAATAAGTCCATATTATTCGGAGATCCATACTTACTTCACTTACTAATATAAATATGAAAGTACATAATAACTCTGTTGTTTCTTCTGTCTGTTTCTTTTTAAATGTTTCCAGAAAAATTTTTTAGGCTTATACCTACTTTAATATAACTTTTAAATACTACTTTTATTACCAATACTACTTTTATTTAAAATAAAATGTATGTAAGTAGTAAATACTACTTTTATTTACAATTTATTGATTAATTTGTTTTGTTACACTATTGTTTATTTATTGATTATTATTAAATTCTATTAATTACTGCTATATGAAGCTACGCATATATACCTACCTAATATTCCAATCCATACTAATATTATAGAGAGAACTTTTGTATTTTTGTATGTTTGTAATGAATAAACTCAAAAACTACTGGACCGATTTTTAAAATTCTTTCACCTATAGAAAGCTACACTATCAGCGAGTAACATAGGTTATATTTTATAAAGTTACATGGGCGATTATTATTTTTTTATTATTTTAAAATAACTGTGCGATTTTGGGGATTAAAGCCTCTACCTCCGACAAAACCGTAGACTTTGATGAACTTGATTTAGTTATTATTTTATAAGTGAAAATCTAAACGTATCTGTGAAAAAAAAAGGTTGCTTATATTTAATCGATTTTTTAAATTGTTATTTTCAGGTATTCATCCAAATTTGGACTCCCAGCAGATCACAGACACCTTGAAGTTGGCGCTAATGATAGGTGATGTTCGGCTGATTGAGGAGAAGGAAGGAGTTGCTGGTGATATCTATGTGTTGGATGCGGCTGTTCTTGGCCCCAGCTTGCTGGCTCGTCTCTCGCCTTCCGTCATCAAGAAGTTCATGATATGCATTCAGGTAATATGATTGTGTAACGAGGACTTAGGGCCTCTTTCACCAAATATAAGTAAAATGTTGATTAGTTACTTTTAGAAATAATTTTATCTTTTATAAAATTATGCACTCAGTTTAGTGTGCATCCTTCGATAGGCGATTTTTTTTTATTATTTTCTTTTTAATATTTAGGACTTTTACCGTGCAAACAAAGGTATATCAGCTAAATTATTCCCGGTGACAGGTGACTTTCAATGACGGTTAGCCCACTTGACAGACGGTGAAAGAGGCCCTTAGCAGAAAAGTGTTCTTTTCGACACGTAATTTGACGTAAACTTGACACAAAATTTAAAAGAAAATTGTGTCCAACGATTGGGCAATAATAACCACGATAAATAAATAATAAATAAATATATATCTTCACACATTCCATACAACACCATCTAGTTCCACAGTAAGCAACTAATGCTTGTATTATGCAAACAGTTGATATAGGGACTACATAATTACTTTTTTTTTTTGTAAATACATACATATTATAAATACAAAATGTCCATGACTCAGGTACAAAGGTAAAATGTTAACACATAAACATTTGCCCCTAGCGAGATTCGAACTCGCGACCGTTTGGTTTACAGCTAGGGTTACTTTTACTAGCCATTAAGACTTTTTGGTATTCGCAGGAAGCGTATCCGGTCAAGCTTAAAGAAGTCCACATTGTTAATACATCGCCAATTGTGGAGAGATTCGTGAATTTCGTGAAACCGTTTCTCAAAGAGAAAATAAGGAAAAGGGTGAGTCTGTCTTCATTTTAATCTAAGGACTGCTCAAACTGAAATAGTCTGAAATGTTAACACAATATTTCATAAAAAATGCGATGTGATTTTTTTAATAAATATTTGTCTCAATTTTTTTTAAATATTACTTAAACCATATAGCACCGTTAGCTGAGTAAACAGCGACTTAATTTTGCAAAAATCCCACACAAATGATGTTGAAATTGCGATCTGAATTTCGATTGCGATTGAATTATTTTCATAATATTTTTTTCATTATTACTACTTAAAAAATTTTCTTCACCCTGGATGACAATTGAAGTAAATCGAGTATAACCTTACAGTTTATTTTTATTTATTTGTATGATGACGTTTCTCTTCCAGATCTTCATTCACAAGGAGTTCAAAGATTTGTACAAATACGTGCCGCAGGAAATGTTGCCTATTGAATACGGCGGTCAGTGCGGAACTATGGATTCTCTTCAAGGTAAAATAAACTAGCCAGTGCTAGCGATTTCGTCCATGTCACTTGCATGACGTGTGGCGTTGCTTATGTTATAGGCGACGGTCGTCACATACCGTCAAGTGAACCATCAGTTTGTCTGTCGACCTTAACATAAGCGATGTAACAAATTTAAATGGCCTATCTGATGAAGATTATTTGTACACCTACCTACTTTAATTAAATTTTTATATATATTATAGTATATATAAAAATTTCGTGTCACATGTTTGAGGTCAATGAAATCCTAAACTACTGAACCGATTTTGATAAAACTTCGTAAATATGTGTAATTTGGTCCAACTTAAACATATGTATAACTAACTTTATTTTAAACCCGGGCGAAGCCGGGAGAGTGTAACTAGTTATTCTATATAAAAAAATTTCCTCTTCCAGAACAGTGGAGTAAGAAATTAGAAGAATATAGCGACTGGTTCGCAGCACAAGAGAACATCAAAGCGAATGAATCGCTCAGGCCTGGGAAACCCACCAACTACGACGAACTGTTCGGCATTGACGGATCATTTAGGCAACTCGCTATCGACTAATGCCTCGCTGCTGTTGAGAGAATACTGTTGTGATACTATAGAATTATTATTAAGCGCCAGATACACGACGACACTGACACTCGACACAAATGTCGACACTAGTGTCGATTGCGTCCACACGGTAAGCAATTTTTTGTGTCGACATTAGAGTATACATCTAGTGTCCCGGTTCAAGTGTATTGGCTGTCTACGCGCATGTTCTGTCTCCACGGCTGCAACACGGACACTGAGCGACACCGACACTACACTACATCTGCAACAGTGTTGCGGCAGTGTACACACATAGACAGTCGATGTATACACTGAGTGTCTAGTGTCAAGTGTCGTCGTGTATCCCTAGCATTAGAATTAACTCACTCTTTTAATTAGTCAAGCTGTAAAGGGAAAGATAATTACTGGTGATTTCAAAAAAAGGAAGAATTTAATTTTAACAAAATTATTATTTCTCGTCATTAATATTTCTCTTTACAGCAAATAAAATCATTTTTATATTTGACATAGTATTTCGTATATGAATTTTTTATGTAAAATGTAGCTATGTTTACAGCATTAAGTTTATGATTCTCCACTCTTCTATTATTTTAGGCTTTGTTTTAAGAGAATTATTTTAAGAAAATTGATGAAAAATTGCAATACTTATTAATATAGAATCTATACTTATATCTATACTACAGATTATATGTATTTGAAAACTGTCACTAATAATAACAATACCTATGACTTTTGGGGGTCTATAGAATGTTCCTATCACCAGTAAAATTCTGCAGAAATCAGAAATGTAATTTCTCGTCAACACTTATCCTCAGCTTGGCGCTTATTATGTCGGAATCTTAATATATAAAAGGCAATGTGTGTATGTATGTTTGTTCCCTATGGACTCCGAAACCGCTGAACCGATTTTGATGAAATTTTCAGACAACAGACAGACAAAATTATAAAGTTACGTTATAATAATTAAGTTATTGATTTATTCAATAATTCCATATTGAGATTCTGAATTCTCACAAACTACATGTAAATGAGAGCAAAATCCGTCCATTACAAAAATGCTTTACAATACTTAAATATATTTTTTATTTTAAGTTTTAATAACGCTTGTCAAGTATTTTAATATGATCTGATTTTATATAAAAAAAGATTAAAAATAAATATTATAAAATCAAAATAATATGTTTTATTTAGTACCTACTACTAGGCACACCTTTTATTTTGGCCACACACGCTTCTGTCTAAGGTCTAACTGCGCAAAAGCAAAATTAAATACAGATTCTTTCTGACAGGACGTAAGCAAGTGCCAGTGAGGCGTAGTTTCTTTCGATGACACAACGAAGCAAACTGTAGGTAACTTTCTCTAGCGAAGCTCTGTACTCTCGCTAGCGAGTGCAGTCATTGTAAACTCATGGTGGAAGTACTGGAATACCCGTAATGCGACCCCCGTCACTTGATCGAAAATTCCAGACGTTTCTCATAGTGGTCTTATACAATAACGACATGCGATGTATCGATCTGGGCAAGTAGACTTCTCCGATAGACCAAAGCGTGTATAGACTTTTTTATGATATTGCAACCAAACTCATGAGGGCCTAATGCCAGTTTTACGCTTAAACGTCAATTTGTATGAGAATGAAGCAGCGCCACCTAGTGGCTAACGTGTAGTGCTGCTTCATTCCCATACAACTAGGCCCTGTGATTAATATGCCAATGAAATTTCCAAAACAGTGAGAAGTATTGTTAAGACGGTGAATGCATGAACTCATACCGCCTTCTCATTTCTTCCATTGGATATTCATCCATTGGATACGTATGGCTGGCTACGATCCTTATCTTGTCAAAATTTCTCTTTTTTAGACCAAATGTTTTAAAAACTCTAACGTTTCATAATACGCACTGCCAGTGTTTCCGAGTTCATATACTTAGCCCAAATTTTTTAAAGTTCAAGTGAATAGGCATTTTAGCTTTAGCTCACTCCATCGTCGGTAGTCTTTCCTGCACGGCCATATATAATTATATCAGTAGGTATAAACTTTAACACTATATCTAACTGTTTGAACCCTAGGTGGACAGACGATCTAATAATGGTCGCAGGTCGACAGTGGATCCAGGCTGCTTCTGACTGGTCCATATGGAAAATTATGGAGGATGCTTATTTTCAGTAGTGGACGTCCTCCAGCTGAGATGATGAGATATTATCATGTAAATAATCCGTTACAGAAAAACAGTGTATTTAGGCCAAATTTTCATAATGGAAAAAATAAACCATTTATCAGTACTTTGTGGACACCAATCCTCTACGCTCTGTGAGCGTATTAACCATGTAAGTCTTTATTTTTGGGACAATTATAATTTTTAATTTGTTATTGGGTATTACTAAAAAAACAATTATATGTTTAATACATAATAATGTTATTATATTACTTAATCAATAGAGTATGATATTAAAAATATATGTAAGTATTTAGTCCTTAACAATAGTGCCTTCCTATGGAATGCAAGTTCTAAGGGAAAACAGATTTGTTCAAATTATAACTATCCATAACTTCAATCTCGTCATCGTTCAACTGGAAATCGAATATGTTTATATTTTCACAGATTCTTCCGCGGTTTGTAGACTTTGGTATGGGCACTAACCCGCGTTCGATCTGAAACAAATTGTGTACAATATAAAATAATTTTAAAAAAAGGCGATAAAGATGCAAAATTATTATTCACATTCAATTCCTTTAAAGATAAAATAATTTTTATTAATTTTTTAAAGCTTATTAATGGATTAATGGAAATCTAATCTCTGATCAACTAAAAACTAAATAGGTAAAACAAAACAGTATTATTTTGCTTCTGATTATCAATGTATTTTTTTTGTTTGGCTATTAAAAATGGGTCGAAGTTAAGGTTGAATTTCCACCAGTGGGTGACAGAAAAACTAATGACCGAGCGGGTCCGCTTCATAAGAACCTTCCTTGGACATCAACGAATACTTATTTAAAAAAAAAACCAGCTGAATTGGTCTAACTTTACTCTAGTCAGACAAACAAACCGACAAATACTTAGAACCCAAACTCAGATTCTTCAAGCTTTCTTAGCTACAAGAATTTGTAACGAAGCTATTGCTAAATTCAGTATCATTGTAACATTTGTTTTAAATGTAAGTACATCTGTAATTTATGGTAGTCGTGGTATTTGAGTATTTGGGTAGAAATAGCAATAAATTAATGATAATGTCAAAATTTATTTTGGTTGTTAAAGTATTGTCAAAATATTCCAAAATATATTTAATTACTTACCAAATATCTCAAAATAATTTGTGTTTTAGTCTTGTTGTACTTCTTGGCTATTCCCTCCAGAGGAGCGTAATTTAGGTTGACTGGAGAATCGCTAGTTTGACGGTTCACCAAGAAACCGAAGGGACTGTATGCCATAATGGCAATTCCAAGTTCCTGGCAGTGGGAGACTAATTGCTTCTGAGTGTTGGTCGGGCTCACCTAAAAAGTTAAACATATGGATTTGGCAGAATATTGATATTTTATTTTGTTTATCGAACAAGCCGCATGAGCTCATACCGCCTTCTCATTTCTTCCATAGGACATTCAGGCGTACGGCAGGTTACCATCCTCATCTTGTCCATTTTCCTCTTTTTCGGACCAAATGTTTTAAAAATACTTTTATTATACTCACTGCCAACTGCCAAGGATTGGAACTCCTTCAAGCGTCTGTGTTTCCGAGCTTATATAACCCAAATTATTTAATAGTTCGAGTGAATGAATTTTCTGGTTTAGTTCGCTCTATCATCGGCCCGAGATCCCTGAGACGGAGCGTTTAGTAACGCGATTTAAGAAATTACCTTTACTTCCTCATTAACTAACTGACATGGTCAAATATAGTAAAATAAAAGAGTGCTATTGGACTTACCTCAACTTGGTTGACAGCAGGTCTAATATTACTATTAGCTATAAGTCGATCGATTTGTTTGTCATCGAAGTTGGATACACCGATAGATTTAGCCAGACCTAATTTTTTAGCCTCCTCCATACCTTTCCAAGTGTCTAGATAATCAATATTGCTCGGGGAACCATCGGCCTGAAAGTATAATGAATATTCTTGACTGTTTGGGAAAATAATGGGAAAAATAAAGTATTGTAGCTGGAATTGGAATAGAGTACCTAAAAGTATGGTCTTGAAAATTTTTCCATTATTTTAGAAAACGTTAAATTTAATAATATAATTAACTACTTATACCGAAAATAGGATATCACCAAAAACGTGAAAGAAAGCCAAGTCCGTAACAAGTAATTTGCAGGATAATTAATGAGATATACAGGATCCCTAGTTAAATAAGTGATATCTAACAGGATCCCAGTTCTTTTAAAGTTCCTGAATCGTAACTCCTGTAACGCACAATGTTCTTCTGTTGTTTAAAATACAATTTGTTAATTTTTACATTAGTTTCCAGATCCAGACTACAGCCAACTTTGAAAAGTTTATTTCCAAAGTTGATCCTGCCAGGACTCGAACACGGGACCCGGGAATAGAGTGTTAACCACTCATTTACCGGGCTTGTAGCACACATAGCTAATGCAAAATGTGGTCCCTAATGAAGGTCGTCTTTGTGGAAATGTAGGTCGCCTATTAAATTTTGTTAACCTAGAATAACTTACATTTTCAGCCGTTGGGAAGTGAATGAGGTAGAGATCCACATAGTTTAAGCCCAATTTCCTTAATGATTCCCTCAGAGCGGGCACCACTTGGTCACGCGCGTGCTTATCGTTCCACAGCTGAAAGTATAGTTAGCAGTAACATTGTTTAAGTGAAACAAAATATATTTAACTGAAACAGTTTCAAGTCTTATCTAAGAATGCTAGAAATCACATTATTTACAAATTAAATAAAATACATTCAGTTAGCTTTTTTCATTATTTTTATTAGTTCTGCATGACTATACTTATGGCCTGTCGAATGTCCATATTTAGCGTAAGTTGCTAACAAATGGAGGAATATTCTGTTATGTTATAAATGATAAAGAGTATCAAAACCGTTCCTTCAATATCTACGTCTCTACCAACTTCATCATAATTATGGTATTTTGCAATGTAAGTAGTGACATTCACACAACCTTTTGTTTCGTTTATAGCACCAGTTGAAGCCTTATTATTTAAATATTACAAACTATAGAAACACATGACACGTTCTTACCTTGGTAGTAACAAAAAGATCTTCTCGTTTAACAATTCCATTTTCAATAACATCGGCTATGCCTTGTCCAATCTGCTCTTCATTGTCGTAGATGGCAGCAGTATCTATGTGCCTGTAGCCAGCCTCTACAGCCCAGTTGATGGCTTGCCGTAGTTTATCTTTATCACTCTGTCCATAATTCTGGAATTAAATATGTACCAACATCAAAAACTGATTCAAATTTGACTTAAAATAATAAAGCAGATAATAATATGTGCGGTTTAACTTAGGACATGAATGAACCAAAAGATGCACAACGAGAATCTTAAAAGTTTAGCTGTTATTCCGGTTTGTTTAAAAATTTTGGTAAAAAAATATTTTTTGGCATAAAAATCGTCATTGTTTCTAAAATAAAATTAATCAGTACAGTCGTGTGTTTTTTTTTCTAATGTAGTACATTAGTAATTCTTCCAATATTAAATATTCCGCCAAATGAAAAGTAAACTTTAAAAAATAAAATGAAAAACTTATCAAGGGCTCTAAAATAAAATAAAAATTAGTGGACTTTTTATTTCAAAATGTTGTAAAAATTATTGAAGTATTAATAAATTCTTAATTTAAAAGCGAAATTTCAGTAGATCTAAATTCTACTGTTGAAAAATTAAACAAGACAAGAATATATGTTTCATTCCAAGGGAAACAATTGTTTGTTGTGCACGATTTAGAGTCAAGAACATCTAATCTGGAAGCAAACGCAAAGCAAATAGCCTTCACCAAGACACGGCTAGAGGAAATCACGGTGCAGCTGATTGCATTACTCAAATGATTTATCTGTCTGAAGCCTTGATGATGTTTCAATGGATCACGTTTTTTTGTATGCAAAATTTATTCAACTCAAACATTAAACAATGCTTCCATAAAAAATGACAGCAACATCTATTATTAATTACTAATATAAATATAAAGCTGAAGAGTTTGTTTGTTTGGTTGAACGCGCTAATCTCAGGAACTACTGGTTCGAATCGAAAAATTATCTTTGTGTTGGATAGTCCATTTATCGAGGAAGGCTTTAGGCTATATAACATTTTGAACGCGGACGAAGTCGCGGGCACCAGCTAGTATAAGATAAACTATTAATTTTGACAGTAATGAATACTGTTAATTTTTTTAATTAAGTAATCAGCTAGTATAAGATAATTAATTTTGAAAAGTTAATTTCAAATGCTTGAGTCATCGAAATAAGTCTTGCTGTATTCAAGTTTGCCACTCAAAACGCCAAAATATTAATTTATTAATATTGGATTGGTATTAGCTTACATTAGAATTTAAAAATAGATTAAAAATTCACAAAACAGGTACAATAAAAATAGGTGGTCAACCTTGCCGGGGATACTGCAAAAAGAATATAAATAATTAGTTTATATTAAATAATTCTTTTTATAGAAATATTGTTCAGAAGTTTCAAAGATTAGACATCGATATATAAACGAACAAATTAATATATCTATATTTAGACATATTATAAAATAAAGTCGCTTTTCGCCTCTTCTTCTTCTTTTATTCTTTCTCTTTTTAATTTTTTTTTTTAATTTTTTTTTTAATTTTTTTTTTTTAAATTTCTTCTAAACTATTAATATATTTTATAGAAAAAGCAATAAACGAGGAAAGGTTTGTGTATTTAAAATTTGCAGAAAATAATTGCATTCGTGCAAATCAAAGGACCGGGTTACTAGTTTACTTATAATACTATATAATATAAATGAGTATTATAAAGAGGACGAGAAAATCATACTTAATATCGGGATGATCAGTTCACATGAAATACATTATAAACGCATCTCGAGTGCATTAGCTACATGTACTTAGTTGAGCAGATGTTACTCCTATGATCTTAGAGGTCAAAGCCAAGCAAATTATGGAAAACTGGTTTACAGAACATTCTGTTTTTTTTTATTACTAGTAAAATTGACTTCTCTGTGTGCTAGTTAACATTTAAAAGAAAATATGTACATTTTTAATTTACAGAAAAAATAGCAACAGGTATTTTTTCTTACTTCGCTTGCTTTTGCTTCGCGTAAATACCATTTTTTTTTTCTTTAAATAGAGGAGTGGAGCGACTTTATTTTTAATGAAAATATACCTATAGATACTAGCACCTACAGTATATATGTAATCATAAATCTCAATAACTACATAATATTATAAGATATATTATATTACAAGCTGACCCGGCGAACTTTGTTCCGCTTTAGAGGCAATAAATGAGCAGACTTTTGATTTTATCATGGTCAATCTTTTATTTGCATAATTAATGTAAATTAAAAAAGCAAGTATTTAATTTACGGGAACATGACGTGGGACGTGACATAAAACGTGGTATAACAAAACGCAACTGAAAGCAATTTATCAGTAAAAAAACAGTCTACCCGTTCATTTGTTAAAAATGGTATAACAAAACAAAACGCAACTGTCAGCTAAACGTAATGTAGTCTATGGTTAATTATGCAATTTATCATTAAAAAAAAAACAATCTAGCCGTTCATTTGTTAAAAGTGGTATAACAAAACGCAACTGTCAGCTAAACGTTATGTAAATAAAAAAAAATAAAAAGAAAAAACCAAAAAGATAAATAAAAAAAAGCTAAATAAAAAGTATCCTATGTCCTTCTCCTGGTTCTAAGGTGGTATAACAAAACGCAACTGTCAGCTAAACGTAATGTAGTCTATGGTTAATTATGCAATTTATCATTAAAAAAAAAAAACAATCTAGCCGTTCATTTGTTAAAAGTGGTATAACAAAACGCAACTGTCAGCTAAACGTTATGTAAATAAAAAAAAATAAAAAGAAAAAACCAAAAAGATAAATAAAAAAAAGGTAAATAAAAAGTATCCTATGTCCTCCTCCTGGTTCTAAGGTGGTATAACAAAACGCAACTGTCAGCTAAACGTTAATGTAAATTATGTAAATAAAAATTAAAAAATAAAATAAAAAATAAATAAATAAAAAGTATCCTATGTCCTTCTCCTGGTTCTAAGCTATCTCCCCACCAATTTTCAGCTAAATCGGTTCAGCCGTTCTTGAGTTATAAGTGAAGTAACTAACACGACTTTCTTTTATATATATAAGAAGATATAGATTATAAGGATAACTATATCTTCATAAATATTATAATTTATGTACATATTGTTGCTCTCTTGTTTTAAATATCATTCTTTAGTTTTTGATATTGTAAACACATCTTAGTATAGCACTGTCTCTGTCAGTACCAGTACCTACCTAATAGCATAAGCATAATATCATAATCGCTCCATCATAGGCCTTTTTCTTGCTACATAGCTGGTTGTTAGCCAAGAGCAAACCCATCTCTAATAAAAAAAAAATAAAAAAAAACTTTAGCATTGAATTAATAATATAATATAACTTACCGAACCAGCGGTACCCAAACCCAAGACAGGCATTTTGTTACCATCGTTCAAATTTAACGTCGGCACCGAAGCCATTGTTATCTGAAAAAAAAAATTATTGAAAATTCACAACCGATTCCGAACTAGACCTCTTAGTGACTGAAGCAATTTATTTTATACAATGATAGGATTTTATGCAACGTTGATTCATTCGGTGTCGAATTGACTTACTTATTAGCCCAGTCACTTAAGCAAAAAAAGGGGTCAACCTCGGAATAAGAGATAATAAGCTGTTAACTCGTGTACACCTTCATTTTGGTGTTCTAAAAGTTGTCTCAAAAGTCTCTTGAAATCTCGTGTTTGCGTCGTAAGTTATTCAAGGTCAAAGGTTACAAAAAATCAGTTTGTCGCGATTAAGTATCTCGCAGTTTCTATAGCTCCAATGATATTAATATCAATACTTAATAATAAATCTGTTAGTGTAGGTATTAAATCATTGAAATATCATTAGCAACAAATAATTTGTATTATTTGTTAGTTAATAATAATAATAATAATAATAATTAATAATTGTGACGATGACACCATCTTCGAAATGGTATGTTTCTATGAGATCGTAATCTTGACCTGATTCCTCATAATCAGGTCGGAAGGTAAGAACGATCCCGTTCACGTCAGTTTAAAAAAATGGATTAAAATCGGTCTATCCATTTTGGAGCTACGATTTCACAGAGATACACACAACAGGTACACAAACACACGCGTCAAACTTATAACACCCCGTTTTTACGTCGGACGTTAAAATTAATTTAGATCAGTGAAAGCGCTCATGTAACCGGTAGAGTAATTGTCATTTGTAATGTATACTGTCACCGATTCAATACGAGTTATACTGGTAAGTATAGTACAGTCAATGTCCGAAACAACTTTTCTCCGGTAAGGCCGCTCTTGGATAAAAGAATCGTTGTTCTTATCTATACTGATATTATAAAGAGGAAAGATTTGTTTGTTTGTTTGAATTGAATAGGCTCCGAAACTACTGGACCGATTTGAAAAATTCTTTCACTGTTGAGAAGCTACATTGTCAGGAAGTAACATAGGCTATATCTTATAAAGTTACGCGGACGAAGTCGCGTGCAACAGCTAGTTAATAATATATTGTTTTACTTATTATAAAACTCATCCAGAGATATACTTAAGAATAGTTGATAGTTACTTACAAACTATTGTTTCCAAAATAATGTGTGTGTTATCCTACTACTATTAAATACGAAGATACATACACCTACACTACACTTACAGATAAATTATTAGTATTGATAAATATCTTCATAACATTCCACACGGCACCATTTAGTTCCACAGTAAGCAACTAATGCTTGTATTATGGATACCAGATACATAGGTACATATTATAAATACAAAACATCCATAACTCAGGTACATAGGTAAAATGTTAAACACATAAACATTTCCCCCTACCGAGATTCGAACCCGCGACCGTTTGGTTAATAGCTAAGATTACTAGCCACTAGACCAAACGTGTCGTCTAAATAGTATTATGCAGTTTTTAGATCTACATAATTGTATATTATGTATATGTACATAATATGTGGATAACTATCAATAAGTATGTTTTGCATTTACGATCTTATTTGTAACTGAATACTTAGAATAACTTATACACATATAGTCTTGAACTTGAGTTCACATGGGTTATTGACTCTATCAAGGTTTACTTACGCAATGTAAACTTTAGAATAAATTAACATAGGCCTGTGATTCGAATACGAAAACAGTATTGTATTTTAGAAAACAGACAGCCTTTTATTTAAAGAAGTCTAGATTAGTCTATTAATTATTTCATAATTTATACTATAATTCAATATTATTTATCTATACTTAATATTATAAAGCTGAAGAGTGTTTGTTTGAACGCGCTAATCTCAGGAACTACTGGTTCGAATTGAAAAATTATTTTTGTGTTGGATAGATTATTTATCGAGAAAGGCTTTAGGCTATATAACATCACGTTGCGACTAATAGGAGCGAAGAAACAGTCGAAAATGTGGAAAAAAAACGGGGAAAATTATTCATCTTTGAGGGCTTCCATTGCGTGCGCTGCGAAAACCGTTCGAGATACCCAAATGATTCCCAAAATAACTATTCCACGCGGACGAAGTCGCGAGCACCAGCTAGTACTATAATAATACTGTAATGCACCCTCTCGTATTATCGTCGAGTTGTTTATACTACTGTTAAGTTTTTTTTTCTTTCTATTAATAAATAGGTTCTAGCCGTAGCTTTATAAAATATAGGCTATGTTACTGGCTGATAATATAGCTTTCTATAGGTGACTGAATTTTTAAAATCGGTCCAGTAGTTTTTGAGTTTATTCATTACAAACATACAAATCTTCTCTCTTTATGAGTGCCGACACGTTTGGTCTAGTGGCTAGTAACCGTAGCTGTTAACCAAACGGTCGCGGATTCGAATCCTGCTAGGGGCAAATGTTTATGTGTGTAACATTTTACCTTTGTACCTGAGTCATGGATGTTTGTATCTATAATATGTATGTATTTACAAAAAAAAAGTTATATAATAATAATAATATCAACTGTCTGGTGTATTCATAATACAAGCCTATAGTTGCTTAATGTGGAACTAGATGGTGCGTGTGAAGATATTTATTTATTTATTATAGACAAAAAATACGGCGTACGCGCTGTAGTCTGTTTTTTTTTTAAATTCCACAGGAAACCAAAGTTGTCTCGGGATAAGAAGTATTCTATATGTTAATTCAGGTATACATCAGTGAAATGCGCTTTCAAATCGGTTAAGCTGTTTCTGAGATTACTTAGCGTGCACAAACTCACACACAAACAGACAATAATTCTTAAAAATATTTTTTGACCTCGAGCAAATTGTATTTTTGAAAAAAATATTTAATGTATTACTTAGCTACAAAAACGGCTCGTTTAAGATTTATTATCACTACATAGTATAAAACAAAGTCGCTTTTTCTGTCCCTATGTCCCTTTGTATGCTTAGATCTTTAAAACTACGCAACGGATTTTAATGCGGTTTTCACTAATGGGTAGAGTGGTTCTCGAGGAAGGTTTATAAGTACCTAAGTTACGCGGGCGAAGTCGCGGGCAGCAGCTAGTATGTGTATATATGAGTAGATTATAACAATTTTACTTTATAAGTGCGTAAAATTAACATAAAAAAACTTACATGAAAAAGAACAGTGAACAAAATAAAGTGTCGCGCCATCTTATCGGTCCGAGTAGCAGAACTTGAATGAGCTGCTCGTAATAATCCAATCACATAATAAATTTTTTATCACACACTATTGATCGAGCTTAAAAATCTATTGCGTCATTTTACATGTTACGTTACGATTCCGTTACGATGTCATAAATTACAAGTTGTAATTACATTACAAGTGGACCGTCAGCCTGTCTGCCACCCTTAGGACTTCTTTCACCATCTTTGAGTAAAGTGTCAAGTAGGCTGACCGCCATTTAAAGTCACCGGTAAGAAAGCGTACGAGTTTCACCATCTTCGAGTAGCATTAACTTAATGAAACTGAAACAAGATACTCGCCAATTAGCGTTACTTGGAAAGTAAATTATTGACACTTTGCTTGTAGTTGGTGAAAGAGGCCCTTAATTATATAAAAAAATATTATCCGATTTGGACACCGCTTAGTGCACTAGATAAACAAGTACCTATAGCAGAGCCAATACGGCACTAGATTGGATCACAATATAAGAAGACTAATACTTTTAAGAGTCGCGATATATAAATACCACCGCGTCTTAGTCCAGTTTAACGGGTTTGCAATACCGATTAGTTCGAGTAGGCATCAACTGATATGTATAGCTACGTTACATATCTACGTAACTACAACTGCCTCTTTCCACTTGGATCCACAACTTGCCTCCACACTCCACATGCATGTGGATCCGCAGATACCTTTATCTCCTCCTAAATCCACATATGGATCCGCGGATACCTTTATCTCCTCCTAAATCCACATGTGGATCCGCGGATACCTTTTTCTCCTCTTAAATCCACATGTGGATCCGCGGATACTTCTTTTTCCTCTTCTATCCACCAGGTAGATCTAACGTAAGTTGCATAGAAAAATATTATTATTTTTGGATCCCCTCGTTTGTGGATCGAAGTGGCATACACAATTATGTTTATTATTGAATTCTCCTCAACGGTAGAATTAAGAGGAGATAAAAGTATCCGCGGATCCACATGTGGAGCGAAGCTGAGGATCCAAGTGGAAGGAGCCACTAAAAGAACTGTCTAACAATATTTTAATAAAATAACGATTATTTGTTGTTTAACTATTCTTCCTCGTTGGCAAAGGAATATTCCGTATTTAAATGAGATGATCACAATAGGAATACAAATTCAATCCAATATTTTGATTTCAACCAAATTTCATTGTGTTTAGCTTTTAGATATTTCTTTAAAGAAACCAAAAGACAGGATTTCAAACCAGAAAAAATATTGTTTAGTTATTTCATTATTCACATACTAGTACCACATTAAAGCGAGGAAATATTTCCTTGTTTCATTTCTCAGTAACATTAAGTGTATTTTTTTTCCTGAAGTTCATTCTTGACATAAATTTTATAAATTCTATGTTGACATAAATTTAAATACCAGTTAAATATTTTAAAAATACTATGAGCAAACTCATATGGGTAGGTATATATTATGTTAAATTGAAAAAAAATTGAAAATATTAAAAAAAAAAAAAAAGTTCTGCAATCAAAGATAATTAATCGGTCTCGCTGCGTTCGACTAGATAGAGCGCTATACAAAAGCGATAGCTCCGTGCATGTGGATGCGGCAACTTTTTATTGTAGTGTGTGTATAACATCGTCACTTTGTATCACTTTTTACACAGTTTTATTATATTTTTATACATTTTCACTACGCAAACTGGCATTTTATTATGCTTAAAATTTAATAAAACATTCGGCACGTATACATTACAGACAGTTTGCAGTATGACTGGCTCGGGTACGCCGAATTCGGCGTAGTATTTTTTGCCGCATGTTACAAGTACAACGGCGGTATCTAGTCGAGCGCAGAGAGACCAATCATTCATCTTGTAAGTATCAGTGAGGCATGACGATGCAGGTAGAAGAGATAAAAGCGATTAGTTAACACATTGCAGAACACGTGTGTTTTATTTTAAGTAATACCTATAATATTTTATCAAAATAATATTTGTAAATTTATAATATAGGTACCTATTTGTAAGTATTGTTAACATTAAATTTAATTTGATTTAATTTGTTATGAAAGAGAGTATCAATAATGTACTCTTTATAATGCACTAAAAAAGAGAAATTACGTCTAAAATAAAAAATAAAACCATTTTCAGAGCGATTAAGAAAATTTTAATTTGTATTAATACAAGTTTTATAACCACAAACTAAATTAATAATATATAGATACTAACGTCTATTATAAGAACTTATTGTTTGTTTATAAATTAAAACTTATCGTGAATTATTTAACAAGGTTCCAATTTTGTTAAGTATTAAGAGTAGATAATTATAGGTAATCATACATAATTTTCAAACTTGAAATTACAGATTATTTTTTCACAAGCCAAGACAAAATCAAACAAACAAATTATTCAGTAAGGTTAGATTAATGATTAGTCTCGCTGCGCTCGACTAGATACCGAGCTACTCAATGATATTATAATATAAAATCATTGGAGCTACTTATCTAAAAACAATAGCTCCGTGAATGCGGCAACTTTTTATTGTAGTGTGTGTAAAACATCATCATTTTTTATCACTTTTTACATAGTTTCATTATATTTTTACACAGTTTCACTACGCAAACTGGCATTTTATTATGCCCAAAATTTAATAAACATTCGGCACGTACACATCACACACAGATTGAGTGTGAGTGGCTCGGGTACGCCTTCGGCGTAGTATTTGTTACCGCATTAAGCAAGTACGACGGCGGTATCGAGCGCAACGAAACCAATTATTAATCAGGTAATTAAGTCAGGTATGTACAAAAATCAAACAACTTATTGTCCGTCATATAGAATCAAAGACATTATTATTAGATTAAGAGGGTACACGTAGATGGCGTTACATGCTATCTTTTATGTCATGTTGTGGGTAAAAATATTTTTAAATAATTACCAACAAAAAAAAATATTTATAAAATATTTTTCGTATTCTATAAATTATTAATTTATAAGTTTACCTTAATTTTTTGTCAATTATTGTATAATTGCCTTTTAAAAAAAAAACTAGTTAAAAAGACATTATTTTCATCTCTATTCATTAACAAATGGAAAATTGGGGTAATCCTTTAAAAAGCTGCCATTAATAACTCGAATGTTCTTATTAAATCCACTAATAATTTTAATTTCATCGGCAGACAGTTTAAAATCAAACAGGTCCCCGTTTTGGGAAATGCGTTCCTTATTCGTAGACTTCGGTACAGGAACTAGTCCTCTGTCGATCTGAAAATTAGATATATAATCAATTAAAGCTGTTCTATAGCTATGTTTATCTTCTGTACCTATGTTTATTATTTCTAAATGAACAATAAAAAAAGTATAAAAGAGAAGATATTGGGTTCATTATTATATTTTAAAATATGCATTCACTCAACAATATGTATAATTAGAATCGTGTTTTTGTACAAATATAAATTATTATTATTATATTAAACTAGCTGGTGCCCGCGACTTCGCCCGCGTAACTTTGTAAATTATATACTAAAACCTTTCTCGAGAACCACTCTATCCATTAGTGAAAACCGCATTAAAATCCGTTGCGTAGTTTTAAATTATCTGTCATAGGGACAGACAGACAGACGCGACGGAGGACTTTCTTTTATAATATATAGTGATAGTGATAAATCGAAAGAAAATTTTGAGGAATGCACACATTAATTGTGCATGTGCATCCAGGGGTGGGGGTGGAAAACACTTAAATAAAGAGCTCAATATTTTTAAATTCCTTACCAAATATCTGAGCACAATTTGACTAGTACTCTTCCCGTATTTCTTAGCCATCTCCACTAATACAGGGTCGTCGATGCGAGGTGGCAATGCCTCCTTTACTTTTCTTGATACCATAAAACCGAAAGGACTGTAGGCCATCACAACTATACCCAATTTCTGACAGTGAGACACGAGAGGTTCTTGAGTTAATGTTGGATTGACCTGAAGAAAAGATTCACAATAAGGTAGTTGAATGTGTTAGGGCCAGCGCTCACTGACGGCATGGCACGGCATGGCATAGCAAAAGATTTTTGCCTTTACATATTATTTTTAACCTTATTGCTATGATCTTAGCACTCACAATTACAAAAGAGTGTGGCAACTTTTTATTGTAGTGTGTGTAAAAAATCGTCACTTTTTATCACTTTTTACCCAGTTTTATAATATTTTTACACAGTTTCACTATCAAACTGGTATTTTATTATGCCTAAAATTTTATAAAACATTCGGCACGTACACATCTCAGACAGTTTGCAGTGTGACTGGCTCGGGTACGCCGAATTCGGCGTACTATTTTATGCCGCATTTCACAAGTACGACGGCGGTATCTAGTCGAGCGCAGCGAGACCAATCATTCATCTATGTTCAACCTACTATAAAGTTGACCGTAAGCCTGTCTGATGACCTTTATACTTATATGAAAAAAAAAATAAAAAAAAACCTCCACTTGGTTAACTGCTGGCTTGACTTTGCTGTTGGCAAAAAGTCTATCCAACTGCGTTATGTTGAAATTGGAAACCCCAATTGACTTTGTCAGATTTAGTTCTCTCGCTTGCTCCATCCCCTTCCAAGTTTCCAAGTAATCTATGTTATCCGGTGAATTGTCACTCTGAAATAAAATGAAAAAATACTTGAAATATATTGTAAATCATTAGCTACATATGTATTACCAGCTGGTGCTCGCGACTTCCTCCGCGTGGAATAGTTATTTTGGGAATCATTTGGGTATCAAGAACGGTTTTCGCAGCGCACGCAACGGAAGCCCTCAAAGATGAATAATTTTCCCCGTTTTTTTCCACATTTTCGACTGTGTTTACGTGATGTTATATAGCCTAAAGCCTTCCTCAATAAATGATCTATCCAACACATAAAGAATTTTTCAATTCGAACCAGTAGTTCCTGAGATTAGCGCGTTCAAACAAACAAATAAACAAACAAACTCTTCAGCTTTATAATATTAGTATAGATTATAGCTGGTAAAAACAATTGTATTTACAAATACAATTGTTGAGAGTGTATTTCGCATTATTATGTCTATTAAGATGAGGTAATAATGAGATAATAATAATGATAATTTTATATTTATCCAACGCCTAGAACAACCAATAAGGCGGCCCAAACCAAAATTCGAACAAAGATCATGTTTTTCTTAAAAAACAGTCATATTTGTACTCGTAGATATGAAAAAAATATATATTGAGGATGTTATCTCGGTACAATTAAATCCTAAAGTAACCTTTAACACGCAATTTACGAGTACAACAAATTTTGCTCTTATTTATTGTATGAAGATTTATAATACAAAAAAAATATAATGATCTTTGTTGAGATTTTTTTTATATAAGAGATGGGTTAGCTCTTGGCCAAGGATGAGGCCTAAGATGGAGCGAGCTCACCCAGAAGATGCCTATTCACTCGAATAGGCATCTTCTGGGGGGTTATATGTACTTGAAAATACAGACGCCTGCAGGGATTATATTTGCAAAAGATTGTTTATACTTCTTTTCATAATTAAAGTAATCCATTGCTAAAATACAACAAACTAACTTACCTTTGTGGATACGGGAAAATGAATTAAATACAGGTCTACATAATCTAACCCAAGTTGCGACAGAGATTCTTTTAACGCTGGCACGACTTGGTCCTGTGCGTGTTTGTCATTCCATAACTGAAAGTTCAGAAAGTTAAATAAAATTAATAAAAAAATTAAAATAGGTATAAAATACGAATAATACTTATTCAATTATTTTTTAAATAAAACATCCTAATATCCTAATTCTAATAATATCAATGTTTTGATAAAGAAACAATTCGTGATAGAGAATCTACATCGTTATCACATCTTAGTGAATAGATGATAACGAGGTGATGTGATATGATGATAAAGAATATCACATTGCCCTTTACTGATTTCAGATTCAAACCTTCCTAACTATTAAAAATAAACGAATTTATTTCTGAACAACATTTACTTACTTTTGTAGTAACAAACAATTGATCTCTTCTTACAATACCCTTAGCAATTGCATCGGCTATACCCAGACCAACTTCTTTCTCGTCTTTGTACACGGCGGCAGTATCAATATGACGATAACCTGATTCTATGGCCCATAATACTGCTTTGCGGACGTCATCTACAGTTTCAGTCTGAAAACATGTTAATGTTCCATTTGCGAAACTATATTTTTTATGTTAGGTCGACAGACAGGCTGACCATCCACTTGTTGGTAGATGTTTATGGTCACCCATAATACAAGAATCGCGACAGATGAGTGATGCAAGTATAGTCGAGGTAAGAAAAGGTTCGTCACAATAAAGTCGACATTTGCTTGCACAAAGACTTTATCAGTCGTGCCAAAGTTTTTTATTTCAAACATCTATATTGTCTGCTTAGTGTTTTAGTTTCAAAAGGTAGTAGGTAAGAGTTGATAAAGGAATGAATTTAAAAAAAACGGAGGTTTTCATACCCCGACTGTACCTACGTTGCCGACTGCAGAACAAAATTTTCGCTAAATGTGTTTTTTTGCTTTATACTCTTAACAAAGTCACCCACCTCTTTCGCCGTACCTCTACCAGTACCCAATGCGACCATCGGTATTTTATTACCGTCATTTAAGTCTCTAGTTGGAGTTTCGCCGCCCATTGTTACCTGGAACCAATATAAATTGTACATTGATTGTTTTTTTTTTTATATTCACACATTCCACACTAAGCAACTTAATGCTTGTATTATGGATACCAGACAGTTGATATACTACATACAATACTTTTTTTTTATAAATACATACATATTATAAATACAAAACTCCCATGACTCAGGTACAAAGGTAAATGTTCACACATAAACATTTGCCCCTAGCGGAATTCGAACCCGCGACCGCTTGGTTAACAATTTATGTTCAATTTTATGTGATCCACTGCGCTGCAAGATCGAATCAAAAATGAGGAGTTGAAGTAGCACAGGGCAGGACACATAGATCGGAAAGCCAACAGGCGCTGATGGGACTGGAAGGTTCTCGAGTGGAGGCCACGGACCAACAAGCGCAAGGCGAGACGTCCACAAGTAAGGTGGGCAGACGATCTGAGGAGCCACGGTGGATCGAAGTTGCTTCTGACCGGTCGTGGACATACGACCTAATACATACTGGGAGGCCTGTGTCCAGCAGTAGACAGACGTCCACTCGTCCACTGCTGTACATAGGCTTCCCCCATAACTTACAAAAGGACCGGTCAGCAGAACGTGTCAACACTTTGTGGGTGGATGTTTCAATAGTATTATTTTAATATCTTGATATTAAAATTTTTTATAAATACAAAGTGCTCGGTTTTTTCTTTTTCTTTTTGTAACAAAGCTTGCTGTACATATCTGCTAGTGTGTCAGTAGGTGCGCAAACTAATCGTCCCTCGTCATTATTATACAAGATGCGTTCCGACAACAAGCGTGAACAATTTAAAAAATGAGTCCGTTATAAAATAGGTACATTTTAAATTCTATTTTTCTTCTTTTCTATAAAATCTGACGGTTCACTTGTTGGAAGAAGATAGCTCTGCGTTCTGCAGTTATATTCTGAAGAAGTTAACTCCTTATAAACATATAAACTATATTATTATTTGCTATTGTGTTTCCGTGGGTAAGTAACAGATGTGAGAGCCCATTTCTCTATCTTCGATTTGTCCGACACTTATTGCTTTTAATCAAATAGTATTGTTTATTTTCTTATTGGACCATCTACAGTCAAGTGTAACGTCAGCCAATCTCCGAAAGTAGTACTTCCAGAATCTTTAAAAAAAATTGCATAAACTTATATCTCAATCAGAAGCCACGAGCATTATCAAGGGAGAGAGTAGATATTTTAATTTAATCTGAATCTGAATACCGCAGAAGACCGTGCGTGGTGGCGAGCCATGGAAGAGGCTGTGGAGAAGACTATACATCCCACAACGTGGTCGGCTAATCCAAATGTATATTATGTAAAAATAGAACTCTGTAATATAGTATTAAAACCATTTCTTGTGGCATTTATTATTGACTTGCGGCTGCGACCAATTATAAGGCCTTCATCCAGCATTATAGAGACACAGGCATGATGATTATAATAAAACAGCGGATCACAATAATAATAAAATGAAACAATATTTTCTGTCAACAAAGTTGATATTAATTGTCACATTACATTATACTATCTATACTCAGCATACAAACACACATCTATTTTATCCATAAATAATATTAAATTAAATTAAATATAAAGTCACTTACATGAGAGACAACGCAGAGCGTCAATATAATACCGTGTATGTCCATGTCGTAAGCTCGACTAAGCCTTAAAACATGGCCGACTACGGTGCGCCTAAGTTCATATTACATCAAGTACATACATAATATCTATAAAGGCATTGATCCTATCGACTACTAGTTATTAATGGACACTATACACCAAGTAAGGGACAAGCTGGCTATACAGGTTTTTGTGCAAACGTTGGCTGTGTTTCAAAAACATTCAGTTCGATATTTTTTACGAAAGGGTTATATTAGTTGCTATGCATATTCGTCGTCATTCGTCTCAATTTATATTTTGTAGTTTATCGGTGTATACCTTAAAATTGCCTTATGTTATACTAATACTGTTGGTGTACCTTTTTAAAAATATATAAAATAAATAAATAATACTAGATGAACCCGACCACGCTTCGCTGAGGCTCAGTCAGCAATGTATGAAAATTATGGATAAATCGGATACCAACGGAATTTTGGAAAAAAAACGTATGTAAGATCATTCCTCTCTATAAATGCAATATTTTGTCAAAATGTCAAGTCAATCCATCGGCCAGTTTTCGAGTTTAGTACCTAATTAATACATTTTAGTATTTAAATATCATTGCATTTTAGAAATAAAAAAGAAATCAGTAGGTACTTAAATTCAATTTACCGCAAAAAGTAAAAGCTTACTCTGAAAATTACTTAAAACAAACTTACTTGTCAAATGTTTGTACTTTCAGGTCAAATGTTTGCCCAAAAATATCCGTCGGCGGACATAAGTCAATAGCTTTGTTTGACCTTTAAAAATGTGGAACGCTTTCGTTTTCTCATTTCGTTAAAGCAAAACAATGTTTTGCTTAATATAGGTATTTTTATCTAATTTAATATAGCAGCAACAAATCCGTACTTTTAATTAATATTATATAAATCCGGGAGCAGTACTTTCATCCAGAAAAAAGTATTGCTCCCGAGGGATTATCTAAAATTAAGGAAACTAACTCCTGGCTAAGTATAATAGCAATAATGATGTCAAGCGATATATTGCTTTTTCAACGCGGACGAAGTCATGGGCACCAGCTAGTATTATAAATGTGAATGTGAGTTTGTTTGTTTGTTACGCTTTCATGCAAAAACTACTGAACCGATCATCATGAAATTTTGCATACACGTTGTCTGGGACACCAGAAATAACATACGATACCTTTCATCCAGAACGCGGATGAAGTCGCGGGCACCAGCTAGTTACTTATATATTTGGTGTATTCCCAGTAGTTCGGTTGACCGAACTAGTGAGACTTTTTTCCCAGTAGTTCGGTCGAACAAATCAACCGAAATAGTGAGACCATTTTTTCTCTGGTCCATTCCCACTAGTTCGGAAAAAAAAGTCTCACAGTAGTTCGGCCGAACAAATCAACCGGTATATTTTTATGACGGAATTACTGGTTCAAAATATTCTGAAAATAAATTAATGTTCACTCAATTGTATTTTCGTGTACGCTTCGTGGTTAAAAGTTAAAAAAGATCGGAACCAGGCTGTGGGCCACATATTTCACTTTCACCGGATGACCTAAGTAACATTCGATACCTAATCGAGAATCGGTCCGAATGCATCCATTAGAAAACCACATTGAAGCCAAGCCATAATAGGGAACTTAACTCAATTAATACTACATTATGGATTGCTTCATAAAGTACCAGGTGGTGACCGCGACTTCGTCCGCTTTGAAATGAGAAAAACTCGAAAAATACATCCGTACAAGCGTATAACTATAACTAGCTGTTGCATGCGTCTTCGCCCGCGTAACTGTATAAAATACAGCCTATGTTCGCCTATAATGTAGCTTTCTATAGGTGAAAGAATTTTCAAAATCGGTCTAGTAGTTTCTGGAGCCTATTCAATTCAAACAAACAAACAAATATTTCCTCTTTATAATATTAGTAATAGATATTAATATCACTATAGTATATTAAAGTATTTTTCTGTTAAGTGTTTAGAGAAATAATAAGTAAGTACATACTCTAAACGCTCACCGAGGATTGATTTCAAGACTAGTTTAGTTCAAAACTATTTAGTTTTGTACCTACTCAAAATTGAAACTCATTTCTCAAAAAAAATATGACAAGGAGTGGAATCTCACAAATCGTTGTTGACATTCTTTTAAAATTACAGTCCGTATGTCATGTGGGTCGCACTTAGCTCTAGTCTCGAAGGCATGACATGACTGCTTGAACCGGAGACCTAAATGTGATACATACTTACATTCTAGGTGTGCGAACTCCGTAAAACACCGTCAGAGAGAATACCTGAATGAGTCTATACAGTTATGTATACACATATTTCTTCCCACTGTTGGGCATTAGGTTTGACTGAGCAGACTGAGTTGACACTGAGCATTTACTAGGCTTTGGGCATTGAGAAATCATAGAAATCTGACTTTGAGATTCGATCCAGTGTTCTTTCTACTGACCTATTATTTCTAGACAGTGCTGTCTAGAAATAATAATATCGTAATATCTGAAAACTACCTCCTTCACAGCTTGGCTCCACATGTGGACAAAATCCGTTGGGTAGTTTAGAAGAAGTTAGCGCAGAAGCAGACAGAGGTGGATTTATTATGTATAGAAATAGTATAGAATATGTATATAGATATAGAAAAGATAGATATAGATGTATAAATTAAAAAAAAAAAAAACAAATAATAAAGTATTATAAACAAAAAACTTCCTGAAAGATAAAATTATATTTTTTTAATATTACTTAAATGACGTGTGACTTCTACGATGCAGTAAGAATTCATACTCTCTCAAGTAAGTACATGAAATAACTGCCACAGTTTCTTTTGCAAATCGGCCTCTTTCAATTACAAAGTAGGTAACTGTAAAACAATTTCTTCGACGACACTTCGCTTTTACGTTTTCCTAGTGCGACAGTTAGATATCCATACACGCAACTAGTGGTACTCGTAGGTATAGCACATCCACAACTTCTTGTAGACGCATAGCACACGACGTCTTCATTCACTCGTAGCCGCCTCTACATTCCGTTACACAGACATTCAAGTGTTCACTTTCCACGGCATCGCACGTTTCAAATAAAAAAAAAATATGCGATAAATTTCACACAAAACTCGCTAAGTTAACTTTTACAAATTCGTGAACCAATCTAAAAAATTATCGCTTGACCTGAGAAAAAAGTGTGTTGACAATGAAATTCTGTGCATTTTTCGTGTTCATCTTTTTAGTTTTATCCGTTTGTGAAACGAAGAGGAAATCTAGCGATTATCCAACGGAAAAACAAATAATTTTGCAAAGGAAAGAAACATCGCCGACGGATTTCACGAGGCTTCTAGTGATGCGATTGGTTTACGGTGTCGCAAAGGTTATGGGATTCCAGGAGCCTCTGAGTGATGTGCTGAACGGAGCATTTGTGCCGCCCGGTGCAGATGATGACGAGGATGACTTTGATGATGACGAAGATGATAGCATTTTTGATGACGATTATTGATAGTGGATTTTTTCTATTGCTTTTTAATGTTTTTTTTTTACTAAGTAGGTATACTTCGTAGTGTCATATTTAGTTTACGAAAAAAATACTTTAGATAGGTAATATTGTTTGAAAACACTTCAATATACAATGCAAGCAGCAAGATCACCATTGAGCTTTAACTTTTATTTAGGCGTTACCTACGTTGTTAAACATTACCTACTTATCAATTTTTTTAACTTCATAAGGACGAGTGGCTGACGAGGTACTTTTTTCCGCGGAAGACAAAAATCGCTGAAGTATAGGAAACTTAAAAATCCAACAAAATTAATTAATTATTAATTTAACTAAAATCCAACATGTGTGACACGTTAGTTCTATTTTTTTTTTTTGGACCCTCACTTACTTTTAGAATAGGTCGTCAGTTTAGTAGTCGGTATCTTAAGTCCCACTTGTCTGTTATTCAATACGGTAAGCGATCTATTTTCGAAGAGCTTTATTCAATATCTTATTTTTTATATTTTTAAGTATTTTATTCTTTGTTTCTCACAATTATAAGCTTACGAAAGTATAAACTCACTTTATATCCATTGCACTCATTGTATCAGATTTTATTTCGCCTACTGATCTATTGATAAATGATACCACTATAAAAAAAGGCCGATAAAGTTTCACTAAGCTAAGAAACCGTCGAAGCACAGAGAGGTAGTCATTTGTCATGTCAAGGAAAATTGCTACCATCAGATCTAATATTACCAGTGAATATGTAGGCTTATTATATGTGTATATGTATAATATATATATATATATATATATATATATATATATATATATATATATATATATGTGTGTGTGTATATGTATTAATATATATGTGCTTATAGAGTAAACTTATTTTGTATATTATTATGATTATTTGTACACATCCACTAATTTTCTATTCATGAATACAAATCACATGAAGAAGTTTTAAACTAATATAATATAATGCGAAAAAAATATTTTTTTAAATACACTTTTAAACGAAATTTTTCAGTAATAACATTTTCAGTACATAAATAATGTTAAATAATTAATTATTGATTAATTAATAGATACCAAATATTGTTGCATTTATAATATGTTAAGTAGATAATTTATTTAATAAGTTATGTTATTTAAATTTATTTATTAAGGGCACTCTGTAAGAGCGAGTGATGTCAGTAATAGGTATTTGGGAGATAATGTTGGCTTTATTTACTACATAATGCAAATAACCGAAGATTGAATGCGACGCAATACTATTGCGGTACTATTGAACTCGCTAAAAATATTAGGCAAGGCATTTAAAATGTATGTTTAAAATCTATATTAAAAATAATGAATCTATAAGTATAATAAAAATCATAGATATAATGTACATTTTAAATTAAAATTTAAAAATTAAAATTAAAATTAAATTTTATTAGTTTTTTTAATTAATTAATTTGAGTTATTTGTTTCCATATTATAATATCTCACAAAATATCATGATATTTATATTGCTACGACCAATAACTAACGAGTAATCATGGTATTACGTAGTATGTAATTAATAAGCAGCTCCCGTTGGCAAGTGAGCTCTTAAGGCCTCTTTCACCAATTACAAGTAAAGTGTTGATTAGTTACTTTTCAAGTAACGCTAATTGGCGAGTAAATGTTAAGAGTATCTTGTTTCAATTTCATTGAAATTACCCATTGAGTAATGCTACTCGAAGATGGCGAAACTCGTACGCTTTCTTACCGGTGACTTTAAATGGCGGTTAGCCTACTTGACACTTTACTCAGAGATGGTGATAGAGGCCCTAGTTAAATATAAGAATAATATTGAGATTTAGTTGTATGCTTGTATAATAATATCTATATAATTATTTTATTGGTGGTAATGGTAATGTCCTATACATTTATATCTACTTAATAAGACTTTAGTAAAATGTTGATTATTATTTGTTTTTAACATACTATGTACCTGATAGCAAATAATTTGTAGGTATTAATCTAAGTAGTTAAGTATATTTATATTTTTATTAAAGTTATTTGAAGTAAAGTAATGTTTTTTTTTCTATAAAGGTAAGTTGATGTATTTTCTACTTAAGAATCTATAATTAGATTTTGTTATATATTAAAAAATTATTACTGGCAGGATTTCACTAAGTTTCCACTCCCACCTACTTCTATTTTTAAAAAATAATTTTTTTGTTCAAAATCGAAAATCTCTGAAAGTAGGTAACTACCATTGTCGATCCCCATGAAATTTTGCATACACATAGTCTAGTCCACAAGTCCAAATTGCTGTTGGTACAGCTTTTAGAAATATGAGCGAAAGCTTATTGGATTAGGAATTATGTCTAGAAAATGTATTAAAAAGGCATTTAGTTTTCGCAAATAACTCAAATACTATAAATAATAACGATAATCGGAAAAAATATTCTTAGAGCTGAAAATTCCGAAAAACCTCACGACAATCGGATACATAGAAATAGCTCCACGAATTAACTGATTTTCATGAAACTTGGTAGATAAACATTTAGACGTACGGGACACAGGATAGTTAAAAATATTATAATAAAAAAAATACAAAAAAAATAAATGTACTAAAAAATGAATTCAAACCTTTTAACTAAGGTACCGGCTTTTCATTTTATCTACAAAAAACCCTAGTATTTTTACATACTCGTACTTGGAAGCCCTGGTATTGTTGCAATGCAAGTATATCTCATCCCTAGACCAGTGACAAGACCAAGACAAGACCGAATGCCACTAATTGCCATCGAATACACGTTCAAATAATATTAATAACTGTATGTACCTAACAAATATTATAATATAAATTCGTGGGTGCCAAGATGGGAATAAACCTAATATTATTATGGGCTGGAGTGTAAGTTCCGTCCCGTCCCTTGGGATCCCATGGGGGGTGTATGTGTGTGTATGGGAGTTACTGTAAAACATTTTATTTATGTCTTTTATGATTTTACTTAATTAAGGGATTCACAAAGGCCAATGACATTGACGATTTGACCTTCACCGATATGACCTTTAGAGTGTTTATATATATCAAATTAATTCCGAACGAAAAACACAAACGTAATCCACACCTCAACGCAGTCACTTAGACACTGTAGCTCCATATATTTAGAGTTCCAAGACGGCGGAAACAATTCAACAGGCCTGTCAATTGCGGTTTTTTGTACTTTCCATTAAAACGACATTTAAAAAAAATAAAAAATCAATACATTTTTTTTAAATGACATTGACTTATTATTCGGTGCAGGAATCATAAACCGTTTTCGAAACAAATTTCAATATAAGTCAAATTCTTCTTATGTTCTAAATTTTATTGTGGGGTTTCTATTCTACTACTTCAATGGAAATTCTAAACAATACAATTTGTTCTTCACATGTTTAAGTATAACATAATATATTTTTTTCAAACCAATTGCGTTGACAGTTTCTTGTAACATATTTTTTTTTAAATGCAAATTTTTATGATTGGCGTGTGTTTACAACCTTAATGGCTTAATGCTCCGACGCTCCGAGACTTGACTTCAGTCAGTACTTCTATCTTATTATTTCATTTTTGATTCTCATTAAGGCAGAGACAAAAGCTCTCTCTCTGCCCTTACAAAAATTAACACATCCTCTAGGGTATAAATACCCCATGGGCTGAGGTGTGTTGGGACCTTGTCGAGGTGAATATGCGAATAGATGTTAAATACACCAACCGATTCACAGGAACGAAACGATAGCGCGATTTAACCTCCAAAGTCAGCGACATCTATCGTCGTACAATGTATCGTTTCTTCTTACTTTAGGTGGCGTTTGGGAGAATTTGTTGTCTCAACTTAAATCAACAACTACTTAAAACTTATTTTTTTGGGCATCTACTGGGTAAGCGTGGTCCACCTTCGGCCACATCTGCACCTAACATCAAGTGAGATCGCGGCCAAGCGCTGCCTTGACTTATTTAAAAAAAAAAAAAAAACTTACTGCAATACAACCAGTAAGTAAAGTATGTACTACTAAACGGCAAGATGCGGCACTTATATGAATTCGCAAAAATAATAGCATATATTCCAATTTCCAATTTGCTCAAGCTATATTATATAGATAGCCTGCTCTGCTCTGCCACAGATTAAATAATAGTTACTAAAAATACCACTCAGACAGCGACAACGCCCCACTCTTTTCCCCGAAAGGAAAAGCGAACGATCATCGAGGGCTAATGGTGGACCACCATCGCCAGCCTCACGCTCAGGGCGCCGCGCCACGTCTCCTCATCGTGGCGGTTTCGATACTCACATAGCGTGAATGTCTTAGCGAAGAGCTTAGGCATGGGCGTTATTTCACGTCACTATTTACAGTAACTGGCTACGAGACATGTAACCGATTCACTAGTTTCAAGTCAAACGACAAACTAGTGATTTTTGTAAACATGTGATATACGGAAAACTACACTCAATGACAGAGTGTCGAACAAATACAAGTGATTTTTGTCACTACAATATAGTGATTTTTTTGATGTTGAACCACAGAACACTAATATCCTGACGGAGCGTCGAACGACAAACTAGTGATTTTCGTAATATTTTGCGACAGCTCTGTGTATTTTGTTTCTTTTGCCACTTCTAATTTCAAAGTTTTTTAATTCTAAACACGACTTTATTCGTTATATAACGAACAAAAGAAGGGCTGAGAATATTTACTTTGGGTGGGATTGTCCAAATACGGTTACCAAATAAAAAAAATCAATTTGCCATTTACTTGTCCATTTTTACTGACTAGTGACTACCACTATTTTAGTATATTAAATTTGCAGCGCTTATTGACTTTAAAACTCCGAAAGCGCCAAGATGTCAGCATTATTTTGTTATACGCTAGCATATCTGTGTAATCTACTGGCCGCGAGCTGCCCAGCGAACAGACCTCTGTCTGTCTCAGAACAGACAGAACACTACTCTGAGTATGTAGTGTTCTGTGGTTCTGTAAGTCGGCTTCCTAAGTGAGTGAATAATCCGAACGCAGATTATTCTCTCGAGAAAAATCCGAACGCGCATTTGCTCGTCTCAAAACCAAAATAGAGTAAGAGTTATTATAATTCATATAATTTTGATAGGTATTGCTGAAGGCTTAGAGACTAAAGACTGGTTTTTGTTTTTAAATTATCTCAATAGTTCGTGGGAAAAATTACAAATTCAAATACTTATTGTTTTAGTTCGTTGACGAATTTCATTTCATAATTATTGTGAAAGTTGCAGACTACGTGCATATATTTTTTGTTATTTGAATTAAAAATTAAAGAATATAAGTGTAAATAAAGTGGGTTTCTTAAATAAGTAAATAAAAACTTAATTATTAAAGTATTAAAAAACTCAAAATAATATAAGTGGTATGTACAGTAACGTAGCCATAGCCACACACTTGGTAGAATATATTAATCTAGACAATATCACTGTAACTAATAACAAACAAAACGATACTTAAAAAATAACTAGTTACTAAAATCACTAGTTTTCAAAACTGGTGACGGCGTATTCATAACTAGTTACGTTACGTTTCGCCAAAATCACGTAACGACTCACGCCTAGAAGAGCTTACTATAGAAATGATCCTATGAAGTAAGGTCTTGTCGATTCTTTGGCAAAGATTTTGGGTCGTCGATACGCGGATATAAGTCGATAGCGTGATATAACCTGCCAAAGCGGCGACATCTGGCGGGAATAATTTCGATTATTTGTGACGACTTGTAAAAGTTGCTATTAAAGCTTGACAGATGTCGCTAAATTTGTTTTACAACGTACAATATGTTCGAGACGGTTAGGCCGAAAATGAGTTGCACCAGTTAACAAATAATCATAACTGGTTAACTGATGCAACTCATTTTCTGCCTAAAACTCATTTTCGGCCGAAAATGAGTGCGAATTAACTGAAGTTGCGACGTTTGTTATTGTTAAAGTAAGATGGTGCAACCCAGCCTAAGCACATAATATTTGCCAAATTTTTAATTAAAATTATATGTTTTTCATACGAATACAACTAGAATATTGTTGTAGATTGAAATTTTTTATAATTTTTGTATAAAACTTTTTTTGTAAAATCAATAGTTGCCGAGTTCTAGCGCAATGAAAGTTGCCGATATTTTTATAGATGGCGGTTAACGCTCGCGGTTTCGGAAGACACAAACTTGGACAAACCGTGAATCTGCGAGTAACCGATTCACAACAAAACGATAGCGCGATTTAAGCTCCAAAGCGAGTGGCATCTATCGATTTTCTCGAACACATATACATATATTTTTTTTAATTAGATAGGTTGGGTTTGCTCTTGGCCAACATCCAGCTGTGTAGCGAAGATATGAGGCTTAAGCGAGCTCACCCATAAGATGCCTATTCACTCGAACTTTAAAAAGATTCGTGTTATATGAGCTTGGAAATACAGACGCCGGCAGGCTTTTCTTTATATTTAACCATTTCTATCTTTATAAAGCATTCATCAATCATCAACAGCATTTACCGCCTATCTATAAAAACTAAGATTTACCGAGTGAATAGTGAACCACTAGTAGATAAATCAAATCCAGGTAGTACCCGTGGTCCACCTACTTTGTATACCTGGGTTCGTACGATTTATTGTAGTTTGAGCTTTTACAATAACATATAGGTACTTACATACATTATAATCATTTTGATTACATTCTAAGAAGTCCTTCATTTCCATTTATCCACCCAGGTAAGGGTGGATTCTCGGATATGAATTTCCGAGTATTCCCCTTTTAGGGTGGATTTTTTGGGGTGGATAAACGGATCAACCACATATTTCTATGTTTTATTTGTGATGGCAACATTTTCCTTTCATCGTGTTCAGAAAACAAACCTACCTAATTAAGGGTTAAGGAAAATCAACTAAACAAACAATTTATTTATTACAAATTCTGTTATAATATATGAAAAGTATCATGTTAAATATTCCACATAGGTACACAGAGAAACGTCATAACTCATCATCACTTTCAACAAGCCAATGACAATTACTATCTACAAATCCTTTGTCTTGTGAACACAAAACTTCGTCATCACTGGTATCATTGTCTCCGTCAACCGTGTCTTTGTTCGAGATTGCATTCTGAGGGTAACCATTCAATTTCCTTATTAATTCACCCCAGACTAATCTTCTATTGCAAAAGGGACAATCTCCTACAAGTGGTATATATTCGTCTGGTGTCAAAAACAGTTCAGCTAAACAAGTAATATGAGCGACTAAATCACAATTCGTATTAATGCAAGTCAATTTTGATTTGCTATCATTAATAAACTTGGAACACAACAAACACTCAATCTTTATTGGTTGCAATTGATTCGTTATATTTTTCTTCGAGTTTCTACTTTTAACAGGTCCTTTGATTATTTTCATGTGTTGCGGAGGTGTTTTTTCAGCCTGAAAGAGGGATCATAAATTAAAACTCTTTGGTGATGTTTTGTAACTTTGTAAATCAAATATTTAATTAAAACATTAAGGGCCTCTTTCACCAGCTACAAGTAGTGTTGATTAGTTACTTTTAGAAATAATTTTATGTTTTATTAAATTATGCACCCGGTTTAGTGCATCCTTCGATAGGTGAATTTTCTTTTATTATTTTCTTTTTAATGCTTGAGACTTTTAAACAAAGGTATATCAGCTCCATCATCCCCGGTGACCGGTGACTTTAAATGACGGTTAGCCTACTTGACAGATAGTGAAAGAAGCCCTAAGAGTTGGTAATTCTATTTTGTTTTAATAAGATTCCAAATTTGAAAATCACTGAATTAAATACTTACAGGAAATTCCTTAATGTAATCATTTTCGAGCCATCTTATTGTTAAAGGCAACCTGCACCAAGGCCCTACGTTCAGCATTTCACTTAGAACTCTTAATTTAAATTGATATTCAGACTCTTTCCTCGAAACCTTTTGTAAATTTAAATGTTGAAGTCTGATTGTTCGTAGTGGATTTTGCCAAGCCCATTCAAACTGAAACAAAACAAAGTGAGAAAATTAAAGTGTTATTACTTATACAAGGGCTAGGTGCTATTTCTCTAAAAACAAACAAAATAAACATCTTGACATCTTGGCTTAATATGAATATAGCAGGGCACACTGCTTTTCAGTCATATGGGTAGCCAGTCTGGCAGCAGTAACGACCACCTCAAAGAAGATCACAGTGAAATAACAGCATGTGTGCTTTTGTGTTTCATGAGTGAATTAGGGGTGCCAGAATGACGCGACTACTATGGCTACCGTCGCCTATAACACAAGCAACGCCACAGGTGCTGCAAGTTCATTGCAGACCATAGTAGGTTTAAAAGTGTAAGGACATTGGACGGGGGATAGGGAAATAGCTCAGGAACTGAAACCCTATAGTTGAAGCTGCCAGGAATTGTAAGTGGGTATCGTCAATTTGAAAATATGGTTTAATAAAAATAACTTACCCTTAATGCCGATATGTTGTTTGGAAAACCATGAATAATCATAACCATTTTCCTAAAATGATACGAGATGAAGTAAAAATAAATGAGATAATCTCAATTAGAGCTTTCAATCATAAATTATTCAAAATATTACCAAGGTCCTTTGTTACTCGTTCGGTGAGCTCCTCCAGCCCAGGTTCCTCTGTTGTGCTGCATAATCCTACGATTGGGATCTCTCGTATAACCAATGTAAGTGCGGCCTTTGTATTTAGGATTTATATTACAAAGTAAATATACGCCGTAGAAATCTTCAATTACTTCAGGTTCAGCCATTATGATCTTATTAAATTTTATCTTTAAAATTTTATTTATTGTCACATTTCATTTAAATTTGGCTCGTTACTTTTTTTATTATTGTTTTGTTTGAAATGAAACTAACAACATTGAGTGACAATGACAGGTATATTTGTCAATGTTACTAAAATGTCATTGTAAGTAAGTTCAAAAAAGGTTCATTCAAATATTAACTTGTTTTTCAGAGATCGAAAAATAATAAGCATTATTCGTTACTGCAAAATAGCCGTTACGCAGCCGTCTGGCATACAGATGGCAAAAACGAGGCAAAAACGAATAACTCTTGTGTTTTTTTTGAATAAAAATTATTCTGTTAATTCTGTTATTGAAAACTGTTGTCTGTTATCCTGTTATTGCTGTTTTGACAATGGGTAGTGATTACAATATTAGGATTTTTGCTTATTGTTTTGGTAACATAATAGGCATTTTAACGTTCACAAGTTATTAAAATTATACAAAATAATACAAAAAAATATACAAAATATACACAACAAATACAAACACGCAAGACCTATAATATTAACAGTTTATGTTTAAAAGCAAAAACATACTCGAATACATAAATAATTTTACCACACACAAAATGCAGTAAGTAATAAGGCACAACCGTAATTTACGAGAAAAAAATTGTTACTGAACTGACTTAGTGAGACTGTTATGTTATCTATAACATAAACGAAACGCCAATAACAAAAGCAACATCGCAATAAACAATCAATTACGTTGTGTAATTGTCAAAAATTTAAATGGACCTTATTTCAAAATGCAGAAAGTCTATAATCGTATGAATAAAATGAGTTATTCATAACAGAATAATAACGAATGATGTTTGAGCAAATTTGTACTTTATTTCGCCCTGCATGAGGTTTGAATTAGTTAACTAATAACAGGCGGTTATTCTACCTGCACAACATCAGGACAAAAACACTGCTTGACAACAGTATAACAGCAATATTTTATAATTGTTATCAGTTATACCAAAATAATGCATTACATAATCTGCTATTGTTATAATGACCAACTGGCAGTGCCAGTCCACTCCACAGATTATAAAGTTGTGGTCCATTCCATTCCACGCGCTGAGACTGTTAGTCTGTCAGTGCCATCTGTCATAAATGTCTAATTCAAATTGTCTACCTCCGTCGCGCACCGCACAATCTCATTTATTTTATATTTTCAATAAACTTTAATTTAAATTCCTAAATTTAAATTTATATATAGGAAAAGTTATTTCATTTAATTTTTTGTCCAAATAGTTTAGAAGATAAGTTAATTTTGTTTGAAGATTTAAATAACATGGCGGGAAAGTTACGATATTGTAATTTGTGAGTATACTAACCTTTAATAAAATAATAACTACAATAGCCTCAACTTACCTACATTAGATTGAGATATTTTTATTTCTTATAATTATGATACCTATTACTGTTTATATTTATTAAGAATCTGTTTTAATTATTTTTTATTTCAATTCACCTATAAAAAAGTTTTTGTTGCTAAAAAAAGATAATAGAAGGCAGAATCATTTATCCCTACTTCCAAATATTCTCAATAATCTTAGATACATATTTTCTGGACCACATTTTTTATCATACTATTTTTTTACTTGTAACTGACAATATTAAAAACTAAATTCTTGTGACTTAATAATAATTCTAAAATGAACTTATTAATACTTAGTTGTGATAATTTTGCAATGTACCTAGCTACTATTATATATGTTAATATGCTAAATATATATATTTTGCTTTCTTAACACTGACGACTGTCCTACTGAGTTTAGGTATTAAATATTTAATACAACCCGTATTATAAATATTTTATTACATTTTTTATACAATTTAGTTAATATGAATAAGTAATATTTATAAGTAGCAGGGGGAGTGATAAAATGTAGTACTAATAAAGTCAAATGCACAAAATGTATGAAAAAGGACCACTTTAATCACAAAAATATATTAATACAGACTGACTGACTTACATAACAAATTTTAATGTTTTATCTGTTGATACATATTTTTATTTTTTAGATGTAACAAAAATGAAGGCCGTTATTGTTGCTCATATTGCCGTTGTTACTTTTGTTCATTGGAATGTTACAAATCTGAAATACATTCGCAGTGTGCAGAATCATTTTATAGACGTCACGTAGAAGAACAACTTGCTCTGGAAGCTAATTTGGAGGGTTTACTGAATAAAAATAACAAATGCCAAAATTATGATCAACAATTTGTAAATCAAAATACAGCAGTTGATAATGATTTAGATTCCGATGATGAAATTGGTATAGAACCGTTGGATTTTAGAATGGCAAATATAAATTTAGATGATTCAGCAAGAGTGTGGAATCTATTGACGACTGATGAACAAAATGAATTTGAAGCTATAGTTTCATCGGACTGGGCTCAATCCCTGGTAGATGGATGGGAACCGTGGTGGCTGTACCATAAAAAAGTAGAGGAATTAGAGGGAGAGACAGATCTCAAAGAAGAAGAGGCGTTGAAGAGATGTCCACCTATAATTGAAGTGCCAAAATTAGAAGAATTGACGGTAATTTTTTAAAATTGTTTTTTTATTTATTTATTTTAATTTTTTTTTATATCCGGCGCAAAAACAGGGTGTTATAAGTTTGATGTGTGTGGATGGTTCGCTTACCAAATGGATGGTTCGCTTACATAGGCCTCATGGCTACATACTGGCCAAGAGTAAAACTATCATTAATAAATAAATAAATAAATAATCCATATGAAAATTTTATCTTTTGTTTTAGTCTATCCAACCAGCACCGTGTGTTCAATTTGATATACTGAACGTAATGTGCGCTTATGCGTTTGTAATGCGCTATTTCAACGGAGACGTGGAATCAGTGGAAGCGACTAACTGTATATTGAATATTTGTGAAAGTTTAGTTTCAAATTCCAACTTCAGTACTGCTACATTGGCCACAAGAGCCGTGGAAAAAAAGTGCAAGATGGTAAGGATATAACATATTTTGATTAAAAATCTAAGCTTAACCTAACAATATCAAGTATTGTTTTTTGTTCCTGGAATATTTTCTACCTTAGTGTCAGAGCACCCTTCATTCGACTTTTTTTTTATATAGAAGACTGTGTCCGGGTTCACACATTTTTCAAGTAAATAAACTACATAATATCTGCATTCCAACTTTCATTCAAATCCGTTCAGCCGTTTTTGCGTGATTGAGAATAAGACATACAAACTCTCGCATTTATAATATTACTAGCTGGTGTCCGCGACTTCGTCCACGTTCTGGATGAAAGGTACCCTATGTTATTTCTGGTGTCCCAGACAACGTGTATGCAAAATTTCATGGTGATAGGTTCAGTAGTTTTTGCGTGAAAGCGTAACATACAAACAAACTCACATTCACATTTATAATATTAGTAAGGATTAGGATTAATATAATTTATTTGCATCTTTTTAATCATATTTTTCTTTTCAGAGTAAATTAATGGAGGCAAATATATCAACATTGGCTATAATGGGTTTTGACTCGTTCAGATTAGTACAAGGGCCCAGTGCATCGCGCAATCGATATTTTTGTTTAGCCGCACTTTCTCATATGCATCAACTATTCACTGAAAGCATAAAAGTTTCCAAGTCCTCGAAGAAACACATTACAAAGCCACCAGAGAAAGAAGGGAAGACACCAACGGAGTCTTCTCAAAGCGATAAAAATTCAGTAACCTTGGAGGAAAATAAAGATGCTGTATCGGAATGTTTACAAGGAAAAGAACCAACGCCGGAATCTTCACAGGACCAAACAGCTGAAACAGAAAATGCTGAAGGCGAGGCAGAAAGTGATTTTTTCAAAAGATTTCCACAAAGCAAACCTACTCTTGAGTTTGAGATTAAAAAAGTCAAAAGATGTGTGAAAAAAATTGAGTATTACATAGCTTATTTCAAAAAATTAGATGAAGATAGGCTTAAAAAGAAATAGGAATATTCGTCTACAATAATTATGACATTATATATGACGATTTTGAAAAGAAATGTGGGTGCTTAAAATGACTCCGAGTTCTTAGAATGTGGTAAATAATTTATAAGCAGAAATGATTTTAATTCCGTGTAATTTGGCTTTAAGACTATATTTAAAAGATGAAATTAAATTTCTAATAAATAATTTTGAAACCAATTACCTATTTATGTTATTTAAAAGAAATAGTTAGGTATTTAAGTACCTTTAGGGCATAGAGTAACTTATAATATATACGGCTTTAGGGACACGATTATGCAGACAAGTTCATAAAGGCGCAGCTCGCGACTTCCTTTTTTAGCCCCCGACACCCGATGCAAAAACGGGATGTTATAAGTTTGACGTGTGTGTGTGTAATGTGTCTGCCTGTGGAATCGTAGCTCCCAAACGGATCGATTTTAAATCTATTTTTTGTGTTTGAAAGCTGACATGATCGGGATTCTTAAGTATAATTTATGAAGATCTGTTGAGGTGTTTGAAGACCATCAGGCAATTTCCTAGTTGACGAAAGGATTTCACTAACTTTCATAGGTTCGATTGATGGGAAATTTTGTATAATGTTACTTTGGTGGTATTTCCATGACATGGTGACCTTCTGACCTTGACCTGATGCTGCAGCATCAAGTACTTAGGCTCAGGGATACCAAACTCCTTAGCAATTTCGGGTCGCGGGGGGTTAGTTTATAATTTTTAATTAGGTATAGCTTGTTCTTAGGTGTTAAAAAACTTATTAAATCTTTTATTGCTCATGCATTTGTATGAGACGTTATTTTTTTATTTTACTTGATAATTTCGCTATTATTCTGTGACAGTCACAGTAAACTTAATTACTCTATGTAGTTGGTGTACATCTTGGTCTGTGTACGTTAAGGGTTGTTATGTGTCAGTGTCAGTCAAGACATTGTTGATCTGTGTATCGTCGATTCTAAATAAATAAATCAATTTGTTGGAAGTTGAAGTTGGAGAATGTTTTCTTATTGAAATCAATGAAATGAGATAAAATATCATTAAAAATGATGACAATGGATGAAAGTGAGTTCTTCAAACAAACTGTTCAACACTTAGCAAGATGTCTGTCCAATATTAACCCAACACCATGGGAAAAGGTCAGTACTTCGACACCGAGAAAAATTAATAAATTTTGCAATAGCACTGCAACCGGATACGAAGTGTTGTAATTTTAAGTTTAACAATGACGAGACTGTTCGTTTAATATTTGTCACAATATAAATATATATATATATATATATATATATATATATAAATTTTACATCACCGAGCGAATATTAAAAATAAGTTCTAATTATGATATCATTAGATGACATAAGCTTACCGCCCTATAAATCAATATAAGTAATTGTTTATTATCTGTTATTTAAATGTGTTTTATTATACTTACTTAACTTGATAATATAAATTTTCAATGTCCTATTAGTTAACAGAGCAAATACTATTATGTTAACATAATATAACATTAGAAAGAACTTCTCATATTCAAAATATTTTCTAGGTGCTCTTTTCGCCAATCTTAGAATATTGTTATTGATCTCTGATTGTTATGATTGCAATGGATGTAATTTGTTACTAACATCTCCCTATGAAAGATTGTTTATAGAATCACTAGAGAATTGACCAACTACTTAAAGCTATTTTTAACGCCTACACATAGGGTAGGTATTTACTGTGATCCATCAGTTCAGTATTAAAATATTGATATCCATCAATACACTAAACTACACGTCCATGACACATCATTATTTACACACACAGTAAATACCGTATGTGTAACCTTCTCCTTAGCTCCCAAATTAATGGACCAAATTTCATTTTTTTACAACACTAAACTCCTTAACAACTTACAACAGATTATAGAACATGTTTAGGCTCAATAGAAAGGGGGTTTAATTTATAATTTTAATAATACATGGTAGTGTTAACTTTTATTTATTATTTTCTTCATTAAAGTATTAATGTTTTATTCTTAGTAATTGTGTTTTTACAGGTGAATACATTATTCATGCTATGCCCACAAGCAAGTTCTACACTACAGGTGACACCTAAAAGTCAAGAAGCATGTATAGCTCTTAGTCTTTATTTTTTGCAAAGTGGTCTTCAGCATCAGGACAAGTTATTGCCATACTTTCTGAAGATTCTTAAGAGTCTTGCCAATGCACAGTTTGAGGAGCCTCTGTGCAGAGTCAAGAATGGAGATCGTAAGTTGTTTTGTTTTATTGTTTGGTTAAATAAAAAAAAAAAACAATAAAAATTGAAATCAAGTATAGGTATATGTTAAATTTTTAATATATTTCTATGACACTTGTTTAAACATTTTAAAAATATTAACATTTCATTTATTTATTCAATATATTTTTGAATAGTTAATCCCAGAGAATCTTATTAGATTGTCCATTTAAATATTAGCTCTTGCATGCTTTACTTCCCACCTGAAAAAGTTATAAAAATATCGTTTATAAGGTTTTTTACTTTAAAATTATTCTATGACTAAATCTTTAAAAAATACTAGAAACCTGCCACCGGCTTCACACAGATGCAATTTTCTAAGCAATTTTTCTCTCCATAAGAACCTTTACTTTTACTTACTACAATGAATATAATTATTTAAAAAAAGAACTGACAAACCTATCATACTGTTAGACTATTATCTCAAGGATTTTGTTTCAATAAAATTTGAAACACTTCATTAAATGGTAATAGTTTTATTAGACTTCTCACCTCCTTGAGTGCCAGAACTAGAACCAGCACTGCTTCCACTCTGACCACCCAAACCGCCCTGTGCACCAGCACCAGCTCCCATGTTGAAGCCAAATCCACCACCAGCCCCACCACTTGCTCCGGCACCAGCTTGGCCTGTAACACAAAGTGAGATGCATTTACAAGGGATCCTAATGTATAAGTAGTGGCAGGGCACACTGCATTTCGCAGTCATTTGGACAGCCTATCTGACGGAAGTAACCAGCACCCCCTTTACAGAAGACCACCACGAAAAAACGTGTTTCATGGTCAATGGTGTGTTCAAGAGATATATTTATTTGTCAATACTTACTGCTAGATTCTCCTCCAGCGCTTCCGCCAGTGCCTGTAAATTACGAAGAATATTATTAACTAGTGATAGGTGACCGCGACTTCGTCCGCGTTCAATCGTTACCAAACTTGGCATTACCCGCTGGACTAATCTGAAGGTTGTCTGAAAATTTCATCAAAATCGGTTCAACGGTTTCGGAGTCCCTAGGGAACAAACATATATCCACACGTCGCTTTTATATAGATTATATAATATTATTTTTATTATATATATGATGAATGTAACAAATATTTAAGTACCTGTTTGACCAGTGGATTGTTGTTGAATGCTCTGAAACACAAATTAAAATAAAAAGTCACAAGCAAAAGCTAATAGAATTATGCAACAATGCACATACCGTAAATTTAAATAAATAAAATATGTATATTAAAAAATTCAATAAAAACTGTAACAGTTTAGATAAATCAGTAATAGAAATTACAGTATACTTACATTGCCAATAAGCATTGACAACAACACCATGATGAACAAATTTTGGAACATTTTGGTCACTTGAGTTTTCGATAGAAATTTCCTGTACAATGAATATGCGGTCCCTTTTATACCACAAAGACATTCGGACATAACAGATTTTATCGTGTAATGATGATGATCATAATTGCATGATAATGTCATTGAAGGTATCTTGTTTACTCTGTCAACTTAAACGAAGTGTGTTAAATATTTCTCTAGGGGTTCTGTATATTTATTTTTCCATTGTTACTAGTTTTTGCCCCTATTTTCCTATTTCATAGGATTCCTGCAGGTGCAACTGACCAAAGCCCGTAGGCACCTACATATAAGATGCTCAAAGTTTAGTCAGCATATCCAGGTTTTGCTAAACCCGATTTTTAAGATAATAACAATGACTGCTAGTACATTATTTGAGACTCATTTTTACATTTAATTTTTTACATGTAATTTTAAACACACCTTTGACACCGATTTTATTACCCTTCAGTCTTTAGCCCTTCTTGGTTTTTATTGTGTCCTAATATTAATCTCTTTGTCAGTTTTGCTGACATTACTGCCTGCCCAGGCAGGAAATAAACCACTTGTCGGCAGAGTAATTTTAAAAGCTGAGACGTTAACTCAGGGTCTTTTGAAATAAAGTAGGCTGTCTAACTTGCGAGGAAATAATAGGCAAAAATCACGTAATAAAAAGTAATAAAATTTATTTAATTTTTTAAAAGTAAGTAATTATTTTTATTTTTACTTTTAGCAGTTGTTACTGTTAAGTAACAAGAAAACTTTTCCTTTTAAGTACTTTTTAATAAATAAATAAATGAAAAATAGGCACTTTTTACGATAACTGTACCTATAATTTCTATTTATTTAAATATGTTTTTTTAGTAACATATTATACATGTGAGTTATTTTGTCCGACACTGATTTGTTTACTTGTTTTGTACAAGGTCAACAGTTAAATGTTTCACAGGTTAAATTGAGGTTGCGCGTTACAACAATTAAATTAAATTGTTTATAACAATTTGTGAAATTGTTGTAACATCCGTTGGCTATATGTTTATTTTTGTGTAGGTACATTTTTTTTTGTAAATGTGGCAAAATATTATCTATTTTTAGAACATACACTTATCCTCATATTATAGATAACTAGCTGCACTTCATCCACGTTGAAAAATGAAAAAATAACATCTGATATAACGCATGACAGTGGCGCCGCCACTGTTACGCCCAATTTTGTTTGTATATTTATACGATCCTTCGGAAACTGAACATTTTTTCCAGGATGAAAAGTATTTTATGTTTTAATCCAGGTAAATAACTGTTTCTGTGCCAAACTCTAAAACTCATCCGAAGATCCCATTAGAATAATGTTTCACTGTCCATAATTTAGCCATGTACTAACAGCAAATTTTATTTCTTTTCAGGTATACCAATGTCGGAAAAGTTTAGCTTCTGCCTAAACACACTCCTATCAGATGTCGCCTCAAAACAATCTGCGCTTAGAGAGGAAATAATAAACACCCAAATAGAAGTCATGACCAAGCTGACGAATACAATCAACGACTGCTGCGAGAATAAGGCTTACAATAATGTGTCAAAATTGCAACTTTGCAAAAGTACTGTTCCCACACTAATAGGATTGGCCAGGTCGATGGGTAGATTTGCAACTGTAGAACCTCCGTTGCTATGCAGACTGTTTCCCCAGCCAAGCAGTCCAGCGAAAGCCAAAGAGCCAGAGCCTAGTTTCGAATATTCAACCTTGGACAAGAAGAGGAAGTTCAATCAGTTTAGACAGATAATACCGCGTTCCCTGTCGGGTAATTTGAATTTGTCCGATAACATTCTGGAAAACGGACACGATACAACAGACAGCATGGGCGGTACGCTCAAGAGGGGCTCTCTGCACAGTTATTCCTCGGTCCCATACGATCCGACGACATATTTCTTCCACAAATTCGGCTCGAGTTTCAACCAGTTTCCCTACATGAGGTTTTCGGAGTCCCCAGAGAAAAGGGTGAACGTGCAGTTCTATGTGACGTATTTGCAGTCGATTTTGGCTTTGGCGAAGAAGTTGATGACTAAGGATTTGTTGGTGTTTTTGGACGAAGAAGCGGAGGACATTTACGCTTCAGGCCAAATACAAGTAAGTGTATTCCTAGTTTACTTGATTTTGTTTTATAACTAGCTGGTGCCTGCGACTTGGTGTGCGTTGAAAAATAAAATATTTAACGCCTGACAAAATATGTAAATCAATATAAAGTCTGACATACATTGTCGCCTGACAACAAACTTTTGCCAAGCGATCTGTTGCATCTTTACTTTTGGATGAATCCTGAAATTCTATTCAGAGGAGTAGTTTCGAAGATTACCTCTACAAACAAACAAACAAACAAAAATACAAACTACCTCTTTTTCATTTACAGGTATTCCCATACAGGTCTTTTTCGGAGACTATAAATTTGGTTATGGTCACTCTGCTGCGGGAGTTGTTGCAAAATCAAAAGGACTTGCCCGGACCTTTCACCAAAGACGTCCAAGTTAGTACACTAGTTAATTCTTAAGGAGTTTTTTTGTCTAGTATTCTTTAAAAACAAGGGACTCGATCAGTATGTAACCGTTTGTATTTGAATATGCACATTTTCTTTTCATTTAGGAATTCGTGAAATGCCTATTCCTAAGTGGACAAACGGAACTGCAGAGTCGTCATCACGACGCTTCTGAGCGGGAAGACAGAGAAAGTAATTTTGCAACAGTGAACAAGTTCAAAGTGAATGTAATGGCTAACTCGGCCTGTGTCGATTTGCTCGTATGGGCCATAGGCGATGAAACAGGTTTGTGTGTTTTTTTTAACACATAATTCAATCTTGTTAATTGGATACACAATATTTAACAAAAAAATTTATCCTCAAAGAAAAATCCAATCGGTACTAAAAAAAAGCTCACAGAGCTGTTAAATGCAATTTTTTGATAAAGTTAATAAATAATTGTTTTTTTTTAATAATAAAAAGCTTTCTCTATAGGTATTTGGTAAAAAATAAGATTTTAAATATTTACAAAAAAAAAAGAAATTATCCTAAAATGATAATTGTTACCCATGGGCCACGAAACCAAAGTTCTAAGCGAATTCGTTTATGCCTGGGCCACAAATCCGACGTTCGAAGCGAAACCTCTTAGCGCTGCAAGCGTGAGCGTCGAGCGTTAAAAATTTCTACATAAACTACAATCATTTATTTTTGACGGTCGACGCTAGCGCTTGTAGCGTAAAGCGAATTCGCTTCGAGCGTTGTTTTCGTGGCCCAGGGGCCCTAGCCAAGAGCATACCAATGCAAACGTTTCGTTGCGTTCTGACGAATAGAAACGAAATAAAGCCCGGTGATTGGTCAAAAATTTATGGGGGCGTTACAACAACCAATCACCGGGCTTTATTTCGTTTCTATTCGTCAGAAAGCAACGAAACGTTTGCATTGGTATGTTCTTGGCTAGGGACCCAGGGGTAGTATAGCGCTACAAGAGTCGAGCGTCAAAATTTTCGATGCAATTTGCAGCGTCGTGTTGCCTACAAACATTTGTTTTGACGCTCGACGCTTTCGCTTGCATTGCAAAGCGAATTATCTTCGAACGTTGACTTCGTGGCCCACCCACGAGTTAGACTTAGAGTGTGGAGTTGTTGGCCACACTCGTAAAGTCTAAAGTGTTGTTATATATTAACAATAAAATAGTTAACACACATACCTACATAACTGAAGTATAGTATATGTATGTTTATTCCAGTGGACGAAGACTATACCGTGCCAGCACTTATAAACGCTCTAACAATATTAATAGGTATTTTATTTATAGGGTTTGAGTGTGTACCACTGACGATAACAAATTTTTCACCTAAATGTCCTAAATATTTTATGACTTACATTGTTTAACTGACCTTAACTTTGTCATAGCTAACTTCGTTTTATTTTCTATTCCTAACAGTAGCATATTATATTGTTCTTTCTACTTATTTATAGGTAACAAATCATTCTTCCTATAATATTACTAACCTGAAATTTATACTACTTCAAGCAAGTGTAGTATAACATTCAACATAATATACATATATAGATCATATAATCATTTTTTTTTATATTTACTAACATCCTTTGAAGTAATATTCAAAACTAACTGTTATTACTTACAAAGCTTAAGGTGCCTAGAAATAGATAGTGTACTAGGCCATATTTTGTTGTTTGTTCCCCAATATCCTTGTGTTTTTTTTTTATTTGGGCTTCCTCAAGATATTTTAAAGTGATGATGTCTGCTCAAATAGCATTTCATAATACAAGTCTGCGAGTGGATATTATATTAGTTGTAATTCCATAATTATGTATTTCAGGTGCCGATTTACTCTGTGGACGTCTTACGGAGAAAATAAATTCGAATCATAATCATAAGTTAATATTAGTCCATATGCCTCTGCTAATGGTCTGTCTTGAAGTAAGTATAGAATGTACATATTTATTATATTGTATTTTTTGTAACGTTAAGATAGACAGACAGGCTGACGGTTCACTTGATGGTAGGTATTATTATTATAATTATAAAAAAATTATAACTATTTTTTTTATTTTTTTTACTCATCCTAATAACTTTTTGATTCAGTCTAGTATATGGCTATTAATTAAAAATCAAGCTCATTATAATATTGAAGAAGAATTATTAAAAAAAAAAATCAAGTATATTTTCTTATTTTCAGGGACTAGGAAAACTGGCAACGAAATTTCCGTCAATTGCAAACACCTCTATTTATTGTCTACGAGACTTCTTAGTGACACCTTCGCCTATATTGTTTAAGCTTCACAAATTGGAACTCGAGAAGAATGGGAAGGAACACATGAAAGTTACACGTGAGTATTTTTAACTTATTATTAAAAGTTTAATATACATACAAGTTAATTAATTTTATAGGACATCGATTGACGAGTTTGCAAACAATTACTCTTACTTTTTACCAAAAGAGGGTGGTTACTGCCGCCAAACGGGATGCCAAGTCATTATTTTTACTGCATACGATTATGAAAGCGCCGTCTCTTTCTCGGGTTTTAACCCTTTAGCCGCCAGAGTCGGAAAATTATTTTCGTGTCCATTCTATTTCGCCAGAGTCGGATATATACGACAAATTCCTCTAATAACTTGTCATAATGATTATTTTTAAATCATTGAGTCAATGATTATTGCATTGGTCTCGCTACGCTCGGCTAGATAGAGTACTATACAAAAGCGATAGATCCGTAAATGCGGCAGTTTTTTATTGTAGTGTGTGTAAAACATCTTCACTTTTTATCACTTTTTACACAGTTTTATTATATTTTTACACAGTTTCACTATGCAAACTGGCATTTTATTATGCTCAAAATTTAATAAAACATTCGGCACGTACACATCACAGACAGTTTGCAGTGTGACTGGCTCGGGTACGCCGAATTCGGCGTAGTATTTTTGCCGCATTTTACAAGTACAACGGCGGTGTCTATTCGAGCGTAACGAGACCAATCATTCATCTATGCATTGAGTTGCTTTCTCTTAAGAAAAAAAAAATACGAGTCAGTAGGCGCTACAGGACCACAACAACTCCTACAAAACGAAGCGGTTAGTTAGAGGGTTAAGTCTTTTTAAAAATATTCGCAGTGCAAGGCAAAGAGCTTCAAGGTTTAACCGAAAGTGGTGTTCCGGTTAAGTCGACACCGTTCGAGAAACTTCGCGACGCCGCCATAGAGAACTTGTGCGTGGCCCTAGAAGCGGCCCTCACAGTCGACCCGTATTGCGTGCCGGCCCTAGTAGGCTCTGTTAGCAACCGTCTGTTCACTGCTGAAACGAGCGATAGGTAATAATCGTATTTCTCAATAATACAAATGTGTTTCCTACTACCTTTTACATAGTTGCTAAAATATCTTTTCAATTTTTATTGCTCATATATTTTTGTCAGACATTGAATTTGCTTACTTATTTCTTTCGCATTCATAATACTAGCTGGTGCCTGCGACTAAGTCCGCGTTCTGGATGAAAGGTACCCTATGTCCTTTCTAGTGTCCCAGACAACGTGTATGCAACATCCATACATTCATCCATCCACACATTCATACAAACTTTCGCATTTATAATATTAGTACGGATTTGTTAGCACTCTCTACTTCGGGTACATTAACTAAACCACTTTATGGTTTAGCCCAAATAATGTTTTCGTTCGACCGATACATCAGAACTACAATTCCAAACATAAGATGTACTTAAATACAACGACGACCTCTCTTCACGAACGCATCCGTTCAACTATCTGATATCTTTTTTAATATCATTGTCACCGAATGAATCTAAATGAATGAGCACCTCTTTTTGCAACGTCACAGAGCACTCTCTACTATACTTTTCGACTTATTCAATCAACTTCAGTCGACATGAATGGCAGACGCTAACAATATAATTTTCAATTTAATTTTTTTTTACATTTTTCCTTATTACATACTACATATTATTATATATTATATAACAAAATTTTCACTATACAAATCAAAAATAATATTTTTGCATAATTACAGCGAATCGTCGCTAATCAGCACGAACATAGTGATAATGTTGGGCCACGTGGCCGTCGCTTTGAAAGATACGCCAAAAACAACAGACACCATTTTGCAATTCTTTCAACAAAGGTACGTACTTGTATGTATTTTGTATTGTACAATATGTAACTTTTTTTTCTAAATAAATGGAAGAATTTCGTTGTGAGACTTGGCATTTTTTAAAACCTTTACTTTGGGTACATTAACTAAAACCACTTTTGCACGTTATGACAAAGATAGCAATAGAAATTGTCACTTTGAATTTTCAAAGGACAACAGACCTTATCATTTTGCAACATATACAAAGAATGTTCATCTATTGCATACAATCCTCCATGCTACCTACATCTTTTCTGTCATGCGTGATATTACCAAATAAGAAATTTATTTTTATTTTATTTTATTTAAGAAATATGACAAATATCCATCATATTGAAAATTGCATTGAAAAAGACAGATTTCTAGTCAATGCTAGAATAGCCCCCACCCTGGATGGTGCATAATATAGAAAAAAATCCTACCTGCACATAACATTTTGCGACCTGCACATTTTGCGATCTGTGCACGTTTTGCGATCTGCACATTTTGCGATGTGCACATTTTGCGTAGCCTGCACATTTTGCGACTTGCACATTATGCTATGTAACCGTCGAGTTTACCAGTAATGTTTTGCCTTGTTAAAAACAATATTTGGTTCAACCAGGCTCTGCCGTGCCCCTTCCTCGTTGGACACGCTTATCGTTGACCAGTTGGGCTGCATGGCCCTGGCTAGTCCCGAAGGGCCGGCCCACGATGAAATCATGCGAATGTTCACCGTCATCACAGTGGAGTCCGCCAGCGCTGCCTACCATCACACAGACGACAGGAAACAGTACAGGTAACACGAGAAAAGTGGCTATTAAACAACTAGCTGGTGCCCGCGACTTCGTCCGCGTTCCGGATGAAAGGTCTGGTATCTCCTTTCTGGTGCCCCAGACAACGTGTATGCAATAGGCCTTTGGCCATGATTTTGTTTGTTTTTGTTTTATAGGACCATCCATAAAGATCGATGGTTATAAATGATACGTAATATGCAGAGATAATTGATTGGTCTCGCTGCGCTCGACTAGATAGAGCGCTATACAAAAGTAATAGGCTCCGAAAATATGGCAACTTTTTATTGTAGTGTGTGTAAAAAATCGTCACTTTTATCACTTTTTACCCAGTTTTATTATATTCTTACACAGTTTCACTACGCAAACTGGTATTTTATTAAGCCTAAAATTTAATAAAACATTCGGCACGTACACATCACAGACAGTTTGCAGTGTGACTGGCTCGGGTACGCCTAATTCGGCGTACTATTTTATGCCGCATTTTACAAGTACGACGGCGGTATCTAGTCGAACGTAGCGAGACCAATTATTAATCTATTATAATATGTTTTGTGACGTTTGAGTTGAACGAAATAACGAAATATCCGACAGACACGTGTCGGGCGCTGTGCTGAACGCGCTCGCTAACGTCGCCGCGAACGTTCGCGGTACAGTTGCTCGGGTGGAGCTTCTGACTCGTCTGCTCGAGCTGTTCGTGCAGTTGGGCCTCGGGGGGGAGAGAGCCACCGACCGCTCGCCGGCGCCGGTTCTCAAAGCCTCGGGCAGTGCGGGGAACTTGGGCGTGCTAATACCGGTCATCGCGGTCAGTTTTAGAATAATAACTAGCCGTTTCACGCGACTTCTTCCGTGTTACTTTATAAATGTTACTCGCATATAATGTATAGCTTTCTATAGGTAAAATAATTTTTTTTTAAATTACACTAATGCCAGCTTTTGCACGCGACTTCACCTGTGTAACATTATAAAATGTAGCATATGTTACTGGCTGAAATTTTTTTACATTAGTATTACTGTATAGATTTTTATACCTTCGCTTACATGATAGGAGTTTTCGTAGGGATACCTAATTTAACTAGATTTACATTATACCCTATGTTACTCAGTGATACTGTAGCTTTCTATAGGTGAAAGAATTTTTAAAATATATCCAATAGTTTTTGAGTTTATACATTATAAAGAAAATACAAAATATTCTCTCTCTATAATATTATAGCTGATTGCTGATTACAGATGATTGCTGTAACTGTGTTTCCTATAATTACAGGTACTAGTAAAAAGATCACCGCCAATAAAAAATCCTAAACCAAGACTGCACAAATTGTTCAAGGATTTCTGGCTTTACTGCGTCGTTATGGGCTTCACAGCGGCAGAGTCAGGTAACCCCAATATTCAATTTTCTAATTTTCTTATCCCATTATTTAAATGTATCCACAAATTATAAAATATTTAATCTTGAAATTCAAAAGCACTTATCTTACTTACTCTTATCTGTCCTGAAAGTCTTTATGTACCTATTCACTTATTATTCATATAAATTGTGTCTTCTTTATATGTATCTAAATATTTTATTATCTCTTCTATGGCCACGCGTGTAGCCATGCGAAAGCGTGAGTATATTGCTTTTAGAGAATAATTCAATAGTTGTATGTATGATCATTTGGTTTTTTGATTGTTATATATATTATATATTATTATTATGGTGCTATATCAATTAAAATTGATTGATTGATTGATTGGTTTTAATGAATTCTAAATTTTTTCGGTACGGTAATTTGTAAGGATGTTCGTTGTCACCTCAGATAAAATAAGGAATAAAGATAGAGTCCGATTACACGAAATAGATACACGGTTACACGCACACAAATGCGTTTAAACTACGCCTCGCCTTATTAAAATACTAGCAGCTGCCCGCGACTTAGCCCGCGTAACTATGTAAATTATGTACTAATAATACCTTCCTTCGAGAACCACTCTATCAATTAGTGTAAAACCGCATTAAAATCCGTGGCGTAGTTTTAAAGAACTAAGCATACATAGGGACAGACAGACAGACAGACGCGGCGGAGGACTTTATACCTTATATGTAGTGATGATGATTAAACCAGTCTCCATAATAAAATGCAGAATGGATTCACATTTCACACGTAACTAAACATGGAAATCAACATTTTTAAGGCAAATAACAACTAAGGTTACAGCACGTTTATAAAACCGGCTTGACTATGTTAGCAAAATTATGTCTATAATTCTTATTTGGTCTGAGGTTGTCTCACCGACAATTCATCGATATTTTATTCAACAAAAGTCAAAATATTTTTAACACTACAAAAGGGGAAATTAATTTCAAAATTTTTGATAATAATAATAGCCTTTATTCAACAATTACATACTTACATACTATATAATTAACTTATAGAGTATGTAAGATTGAAAGCAAGACAATCCTCACATACCAGTGTCAGCTTATTTATTTTTAATACCATGAAGTAATTAATTTTATTCACAAGATTATTCGTTGAATTTTTGTCAAGTCAATGTGATTTCTAGGTATTTTAAAAGTCTCCGCGAAAGCTGAAATACACGAATTGTGATTTTTCCAAATTCCATTGCAACAGTGTGTTTAAAAAAATGGTACCTCGCCAATAGGCGAATTCTATCCATAGACACAATAAAATAAGATATAGCACCATTGAAGCAGCATGCCGTTTAAATCGGTCGACCAATGTTTGGTAACATGCGAGTACATTTGATCAAATGTTTGTAGTGTGTGTCTCAATTATTATGTTGAAGAGTGTGTGTGCTTTTAGGGACTGTTTAGTATGCGATGTTAGAGGTACATACTTATTATTATCGTATTGTTTTACGAGTAATTTATGGTTCAATTTATTGTGTTTGCCGAAAGAGTATTTGGTTTGAAATTTGAGTTTGCTTGTTTTTGTATGTGACTGAAGTAATAAGAGTATAAAAAAATATTGTTATAATACTTTGTTGGCAAGTATAAACTGTAAAAAATAGGTCTCTACATGGGAATACAAATTTTCATTTAACTTTTGGAGTCAGTTTTTTGGATTGAATATTTGGGAAATTAGATTTTTTTTAAACATACAGCTTGTATTATTTGGCTCTTATATACTTATACGTTTCTTTATATTTTGACACAGTGAAATAATTAAGTAAAATTCTAGTAATTCATTATTTAATAAATGAAAAACTTCTTGCTTGTATGCGGTTTGAGACGATACTTTTGATTTAAAGTCTGCTATTACCAACATGATAAACAAGTAATATTTTCGTTATGGGTTATCCATATGCTTACAAGAGATTATATATATTTTAATAGAAAACTTCGGCTAAACATATATATAACTCTCTAATGTGATAAGTCTTCTGAAGGAACTTTATCTGTAATCACAAATTTGAATTTCATTGTATAAAATGTTTCAAATAAAAAAAAAACACAAAAATAAACTCGTTGATTCTAGCTCCAGGCTCCTTGTAATAATTTCAATAAGGAGGTAATCCATCTGACACTTAAGTATCTAAACTATCAATAACTAAATTCAAATTATTTATCAAAAGAAAATTGAGTTCTAGTAGTCCTTACCTTACCTTAGGCCCTATATTTAGAAAATTATCTTTCTGACGATGAAAAATGTTTTGTTTATGTTCATATATTATGTAAATAGAAAAATCTATTTCAAAATAACAACTATGTACTAGTTTTTTTTGCCGGTTTATTCGTTTACTTTGAACGTGCTTGACGATCTATAAGTTTTTATTGATGATTTAAAAAACAACACAGGTCTTTGGCCACAAGAGTGGTACGCCGGTGTGAAAGAGATAGCGGTCAAATCTCCATACCTCGTCTCGCAAACGTCTCTGCGTTCGGAAATGAGAGAGCTCCAGTACACGTCGGCGGTGAGGAACGATTCGGTCTCTATAAACGAGTTGCAAGAGTTGAAAACTCAAATATTAAATTTGCTGGAACATCCGCCCGATGTCACCGTGATAGTAAACAAGTTGACGTTTGCTCCGTGCATGTATCTGCTCAGCGTTTATTGGCTGGAGACATTGAGGTTAGTGCAAAATACCAGTTCTAAACAAAAATATATTCGCCTAACTGACAACAACTGACGCCTAACAAGTGTTTGGAAAAAGCTTATTAGTTGGTGCCTTCTACTTCGTCCGCGTTGAAAAGTGGTCCCTCTCTAATGCCTTATCCCTAATCGTTCTATGTTCAACAGCGCGGCGACGGTAGCCACTTACCATCAAGTGAACCGTAACCCCGTCTGTCGGCCTTTTAAGAGAAATTCCTTTTTTAAAATAATAATATAAACTTTGAAATTGCCTGTCTACTTGTCATTAATTGAATGCATTTTTTTTTCTTTCCAGGGTATGCAATTCGCCAGAACCAAGCCTGCAACCGATTATAGAGTATTTGAGCGATACTGCTCTTCAAAAAGATAAGAGTGGCATGTGGCTGTGTGTTGCCAGGTAAATGGACTCTTTTTTTTTACAATTTTTTCCTCTTGGGACACCAAGTTTTAACCAGACTGGACTGTGAAAGTCGTATCGTGACGTTCTCGTGACCAAGTCCATCTACGGACTCGCTAGAAAGTCGTTGGGTCTTGCCCGTGGGCCACGAAAACAACGCTCGAAGCGTATTTGCTTTGCGCTGCAAGCGTCAGCGTCGTTATTCAAAACCAAATAATCGACGTTAACGCTTGCAGCGCAAAGCGAATTCGCGTCGAGCGTTGGTTTCGTGGCCCGGGCATTCGGCCCGGTACGAGTCCGGCATAACCCCGCATCCATAAGGATCCGCGCGCTTATGCTTCGCACCTTTTATCTTAATCTTTATTGATGCGATTACGATGTCTGTTTCAGCGTCGGCGACAAAGTGTTCCAGAAATTTCTGGACGTGATGTCTGTGAAGGTGAAAGATGAGTCGCGCGAAAGAGAGCTCGAAGGTCACGCGCAGTTCCTGTTGGTCAATTTCAACCACATTCACAAGCAGATACGACGAGTCGCCGACAAGTGGCTGGCCGGACTGGTCGATAGATTCCCACATCTACTGTGGAACTGTCGCGTAAGGAATTTTCTTATTTATTTTCTTATGTCTAGGTTGACAGACAGACTGTAGATAAGAACAGAGTAACTATAAGAAAACTAAATACATTTCAGGTCCTTTGGTCGATGCTTGATATACTTCAAGTGCTAAGCTTCAGTTTGGAGTTGGATGCCAACCAGGAGACGCCACTGTTGAAAGTGCCAGGCACTGATTTCACGATGCAATTGCAGGATACATTGGAAGGTAGAGAAGTAAGTAGATCTCTTGTAATGATGCTTGAAGAAAGAAGTGTCTGTCTGATATTATATCTTAGAATTTGTTTAGAATCCATACTTCCATGCTGTCCATACTATCTGCACAAGTGCTTCACAGATTCACTCTTTTATGTTGAGATTCAGATGTAGGCAATATCATCGTCACTGTTTTGAGTATTTCGAAGACCAATTTTAAAGTGATTCCAATTGTTTTTTCAGAGTATCGTGAAAGATTTCGCCGATCGTTGTCACGGAATAGTACAGGAGGCGATGAAATGGGCACCGCAGTCTACTCGCTCACATTTACAGGAATATTTGAATCAGGTAATGTTTTAAAAAGAAATGCAAATTAATTTTTTTTCATTTGTCTTGTTATGTCGCCTATGACATTTATATTATAACGCAAGGGGAATGAAAGTATGCTACTGACCTTGATAGTATCAAGGATACAAGTTGGGGGATAAGGCCACAAGCCCATTGGAGAAGCCCTCATAGAGAGCCTTAACACTCTTATTTATTTGTTGATTATAAACTGAAAATCAGGTCCCAAACTCGACCCTGTGGCATCACTGCGGTTTGGCGTTGGCTACGAGCGCTCTGTTGGGTGCGGCCGGCCTTAACCGTTTGTCGGCGCCCTTACCGCGTTCCGCCCTCGACAAGCGACCACCGTGCGTCACTCAGGACTCTGCGGCCTTGTTGGCTGTAATCTCGCAGAGGAGCAGATTCGCTGGAGAGGTGAGACACGTTTTTTAAACTAAAATAGGAACTATTTTGTGAATTAAGTATGTAGTTTTCGCCTTAACCGCGTTTTCGACGTTTTCACTGCGAAGCTCCAGCAGAACGCCCGGACCGGAGTATCCCTGTCTACCGCCCGCCCGCCACTTTGAAAATAGCATCATGCCGTGAAGAATGTTTAATACGGGATCTGGTGTAATGTTAACACCTATGTCCTAGCGCCGATTTTCGGCATATTCGCCAGTCGCACGTAGAGAGGATTTCTCCCTAAAGAAATATTTTTCACTTGAAAAATAGGTGGCTGGCGCCGTGAGCGCTGATGGCGGCGGTGAGGGGGCGGTGTGGCGCGTAGGAGCGCGCTTGCAGACGTTGTTGAAGGAGGCTTGCACGAGCGGTAGCGAAACGGCGCATCGTGCAGCGCTATGGCGCGCTACAGCGCTCTTGGTTCACGCCAGACATCACTCCGCGCACACACAATCGACGAGCACGGCCCGGGGACTGCTTCACTCTGTTGGTAAGATATTGCTTGCAAATATTTAGGGACTTCGCTCTAACAAGAACGAGATGCGCTATGTTTCAAGCATAAATTCGGCTTAAGTCGTGTTGATAAAGATACAATCCCCCTTATTCCGTATGATTCGCTTTATGGATAACGCAACCGTTATAGACATATTACCTTTAAATTCAAAGCGATATGTCATTTTAAAGGTTAAAATAAGTCTATAACGGTTGCGTTATCCATAAAGTGACTGATACGGAATAAGGGGGAATGTCTATTAGATTATATATACTAGTATTATAAAAATAGATATATAGATTATCTAGTTTAAAATATAAGACATGAATTATGTACCTAGTCGAATGTATAAAACATAAATTAAAATTTTATTGCAGCCTGGTCCCAAGTGGAGATATTTACGGAGGATGCCGTGACAACGGCCATAGAGTGTTGGCAGTGGCTGACGACTTCCAGACCCGACTTGGAATTGCGACTTTTGCAAGAGATTTTCGCCGCTTGGCAATGCACTGTCGACAGGAGGATGGGATTGTTCTCCAAGCAATTGGAGGAGACGAGTCCACTGGCCGCTTATGAAGGTAACACTTTTTCGTCTGAAAAAGTTTCAACAGAGTGATTAAAAAGTTATATTGTAAGAGCCAAGAATAAAAATAAAAGAAATAAAATAAACTCATTTTAATGTACAAGAAACCGCGAAATCTCGTCATCACGTGGAAAAAACGTGGTCCTATAATATTTGATGCATATTTGGACAATACTCTTTATCACCAGTCATAATATGCTATATTATGTAGATTAGGCTCGAAGGACCATATTATTAAATAATTTGCAGTCATAGGGGGCAGACATATTATGTGCAGGCTTGTTTTCTTCAATTTTTTATTTGGATTTAAGGTCAATTTCACTGGGTTAATTCTGGAAAGTGTGATGGAATAGCTTTTAGTCCCATGTTGAGAAATGTTTCAAAACATAATACATATTTATTTGATACTTTCCAGGCTGTAAACTGGAGCCACGGCCCCCTTTCGTAGCGCCGCATGCTGTTTGGATTCGATACCTGTGCGAAGTCGCTGAAACAGCTAAATATAACAGCCAAGAGAAAGTGGAGATGTTAGCCAGTCTTCTGCATAGGTAAATTTGTATATTTTCTTACTTCAACGAGAAAAAATAATTAACATAAAAATGATAACATAAGAAAGAAGAAGGTGTGGCCAGTCATCACTTTTACGGTTTACTTATATTACTTACTTAGTTATACACTGGTCAACACATGGCTTGAAAACTTTTATCTTCAAAGGCACCGAGGAAATGTACTATTTACATTCTCTAATAAGTTTCTTTGGTACTAAAGTACTGTAGACTATTTATCGCTTTTGTCCGTTTCTATTAAAACGGAACGTTAACGTTTAAACTTGTTGTTTTAGGTCTTTACCAATAACCGTTGGCGACAAACGAGACTACATAAATAGGCACGTCGATGCTGTCGGTGTTAGATTCAGGTAAGTCATAATCTAGTGAAGGGCACTACGCGTACCTTATCCCCTTTCGAAGCCCTCTTACGTTAGTACGAAGTTAGGGTTTGGTTACGAAGTACCTTTTCGTGAGGGGTTGGTTACGAAGTCGACGACGATGACTGTGTTTCACGATGCCTGTCTGTCGGAACCTTGGCGTACCCGAAAGTGGAGGTACGCTAGCTATCCCGGGAGACTTCATGACGGGCGGCACTCTCCCTCAAGAATACCGTCCGGGCCCTGGTCAAGGGGGAAGCCGCTGAGAGAGGGGTTCCTCTTCCCGCTGCCTTTCGGTTATTGGTGTAATGAAAATTAATGAAAATGTGGTCGACAGGCTGCTGTCTTGCGGGCTGTCGCTGCTGCAAGGCGACATTCTGCCGCGCTCGTTGGCGCGCAACGTGCTCCGCGAGCGCGTGTACAGCGCGTGCCTGGACTACTTCTGTCGCGGGCTGCAGTGCCCGTCGCGCACGGCGGCCCATCTGCGCGAGGACATCATCGCGCTCATCAAGTTCTGGCAGCTCATGCACAGCGACAAGAAGTATCTCAAGTGCAGCGATATCGGCGGTGAGGCCACCCGCAAACACTACGCCCTTATCTATCACGCTCCCCAGTAGTAATCTTAATGCTTCTTTGTAGCACATCTTTGATCGCACATCGAAAACCTGATACAAGATAAGATACATAAAGATACAATATATGCTATTGTGTATGTAGTCTAAGAAAGTTCGTTCTTCACCGATCGGCTTTGAAATTTGAAAAACCATAGCAGCCGGTAGCCACGGGCCATCAAATAGGCCGCTGCAACGCTATATAGATATAGATTCGCTGTATAATATAGATTCGCGATTCAAATATCCCTATAACGATTTTCCAGGTGAATTCGAAATACTAGGTCCGAGCAGTTCTCAAAGCATTTACACGTCCAATTCACCGATCGATAACCGTTCATCAGTCAACAGCAGCGACATTGGAAGTCGCCAGACCACAGGATGGATCAACACTGTAAGTCAGTTCGACTGTTTCAACAGTTATTTAAAGATTGTCGTTGTCAAACCAAAATCTGCTATGTTTTTTTCTTCTTCCCGAAAGTCTTCCTAAAAAAAGAAAAAAAAAAAGAAAAAAAAAAAAAGGTATAATAAAATAAAGGATTTTACCATTGAAACTTAGGATTGTTAAACGTAAATTTATTTGTTTTTAAACATGAAAATTTAATATAAAAATTTAACATTAATTCTATCGAGAGTAGACGTGGGTCTTTTCCTTTGAATTTTTATTAAAATTTTTGTCATAATTTTTTTTCTCTGTAACATAGGTTCCAATGTCTACTACGACGCTGAGTAGCGGCGCAGGCAGCATCGCAGGCAAGCGTTCCAACCGCAGCGTCAAGCCGCCCGTCAAGCCGCAAGACACGTTCGTCAAGGACTACGTCCGCAAGAGAAACCTAATTCTAGAACTCATGGTATTAGCTGATCTCTATGATTAATTTTTATTATTAATGCAGCCTTTTAGGTGGCCATAGGGCGTCTCACGCAGCGTTTTCCAATTCGTGTGGCTTCCATTTGAAAACTTTTCTACCCGGTTCCCTGACCCCCGGACCATAGACGACCATAGAGGAAACAACGTGGGATTTTAGTGGGTACAAGTCTCACATATCCCACCGATCCCCCCATGGTCGGTGAGGCTCTGGTACGGTGATATTCCCACGCAAAAAAAGGGCATATGCTGTTGTGTTTTGATGAGTGAGTAATTGATGCCAGAGCAGCGTCCATTACCCCATCCCTTCCTAATTCCTTATCCTTAAAGCGCCTACACACGGCCCTAAAATCGGTGGCAATATCGGGGCAGTGGTGGCGTAGATCGCTCCCTAGATCGCTATCCCTAGAACCCTCTAATTAACTTACGATTTGCCTACTGTGATAAGCGATCAAGGGAGCAATCTAGGTTTCTCCTCTCCACTACTGCCCCGATATTGCCGCAGAATTTTGCCTCCTTCCACTTGGATCTGGATATAGCTTGGCTCTACATGTGAATCCGCGGATACCTTTATCTCCTCTTAAATCTACCGTTGAGGGGAATTCAAAAATAATAATATTTTTCTATGCCACTTAATAAATCCACAATCCGCTAACCTGATGGATAGAAGAGGAAAAAGAAGCATCCATGGAATCCACACGTGGATTTAAGAGGAGATAAAGGTATCTGCGGATCCACATGTGGCTCCAAGTGGATTGAGGCCGAATTTTGGGCCGTCGCCGTCGACTTTGACATAAAAAAATACACGTGTGCAGGCGGTGGAGATAGAGTTCCTGGTGACGTGGCACAACCCGCACGCGCGGCCCGAGCAGGCGGTGCCCGGCGAGGACAACATCGCCACGTGGCGCTCCAAGCCCAGCACGGAGCGCACGTGGCGCGACTACGCCAAGCTCGCCTGGGACCTCAGCCCAGTGCTCGCAGTCTTCCTACCGGAGAGGTCTTTAATTTTAACACTTACAAATACGCAGACTCAGTAAAGTAATATTAGTAATTTATAAAGCATACGACATAATAACAGAGTTTAGATCATTTTAAAAATAATAGTTATATTCCGCTCTTTCATAACTATTAATTACATAAATAATTACATATATTCATTGTATGTACACTTGGGTAAGAAATAAAAAAGCAGTAGTTCCAATGAAAAAATTTTTTAACAGACATATTAATATTTGAAACTTATGTGTGTGCATGTATTAAGTGAAGTATGTATTGTAATATTGCTAATTTGCAGTGTAGGATTCAATTCGACGAATCCTTGGCGACAATCCATGTGAACGTTTAATCACAATGCTATTTTGTCCTCAGGATAAAGAACGAAGCTATAATTGAAGAAATAAGACGCAAAGTGCAAGCGCAACCAACCGCCGTGTGCCACGTACCGCAAGCCCTTAAATATCTCGTCACTACTGAGACTCTTTTGAACGATGCTCAGGAGGTAATTAAAGCAAACCCATATATACGCATTGTATTGCAAAAAAACAGTTCTTTCAAGCATTGTGTCGAACCTTTTTCGGATCTAATATCCAAAAATTTTAGAAAGATTTTACAATTGATTACTTTATTTCCTACGTAAAACCAATACTAGACGACAAAGTGTCATTCCCCGTTTAGATATTATGGCCATTGCCATAGCCTCTCGCGTAGTCGTATTTATTTCCCTAAATAAGCAATGCCAACGTCAAGGGCAATGAGTGTTTACATATATGGCCATTGACATGGCCGCTCGCGTTGTCGTATTTATTTCCCTAAATACTGCTATGCCAACGTCAAGGGCAATGAGTGTACATATATGGCCATTGACATGGCCGCTCGCGTTGCAATCCGTTCGCGCGTTCGAGAGCGAGTGAGCGAGAGAGCAACACTCGCTCTCGCGTTGCGGGGCCTTTAATGTCCGTACGAAAAAGCCGATTGAGGGATAGCCGGGCAACGCGAGCGGCAAGGGAAGCGACCTGTTTACATACTCGCGTTCCCATGGTGCTCATGGCCATATCTAAACGGCGTATATATACTTTTTAAATCTTTGTATAATAGCTCAAGTTACATGAAGTAGTGATCGCTCGTGTGTTTGTCTGTCTGTCTGTAACGCTCAATTCTGTATTCAATTTCAGCTAGTGCACATGGTGACTTGGGCCCGAGTGAGTCCCGTGGAGGCTCTGTCGTACTTTAGTCGCCAGTATCCGCCGCATCCGCTGTCGGCGCAGGCGGCTGTCACCACTCTCACCTCGTACTCATCGTCCGCCGTTCTACTCTACATTCCTCAGCTCGTGCAGGCCTTGAGACACGATACGGTAAGTTTAAGGAGTGTTGGGTGCCACGTTGGGTGAGTGGTTGAGCGCTCTATTTCACGGTTCTCGGGTTCGATTCCCGACAGCGTCAACTGTGGAAATAAACTTATATATTGTATATGAACATTGGTTGAAACCTTTATTGAAAGGCCAACATTTCTTCAATATGAATTTACAGATGGGCTATGTATCCGAGTTGATAAAATCGCTGTCGAAGAAGTCTCAAGTTGTAGCGCATCAGTTGATATGGAACATGCACACAAATATGTACACAGACGAAGAAATGCACAATAAAGACAGTAAGTTTTTACTATTTTTATTATTATTGTAGTGAAAAATTGTTTAGGTGAGCTTATATTAACAAAAAAAAATTTTTACAGCTGTACTATACGATATATTAGAAGCATTGACCAAGAGTATAGTAGACGGTCTATCGGGACCGGCGAAGGCATTCTACGAACGAGAATTTGACTTTTTCGGTCAAATCACGAACATTTCCGGAATTATCCGACCGTACCCGAAGGGAGCCGAAAGGAAACGAGCTTGCTTGGAAGCTTTGAAGAATATTATTGTAAGCTAATTTATAACTAAATATATATTTTTTATTAAGTACCTACATTAAAAGGCGGAACTAATATAAGCTCTATACTTGTCTTCTTGTTTTAAATCTTAATCTCTATATGTAAGTAAGTATATTAAGATAAAATGTTGATAAACATTTGCACCTAGCGGGATTCGAACCCGCGACCGTTTGGTTAACAGCTAGGGTTACTAGCTACTAGACCAAACGTGTCGTCAAATATATTTATATATGTATATTAGTTCATATAAAATTTAGAATTTTAATACTCTTGTAAAAACTTGTTTGATAGGTTCAACCTGGTTGTTACCTCCCGTCCAATCCAGACTCTATGGTTTTGGACATAGACTACAAAAGTGGTAAGTTTTTTTTTTATTTATTTTTTATTATGAACAATATTAATATAGATTCTCATAATAATCATAGTAAACTCACTGTACATAATTATGTCATATTATTTTTGCTTTTAATATTTTGTAATATATTATAGGCACACCCATGCAGAGTGCGGCCAAAGCTCCGTACTTGGCGAGGTTCAGGGTGCGGAAGTATGGTATTGAGGAGATGGAATCAGTAGCTATGGCAATAGCTTCTGGAGAAGAACCACCTACGGTAAGTTATTTCGTAGGTATTAATTTCAAGTGGACCAATAAGTCTGCTTGTCATTCTCGTAAAATAAAAATAAAATGTACAATTTGTTTCAGGAGGAAGGCAAAGATCGATTCACGTCAATAGCGGCGGAGACTTGGCAGGCGGCCATCTTTAAAGTGGGCGACGACGTAAGACAGGACATGCTCGCGTTGCAAGTGATATCTCTGTTCAAGAACATCTTCCAGCAAGTCGGCCTCGATCTGTACCTGTTCCCTTACAAAGTGGTCGCCACTGCGCCCGGGGTGTGTATAACAAGTTCAAACTAATATATCAAACAAGTTCAAACTAATATCTCAACAAGTTCAGACTAATTTCTCAATAAGTTCAAACTAATTTCGCAATAAGTTCAAAATAATTTCTCAACATGTTCAAACTATTTTCTTAAACAAATTCAAACTAATTTCTAAACAAGTACAAACAACCCCCTAAACAAGTTCAAAAATATTCCTAAAAAAGTTACAACAAAATCCTCAAAATGTTCAAAGTAATTCTTCAACAAGTTTAAACTAATTCCTCGACATGTTCAAACTAATTCTTCAACATATTCGAACTAATTCTTCAAAAAGTTTTAACTAATTCCTCGACATGTTCAAACTAATTCTTCAACAAGTTTAAACTAATTCCTCAACAAGTTCAAACTAATATCTCAACAAGTACAAACAACCCCGTAAACAAGTTCAAAAATATTCCTAAACAAGTTACAACAAATTCCTCAAAAGGTTAAATTTAAATATTATTATTTAAAAAACGTTTTCAGTGTGGCGTGATTGAGTGCGTGCCGAACGCAAAGTCCCGCGATCAACTTGGCAGACAGACAGACATCGGGATGTACGAGTACTTCATAAAGAAGTATGGGGATGAGACTACGAGGGAGTTTCAGGTTAGTCATTTTACACTAGTGTCCAAACTAAGGCGGCCTCTGTAGAATATAGCGTGTTTAGGCTCAATAGAAAGTCGGGGGTTAGTTTATTATTTTTTATTATAATAGCATAATTTTATTATAATTTCATGTCTGATGTCCATTTTTTATATTCGTTTGCAGGCTGCAAGGCGTTGTTTTGTAATGTCTATGGCGGCGTACAGTGTGATAGGTTTCCTGTTGCAAATCAAAGACAGACACAACGGCAACATAATGTTGGACACTGACGGACATATCATACACATAGGTATGCTATATTTGGTGTTGGTGATTTATGGGTATATTTATTTTTATTTTTTAATGTTAAGGTGGCTACCGTCGTCGCCTATAACACAAGCAACTCCATGGGTGCTACAAGTGCACTGCCGAGTAAGTGAGGCAATGTGCTACGGCATCCCTTACTCGCTCACCGAAACACAACAGCACATATGCTGTTATTTCACGTCTGGCACCAGTAACTTCCTAACCACTGACCTGTAACATACTACTGTCAGGCTGTCCCATACAAATGACAGATAATATCGTGAATCATTTTGAAACGCCGTCCTCGGAAGTAATCAGAACTAATTTTAGTTCCAATTACTTACGCTCCATAACCACTATATATATATATATATATATATATATATATATAGCCTACAGCGTCAAAATGGCGTTTTTCAAATTACCATATTCTGTTACCATATTAAATAATAATTCATTGACGAAGTTAAGCTTATGAAACAAGAATTACGTACAGATTCCTGTAGATTATTTAACACAATTAAAAGTCACTGAGGGTGTCGCTCCTATTTAATAAAATTAATTCTGATATAATATAATGATGTCCTACAGACTTTGGGTTCATGTTTGAATCGTCCCCCGGAGGCAACCTGGGCTTCGAGCCGGACATCAAGCTGACCGACGAGATGGTGATGGTGATGGGTGGCAAAATGGAAGCACCACCGTTCAAATGGTTCTGCGAGCTGTGCGTGCAAGCATTCTTAGCTGTCAGGTAAGTGTTTTCAATTACTTATTTGAACAACAAACTGTCATTGTAACTTAAACTTAAACGATGACTTATTATTACTGATAAGGTGGTGGTTACTGCCATCAGACCGCCGGAGGAGGTTCTCATATTTTTTTTATGTATGACCACGCATAACTTCTTACAGAGTAGTCCGATTTTGATAATTCTTTTTTTATTGGTAAGGGTATATACTATACCCCGAAGTTGGTCCCATATAAATTTCGAAAAAAATTTCAACCCTAAGGGTGGGAAAATAGGGGCAATTGATTGTTCTCTCACAGATTTTAATGCCGAGTTGTGTATTACAAATTAAAAATAAGTAATCAAAATTAAGGTTAAATAAAAAAAAAGGTTTATTATTTTTGCTTTTTAGTTTTTTCGGCGGTTTAATTTTTTTGTATAAAAGTTTTTATATGACAGTGATAAAATATTGAGAGCGGTATGTTAGGTGAATCTATTGTATTTTTTTTTCTTTCTCTTCTAGGCCATACCAAGAAGCCATAATATCAATGGTGTCGCTGATGTTGGACACGGGGTTGCCATGTTTCCGAGGACAGACCATACGTCTCCTGCGGTCGCGTTTCGCACCGAACTCTACCGAGAAAGAGGCGGCCGCTTATATGCTCTCGATCATAAGAAGTTCATTCCTCAACTTCAGAACGAGGACTTACGACATGATACAGTACTATCAGAATCAAATACCATATTAGGTTTCAGGTATTAAGTACATATAGGGAATACCTACTTTATATTCCTCAGGTATGAATTTAAGCAAATCGTTTGTAGTCAAACCAAAATCTGCTATGTGCAAAAAGTATACTTGAGATATTGAAAAAAAAATTTTTTGGGTAAAAAATTTACGTGAAAGTTAATTATAAAAAAGTGACAGTCGTAGGACTGCACGTCAGAAGTGAAAACTACGCCATCTGTTAACATCTTAACAAACTATTGAAGAAGTTAAGCGTATTATGAACCAATAAGTACGTACTAATTCGGGTAGATGGCGTTTATTTCATACAATTAACAGTGAGTTTGACAACGACGAAATGTCTTGTTCAATAGCAAAAGGCTTGGTTTGTTTTATTATTATTTAAGTGAATTCTTTGCGCATTTTTGATTTGTCGATGCTTTCGCTTAAAATTTGTAAGCTCTGTTGGGTTTTTTGGTTATTTGGGTACTTGGCGTGATGATTATTTATATTATAATCATATAATATTTAAATCTGTTGTGGTGGTGCCGCCTTAAGGGGGTCTTAATGGGGGGGGGGGGGAACGTGATTTTCAAAACCCTTCTAGTACTGACCCTTATTTATTTTAATTTATTTTGCAATATGCCTTTGCAGAATGTAATCTGTTACATTACTTTAATATTTAAAATTAACTTATTTATGTTGAAGTAGCAAATAGTAGAATTCTTAGAAGAAGAAAAAAAATGTAAATTTAATCGTTATAATATTATATCCAAAGAAGAAAACACAGTGTATTAATAACTCGGATGATACGTATTGTCATCTGAGTCGTCGCGTAATATTCATCTGTCTATCTCGCTCGCACTTACGCGGATCTTATGTGCGCAAGAGTGAGAGAGGTGTCATTCCTATCGCCGTTAACGTTTATCGCTCGACGAATCAGATAATAACGCGACTACTATATAATTAATGCAGTTGATAATCATTATTAAATTGAATTTAACTATTGTGAAATAATGAAACCTGTCAAGTGTTACTTGACGTTTTTCATTAAATAGATACTCAAATAAATATAAAAATAGTTGTGAACATAAAAAAGTAATTATTTGAAATTTAAAATTGTTTAAGCAGTAATATTCAAATGTCAAAAAATGTCATCACAGATGACAATGAATATTATATGAAAAAAAAAAATAGATAAAAAAAAACTACACGAAAAAGTTTTTGGCACTTATTGTTATTGCAATTTTTTTTTCAATATTTAACTTTCATAGTAGATGATTATTTTGACAAGTCGTACTATTTAGAAAGTTCTTTTGAAGTTTTATGGTCCGGGTATTTTTTATTATGGTGGATTTATTAAATATTTAAAATTTAAAACCTATTAAAATTGATCGGGTTAAATCTTGTATTAAAGTTGTATATTATATGTAACACGTAAAGGTATATATACCAAACTTGAAGAAGTATTTATTTATCATAGATTTTCTATGCTGTAGATATATATCTGCTTTATATTTTTTTATGTATCCTCGTTTTAATTTTGTCCTGAAAGGAGATCAATTAATTTTTTTTGGATGGACTATATCAGGCTATCAATTTATTTTCTTTTTAACGGTTGAAGTTTGTACCTAAGTACCATTATTTCTTGTTGTGAATGTTTTGGCATAAACTTGAATAATTTTTCTTGTAATTTTTTATTTTTATACATTCATTAAACTCAAATTTGAGCCGAAAGAATTTTAAAAAGCTGTCGCCATATAAACAATAATAATAATATGATTTAAAAGGAACCATAAATATGAATACCAGCGCCATCTACTACACTTTTAATTACGCAATTCTCGATAGATGGCGCGCATCCACATATTTGTAAGTACCTATCCAATTTTATTGGTTTGGTGTTTATTGAATTTTGTAAATATATGGACGTTTTTATGGCATCAGTATTTAAACTATAAATTATATTTATGTAAATATTGAATAATTGTCACTTTTAAATTATATATTAAATGTCTTCTAAATAGTCACGTTGTTACGAAGCAATAAATAGAGAGTAGTTTTAACATTGTTACTCGATCGAGGGTTGGGCTGTTTTAGATGAACGAATAACGGTCGCAATAGTTGAAAAAAATAATCATAAAAAGGGAAAACGTGAGCGCCAGATACTTCGAAATTAGTGCTGGTCTTTTTTTATGTTAAGGTCGACGGACAGGCTGACGATCCAGCGTAGAAAGTGAAGTGACCTTATTTTTATAATCAAATATTTCTATTGTTGAGCACTTTGAATTTGAAGTATCAAGTATTACGTAACGCAATTTGGGGGGAGGAAGGCGGGGGGATCTTGTAAAACGTTACGATGCGTTACATGGGCGGGAGAGGGGTTCATTATTTTAATAAAAAAATTAGGGGAAAAAACTCTCCCAAAATGGCAACCCTCATCGTGTATGTTTCGGGGAATTCCTCGATTTTGTAAGTCATTTTTGTTTTGTTTTCCTTGTCAGTATTCGTTAATGTTACAAGAATCTTCTAAAATTTGTATTAGGTACATAATACTTAAGTGGGTCTTTAAGTGTGCAGTTTCCATAAGAAATTTTTGGCGATTGCTTAAGTAACAAAGTACATAACGTGAGAACGTACGTGAGTACATAACAAAATTCGTGAGAAGTACAACAAAGTTTTTATTAAGTACCTACCAATGTACTTAATAAAAACATAATCATTCAAATCATCATAATAATCATTAATAGGTAAACATTAGGCAATACTAATGTTTATCTTGAAATGATTGCAAATCTTAACAGCCCAGCTCTAATATAGTATGCAGTTGGAATAAAGACATAAACGATGCGTAACGTAGTTTATTATTGTGTACCTTTATGGCTGTGCTATTTGTAACCTATATTATTTTATGTCTGCGTGAAGCATGACAATTAACCATAAAGTTTTTATTTATCACATTGTTCCTTGCGTACTATAGTCCGGTCCCTAAGCAGGAAGAATTTCGCACAATTACCTTACTTACTGACAGTGGTCACAAACTGTTTTTTTTTTTATATAGTGTGAATTTATATAAAGGTAAAAAAGAAAAAAATCTAACTAAAATTATTTAGTTATTTTAATTGTTTCAACTTGACTTGACTCAACGCCAACGCAACCCATGCGTACAATAACAGACCTTACTTTCGCTGATAAAAAGGTTTGCAATCCCTTAAAACTTCGGTCATTACATCTGTGCGAGCGCGAAGGTAATATATTTAATTTACGCGGGAGCGACAGAGACAGATAATATAAATAATATCTCACACATTCCACACAGCACCATCTAGTTCCTCACTAAGCAACTAATGCTTGTATTATGGATACCAGACAGTTGATATACTACTTAGATTACTTTTTTTTTTTTGTAAATACATACATATTATAAATGCAAAACATCCATGACTCAGATACAAAGGTAAAATGGTTAACACATAAACATTTTCCCCTAGCGGGATTCGAACCCGCGACCGTTTGGTTAACAGCTAGCTAGCTACTAGCCACTAGACCAAACGTTTAGTCAATAAGCCAATTTAGGAAATCGGAAAGTGTAATCGCATTTAGAACAGATTGGATCCAATTAAGATTTTAGATTATATTATCTATTTTCAACTCTATGTCTTCGACTTGGAAATCAATTTAGTGTAGTGTGATCACTAAGTTCACTATTTAGGTTCCTAAATTGGTTTCCTACAAATTGAAAAGTGTATGTAATAACTGCTCAACAGGTTAAATTCTTCCTGCTCCGGAACTGTGCTTTAGTCGCCAATATTCATAATGATTCTATAGGAAAAAAATCCACATCTCGTTGTGGAAAGTTTAAAAGTAACATAACAGTTATAATTTCAGTCATAAGTTATAAGGCACGAGTTATATTATACTTAGTAATCGTTATTTGTATACCTACTCTATGTGACGTATACGAAATTAAAAAAAAATCTATAAATTGTTAGCATTTTATTATTATAAGGTAATAGAAATAATTCAATTGTCCACATATTTATAATACATAAGTATTAAAATATAACTATCTTGTTGATAAATATTTATTTTTTGGACATTCCTTAACTTTTTTTGTTGTAATAAAGTGTCTGGTCAAGTCGTATTTGGTGTTGTTTTTTTATAATTATTCCCTCATATTATTTCTCCGGTTTTTCCTTCCAAAAAGAATTTCTCTCGCTTCTATGGTAATATGTTTCTTAGAACCATTAACTTTAGATCCATTTTAAAATATAAAATAACTAAATTAAATAAACAGTCGGCTTTTACCGCCAATGTGCAAACGTCAAAAGAAAACGAATACAGAAGTGGCGGGAACTTCTTTTTTTAATAGGTAAGAAGGCATGGTTGTAGGTACATTCAGCCAAGCCAGGCTATTATTTTTTATTAGTCTACCAGTATTACTTAGTTACCAGACTAATCATTATTTTTGAGAAACAGAAAATATTAGAACTCGTAAATTTTTCACTAAATACTTTCGAGAAATAGGGCAGATTATGGACAAGCGCTCCCTTTTTTTATCAGACAAATAGCAAAGTACAGCTCACAACAGTGGTAATTGCTATTATAAATATTTCAGGACTATCTAGAATTCTGCCTAGAATGTGAGTGTACTGTGCTATTTAGTTCTGACGAAATATTTACTACGTTCACACGTTCGATTATTGTGACATTTGTGACCTTAATTTGACAATAATATTGATTTTACTTGTTGTTTTGCGATAAGATATTAACGAGTCGAATGGTAAGATATTTTTATAAAGTTAATTGCTTATAATATCAATACTACTTATCGCCTATTTCATCAACTAACATTGTTAATCATTCAGTGAGATTCTATTTTGAGTGATGATTCCACAGATCAGAAAAAACCCACTTGTATGAACTGGCTAACTTCCAAATTGCTAAGTATTTGTTTTATTTGTTTTACTTTTAATAAAAGCGAATACTTACTATTAATACATACATGAATCAGTACCTACTAATATTATAAATGCGAAAGTTTTTATGGATGTTTGCAACTCTTTCACGCAAAAACTACTGAACCGATCACCATGAAATTTTGCATACACGTTGTCTGGAACATCAGAAATAACATACGGTACCTACCTTTCGTCCAGAACGCGGAGGAAGTCGCGGGCACCAGCTAGTAATACATAAATAGATTATGTGAAAGTAACTCTGTCTGTTTGTCTGTTACCTTTTCACGCCTTAATTACTCAACCGATCATAAAGAAATTTTGCACACAGGTTGTCATAAAACGACATACTAATAGGGCAAATTCATCCAGACTATATATATTTTTTTATTTTTGATCACGTTTTTACTAATGGAAGAAATTGAAGAAAAAATTGCATCCGTGCGAAGCGGGGGCAGGTCGCTCGTATTTAATAATTATGAGATTATTAAATACCAACGACATTTTCTAAAAATTTTATCTATATAGATAATATGTAATTTTTATCTATATAGATAGGCAAATATGCCAATGCCATCTAACAGATTTTGGTACGAAACGTGGAAGGTTATCCAATATCTAAAAAATTGCGTATTGGGCGAAGCCGGGACCGGGTTGATAGTCCTATTATATTATAATATTTTATTAAATGTTATATTATTTAGTTAATAACTATTTTAATATTGTTGTTATTAATATAGTTTTATCATTCTTTCCAGATGTCATCTGTAATCCCGATTACCTTAAAAGGCGACAACTTAGGAAAACGCCAAAAATACTTAAACCATTTAGTTAACTATGCCTTCTCCGAAGGATTGTCTTTCGAAGCAATTAAAAACCTTCCAGAATCTTACCCCGTTGACCGTTTATTTAAAATTGATCTCGCTTCCAAATACAAAATATCGGAATATGTATTGGAAAATTTAAAACACGAAGATATGTTGTATGTTAGCAGAGCGCTGAAATGCCTATGGTTATTGGACTCAGAGTATTCTCACATAGTCAATCCGCTTCACATGGAGAGGGAAATTTTTCCAGAAATGTTAACAACAGCTGTTAATAAGACACATGATTGGATACAACTTCATCTACGCGATGAACGAAGACTTGAAGAGTTCTACCAGTTCTATTATGACAATAAGGATTTCGGCAAAGCCTTAAAATACATACGCCACTGTTCGAAAGAGTTCATTTTGAACCAAATAGATAAATTATTGGAATTGTTTACACCACATTCTTTAAAAATAATGTGCGAAAATTGTCCAGAGGTCGCTATATGCTATTTCAACAGTCTGGAAAGTAACAAAGTGCTGCTAACAAGTTATCTAAAAAGACAAAAAGAATATTTCTCTAGTGTAAAATTTTTATTGAATGCAAACACAGACGCATATCTTGATATTATTGAAAAATTCTTCAATCAAAAGTTATTTAAGCATCTGAGTTCGAAATCAACAAAATATATTATGAGACATCATAAAGATAGATTTCTTAACAAACCTGAACTCTATACAGTTTGGTTACTCGAAAAGAATACTCTAGCTGAAAACTTAGATAGCGCAGAAATTAAGGAACTCTTATTAAAACTCGCAAGAGCCAAATATCTAGAATCATGGTTTTCATATAAAAACATAGAAACACTTATGAAACGTCTGAACGTCGAAGAGAGGACACTTATGAAAAAGCAAATATTTGTAGATAAGACCGTAGGTGAAAAGATTTTGAACTGGCCTTATCCAATTCCATCGGCACCGAAAATATCCACTGAGAAAACTCACGTGTACGACGATCTCAATATTATGCCTGATGAAGGTTCACAGTCATTTAGATCAATGTTGAAGAAAAGAAAATTTGCGAAACGATCACTAAAACATAAGAGCAAAGAAACACTCTTAAATCAATTATTTGATCAGTACAGATTCTTTAGTTTTGAACGGACTCTTGTGGAACTACAGAAACGTATGTCCGCTGAAAGCAATGCAATGAATCGTGAATATATGATGTTAGTGTTGGTCAGTAAAAGCGGCGGACACTCGAAGAATATTACTGAACTACTAAATCTACTAACTGGTAGACATATGAATGAACCAAATACATTGCGTGCCGCTGTTATACGAAGTTTAGTACGTCGTGCTGCAGCTTGGCGGTTACCGCCTGACGTATGGATAATGTTCCAAAAATTTGCACACGGTTTAGGATTAGATGGTACACCTGCTGCAGCCAACTGTACTGAAGGCCTTCATGCTGTAGTTATACGTGACATACTAAATAACGTTACAACCGACGCATCTGTTCTTGCTGCTTTCTTCAAAAATTATTCAACTTTTGCTGAATATTCCTTAAGCCCTTCAGAGCGTCGGCAAATCTGTAACTCCCTGCCAACGATGCTACTTGCCGCTATTAAACTAGAACCAGCTGATTCTTATGTTCGTCTTACTCAGTTATTAGACACTTTTGATGCATATAAACTGCGTGTCGACAAATATCCGGAAGTAGTGACCGCCATAACATGCTTCGCTCGTCGTGATTCAAATTCTGCCGCATCACTCCTGCGTCGCTTATTCGTGGCTCGCGTTGCTCGACGAGAGTTAATTAAAGAAAATTTTGCTTTAATACAGGATGAAGCCTCGTATTTAAACGCATTGAAACACGACATAGAATTATTAACTAATACAACCTATTATGAACAGCTTCTTGAAAATCAAAACCAAATACGTTTGGATAGATATTTGAGAAAGCTCCTGATATATTTCTATGAAGAAAATGGACTTGCGATGCAACATTTAGCTGTCATGCAGCGTTTAATTGAGAAGAGTCCAAATACAAGATTAGCTCGACCAATAGCGCATTTGTTAGGTAGTAACTTGTGGCCGTTGATTGTTTCACTCGATTCTAAAGATGCACAAATGCCTCAAAGACAATTCGTAGCCGCATTAAAAACAAACGCCCATCTGTCGCGACCATCGATTGATTTAAATGAAGTGGGATGGCAACTAGCCGGTCTTGTGGCATTGTATAATAGGGTTACAGTTTGTAGCACAGTTAATTTGAAGAAAAATATTCAAAATCTTCTTGCAAGTAGAAAAACTGCGAGAATAGCAGCTGTGTTGGCGATGCGCTCAGAACTAAAAACCATGCTACCGGAAATTTTACGTTCTATAGGTGAATTACGACCTGCAGCGGCACTTCTTGCAGTATTACGGAATTTCAGTATACACAAAGAAGAATGTGATCCTAAAATATGGGGTGTAGTAAAACCATTTATTGAGCGTATAAATTTTACATCTAATCGTAACGATAAATTGAAAATAGCACTTCTCAATAATAATACAGTACCGGAAACAGTTAAACTAGATTATTGGGTAGATGTTTACAATATATTTAGAAAAGTGAAACTAAAACATTCAGTGCAAATTTTGTACAAGCTTAACGAGTTAATATTTGAGCTAGATGATGAATTTGTCGTTAATGTCATTAATGAATTTTTAGTTAAGGTAAAAGGAGATAAAGGCGATAAATATTATTTTAATATTTACGCTTCCCTATGCGTACATCTGTCTGCCAAATATTTATTGCTGTCTGTCTCCGAAGAAGAACTCGAACGCAAAATTGAAAAAGTTGGTGAACCAATATTACTCCACATAGAGAGTGAGTTTAATGTAGACAGGTTACACTCGCATTTATTTAATGCATTTATTTTTTCCTTAAAATTTACTAAAGTTTACATGAATTATAATTATATTTATTGTACTGTTCTATTTGAAAGAGTAATAAAGTTAATGCGAAAGTATATGCCATTAGAGATGTGGTTTGAGAGATATGTCAAAATTCATTTGATCATGATTTATTGTAAGTCGGTGAGGCAAGCCGTAATTAGTAGACCAGAAATATTTGCTAATGAAATCACAAAACTAGACGAAGGTGTCAAAGTCATAGGGTTCATTTTCGGAAAATACATAGCAAATGAAACGAGTGAGTTGCAAAAAAGATATTTTGCATCAATATTGCATTTGTATAAAAAACCATTATCAGATTTCTTGGAGAAATACTTTTACGAAGACCAGAGTTGGTACAAATTGTTATCATTTATTATTAGAGGTATTTTAGAGTATGGAGGCTTCGATATGCAGCTGTTAGCAGAATATATCTTCAAGAGGAGATATCACTGCTTTTCTAAGGATGATAGAGAAGAAATTCTTAGACTGTTACTGAGATCTCAAGATAAAAATGTGCAATTCTTTTTATTTGCTGATTTTGAAGAAAATTGTGATTGTATTGCGTCATAGTTATAAAGAAATTTATTAAGTATATCTACCTACTTGTATTTTCTTACCTTTTGTTTCACGAGTTACAGGAGTAATTAACTGTTATTATTTATTAATTTAAAGATGACAAAAAAAATGTTATTCTGCCTGATTTTCGTTCGCGGTTTCTACTCAGGATCGTCGTCATCAAGACTTGGCTTTTTTTTTCCAAAACCCTAAAAACATTTAAATTTTATAATGACATAAAATTGAAAGAGTTTCTCGGAGGAACCTATTTTATGAATAAATATTTTTATTTTTATTTGTTTTGAATGCCCGGTTTCTCTACGCTTAAAACTTAGCAGAACCTTATACATAAAACCACCTCTAGTGTGTAAACGTGACATATTAAAAAATAAAATTCAATCAGTTTAACTTTAGTTTTCTTAATTCTGAATACCTACTATAAAATCGATACTTACGCCACAAAAACTACAATCAAAAAACCTTGACTTATATAAAAAAAAATCAAATCCTCACACATGCAATTTTCATTTAACCCTCTAAGAAGACTAGAATCGTCTTACACAATCAATAAATCAAAACAAACAGTCCAAATAACCAAATTACGCAAAATTACATTACAGATGTTTATCATAAATTTATCATAATCTGTTAATGAGGTATATCGTAAATTGGGGATTTTCCAAGGCCATACGTGAGTGTACCCATTAACATTACATTTGGAGATTATTTATTTATTTATCTTAAGTTTAATTAAATTAAATTATAATTTAACACTGGCTTAAAACTGTGGGCTGAGTCACCTAAAAAAAACGGAAGTGTGTCATAGTAGATTTGAGTGCTCGATTCATTATGGTGTTCTAGACAGTCCAAGACTCATATAACATAGGCGCATTTTATAAAGTTACGCGGACGAAGTCGCATGCAACAGGTAGTATTTAATTAATGATGACTAAACCCACTCTTCATCCATATCTTTTTTGGTATAATTATGATAATGAATGCTAATCGAAGAAATGCAAGTTCGTTGAAACTACTAATTTTAACAAACTTAATAGATACCAATCATTGCAAAATATCGGAATTATCTACATCTATCGAAATACCTACTTTTTTTTTTTTTTTGACGAGGAGTAATCCGCTTACAGATTCCCTACCGCTGGCTAGACGGTAGGGATATGTGGGGGTCGCCCAGCACCTGATCATAGCGGCACTGGGAATACCCACTAAAACTCCCCGGTGCCTCCTTGCCCTGTGAACGGAGTGAACCGGGTTCTGCCGAGGCACCAAACTCCGATCCACTCCAGGGCAAACGAAATACCTACCTACGAAAAATTGATAAATGTAATTATTTACTATTAAAATATGCACCAGATGTTTTACATCAATCATACAGTTTTAATGTCATCATATTTAATGTCAAGCAAAGCTTGTAGGAATTTCTAAATGTTATCTTCACTTAGGTAAACAATTCTCTATTTTTTTCAATATGACTAGCGACTCGCCCTCGTATTTGCACGGATGTAATTTTTTGTTGCAATATAAAAATGTATAAAAATGTAAAATATGGATCTAGTTACCTGATAATAGGTTAATGAATTTGAATTTGAAAAAAAAAATTATATCAAAACGTATCAAAATCGCTTAAAACTATTTTACCAACTACAAGTAAAGTGTTGATTAGTTATTTTGCAAGTAACGCCAATTGGGGAGTAAATGTTATGAGTATCTTGTGTAAATTTCATTGAAATTACTTACCCTTGAGTAATGCTACTCGAAGATGGTGAAACTCGTACGCTTTCTTACCGGTGACTGTAAATGGCGGTTAGCCTACTTGACACTTTACTCAGAGATGGTGAAAGAGGCCCTTAGTGTTTTAAAAGGAGTTAGCGGAGAAACTGACTAGGCTCAGACATTTCTGAGATAATATATAAAATTTCCTCAATTTTTGTTTATTTTATTTTTTTTGAAAATATGAGTTTACAAGTTTAATTACCTACTTGAGAAATGTGATTCCATCCTACTTTTTATTTTTTGAAACCTGGTTTTTACACCCTTTCAATACGCAATTCAACATTTTTACCAGTAAATATTTGCATGAGGCGAGGCGTAGTTTGATTGCATTTTTTGTTTAAGTACACGGCGAAGGCGTAGTTTTACCGGCTTCACTCTGCCATCCACAGGGTTATCTTTAGTTTTTATTTTATCAGAGATTTTCAAGTAAAATTTCGGCCTACCTGCCATTTTATTAAAGTAGTAAGTCTGCATATAAAAAATTATGTTTATCCTTACATATTATAAAACAAAGTCCTCCGCCGCGTCTGTCTGTCTGTTCGCGATAAACTCAAAAACTATTGCACTGATTTTCATGCTGTTTTAACCAATGCATAGACTGGTTCTCGACGAAGGTTTTAGTATATAATTTACAAAGTTACGAAGTCGCAGGCAGCAGCTAGTATAATATAAACCAAATCCCAGTTTTACAAAAGAAAAGCCGAATGTAATATTTACGTCATAATAATCCATAAGTGCTTAATAAATAATTGTCAACCACTTTAGGAAATTATTATAAATAAGTACCTACTCTATACAAGAACTTCTTCGACAAATTTCTAGTCTAGGTAATATTTGAACAGGTTTACGTTAGGATACAAGTGTTAACAAAATATATTTACTTATTATTAATGATGGCAAGCAACGCCATTCTATATGATATTAGCAGTAACGGTTACCATCTTGGACATTACTTTTTGCATTGGGTTAATCAGAACCCGGATGAAATCTTTCAAGTAAGTGTGTTTGATAGTATTTATTTATTATTTTATTTTAAACTAGCTGCTTTAACACGACTTCACCCGCGTAACTTTATAAAATATAGCCTATGTTACTCGCTGATAACGTAGCTTTCTATACTTATGTGAAAGAATTTTTAAAATAGGTTTTTGAAGTGAAACTTTTTATGGGACACTAGCGTTTTGTCATGAGAGTTAACTCGTCGAGCTAACAAAACTGTTAAACTCCTTGTCTCTTTCTTATTACCATTTACTCTAGCAGAGTGAGAGAGGCGGAAAAAATTAACGAAGATGCGCACAAAGAGGAGACGCCGAGAATAGTCGCAGGGCATTGTTTATTGATGGCGATCATGTTATTCAGTTTATCAATATATGTTCTGTATATGAGTCAAGCAGTATTGATGTTATTTATTTATATAAAATTTAGGACTAGTTTAGACTTGTACAATCTTACGTACGTAGAAGAGCAAGTAAGTCTAAGATTTTTTTCCTTTTAACCATCTTTTAATCTCTCTCTTTTAATTTGTTTCACCCCCTACTTCATTTTAACAGAGGAATATGTGTAATGAGTAAGTTCTACTAGATGGCGCCATCGTACGTAATATACACGCAAAAAACCACGTGTCTAACCAAACCTAACGAATCTGCGTCTGTTATGTGGTGTGTACAAACATTTTACTCACTGGACATATTTTTCTAGATATCTGTCTAATTTTAATTCGAAAATTTATGTATCTTATTTCTCATACCATAAGCCTATTGTCTCGGTTTTACAATCAACCACAGTAATTACTGATGTATCCAATAATGAAAATGATGAATAAAAATAGAAGATCTATGCAAAAATATTAATTTACCAATGAAAACATGAAATAAATTTAAATATTTGTAGAAAATTAATATATGTATATGTGTATACATGTATATATTGTACACACACATATATATATATATATATATACATACAGATGGAGCGAAAGAAGTTTCACTTCAGTCGTGTGGTCATAAGCACACTCTTCTTTTTTTTTTATAAGAGATGGGTGACCAGCCATGTGGTAAGGATGAGGCCTAAGATGGCCTAAGGTGAAGTTGTTTTTGAGTTTATTCATTATATATATACAAAAATATAAATAGTCTATCTTTATAATATTTTATATTATATTACTCACAACATGAGACTAATCGATTCGACAGTACCTACAATTTATTTCTATTCTATAGTAATTTACTCTTTTTTTAAATTTTTTTTTTGTTATATTTTTCCATATTTTAATGGTTATTCTTCTATTCGGGACGGACACGAATCCGAGTTCTCGAGTTATAAGTGGTGTAACCATAGGATGAGTATCTATTCTGTATTGCATTTAAATACTTTTTTTGTTATAGTACAAGAAAAAGACTTCATTTATCATCTATACAATGGATATCATCATATATAAACGCACTACATGTGGTCATGAACTCCTGTAAAGTACAAACATCAGCTCCACCTACCGTAGAACATGTTATTGACATCATCAACGAATACAGAGTAAATATTATTATTTTTTATTAATCAAGTTGTTTTTTTCGTCTCATTTCATATATTAAAGTTTTTACTGGTATATACGTCGTGGACAGATCGTAGAATTGGGCAGATCGTAAAGTATGAAATCAAAAATCTTTCACCAAAAGTCAAAAATAGGTGCGACGAGGAGCGGAGCGAAGCAAAGCGTGGAGGAACATGTTAGGTTTTCATGGAAATAAATTTAAGCCAAGCGAAGCGGAGCGGAGTGAGGCGACCCTCTCACTCTCACTTTTAACAGAAATATGATCTGCCCAGGAATTTCATGATATGCCCAATTCTACGATGTGCCGACGACATATATAACAACATTCTACAATACAAAACGAAGGGGCATATAATATGTGCTTGTTCCTTCCATTGATGCTTCCATTACTCTAAATTTCTGTAACATATCTACTATTGAAAGTGACGTTATTAAAATAACCTAAGTAATTCTACTTTTAAAGTAATTAAAATTGCTTATTTTGATCTACGAATAAATTAGATTTTAATAATTAAAATTTCACACAATTTCTTCTTAAGGCTGCGGACCGTTAAAAATTGACTCTCATCGAATTTTTGGCGCTGCTTATAACATTGTTTTCAAACTGATTTAGGAAAAACTTAGAAATATTTTTATAACCAAGAAAAATTTATAATATGGTTAATAGATAATTATTTTTTAAACGTTTGTTTATAGGGTATATATTAGGTAAAAATGGAGTTAAACATAGCTCTGCCAAGCCCTGCAGTATGTTGAGCTATGTTCACGGACTAAAGACATAACAACTAATGATAAATTGAAAAATCTATTCAGGTTTGAAGTTTTCTTATGTGGTCGTCCTTAAATTGATCTGATTATTTTTTTGCAAAACTAATTAATGTTCTTAAGTAAGAACGTTAAATATTGTCTTTTATCAAATTTTTCACTAATTTTTTTTTTCATTTTTAACATAGTTACGTAACAACAATTAGAAATTAACATTTATTATCATAAAGGACAAGTGTTTAGGTACAATAAAAAGCTATGGTTTCTGTATAAAAATTAAGAAAAGTAATTATTTTATTGATGAGAAAATACCGGCAATCAAACTCCTCAGTGACCGGTGAGCGGTCGTTGCGTTCAGACGTGTGCTCCGTGTTAAATTTTTACATGTTTTTTGCGATCGAACAAATATCTTTGTCTCGCTCACTCAGAGATTTTGCGCTTCTGTTAGCATATCGAAAGTTGCTTTACTTTATTTATTTTCAACATTATTTTCGAACTTTTTGGTAGTTAGTTAGTTTTTGTTTTTGTTATATATATTATTATTGGGTCATAATGGAAAAAGATATGCTTGTCTAAAAAAAGGAAATGCAAGTCAAATATCATAAGCATTATATATTATATGCGTATATGTTATATTATATTATATTATATTATATTATATTATATTATATTATATTATATTATATTATATTATATTATATTATATGTTATAATAATTATAAAAAAAATTAGGTATATATATTATTACTAGCTTTTATGGAAGAGTGAAGGCTCCTGGCACAGGCTTCCGCTCAAAAAAGTCTTCAATCATGTAATATCATCTCAATTTCTAATAATGAAATGAACACAACCTTATTCACAATAATAATATCGATAATCTGCTAGCAACTTTTCTATATTCTAAATTAACTAAAACTAATTCTAAAAAACAAGTCTGTTTCTAAAATTTCTAAAATATCTAAAATTTCTAAAACTTCTAAAATTTCTACATTTCTAACATTCTAAAATTTCTAAAATTTCTTGGAGCTAGCGCGCCGACTGTATCTATTTATTGGATTAACTATTATAGCATAACAATGCATGTATAATATATTTAGAAATGTTGAAAATTGGGTATTTTCAATAACATAAAATTAAAAAATTCTAGTAAAATATTAAAAGCAATAAGTAGAGCAAGATTCTATTGATAAATTACGAGTATTATAACGCAGGATGTCAGCGGAGGTGCTCCTCACGCGCACGGTTTTTTTCGACTCTGATTCGTAGTTTTGCACCGATAGACTGACGCCTTAAAGTAAGTGAGTTATAATATTTTTAATTAAATTATTTATTTTTAAATTATGTACACTTTAAACAAACAACAAATCCAAAAAATATATATATAAAAAATTAGTCAAAACGATTCATTGTGTAAATATTTAAGGCTATTATCCATGCAAAGATTAGATTGGTAGGGTTGACGCAAACATAGGTAATATAAGTAATATAATAATCTTCAAGGAAATAATTACGAGGCTGAATTATAATCATATTTTTAAAAAGATTCATTGATAAAATTGATTAATTATACATTGATTGATGAGAGATGTACTTACGTCATACGTACGGGGGTAATCATTGGCCAGCAGCCTAGCACCATTAGTGATGCAAATGACACTATACTTTGTTGGCTCCGCCTATAACCACATGCAACAGAAAGGGTGATTCTAGTGCGATTCTAGATCCTACTATCCTACTTCCTATCCTACTTCCTATTCCTACTAATATTATAAATGCGAAAGTTTGTTTGGATGTATGGATGTATGTATGGATATTTGTAACTCTTTCACGCAAAAACTGCTGAATGGATTTCAATGAAATTTTGCATACACGTTGCCAGGGACACCAGAAAGTACAGAGGGTACCTTTCATCCAGAAAAAAGTACTGCTCCCGAGGAATTATCTAAAATTAAGGAAACTAACTCCTGGCTAAGTGTAATAGCAATAACGATATCAGGCGATATATTGCTTTTTCGACAGGACGAAGTCGCTGGCACCATCTAGTTCTAAATAAAATAATAAGCCACTTTATTCCTTCACACCAAAATATTACAAAAAAAATCTTAAGTATATTGGTGTTATGATTTAAGACATTTTTTTAAGTTAACATTTTAACAGTTTGTTGGTTTTTCAAGTTGGTAAGGACGCCTCTCGGGTAAAGGCCTCCCCCAGTCCGTGCCATTTATTTCTTTGCTCCGCATGTATTGGCAAATTTTTTAAACCTTTCGAAATGTCATCGGATCATCGCGCTTTAACCCTGCCTCGTCTTCTTTTGCCATCCGGCGTTATAACTTTTGCTCAGTTAGTGCGCTTGTGGTACATAATTACATACTTTGCTGTAAGTTGCTGGGGAGTTGGGTTTTCCGCAGATAATTTGACGCTGCACTACCAGGTCAAGGACCATATCATGGACAAAGACCATAATTATCATCTTCATAAGTTGATAAAAAGTGATAAAAACTGACGATGTTTTACACACACTACAATAAAAAGTTGCCGCATTCACGGAGCTATTGTTTTTAGATAGCGCGGTATCTAGCCGAGCGCAGCGAGACCAATCATTAATCTAAGCAAACCACCTTAAATTATATAATATTATTATAACTCTTAGGCTAAAACATTTATCTTCGAAAATCTACAAAAAAATTGTTACTATGCTATATTGTACCTTAATCCATAGGTCTTAAAGACGATGATTACATAGATACCTAAGACTTGGTCTAAATTATGGTGTTTATTTATTGACTGGCCACTCAATTTCTAAGGTTCTAAGATTCTAAAGATTATAAGTTATCTATTCAATATAAAATAACATGTTTATCAACTTTCAGCCTACATTGACTACGATAAGCCCTAATCTTTTGTGTGCTATTTTAAAAAATAATAAGCAATGCGATTTGCAAAGTTTCGATATAATAATATCGACAGGTGCTAAAGTGCAAGGAGATTACATCGCTATTGTAAAGGTATGCTAATAAGTAATGATAATTGACTTCATAGTTTCTACCAGTAGCGTGACGTAACCACACGTAACCATGCAAAGTGCATCTGTACCAAATTTTGTCGAATGTGGTTTTTGGGTTTTGGGGCTCTCGAGTTGAATGTGATTCTCGTATGCTTCCTACAGTCGTTTACGCTACGCTACGCTACGCTACGCTAAGAGAAAACTTGGTGATTTCACAAAGTTTTCTGTTAGCTAATAAGCGATACGCATAATTAGCGTATCTTAGCGTATAATTGATACGCTACGATAGCGTATAATTGATACGGCTGATACGATGGTAGCTACATCGTATAAACTGGTTGCAATTTTTTTAATAATAATGGTTTTTTCCGTTGTTTTGCTTAGGTAGTTTTGCAAGTAGTTTTGACAGTCCTCTTTTGATGTTATCTTAACATTATCTAAATAATTCTGAAGGGACCGAAACAGGTGAAAATCTGACGGTACAAGGGTAGGGGCTATATGGTGGATGCATTAGCACATCTCAACCAAGCTCTCTCAATATTTGCTCAGTATCATGATGAACAACAACATTCTTTCTGTTCTAATTCCAACCGATTTTTCTCTATTTCTTTCTCGAGTTTCAGCTGTTGGCAGCAGAGATACGAAGCGATGGTTTCGCCCGACGGTAAAAGCTCATAATGAACGACGCTTTTCCAATTTCACCATACACGCAGCATCACCTTATTGGGAATTGATAGGGGGTTTTTTATAGTCTGTGCAGTTTGACTGCCCTTTGGTCATGATCTTTTTCTCACTTTCTAGTAGTACGCGATCCACTTTTCATCACAAGTGATAAATTTTTTCAAAAACAGTTAATTAGATTTCTTTCAGTGAGCTCGTGTGGCACACAAATGTCGAGCTTTTTTTGTATATCCAGACTTTTTCAAATAGGTCAAAACCGCCTTCCCCTTTCTTCCATAGGACATACAGACGTACGGCTGGCTACCATCCTCATCTTGTCGAAATCCCTCCTTTTCGGACCAAGCGCTTTGAAACATCCTTTATAATGCGCACTGCAAGAGTTTGGAACTCCCTGCCGGCGTCTGTATTTCCGAGCACATATAACCCTAATCTTTTCAAGGTTCGAGTGAATAGGCATCTTCTGGGTGAGCTCGCTCCATCTTAGGCCTCATCCTTGCCACATGGCTGGTTGTTGGCCAAGAGCTAACCCATCTCTTATAAAAAAAAAATAATTGTAAATAGATGTTCCTTCGTGTTGGGTAGCTTATTGAAAATTTTATATTTCAGTCAAAATTACGCTACGATGGAATGTTCTGCGAACTTTATGCCCAAACGGAAACATTAGGTCCGACATTGAAAATCGCACCATTTGGACCCGAAGGTAATTGCGGGACAGTTATTGAAGCAATTAACGAAGTCAAAGTAAGATAATTTTCATGTAATATGATATACATAATATATATGTTATTTTATTTGGAACTGATTTACAAACAGTCAGTTAAATTTAATTTATTAGTAAGTATAGTATGATATATGAATTTAAGTCTCGTGAATGAATTTGTTTTAAATTTTTTATTAGAAAATGTCTCCTTTATGGCAGCAAGACATATATTGGATGCTCAAATACAATATGGTTTCCACATAGAGCACTAAAAGACTAAAACGCTAGACTAGCCGCAACCCACATCTACAGTTTTCCCAGCATAACTTTTATCACATAAATTCATACTTAGATATCTATAGTTTTCAGATTGCTTTTTTTAATATTCAGTTGGTGGACGTAAAAACAGGAAATGAAATAACAGAGCCGAATGTTCCCGGCGAAATGTATTGCAAACCAAGATTTGGTTTTTCTGTAAGTACTTACTCTAAAAGATCTTCTAATATATAAAATTCTCTTGTCGCGGTGTTTGTTGCCAAACTCCTCCGAAACGGCTGGACCGATTTTGATGAAATTTTGTGTGCTTATCGGGTAGGTCTGAGAATCGGCCAACATCTATTTTTTATACCCCTAAATGTTAAGGGTGGTCCACCTCAAAAACTTATTTTTTATTTTTTCTCAAAACAACGTTTGCCGGGTCAGCTAGTTATATTATATTTTTTATGTTAAGGCTGGCAGACAGGCTGACAGCCCACTTGATGGTAGATGGCTACCTCGAATGACAAAATGTAATTAACTTTGATTTCCTCTGTTATTATTTAGCGATAAAATCACGTTTACCCATTTTAAATTATCTTTGATTACTTTTCTAATTCATCTAGCTTATAGATAAGGGTATTATAACATTATTTGATAATTTTTATATCGTATATTTGTATGATCATTAAACATAAGTAGATATTATAAATTCATATTTTCAATATTTGATTGTATAATAATAATATTAGTATTACATATTATCTTCATAGATATTGTGTAATAATATTATTTACCGTTTACTCATAGATAAATGATTGGTCTCGCTGCGCTCGACTAGATACCGCCGTCGTAATTGTAAAATGCGGCATAAAATAGTACGCCGAATTCGGCGTACCCGAGCCAGTCACACTGCGAACTGTCTGTGATGTGTACATGCCGAATGTTTTATTAAATTTTAGGCATAATAAAATACCAGTTTGCGTAGTGAAACTGTGTAAAAATATTATAAAACTGGGTAAAAAGTGATAAAAAGTGCCGATTTTTTACACACACACTACAGTAAAAAGTTGCCACATTTTCGGAGCTACTATTGCTTTTGTATAGCGCTCTATCTAGTCGAGCGCAGCGAGACCAATCAATTATCTTTGCGTTTACTTATTTAAAGTAAATAGAAGATCTTATAAGAACACTAGAAGGGATTCAGGACGTATGCGTGACCAGTATACCTCATATAGAAGAGCGAGAACACCCTGTCGCATGTGTTGTAAAGAAGCCAGAGTCGAATATTACAGAAGAACAAATAAAAGGCATTGTAAAAAGTAAGTATAGTTTGAATATCTTATTACTTACATTGCTTCAAGAATTACCGGCTTTTCGAACACCTAAATTTTCGATCACTGTTTTTTAAACTTTTCCTGACTGTGAGCCTCCTAAGAAAAGTTGCTATTAACGAGTTCGAATCATTAATAAGGAAATCCGTATCTAGGGCTAGGGCCCAAGAACCAAACTAATGCAAACGTTTCGTTGCGTTCTTACGGAACGAAAGATATAAAGCCCGGTGATTGGTGAAAATTTTATGTGGGCGTCACAACAACCAATCACCGGGCTTCTATCGTTTCGTAAGAACGCAACGAAACGTTTGCATTGGTTCGGTTTGCAATCTTTTGCAAATCCGGAACATAGACATCAGAACATGATAACCAGTTCTCATTGAATCTTTTTTTCTTCTGTGTTATTTTTTAGGATAGAAGTTTTCTATTTATACATAAGTATATTTTAATACGACAATATTATGCATTTCAGATAACATGTCAGTGAATAATGAAATTCGTGGCGGTGTTATTTTCCTGAAAGAATTACCTGTAACATCGACCGGCAAGGTAGCCAGAAGGCATTTGAAAACTATTGTCATGAAAATGAAGAATATATCTGCATGAAACAAAATTCATTAAATTTATTCAACAGTTTATTTATGTTATTATAATATGTTAATCAATAAGTAACTTTTTACTCTAGAAAAATCATTGAATCTTTTGGTTTATGCTCAGACCAAATAAGAACTATAGATACAATTTTGAGGAAAACATAAAAGCCGTTTTTATAAACATGTGTGCGTTGGCCTTTTATTACTGTATCGTGATTTTGTGTTCCAAGCTTTAACCTCAATATTTGTTAATTTGGTACTGAAAATATTGGTTTTCAAGTTTACGTATGAAATGTGACTTCATCATGTTTAGAGGACTGGTTTTTCCACCGTTTGCAAGGTTTTGGGACTCAATTATTTTCAATTCAACATTTTAGGATTTGACTTTTGATAAGGTATTCAACACAGGTATTCAACATTGTAAGAACACAGCATTTTAGTAATTTCAACTTTCTTGGGCCTGAATAGTTTAAATTATTAAAATCTAAAGTTAATTTTATAATTCGTTAAAAAGTGAATAAAGTGACACCAACAATCTCCAATCTTATCATATCATTTAAATGAAACTTAATCATATTACCTATACTGTCTGCAAAACATAAAATATGCTACTTAACCAGATAAAAATTAATATAATATAAATAATATAAAAATGTTATAAATTGCTACACATCTGCTTGTGATAACACAAGCAATACCACAGGCCAAAGGTTGTTTGTCTACCCCTAACGGAATAAAAGCAAACGGTCTTTATAGGTCGCCTATAAAGGCAACGGAAGTCACCTACCATCTAGTGGACTGTCAGACTGTCAAGACTTATGTTCATTAACACGAATCTGACAAACGTATAATAGCAATAATTATTTTGTCAGGCTTTATTTTTTTATTTTTCAACGCAAACAAGTCGCAGGCACTAGCTAGTAGGTTATGCTTTAACCTAGCGAGGTAGTCCTAACCTAGCAAGAAAAATGTCAGGGTGTCAGTCAGACAAGCCTTCACATAAATTCAATACCAATTCAAAAATATTAGTTGCCGGTAATAACGGAATCTGACAAAATAATTTAAAGATACTTTTCCACTTGTGATTTTAGTAGACTATACCAAATTGACCATTTGTAATTCTGACGATTTGAAAAACTGACCATCTGAAAGTCTGTCCTTTTGAAAATCTGACCTTTAGAAAGTAACAACCAAAATATCTATTACTGACTGTCTCACGCTCGTGGAAAAGTTAATTTCCTTGGTGACTCTTGATATCTCAAATCAAAAATTCCTGGGGTGACAGGAACCTGGTGAGTTTTAACGCCACCAAAACACAGGCGTGTTTGTTCTCAGCTAAAAGGAGCCCCTTCAACTTGACTCCAACCTTCCGAGGTGCATCTGTACCAGTCGCCAATGACCTCGAACTTCTTGGCATGAGGTTGAGCTCTAATCTCAACTTCGGCCCATCTATTGAGTCCAAAGCCCAAACAGCGGCCAAAAAGTTGGGCATCCTAAATAAGGTCAAGCGATACTTTACGCCTGGACAGCTCCTATCTTTGTATAAGGCGCAAGTCCGATCTTGCATGGAGTATTGCTCCCACCTTTGGGATGGCTCAGCCAAATACCAACTTGCCGCACTCGACTCGGTAGAACGCAGAGCTAGGAGACTCGTAGGCGACAGTACTCTTTTAAAATCTAAGATGCAGAGCCTGGCACATAGACGCAAAATTGCCAGTTTATGTGTCTCTTATAAGGTGTACTTCGGAGAGTGTGCTCAGGAACTGCATGAGCTGATACCGCCTTCCCCTTTCTTCAATCGGACATACAGAAGTACGGCTGGCTACCATCCTCATCTTGTCGAAATCCCTCCTTTTCGGACCAAGCGCTTTGAAACATCCTTTATAATGCGCACTGCAAGAGTTTGGAACTCCCTGCCGGCGTCTGTGTTTCCGAGTACATATAACCCTAATCTTTTCAAGGTTCGAGTGAATAGGCATCTTCTGGGTGAGCTCGCTCCATCTTAGGCCTCATCCTTGCCACATGGCTGGTTGTTGGTCAAGAGCTAACCCATCACTTATAAAAAAAAAAAAAAAAAAAAAAAAACCAAATCAACATGATCAATGCTAATTGATAAAACTTGGTGATGTACGCGTAGTATCACATAATCCGTACTTACAATAGTATTTTAACTGTCTGTCTGAATGTCTATCTGTCCTTCAAAACCGGATTTTGATGCAGTTTTCACCATGATTTAAATAATTTTAGATAGATAACAGTAAGATAATAAACACTAATTAAGTTTTTATGTAAGTTGAAAAAAAAATTTGCAACCAAGTCGCCGAAGCTGTCCGTGTGTCTGTAATTCTGTATCTCCATTAACTATTTCTAAACCAATTGACTGATTTTAATACGGTTTACACTAATGGAAAGAGGGACAAATGCTAGTCGATACTAATATTATAAGGAAAAAATATTTGTATTTTTGTTTGTAATGAATAAACTCAAGAACTACTGGACCGACAGATAAAAATTCTTTTACCCATAGAAAGCTACATTTTCAACGAGTAGCATTTATAGTCTGTTATATTTTATCACTAGCTGGTGCCCGCGACTTCGTCCGCGTTCTGTATGAAAGGTACCCTATGTCCTTTGTGGTATCCCAGACAACGTGTATGCAAAATTTCATTGAAATCCATTCAGTAGTTTTTGCGTGAAAGGGTTACAAACATCCATACATACATCCATACATCCAAACAAACTTTCGCATTTATAATATGTAGTATTAAGTAAGATGTATGATGTTACGCGGACGGAGTCGCGTGCAACGGCTAGTAAGTTATAAATTAGCAATGCCGAGGAAGACATTGGCTATCAGGAAATATCAATTACTTACTTGTACACAAATTAATCAATTCGCTTAATCATCAGGTGACTATAAAAGCAATTTATAACACTCAACTATCTTAGTCGTCATTTTGGACAATACTTAGGTATACATTGCAATAGAAATTTGCGTATTAAGTTCTTACCATGGCCAGTAATGGTATTATAGATTTGAATGATAAGAATTTTCATCTCGGACATTATTTCCTACATTGGATCAAGCAACAACCAGATGAAATTTTTCATGTGAGCTCATTTATTATTATTATTTACTATTATTATTATTATTTATTAAAATTAAATAATTATCATAAAATTCCACAGATAGTGAATATAGACTAGCTAGGCCAAAGCTACCGGTAGTTGTGTGGCAGGGCACCGAAGTCGTGTACCAACGTCCCCGCGACCCCGCCCACTAATGGCCGCGATAGAAAGTCGTTGGGTTTTAGCCGGTAGGAATCCGGCATAACTCAGCAGTACCCCCTATACTGCCGGGTATCCAAGAGGATTTCCCAACGTTAAAAAAAAAGGCCAAAGCTACTGGTGGTTAGGGCTGCAGAGTTAGGAACCTCTTGGCGATACGTGCCGTGTCAAGAAGTACCGCTTTATACATATTTATCTCCTTCTAGTGAGCCTTTCCTCTTGAGGGGTTAGTCGAGGCTCTTAGCTAAAAGACCGTTTAGATATTATTATTCACTTATTTATTTGATTTCTTAATTTTTATAATATAACTAATAAAGAACAAAAAACAATCAATATGTATCATGACAAAACTTAAAAACAGAATTCAGACATTCAGATGCATAGGTACCATCCTCTTTTTCAAAATGTTTGTCATAATATTAAATGTAGACTAAATGCTTTAAAAAACACTTATAATACGCACTGTCAAGGATTAGAACTCTCTAACGGCTTCTGTGTTTCCTATCTCACATAACCCAATCTTTTTAGTAAATAGTAAAAAAGTAAATAGGCATCTCATGAGTGATTTCGTCAAGAGCCAGTTCATCATTAATAAAAAAATGGTAAAAAACTGGGCAAGGCCCCAGCTACCGGCGGTTAGAGCTGCAGCGTGAGGAACTTTCTGACGTGTTGTGTCACGTAATACCGCCTTTTGTATCTGTCCCTTGATTCAGCCATCTAGTGAGAGCCTCTTCTCTTGAGGTGTTGGTAGAGACTCTTCGCTATAAGTTCGCAGAAATGACTATCGGGACAATGATTGTCGAATCTACATCCCACATGGCGGTCATTTCGAGAGCCAAGTCTTTGGTACTTAGTGAGATTTTCGTTTTCATCATCGCACCATCGCAATCGCACGCCGCTGGGATAGGTCGATAACTACAATGTCAGGCTTATTGGCGACAATAATCCAGTTCCAACCGTATCCGTTATCCGCAATAATCAATGCGAATCTTTTGAGGTTGCGAATATGCACCTAATCCTAAATCGGGCAGATTTCCCGGTAGGATGAGTATGAAGTACCTACTTAGTAAGTTTTTTAAATTTAAATTGTTTTTATTTTCTACTAAATTAATAATAAAATTAAATCTATTTAATAACTTAAAATCCACATCCGCCATATCTAAAAATTATTAAGAACCCAGGTTCGTAATTTTACTAGATCATTAAAAAAAAAAGGTTGCTAGTTTTTTTCTAGATTTTTATTTTAAATCTTGTCATCAACCAAATAAAATATGTTAGTAAGTAATAAAAATTCGTATACGTTCTATCTACTTATGTAAATACCAAGTCCAAAAAACATTAGAATTTTTGTCTTGTTGTCTGTGCGTTGTTGCCATAGAGGTTGTTGCACGCTAATCTCAACTAAGGCTTGGATTTGGATGAAATTCGGCATATAAATAGTTTATTACCTGAATTAACATATAGGATACAACCTAGGTTAGCTTCGATTTTCTAAAAATATAAAAAAATTGAGCACCACTGTCGCTGTGGTGGCGCCACCGCCGTCAAGGCGATAAAGATTTCAGGCGTTATTTTTCAACGTTGAAGTATAACTTCTCCAAAAAGCTTCTATAAGTCTTATTTCGTTTAGTTCAGTTACAAACTGACCTGAATAACTGAAATAATAAATAACTATTGCTAATTAAACTGATTCAGTTTATGGCTAGACAGATTACAAATGCCTATTGACAAACAAACCATTGTCTACGAAGACGAACAAACATGCTTATTATTGACCACTGTACTTTTCCATTAAACGGATTAAAATATTATGTAGGTACAGAAATGAAGGTTTTCCGTTGTTTAGGCAGAAAATCGTGATAAGGTGATAAGCGGAATCTGCAAACCCAATCTTATAATCAAAACAACAGATACTTTGCGTTAATTATGTTTTTGCGTCATAAATCTGATTCTGATAAGATTTAATCACATTATCAGCTAATTTTTAGGCTTTTTTCTGATTTATTTCTAATTGAAAATATTATGAATATGTAGATGTAGATAACATTATATTATAGGCTGTGATATTAATCTTAATCCTGAAAATATTATAAATGCGAAAGATTATTATATTTGTTCCTCATAAAGCAAAAAAAAGGTGAACGGATTTACTTAGATGAAATTTAGCACACAGTTAACATATAAGGTATTTTTAAATAAATAAATAATATTATATTAATATATTGAAGCATATTGTAACGTGTAACGCGTAACGCGTAACGTGTGACATTTCATTTTACTTCCATAAATTTTCATATCGATTCTTAATAATAACAATATTTTTATTTATCAATTAACAAATCCATAAACGTGCATTGCAAGTACCATATTGAATATTTAATAAGGTTAAGTACTAGTGTCTAAACTAGGCCGAGCCTGTATCTTAGACGCTTTTTTAACATTAGAACATTTTTAACCTGGAATAACGTCAAGTTCCCGAGGGATCGTCTGGTGTTATATTGGCGTCACTGCCGCTAGAGTTACTCTGCCGGTGTAGTGGCTACTAATAACAGAACTACTGAGTAATGTTAAAAACCAAAATCTTTGCTGTTGTATTTCGCCGTATATGTAATAAGTAAGGAGTGCCAAAGCCTATAATCGCATTCCTTCCTTATCTTATCTTTCCAGCAGTGATTTTTACGATTGCTGCTTGTATTTATCGACATTGGTATAGCCTACCAACTAAATAGTTTAGTGTCTGCCTGTCTGTCTTTTTCCATTTAAATATTAAGTACCTATCTATATAATAATAATAATGCATTTATTGGTCTTTTTATCTTTTATATCTTTAGTTTGATAAGCCTTTTGAAATAAATAAATATTAATTCCCATACAAGAAACTTTGTATGAAACTGTTCTACATTTTACATTCGTCTTTAAAATTGCTTAAATTAAAATCTTCTTCACCACAGATCGACGCAGCTACAGGAGAATCGGAGACAAATGCTCAGGTCCTCGCACGCAGTATAGAACTGGCGAATTGTTTTAGAAATATCGGTCTCAAACCAGGAGATGTGATCGCTTTGAGTGGAAAAAACCATCTAGATCTTCATATACCATTCTATGCGGGTCTGCTTAACGGGTTACCCATTGCTGGAGTAGACCCATTTTTTGAGAGATGTAAGTACCTACACTTTGTAGATAGAATTTCAATTTTATTGAAAACTCTAAGATTGTACCTACAATATTTCATAATATTCCAATACCTTTAAAACAATTTAACGACACACTTAATTAATTAATTAATTTGATTAATTTAACTAATCAACACTTTACTTGTGGTTGGTGAAAGAGGCCCTTAGATAATTAAATCGTTAATGTTTCTACAAATAAAAATAACTCGTTTTTTTTTCAGATGAATTGAAGAATTTATTCTCAAAAATCGAACCGAAAATAGCTTTTTGTCAATCTGACAGCTATGAGGATTACAAGAAAGTTGTCGACGAATTAGGACTCGACACGAAAATTGTTACATTTAGCAAATTGTTGACACCCACCAGTTATAAGAAATTTGTTAAATCATACTCTTTCGCTGCTACAGAAGAATTCAAGTGAGTATCAAAAATTTAAATGTACCATAGACTAATAATTGGTCTCGCTTCCGAGCGTAGCGAGATCAATGTAATGTCACTGGTACACACACACATTATATTATGAAAGCACGACACCAACTTCTATGGGGGCATTATTTTTGGTTATCTTAATTATTAGGAGAGTTTCTTCTCTTCCAGAACGCCTTTTTGTTTCGGAAACTGTAGTAATTTTTACTTTTGACTTCAAAAACGTGACTTATTGAGAAATAAATTATTTGATTTAAATACCTAATTATTACCACCGGTTCGATTTATTGATATCTGCTTTGCCTTTTCGCTTAGTAATTGTAAACGTAATCATAATAGAATAATTAATCAAGCAGTTATCAATTAATTTATAATATATCAATACTTGACAAACAATGAATCATGTAACTTTTACCGACGCCACTTATTTAATTATTGTGTAATTTTTTCACTTGACTCAAATTGACTCAATTATAAGACGAACTGGCGTCTTATAATTGTAACTTACTAAAATATGAAGTTGTAATAATAAATGACACAATACTACAATATTTTTTAATAATTATAATGATTACATAAGACTGATACATAATGATACATAATACAGACGGCTGGCTACCATCCTCATCTTGACGAAATCCCTCCTTTTCGGACCAAGCGCTTTGAAACATCCTTTATGATGCGCACTGCCAGGGTTTGGAACTCCCTGCCGGCGTCTGCATTTCCGAGCACATATAACCCCAATCTTTATTTTAATAAAAATTAAAAATTATAAATTATCATAAATTATGAGAATTAATATAAATTACAATACCAAATAGCGCAATTTTTTTTTCTCTTAATACCTGAATTTTGCTACCCCTGTGAATTTGCCACTCTGGGCACTGCCTTAGTGCTCCTAGTGAAAATCCTCAAAAAAAGCACCAACGCTGAATATAGTTTCAGAAGCAATAATTAATTAATAAACACAACCGTTTAATTTCAGACCAGCAGAATTCGACACAGATAAAGTGTACGCGTGGCTGGTGTCCACCAGTGGTACTACTGGTCTACCGAAGGTGGCTGCCTTCAAACACAAAACTGCAATAATGTGCTTTGAATTATTACGACCACACCTAAATCCGACAGGGTAAGATTTCGTTGTTATTCAACAATATGTAATTATTCGACCCGCCTCTTGGCCTCAACGATTAGGTACTTGAAGACATATTTATTGAAAATATACATTCTCCATTTTTAGAAAAAGAAAGAAGACCCTTCATTTATCTTCGACCCAATGGATATCGTCTTACCTAACCGCACTTTATATCTTCCTCAACGCTTGCAAGATACAATCGTCAGAAACTGCAACTGTAGATCACGCTATTGATATCATCAATAAGTACAAGGTACTTACAATTTATTTTATAACTTACTACTTAGCGACCCCTCCCCGGCTACACACGTATGCAACTTTTTATGCAAATTTTATACAAAAACTTTGTAAGTTTACCGCTCTTTTCACTAGTTAAAATAGTATAATTTTGATAAGGTCTTGATGGAGTTTTGGAGAAACACAAAGCTGACGGAAACTTGTTTCTATAATTCTATAATTTTCAATCATATTATAATGTAAGTAAGTATAATGTATAACAATAATATAAAAGTCTTGTGTGCGGACTTAATAGACGTGGTTAGAGGCCAGAGGTAAAAAAAAGTAAGTACTTGTTTCTGGACTTGTATTACTTGGTTTTTAAAATACAAGTTACTTAGGCTGGGTTGCACCATCTTACTTTAACAATAACAAACGTCGCAACTTCAGTTAATTCGCATTCATTTTTGGCCGCAAAATGAATTTTAGGCCGAAAATGAGTTGCACCAGTTAACCAGTTATGATTATTTGTTAACTGGTGCAACTCATTTTCGGCCTAACCGTTATTTTAACTGAAGTTGCGGCGTTTGTTATTGTTAAAGTAAAATGGTGCAACCCAGCCTAAAGCAATAAGTATAACCAGGCCACGTGCCCCCAAACGACTTTTTACTTTTTTATATTGTTACTCACCTAAATATAAGTTCACGTTTTATTTCCAAAGACAATAAAAAAATAATTTACTTCCTATTTTTTCCTCAAAACACAGTGGCAAGGAATGGGGAGGGGTTACAAAAACTTTCGAGAATTGGCGTGCCTTCCAAAAAAGAAGTGACAAAAAGGGTCTGACCTTTTTACTCAAAAAATTTTTAAAAAAATTTCTTTCATTTTCAGCCCACTACAACAACGAGCAGTCCTAATCTGCTATGCGCCATTGTAAACAGCCAAAAGTATTGTGACATGACATGTTTTGAAATTGTTTTATGTACTGGAGGTAAAATGCCCAAAGAATACATTCCTACTTTAAAGGTAATTTTAACTTTAATTTATTTTTAACTCTAACTTTAGCTCCCTTTTATAGATACCTCTTATACTCGTACCTCTTACCTCTTTATAAAATTAGACTGCCGGTGCGGACTTACTTACTTTATCACTTAAACTCAACCAATCAATTGTAAATGGCTAAATTTCAAAATATGTTCAAAAAAAGGTAGGTACCTTGATTTCCTTGAGATATTTTTATGAAAAAAATATCTACTTAAATAATGGAGATATTAATGATAATTGAACTTCTTGTGAATATGTAGGTGTTGTAGGTACAGGTTTAGCCTTCTTGCTTTATAATCCGTCTATTCCTAACCGACCAACCACGCTGTCCACCTGGTTTGTCTCTTTGAGGTGAATAAGCAAAGACTATATAAGTATATTTGGGAGTGAATGTGAGTGAACGTGAGTATAATGTGAATAAGCCGTTCCATATTTAAAATTTCGGTGTAGTATCAGTAGTACGGTTGTTTGTTCGTCACTTTACTTTGTGATTTATTTGGCTAACGTCAATATAGATAATAATATAATTTTGATTATTTACAGTCTAAATTGCGGAAAGGTGCTGTCTTCTGTGAAGTATACGCGCAAACAGAAACTTTGGGTCCGACGTTAAACATCGTGCCTTTTGGTCCGGACGGAAACTGCGGCATCCAATTGGAACTGCTCAGCGATATTAAGGTATTTTTCACTACTTTCTTGCAAGTACTACTATAGTGATACATCATTTACATATCTAATAGTTTCATACTTCGATTTCTTGTCAATAAATCGATGTATACAACGTCGATGTCAAAAGCGAAATGACCGACGATATTCTAAGACATAATGTATAATATAAATGAAATAAGATAGTGACTAAAAAAAATTTTTGTGTGTCAGCTCCTACACACGACTGGATTATGAACGATTATGAAATTTTAATTATCACAATTCGTACACGTCTTGTGTAGATGCCGCAATATCTATACCATTTTGTTTAGAAATTGTCGATTATATAAACAAACACTTTAGTCCTTATTTCTCCAAGCACTACAACACTAGACGATCAAATTTGATTTCCTTCATAAAGTATCAACTTTCTTATGATTCTAAATCACAAGTAAATATATTCATAAAAACTAAATAATTTCACTAAAAACTGAAAATCTATTAGCAATTTCTTAATGTGTAAGGCAGTCGAAGTGTACGGTTATGTGCAAATCAAAAAATTATTATATATATATATATATAGAGATATATGTGTGTGTGTGTGTGTGTGTGTGTGTGTGTGTGTAATTTTTCATTCATAATTTAAACTTTTTATGCTGTCGAATTCCACAGTAACAGCGGGTTCCTATAATCTACCATTCGTCACTGTTTACAAGTAACTACTCGTTTTCAACGGATTGTAACAAAGCGTTCCACAAGTTTTCTACAAGTAGATGAATATAGGAACGCGTCACCCTTACGACTCGTGGCTATAAGTACCGTTTGTAGGCAAAAACGATTCGTTGTTGGGATATAGGAACCGGCCCTAGGTGAAGCCGCGAGGATCAGATAGTCTTAAACTTAAAAATAGTTAGACGAGTAAAACTGAGTAAACATTTTGTTGCATAATATTCAATGTAAAATAATGTAATTTCTTTACGTTTTCAGTTAATAGATATAACCACAGGAAAGGAAATAACAGAAGCGAATGTCACCGGCGAACTGTTCTGCAAATCGAGGTTCAGTTTTTCTGTAAGTAATTTGACTTTTACGAGACTATTAATGACTATGTTGTTAAAAGAAAAGGTTTTTTTAAGATTGAAACCGAAAGACAGGCTGATAAGTGTCAGAATTTCACTTTGTCAGAAAATTCATGGCTACTTGTTTTACATGGTGTGCTGTTGATCGTCAGAATAGCGCTAAAGTCGATATTTAGCTTATAGGCATTCCGCCAATCAGATACAAGATCGCTCCATGCTAGGAGAAAATCTATAATACTATTATAAAGCTGAAGAGTTTGTTTGTTTATTTGTTTGTTTGTTTGTTTGTTTGTACGCGCTAATCTCAGGAACTACTGGTTTGAATTGAAAAATTCTTTTTGTGTTGCATAGATCATTTATCGAGGAAGGCTTTAGGCTATATAACATCACGTTGCGACTAATAGGAGCGATGAAACACTCGAAAATGTGGAAAAAAACGGGGAAAATTATTCATCTTTGAGGGCTTCCGTTGCGTGCGCTGCGAAAACCGTTCGAGATACCCAAATGATTCCCAAAATATCTATTCCACGCGGACGAAGTCGCGAGCACAGCTAGTTATCTTATATAGAAATGACAAACGCTGGACAAAGGTTTGGCGGGGTTTCATAGAAACATGGATATCATGGAACATTCTGTTATTTAATGAAGGTCTTCTGTAAGATGGTTACTTCCGCCAGAAGGCTGTCCAAATGACTGCGAAACGCAATATGTCACTCAATTTTTCGCAACGTTGTAAAAGTTAACAAGGTTTTCGAGTCCAATAATACTCCTAAAATCTAGAACACCCACGACTTCTTCCGATGACTTAGTAAAAATTAATGTTTAAATTTTCAGGAATATTACAATGACCCAGAGGAAACGAAGAAAGCCTTTGTCGATGGCTGGTTCAAGACTGGAGATCTACTGTACAGGGACGAGGCCGGGCTTTACTACTACGTCGACAGAATGAAAGCGCTTGTTAAATACAAACGTATTCATGTAAGTTACAACTCAAAGACAAGTTTTCTGTGACTTTAAACATAAACAATGAATTTCATTTAAAAAAAAAACTGTCAAGACTGAACGATAGAAGTGAAAACAACGTCATCTGTTAACATCTTATCAAATTAATGACGAAGTTAAGCTTATTATGAATCAAGAAGTACGTACTAATTCGGGTAGATGGCGCTCACTTCCGTATTTATAATAATTATTAATTAGCATTGATAAGGAATCTTTATATTGGAATTATCACGTGCTTTAACTACAACAAACTTTTTTCTTTCCACAAAAAAAAATGTGAAAATTCATCTTTTGTTTATTATCAATTTTCTTTCGGCACTTCCCTCGAAATATCAAAGAGCATTGTTGTTAGTACTGGGTTTGGAAATGCCTCTTCTCTATTTTTCTCAACTTTAGCTTACTCTATTTTACTCTAGCTTCGCGTTGAAAAATTGGTGCGTTGAACGAGGCAAATCAGTATGTCACATCGGAACTTCGCCTTATTCTTTATAAGGCCCAGATTAGGCTAAGGCCTAATGGAGTGGGCACTTCTCCTACCTCTGGGCTGGCGCGCCTAAGTACCAGCTAGATCCATTTGACACCTGGCAGCGTCGAATTGTTAGAATTATTAACGAAAAAAAATTGTCAATCGTAGGACTGCATGTCAAAAATGAAAACTATGGAACATTACCGCTATGAGTATCGAACACTTTATCGCCATCTGTTAACATCTTAACAAACTATTGACGAAATTAAGCTTATTATGAACCAGTATTAATTCGGGTAGATGGCGTTTATTTCATACCATTAAACTTCACTGAGGGTCTCGCTTTCAGAGCGTGACGGACAAGTTCAGTGTTTTTGCGCCACGCGCCTAAAGAGGTTTTCACTTTTAAAAAACCCTTCAATAATCTATCTTCTGTATTGCAGGTATATCCTGGTGAAATTGAAAATGTGATTAGAACCCTTAAAGGAGTACAGGACGTGTGCGTGACCGGCATCGGCCACCCAGAAGACGGAGAGCATCCAGTCGCGTGTGTTGTGAAGACACCTGGCTCAACAATCACCGAAGATGACGTCAAAAATATTGTGAAAGGTAAGAAAATTAAAGTGTTTTGCATTTTATTAAGGCGACGCGTTACCTAAAATAAATTGCGATGATTCCGTTGGAAATTGGAATGAAGCATTTATCTAAACGTTTGAAAATAAATAATGTATCCATTTATTGCCAAACGTGTAGTAAGTAATTCAAAAAAAATGAAAAATATAAAGCATAATATTAGCACAGCATACTTATACGAAATAAGTATGCTGTGATATTAGTATAGTTGCAACAGGGTTACACTTAGCACCTCTTAGCGCTTGTACCTACATCTCGCGGTTGTGCATGCTTTTGGTACATAATAAGGCCGAACCCCACACTTCCGCCGAATGTCTCCGATTATTTCCGTAAGCGCATTCTGTGGGATATCATATTTGTGCGGACCCTAATCCAGGTCGTCCATTTCAGTCTGAGACCATCTCAGTACGCCGAATGTATAAAGAACTCCGAAAACTCTGTCGACCTTTGTATGACAAAGCATAAGCTGCATAAGTGATTAGGAAGAAAATAGGCTCTGGGATCAACAACCCTTACTCAACAAAACACAAGAGCACATGCTGTTTTTTCACAGTGGGTTTCTATAAATAAGGAGGTGCTTTCTGTCGCCAAACGGGCTGCACAAGTTATGACTGCGAAACACTGTGTGCCGTGCCGCTACTAGAATTCTTTATTAGCCTAATCTTTTATACAGTTTTTGTCTGTTTCTCAGTCCACTTTATAAAAATTTTAAAAGTACTCCAAATGTCTCTATAAGTAAGTACTATAGGCATGAAATATGTTTATTATCATCGTATTAAAATAACAACTCTATTTTTCAGACAATATGTCGGACAAAAATCAACTTCGTGGCGGCGTGATTTTCCTGAAGGAAATGCCCGAAACGTCTAGTGGTAAAATAGCACGTTTGCGCTTAAAACAAATGATCAGGGACTCGATGAACGGAAAATAGTTTAAACGTAGCTAATAACATACATTTGACGACACGTTTGGTCTAGTGGCTAGTAACCCTAGCTGTTAACCAAGCGGTCGCGGGTTCGAATCCCGCTAGGGGCAAATGCTTATGTGTTAACATTTTACCTTTGTACCTGAGTCATGGGTGTTTTGTATTTATAATATGTATGTATTTATAATGTAATGTAGGTATGTAGTATATCAACCATCTGGTATCCATAATACAAGCATTAAGTTGCTTACTTTGGAACTAGATGGTGCTGTGTGCAATGTGTGAATATATTTAAATTTATATTTTAAAAGATATAGCACGTTGGGGTTTAAAAAAAGAAAGAAAGAAAGAAAGAATGTTATTCACGCAACACAAAGACACAAACATAATACAAAAACAACAAAACATAAATTAATAAAGAGGTAAAAGATTTGTCTGTCCTCGCGGGAGTGAAACGAATACTGGCTCATAGCATTGTCATTGTGCTGAGATGCAAGCACCTGCAGCGCTGATTTTCAGCCAGCACCGTTTGATTGGAACTCACTACATCGAGAAAACATCGACGCTACACTAGCGCTACACAAACATATTACAACATAATTATTCTAAACACTATTATATTTTATACAAAATATTTTATAGTTTATATGTGGAAATAAATAAATTAGACAATAGAAGTACACAGATAAATAATAATATATAAAAACTTATAACAAAGTAAAATAATATCTATGTAATAATAATGTAAAGAATATGTAAAATAAGAATATGTAATATAAGTTTGTTAATTATTAAATTGTTTAATGTTAAAAAGTTTTTTCCAAAATATTATTTAAAAGAGCATTAAGCAAAATTAATTCTGCGAGATAATTACTCATCTTGCAATGACATATGTCATGCATCAACAAATCGGACCTATTATGTCGGTTCTATGTACTAGTTAGTGCTAATTTTCCGGTAATGTACATAATATAAAAAATATACCTACATCTATATATTTATATATATAAAAGAAAGTCGTGTTAGTTACTTCACTTATAACTCAAGAACGGCTGAACCGATTTAGCTGAAAATTGGCAGGGAGGTAGTTTAGAGCCAGGAGAAGGACATAGGATACTTTTTATTTATTTATTTTTTATTTTATTTTTTAATTTTTATTTACATAATTTACATTAACGTTTAGCTGACAGTTGCGTTTTGTTATACCACCTTAGAACCAGGAGAAGGACATAGGATACTTTTTATTTAGCTTTTTTTTATTTATCTTTTTGGTTTTTTCTTTTTATTTTTTTTTATTTACATAACGTTTAGCTGACAGTTGCGTTTTGTTATACCACTTTTAACAAATGAACGGCTAGATTGTTTTTTTTTTTTTAATGATAAATTGCATAATTAACCATAGACTACATTACGTTTAGCTGACAGTTGCGTTTTGTTTTGTTATACCATTTTTAACAAATGAACGGGTAGACTGTTTTTTTACTGATAAATTGCTTTCAGTTGCGTTTTGTTATACCACGTTTTATGTCACGTCCCACGTCATGTTCCCGTAAATTAAATACTTGCTTTTTTAATTTACATTAATTATGCAAATAAAAGATTGACCATGATAAAATCAAAAGTCTGCTCATTTATTGCCTCTAAAGCGGAATAAAGTTCGCCGGGTCAGCTTGTAATATATATATTTAAGCAGTGCATATTTTATGTAAACTTTATAAAGTTTAAACATGGATTTACAAACATTTCTGACTAAAGTTACGTTCTATTTGAAAGTACAAAAATCTTATTAATAAAACTTGTGTGTTAGAAAAATGTACTTTTGGATATAATGTTAATAATAGTAATTTTAAGTTTTATTATATTAAGTTTAAGTTTTATAATAGTAAGTTTAAAGTTTAAGCATTTCTGTTGATGTTTCACATATTTTTAATCACATAAATTCTTTAGCTCATTTTTAAATTTACTAAACTTACTTAACTGTTATTATTTACTGAGCTCATTTCCCTATCCCCTCCCTTATCCCTTATCTTTAACCCTACTATGGTCAACAGATCACTTGCTGCATAATATGTGGTATAGGCGACCATAGCCATATACCATTAAGTGGCCCGTCAGCCTGTCTGTCGACCTTACCATAAAAAAATCAACAAGGCTGACCCTGATTTTTTTCAAGTGACCAATATTGTTCGATTGATCCAATCATAATTTTGGTTGCGGTTAGTAGTATTATCGTAGTACCAGTTTTGTTATACATACTGGTTAAGGGCCTCTTTCACCAACTACAAGTAAAGTGTTGATTAGTTACTTTTAGAAATAATTTTATGTTTTATTAAATTATGCACTCGGTTTAGTGCATACTTCGATAGGCGAATCTTTTTTATTATTTTCTTTTTAATGTTTGGAACTTTAATCGTACAAAGTTACAAACAAAGGTATATCAGCTAAATTATTCCCGGTGACATGTGACTTTAAATGACGGTTAGCCTACTTGACAAGAGAAAAGAAAGGTGAAAGAGGCCCTCAGTCAAGTTTCAAGCAGTACTTAATAAATTGCGCCATATTGCGCGAGTACTAAACTTAATCAAGAATCCAGCAAAAAGCCAGCATCTCAAACGCGTTGGAAGAGGAAGGCGTCAACGAATCGTTTCCCTAATCATAAATATATTAGTGTAACATACTAATATATTTATGTACTATTATGAATCAAAAAGTTTTTCTTTTTTGATTTTTCAACATAGTCAGTCAACCATGCAATAGGGAATTTAAGCCATAAAAACACAGATTAAAAAAAAACAGTGACACTCCGGGAATGCTGAAAGAAGTGAAAACCTATGTAATTTTTGAAGTTATCTCCTGACGATTCAAAAAAACACGTGTTTATTTTTTAAATTGCCAGGAAATATTTTATTGTACAGGAAATACTTTTAAATTAAGTGTTTTTTTATTTATTATTATAAACTACTAATACAAAAATTTTACTACTCACCCACTACTATTAAAAAGAGAAGTTCTCAGTACTTAGCTCTTCTATACTGAAAATGTTGACGACCTTTTTGGAATATCACTGGCCGTTTTTTATTTTTTATAATTATTGTCAACAGAGGTGTCGGTTACATTACATTACATTACATAACAGGTCACGAGTTCAATGGTTTTTTTCCCCCATCTCAAAAATTAAAATACAGTTAAATTATATAAGTTTTGGTGATACGAAAAAAAGTCCAAATATAAGTATAGTTATTATTATCAATTTGAATAATTATATTATCTACTAGAAGTTACCCGAGGCTATACGGATACCCACAAAAAGTTACCCAATGAAATACCCAAAAAGTTCTCTAGGCTATATTACTTATCACTATTATAGTTAAATATCCGTTTTTTGTTCAAATTTGTCAATTTGTTAAAAACACTGATAAAATCGAAAGACGTATCAAGCATAGATAACGAAAGCCATTAACTAAATAGTCTCATAATCTATATGATATATAGATTACGTTTATGTAAATTTAAATTATTATTAACTTTAAAAATGGTAAAGTAAAAAAATAGAAAAATGGTAAAAGTAAAAAAATAGCGAGTTGTGGCCGAAATAGTTATTATCACGTTATTATGCTTAGGGCCTCTTTCACCAACTACAAGCAAAGTGTTGATTAGTCATAAAATTAGAAATAATTTTATGTTTTATTAAATTCACAAATACACTCGGTTTGCTGCATCTTTCGATAGGCGATTTTTTTTGCCTTTAGGGTGACAACGAAAACTTCCTAAAACGTCTCTTCCAAAATAGATAATTTCCGAAAAAGTGATATATGAGTAATGCACGCCAAATAATAGGCGTAGGTACTTAGATACTTTTTATGTGCCGCTTTGGCATTTGTGACGCAAATTCCATAGGTGTACTTACTTAGTACTTCGAAGATACTATCACAATACGCGTGTAATAAATTAGAAAATTTGACTATCAGGATATATCTATCAATTATTCAATCAACAGCAGATTAATCAAACAGCTAGACTAGGCTATAAAAGCAATTCATTACACGCGACAAGGCTTTAGTCGTGTTTTTTGGACAATACGTTACAATCTAACTTCGAGCCATTTCAAGTTCTCACCATGGCTAATAATATTAATGGTATGGTCGAATTGAATGACAAAAATTATCATCTTGGACATTATTTCCTACATTGGATCAGGAAGCAACCCAATGAAATTTTTCATGTAAGCTCATTTATTATTATTCTCACATATTTATATTGTTTCTTAACTCTAAATTTTTTTACAATATACAGGATGGAAAAATAAGTCGGGAAACTACCTTAAATCCTTAAGTTGGCTCATTTTACATAAAGGAGACATTTCTTTATTTTTAAAAAGAAACAAAACTGCATTTAAAGATTTTCTAAAACTCGCTTATTTTATTTTAATATCTTTAAAAATTTGTAATTACTGCATAGAAATAAAAGGCTTTTTTATTTATATTTTTTTTATTTATCATATTAAATGTTATTTTATTTCCTACCCAAAAATATTAAGTTGCCTTAACAAAAGTTTGTCACATGGCGTGGCGTACGTAACGCTACTCTGCCACTGGCCTCGCTCGCGTATAAAACTTAACATTAAAATCTAGGAAACTGTGCGTAGACTATCGAGATAAGTATAATGTACTAAGTACTTATTAGAGAACACACCTAAAACCTATCTAGAGCATTGGCCTAGGGACATCTATGCAGACGTGACAAATTTTTGTTCTTATGGGTAGTGATTTTGTCGGTTAGGAATAGACGAATAAAATAACCTTTCATTTGATACAAATCTCCATTACATGACAGATTAGGGTAGATTAGATTATTTCCTATACCGTATTTCGAACTGAAAGCAACGCGGTCGTTAGGTACTAGTCACGTGACATCACAATTTATATGATAAGGTGATAAACGGAATTAAACCTAATCACAAATCTAATCAAAACAGGAACAAACGACGTATTAATTTTTCTTCTATTGAATATTAAAATGAATATGTACATTATAGGCTAATTGTATAGGCTAAACATTAAGGCTAAATTAATTCAATATTTTTTTAGGAATACGTAAAAGTAGAGATAGAATATTTCCCTTCGTAGAAAGAGCTGGCTGGTTGTTGGTCAAGAGCTAACCCATCTTTTATAAAAAAAAAAAAAAAAAAAGAGCAATACTTTAAACGATGATAACAGTTTTACAAAGAAAGAAAATACTTATTATAGAAGCGATGAGATGTATGAGAGAAGTAATGAGATGTGACAAAGAAATTTAGGGGAATGTAGGAAAATGTTGAAAAAAAATTTTATTAGTAATACTCGTATCATGAAAATTTACTGAAGACTAAAGGGGGGCAGAGTTCACACGCTGATGTTTTAGTTAGAGCTTGGTTCCCTCTATACCAGATTCCTATTCCTAGTATAGGCCAGATATCCACAAATCACAATACCAGAAGTATAGGTAACTTATAAGAAAAGGAAAAAACTAAATCTGACCAACATAAAAGCTAAAAGAATTTAATCTGTAAATTTGTAGATCTGTAGAAAAAACAATTATCAACTGATGTAACACCGAATGTAAACATTATGAAGGAGCTAGAATAATCTTAGAAAATACTTGAAGTCGTACTAAAGATATCAGTACTAATATTATAAATGCGAAAGTTTGTGTGGATGTTTGTAACTCTTTCACGCAAAAACTACTGAACCGATCACCATGAAATTTTGCATACACGTTGTCTGGGACACCAGAAAGGACATAGTGTATTTTTTATAAAGTTACGTGGGCGAAGTCGCGTGCAGCAGCTAGTATCGTAAGTACTCATATATTTTCATGTAGGGTTAAATATCTTATTAGCGCTGCTGATCTTAGTGGGATAAAAGATTCGGTATTCGGTTACTCATTGAAACAACAGCAATGTTTGCTGTAAAACTACTATAGGGAAGTGCAGTCTGAGTCAGAGTCAGAGTTCCGTAATGAAACTCTGACGACTGACGGGACCAAACCAAATAAGATGTGTGCTGTTGTATTTCTGCGTATAAGTAAGGGGCCAAGCCTATAATATAGGTCACATTTTTTATTAGAAATGGGTTTGCTCTTGGCCAACAACCAGCTGTGTAGCAAGGATGGGATGAGGCCTGGAGTGAGCTCACCCAGAAGTTGCCTATTCAGCAACAGGGAGTTACAAACCTTGGCAGTGCGCATTATAAAGGATGTTTTGAAGCGCTTGGTCCGAAAAAGAGTGATTTCGACAAGAATCACCTTCCTTCCTTATCTTATCTTTCCAACAGCGTTCTTCTAGTGCTGCTTGTGTTCATAGCCGTTGGTAGCCACCAACTATCTAGTTAAGTGTCTGTCTGTCCTTCTTTTTAAATAAAAATAGTAATTTCAAGGAATTTTGTATAGAAGCTGTTACACGTTTCGTTTTTAAAATTGCTATCTTCCTCACACAGATCGACGCAGCTACAGGAGAATCGGAGACAAATGCTCAGGTCCTCGCACGCAGTATAGAACTGGCGAATTGTTTTAGGAATATCGGTCTCAAACCAGGAGATGTGATCGCTTTGAGTGGATTAAATCATCTTGATATTCATATACCATACTATGCGGGTCTGCTTAACGGATTACCCATTGCGGGAGTAGATCCATTATTTGAGACAGGTAAGCACACTTGGTTGGTATTTGTGTTTGAGATTTCAATTTTATTGAAAAAACTAGATTATAGATTAGATAGTAGATTACCAAAGAGAATGGTTATTTATCGAAAATCGAAAGCTGATAATATTATGTAAATCAAATCTAATTTATTTTCTTAAATGTCTTTCTTTTATTTATTATCTGGAATAATGTGATTTTAAAAATAACCTTTTATGACTTTAAACATTGAGCCCAAGGAGACGTTATATAATTCTAACCTAAGTAGGTATTTATGAGGCCGCATATTGATTGTCTGAATATCTTGATTGGAAAAATAAAATAAGCAATGAATTTAAAATAATATAATAACAAAATTGTTCGATTGTTTCTTTCAGATGAATTAAAGAGTTTATTCTCAAAAATCGAACCGAAAATAGCTTTTTGTCAATCTGAAAGCTATGAGGATTACAAGAAAGTTGTCGACGAATTAGGACTCGACACGAAAATTGTTACATTTAGCAAATTGTTGACACCCACCAGTTATAAAAAATTTGTTAAATCATACTCTTTCTCTACTACAGAAGAATTTAAGTGAGTATTGAAAATTTAAATGTACACGCACAACACAACGTTAGCGCCATAATTGCCACATAACGCGACGTCGCGTGGTGATGCCTTACAATAATATACGAACCATAAAATAGCAGCCACAGCGTATTTGTTTTGGCCACTAGAGAAATACATTTAATGATTTCGGCCATCTATGTAAGTTCAGCATTTCGGCTTGGCAACGTGTTAAGAAAGCACGACACCAACTTCCATGGTGGAAACTTAACAATCTTAATCTTAATTTAGGTACTAACCATAAAGGCATACCTCAAGGCAAACAAACAAAATCCTTTGGGTGACTTGAAACAAGTTAGCGGCAAAACGAAAGAAACGCATTTATTTAAAAAATTAACCGAAAGACTTTATTTTGCCGAAAGATCAAATAAATATGTCAATAGGTAAATATTAGGTAGGTACTAGGTACCTACTACCTATGTCAATAGAAGGGCAATAGGTTTGAAATATTTATACCGCTGTTTTCGCTTAGCGATTTGTAACAAAATCCCAACAGAATAAATATAACAGACAATAAATCAGTGTTATCTAGATGTATGAGATATAGTTAAAATAAAAAAAAAACTTTTAATTTTAGACCAGCAGAATTCGACACAGATAAAGTGTATGCGTGGCTGGTGTCTACCAGTGGTACTACCGGTCTACCGAAGGTGGCTGCCTTCAAACACAAAACCGCAATAATGTGCTTTGAATTATTACGACCACACCTAAATCCGACAGGGTAAGATTTCGTTGTTATTCAACAATATGTAATTATTCGACCCGCCTCTTGGCCTCAACGATGAGGTACCTACTTGAAGACATATTTATTGAAAATATACCTTCTCCATTTTTAGAAAAAGAAAGAAGACCCTTCATTTATCTCCGATTCAAGGGATAGCGTCCTACATAACCACACTTCATGTTGTCTTCAACTCTTGCAAGATACAATCTTCAGAAACTGCAACTGTAGATCACGTTATTGACATAATCAATAAATACAAGGTACAATTTATCTTATAATTATTCACTAGCGACCCGTATTTTATTGCACAAATTACATATTATATTTTCTTTAACTTTCAGCCTAACACAACTACAAGCATTCCTAGCTTGCTGTGCGCAATTGTACGCAGTCAAAAATATTGTGACATGACATGTTTTGACATTATTATGTCTACTGGTAGTAAAATGCAAAAACAATACATCCCTATTATAAAGGTAATGTACTTTTTTTAACTCTAACTTCAATTGCATCTGATACATAAATTATATAATTTTAATTTATAAAATTAGATTGTTTATATATCACTTGAACTTAACCAATAAATTATAAACCGCTTAATATTTAAAATTATTTCATGAAATACCTTAATAGTTTATTAATATACTTCGATATACTTATACTTGTAGTTGTAGGAGTTCTGTCTTATCGATTTTATATTTCATTGTACCCGATGACATTATACGACCATAGAATTAATATTTAATTAGAATTATAATTTCAGTCTAAGTTACGGAAAGGTGCGTTCTTTTCTGAACTGTACGGACAAACTGAAACTTTGGGTCCAACATTAAATATCATGCCTCATGGTCCGGACGGGAACTGCGGCATTAAAATGGAACTCCTCAGCGATATTAAGGTAAGCCTTTTCACTACTTTCTCATAACTATCCATTCGTAAACTTTAAGGTTTTTCTTGCAAGAGTCCGTAGCGGAGCGCTCGCGGGAGGGAACCCTCGTTCGTAACATCTTTATTAAATAATGCAATTTTTTAGAATTGTCCGTAGTTAACACTGATTAAACATAACATAATCTAATTTAATTTCAGTTAATGGATATAACCACAGGAAAGGAAATAACAGAAGCGAATGTCACCGGCGAACTGTTCTGCAAATCGAGGTTCATTTTCTCTGTAAGTAATCCGACTTTAATGACTATGTTATTAAAAGAAAACCGTTTTTTTTGACTAGACGCTAAAGCGCACGAATTCTCTAAATGTGTTTCTCAGATTGGCTTATTAGCATCAAGTCATTACCACCAAATCAGACCACTAGTGCAGTGGCTACTGCCGATAATACAAGCAACGCCACAGGTGATACGAATACGCTTACTCACTTACTGAAACTGTCGCGCTTTATAGTTTTCCTACGGCGACACTGACTAGAATTTGATGGTAAAAATTAAAATATTAAAATGTTGGGCGCCAGTGTGGCCTGCCAGAAAATAAAACAGCGTGATCGGAATTAATTTATATATCGACGGTTAAGAACCAAATCGGTCTAACTCGGTTTTTCGAGAAATCGACTTTTCTATGTAGCTGGATTTAGAGTTCAATTTCGCACAGTCTGTTAAAACAGTCAAACTGCTGCTTCCATATTTACGAAGTTAGCGACTTGTGGAAAATCCGTCTAAATCACAGCATATAGTTTTTTTCTGGCAAAATAGTCTATCTCAGTTGAGAAATCGCTGCGCTTTCGAATAAAGGTTAATTATTTCGTCGTTTATTTAAATAAAAGTGTTTTTTAGTAAATATTATAAGGATATTTAATGCACAGGTAAGATTTAAATCTTTTCTCTTTAGATTTACGTTAATTTTCACTAAAAAAAGTTAATTAAACAGATAATGTAGTTATTCACTCAGAACTAACGTTTTTTTTTTTTTAATTCAGTATCGTACACAACCAATTTATCAGTTTTACCTCCTTGTTTCTTGAAGTTAGTTTAATATTTCCTTTTACTTTAAATTAAATATGTACTGATACATTCTAATACTTTCATAACCCTTTTTACTGATTTATCAGTGACATTGCTTTTTATTTTAGAACTACCTACATAATTTTGTAAAATTTTAGCAAATATGTCTCGAATGGCACGACAGTATCAAGGAGTAAGAGCAAAGAAAATTCTTGTGATGGTCAAACCTGAAAATGCTCCTCCCAATGCAGAAGAAATACCTGCAAAAATATTTAAGCCGGCAAATGATACAAATTTGCGTAAATTGAGTCCAAAAACAGCCCATAAACTAAATGTCTGTCAGTATCTGATCTCACAATAGACAAAGGGCTACTTATATTTGAAAATAGGAGCAGATCTCTCCCGTCTTTGTTTCAATACGAAAATTTATGGAATGGCCAAGTATTATGTTATAATTTAAATGACAAAAATTGTGATGAATTCGAAGCGCAATATACCAAGGCAAAAAACAATGATTATGTAGCACTTTTAACTTCAGCAGGACAAGTCGGTGGATTTTTCGAAACAATCTTCTCTTTCAACAACAGACTTGACTGAAGATCGACCATAACATAACAAAAATTAACAGATCTCTTTCTGCTCCTCCTTCAACCAGTAAGTTTGAATTTTATTCTGATACTCACAACTTTACCGATGCTGCAGCGCTACTCGAAGATGACAATGACGGTAACACTGACGGTGACGTTGACTATCAATCTGGTCGAGATGCTCTGACAATCAATTGTGACATGGAAGACTAAGATCGTTCTGAGAGTCCTTCTGTATTAGTAGGTTCCCGCCATTTCAATGATGCAGTTGATGATGATAGTACCAGCAATTATGCAGACAGTAGTACTTGGCTCTATAAAAGCATAAGACCGGGACGAAAGGTTGGAGATCAAACTGTGACGGATATACGAGTGATGGAATATAACCCAGAAGAAACTCTTAAAGTAAAACTTAATTATGATGACGACTGGTTGATTTTGCCACTAAGACCAAAAAGAGTAAGTCCTTTTATGAAATATTCTTCCCTGCACGAAAATATAATACCAATAACCTCGTCAAAGTTCAAACACTTACAGGATCTCAAGCAGGTGCTGCAGACTGATCGTCATCATTTTTATGATTCTTTGCCACATCATTAAATTTGATTTTGCCAGCCTTTACTCGTACTTACTAAGTTGATTTTCATTTCTAACATTTGTGCTAATGAAACACTAATTTAATACAGTTGTTTAAATTAAAATTACCCTATCTCACTATTTTGATTACTTTACAACATAATTTACTGGAAAAACCGTCTAAGTCACAAAAACTCCTAAACGCGTTAACTAACGGTAACACCAATATGTCCATATAAAAAGAACTATTTTTAGCTATTTTTTAAAGTGCTTAGCTTTTTATTTGCATATCAACATTTAAAATGAAACGTTTTTTTTAGCTCCTGAAAAGTTCCATTTTTGGACTTAGACCGATTTGGTTCTTAACCGTCGATATTTAAATATCGCTCTTTGGTAGGCAACACGAATTGTGTAGGTCGTGGGTGGTCGGCCTCTCTGTCTCCTCAACGCAGGACAAGAGCAGCCATGCTATTATAGCTATATGCTATGCTACATGCTATGCTATTATAGCCACAAGAAAAGCACATGCTATTATTGCATGGAGGTCTTCTGTAAGGAGACGGTTACTGCCACAGAGGGGCTGCGGCTGCCCAACCAAATGCAGTATTTCACACAATTTCTCGCAACTAATGTAATTAATGTAATGTAACTCGACCTAAAGCTCAACAAGGTTCGCTCTGTTACAGTAGTACTACCAAGAAGTACTACTGGTAGTACAAATGCCACAACGTTGTATCACTAGTACTACTGGTAGTACAAGTGACACTCTTTAGAGATGGTAGTATTTCTGCTTAGCAGAACAATTTTCTCAGCAGTTTAGATTCGAATAACACTTCAAAATTTTGAACAGCTACGACTTCTTTCGATGACTTTTAATTCAGTACTTACCATTTTTCGTAGTTGTCTATAGACTGGTGGAAAATTTTGATAAAACCACGGTTAACGGCATTTAGTGAAACTATTTGCCACTGGGCTTTAAGACTGATTCGACCCCGCTGAACACGATTCTGCCCGGTGCCTCAAAACATTACCCATGTTTAGAGACATCTATTAAACTGAAGGAAAAATCTCAAATTACGCCTGCTTTCAACAGTTAATGGCATTTAGTGAAACTATTTGCCACTGGGAAAACATTAAAAATTAATATTTTAGGAATATTACAATGATCCAGAGGAAACGAAAGAAAAGTTTGTCGATGGCTGGTTCATGACTGGAGATCTACTGTACAGGGACGAGGCCGGACTTTACTACTACGTCGACAGAGCGAAAGCGCTTGTTAAATACAAAAGTGTACAAGTAAGTTAAAATTTGAAGATAAGATTTCTGTAAGTTTTCATTATAAAAAAAATTTTTTTGATTCACCTTTTAAAACTTAGTTAAAACATAACACATAATTATACTAGTGACCCGCTCCTGGCTTCGCCCAGGGTTCAATTTATATATCATTTAAAAAATACTTGTTTAAAGTAAAAATAAACTTACAACAAATAATTACCTATACTAATAAACAAATAATTACCTACTAGTGACCCTTTCCCGGCTTCGCCCGGGGTTCAATTTATCGGGTAGTCTCTATCTTTTAAGTTAGACCAAATTACACATAGTTACGAAATTTTATCAAAATCAGTTCAGTAGTTTAGGAGTTCATCGCGCACAAACATGTGACACGAAATTTCATATTAGATTAAACTGTTTTTTTTTTTTAATTTTTATATACTATTGCAGGTATATCCTGGTGAAATTGAAAACATGATTAGAACCCTCGACGGAGTCCAGGACGTGTGCGTGATCGGCATCAGCCACTCAGAAGACATAGAGCATCCGGCCGCGTGTGTTGTGAAGACACCTGGCTCAAGAATCACCGAAGATGACGTCAAAAATATTGTGAAAAGTAAGATGAAAATTACAATGTTTTGCACATAGATGAATGATTGGTCTTGCTGCGCTCGACTAGATACCGCCGTTGTACTTGTAAAATGCAGCAAAAAAATACTACGCCGAATTCGGCGTACCCGAGCCAGTCACACTGCAAACTGTCTGTGATGTGTACGTGCCGAATGTTTTAATAAATTTTGAGTTTTTTGATAAATAAATAAAATGCCAGTTTGCGAAGTGTAACTGTATAAAAATATAATAAAACTGTGTAAAAAGTGACGATGTTTTACACACACTACAATAAAAAACTGCCGCATTTACGGAGCTATCGTCTTTGTATAGTACTCTATCTAGTCGAGCGTAGCGAGACCAATGCAATAATCATTTGTGTGACATTGTGCAGACATTAAATTAGAAATCAATATTTCTAATTTAATGTCTGCACAAAGTCGATAGGTTTTAAGATTTGGAGCTATGGAATCCAACTCTGGGGAACAGCCTCCCATTCCAATATCGAAATAATCCAGAGATTCCAGAACAAGATGCTAAGATTAATAACCGATGCCCCTTGGTATGTCACAAACGAACAACTGCATCATGATTTACACATCAATATGGTCACAGAAGAAATACGTCGACATACCAAAACTTATAAAAAAAGGATTATAACTCACCCTAACACCTTGGCGAGGGTTCTGATGGAGGATGGTCTGCTGATTCGCAGACTGAAGCGCAAAGTTCCCCAGGACATATTAAATATGTAGATACCGAGTAGGATGTGACACAGGTCACATTCCTAGCATGCCATTTGCCAACCCAACACAACACACCTACTATTTATAGTCCCTCTAGGCGACAGATCGTAGTACATAATAGAACAAAAAAAAATCCTTTAAGCCTGAGTCGTGAAAATGTGAAATAATTGCGTTTATTTGATCCCTTGCTGTATCGTTATTACTAAAGTTTTAATTATGCAATTAGTATGTAAGATATTTAAGGATACATTCTATAAATCACACTCTTTAGAAACACGATTACTTATAATTTTCTCGATAGAAAAAAAATCCAAAGTTACCTCTAAAAAAATAAATAAACCGTTAGTACGGCATAAATACTTCACGTAAGGTTATCAGTTTGTGAATAATAACAAAACAACATGTTTTCTATAACGTACACTCTTCACATTTTCAAAATGTATATTTGTTTTTTAATACGAAGGAAATACCTAAATTCCCGTGCATTCGGCCTATATTAGCTAGAGCCGCCAAGCTTCCCCCCTATCCGCTTTAGTATTGCTTCGGCCGTCGGACGGGGAGGTTGTGTCGCTTGTGCTAACGCATATTTTTAAAACGTAAGCGCTTCGTAAGTGTTAATTTACTATGGGGAATAAAGTAAACAAATCAAAGAAAAGAAGGGGTTGGCAAAAAAACAATGGTAAACGCTTGCAAGAAGAAATAAAGTAAGTAAAACTCGTACCTATACAATAACTATTATTTTTTCTTCTATGAAATTTAAATTAATACTAAAATGTATAGTATATGTATATTACATATTACATAATGTATATGTATGTAGGTATATTGTTATTATTTTTTAATTCTTTTTGTACATATAAATTATAATATATTTTATATAAATTTTATATTTATTTTTAAATTTTTACATTTAATTTTACATTATATATTTTACATACATTTTACAATTAAATTTATATATATATATATATATATATATATATATTTATTTATTTTATGAATTAGTGAATTATTATATGCTGTTAGGCTTATATAAATAAAATAAATATTATTATGTTGTAGGGCGAGTAGTAATAACTCCACATATTTCTATTTACACGATATATTTACAGAGAAGATTTACAATTGCTAAAAAAATATAATAATTACACGTGCAGTATGTAAACTCGACAAATAAAATGCGTTAAGATTGAACCAAAGATAATTGATTGGTCTCGCTGCGCTCGACTAGACAGAGCGCTATACAAAAACAATAGCTCCGAAAATGTGGCAACATTTTATTGTAGTGTGTGTAAAAAATAGTCACTTTTTATCACTTTTTACAAAGTTTTATTATATTTTTACATAGTTTTACTACGCAAACTGGTATTTTATTATGTCTAAAATTTTATAAAACATTCGGCACGTACACGTCACAGACAGTTTACAGTGTGACTGGCTCGGGTACGCCGAATTCGGCGTACATACTATTTTATACAGTACGACGGCGGTATCTAGTCGAGCTCGGCGAGACCAATCATTCATCTATGGTATTAGTTTTAGTAAGCCCCATGGCATCTGCTCATAAAAGGGATGCTAAGTTTCGAAAAATCGGTGGAAGAAATTAGAATTGGCCGAATTTTACTACTGAATATAGATAGGATATATATCGAATAATTATGCCGCATTTTATTAAGTATTAAGTTTAAGTACGACGGCGATATCTAGTCGAGCGCAGCGAGACCAATCATTCATCTATGGATTGAACATTCTTTGTATGTTGTAGAATGATAAGGTCTGTTTTCCTTTGAAAATTCAAAGTGACAATTTCTATTGCTATCTTTATTAGCGATGACAAATTATGTCAATCAGTAATCAATACTTTTTTCAAATCTAAGCCAGCGAATTTTGAAATGAATGGAATTTCTAATCGAAACTGATAAAGCACTTTTAGTCCATTGAAATATTAAATTTTTTTGGCTTTAGAGTGCGTTTGTCAGAGGATGCAATTTTATTTTTTAGATATGAAGGGGGGGTTATTGTAAAGTTAAATCCGAGGTTGTGGGGTTGCAACCCTTGCCCCCACAACCTCGGCCACCATCTTGGAAAAAGGGGTTAAATGGTTTTTACGGTTTATCTGCCAAGCTATAGGTCTCACAAAAAAAATTGTTCAAAATTTTTTGTTGCAAATAAAATTATCTACAACTTTTGTTTAGTAACTTTTAGTCGTAAAACGTCGTCGATATAACTTTTTTTCTAATCATTTTACAAAAAAATTATATCAGACCATAGAACACCATCTATAAAAATGGTTTGATATCATTTTTTTGTAAAATGATTAGAAAAAAAGTTATATCGACATATAGAAACTCAAACTTTTATGGATTTTCGCTTATAACATTTTTATTTACAGTTCTACAACTAAAAGTTACTAAACAAAAGTTGTAGATAATTTTATTTGCAACAAAAAATGTTATATTTTTTTTTTTAGACATAGCTTGGCAGATAAACCGTAAAAACCATTTAACCCCTTTTTCCAAGATGGCGGTCGAGGTTGTGGGGGCAAGGGTTGCAACCCCAAAACCTCGGATTTAACTTTACAATAACCCCCCCTTCATATCTAAAAAATAAAATTGCATCCTCTGACAAACGCACTCTAAAGCCAAAAAAATGTAACATTTCAATGGACTATTTTCTTGTCTGCTTTACATACAAGATTTCTGCAGCAGAATGACAGATGTGTATACTCTGTCTCTGTTTTTGCGTTTCTTATTTGTTTGATGAAGGAGGTCGCCACAATGTTTATTATAAAAAAATCAATACAACAAAAAATTAATTGTAATACAAAATAAATTTATCTTTCTAGAGCAAGATGAATACTGGCCGCGAATTTTGAAGACAAAGAGAATACTCCTGTTGCTTCATAAGTATACTCATACTTGCCTACCTACTTGCTGGCTACTAAAAGCTCAAGGCTGTCCCCAGCTCGCAGAGATATACTATACGCAGAGATATTTCGTTGGCTGTCCCCAGTTCAAAAGTAAAAAAAAGTGAATGACAAGAAAAAAACATATTTCTGTTACATAAGACTTTATGGTGCTCAATATTTTGTTTTTATAACCGGCCCGCTTTCTTTGGTGCCCAGTATAGGTATTTATTATTACTGTTTAGAAAAAACTGATTCTAACAATCTAATAGGATGATTATTTGAAAATAAGGAGATCTCTACGGACAGGCTGACAGTCCACTTGATGGTAAGTAACTATTGTCGCCTATAACACAAGCAACGCCACAGGTGTTGCAAGTGCGCTAACGACCATAGTAAATCCAACTTTGAAAACTTTTCAAAGTTGACACCTCCTGGAATCGAACCTCCTCCGACGGGCTCGTCTATATATTATGTTATTATAATTATTTATCTTTTTCTATTTATAGAATAAATATACCAGTTGTTGGCGTTTCACTACAAAACAAAGAGTCATCTGACGAACCGGTAACTTTTGACAGCCAAAAAACGGTGAAAAAAGTTACCTTTTTTTCAGATTTTGCCTATATCTTCGTTCCTTTCGATCTTACCGCTATGAGGTATACTTATAAAAAAGAAAGAATGGAAAATTCTCTAGAAAAACGGTGATATTAAGTTTATGTATACAAATTTTCAGCTTGCTTGGAGTTTTTCCGAAGTCATGCCCATTATTCGTCTAAAGTTACTGGATTACTATTTAGAGACATACATCTATACATTTCAAATCAATTAATTAATTTTAAGTTTAATTACCTACTTATTTGACAATGTTACGAGTTTAAGAAATTTACTTACTTTATATAAACTACTTACTTTAATAAATTAAAATATTTTTAAATCGCCGATTTTTAAACGAATTAATTTATTATAATATGTATATATGTCGATATTATATGTACACATATAATTTATAAATATATAAGTTAATACATGATCTTACGAGTCGTGTTTATCGATAAAAGTTTTTATTCAATTACGCTCGTAAAACATATACCAACCTACCCACCTATGGACAGTAAGTTATAAAAAATAAATGTGTGAAATCTGTGAAGTTTCCAACCGTATAATATTTTTAATTTAATAAAAGTTTTTGAGACCGTTTCTATTGTTTTATTTTGTAAATATTAGTAGGCGATTGGCGCACGACTCTAGCCACTCGGCGCACCGCTCTCCCGCTCCTGCGTTGTGCCTCACGCACACATACACTACCTAAAATCAAAACGCGGAAGAAGCTCGGTACCCCCTTAAGATACTGTCTTATTTATTATCTTGCTTGTCGCATAATAAGCTTCGATCACCACACATTGCAGTGTGCAGTGTGGTACTACAGAGATCATAGTTGTGCGAGATTGTGCGGACCCTTCGGACCTTAAAACCCGCAAGAACGGACTAATGACCCAGCCATTAAAACTCGGACCTTGTTAGTTGTAGTTCCTAAGAACTTTCGCAGGTCGCTCCCAAAACTCTTCGAAAACCGACTGTTTCCGAGCCCTTTCCATTATACTCAAAAACCTTGACATGCCGAGATATCATCATATATCATATAACTCTATTTTTCAGATAATATGTCGGACAAAAATCATCTTCGCGGCGGCGTATTTTTCCTCAACGAATTACCCGAGACCTCTACGGGTAAAATCGCGCGTTTCCGCTTACAACAACTGGTCAGAGAATTGATGAAGGGAAAATAGTTTTATTTTTGATACGGAGGATATAGTTTAACCGTATATAATATTTTGCTTACCTACTGCTGCTTCTTTCTAAAGAAACACAATTAATAAGTTTGTTTTTATAATGTTTTATTTGTATATAGGTATAATGTAAGCTCTGTAAAAATTTTATTATCTGAAATAAATGTGTATAGAATAAAAAAAAACCAAGTATTTTCATTATTGTTCCAGTGTTGTATTTTGGATGGACAACCACTAATAATAAGAGATCTTTGTAATGTATATATCTTAATTAATATTTTGTACCAAAAAGAGAAGAATAAAGGAGATTTTTATTTAACTGTGCAATAATTATTTGTAACTATGATATTTTTAACCATAAATCATAACAATTGTTTGCGGTTCCCGTTTGGAAAGCTGGATTTAGTTGTCATTAATCTTTTAGGCTCTGGACTTATTCTCAACTTAGGCCTTCCCCCCTTTTCCCCCCCTGGGTACGCCGGGACCTTGTCGCGGTGGGGGGGCTCACCCTTGGCCTGGTCCTCGGGTGCTAAGGAGGCGTACAACCGAGCGTTCCGAGCTAGATTTTTATCTATTGTGTTGTAAAAAATTCTAGTTTTATTAACAAACTAGTTACACCTAAGCCTCTTTTAAATAATAACAGGAAAAAAATTGGGCAACATTGTGAACAAAAGAAAATACAACCCGAAAACTATGGAAAAGTGACTCTTTTCTGAAAAAACTTAAAATGTTAAATATCTCGAAAACGATTAATTTTTGGACAAAATATTACATAATAAAAATTGTTGGTTTTGATCAATACTAACACCTCTCAATGTATGTACGTCTACTTGCAAGTAACCCTGTATATACAAATATAAACTTATATTTTTATTTGTATTTCATTCTAAAAATACTATCGTAGTTTGTTGCCGATTGGAGATTTTATCTCTAGAACACACTTAAATAATATAAGTTCCATTAGTTTTAAAATAATATCTCGCTTGCATTTAGCTTTTTTGAGATTTGTTTCACTTTGCTATTATTAAAAATACATATTTATTGTATTTATAAGACAACATCTCTTAATAAAACTACGCCAATTCATTATTTATAATATAAAATTTAATCAACAAGTTCCCTTTAATTTGAATATCAAGTACATTGCACTGTATTTATGACACAGAAAATAAAAAAATATAATCTAAACCTTAATTTAACTTAATTGAGTGATTTGAGTTTTGGAGCTACCAAATAACACAATTTAAGATATATTTTTTAACTAAAAAATTGAATAACATAAATTCCAAAATTCCAAAAATAACATATATATTATAAGATGCCTTATAAGAGATGAGATTATTTAAAAATCTCAGAACATAACCTCAAATTCTTTTATTTCATATGTCAAATTTGTTATAATAGTTTCAATTGTTTATTCCAGAATAAACAATTGAAACTATTGTAAATTCCAGAATTCCATAAATTCCAGAATTCCAGAAATAACATAAATAATAACATGCCTTATATAGAGATGAGAGTATTTTTAAAATAAAAATCTCAGAACATAACCTCGAAATTCTTTTATTTCATAATGTCAAATTTGTTACAATAGTTTCAATAGTTTGATATACTTACCACAAGTTTGTTTTGATATGAATAATATATAAATTTTTCAGATAAGACAAGAAAAGATAAGTTTTGATATGAATAAAATATAAATTTTTCAGATAAGACAAAAAAAGATAAGTTTTGATATGAATAAAATATAAATTTTTCACATAAGACAAGAAAAGATAAGTTTTGATATGAATAATATATAAATTTTTCAGATAAGACAAGAAAAGATAAATTTGATATGAATAAAATATAAACTTTTCAGATAAAATCAGACCACATTTTATTTAAATAACATCACACAATTTGTGTTAGATAATTTTGAAAAGTTGTTAATGAGACGTTACATTTATCAATCTATGCTTTTTTTTAAATACTTAATTAAATTTTTTAATTAACCTACTTAAACAGCAGCGACATTTTACTTTTTATTTGAAAATTTAAAAAAAATATATAGAAGAAGTAGATTATAGAATAAGTAGAATAGCTTTAAGACTCTCCCAAATAGACAGGTAGAATGTAGAATAGAAAATAGAAAAAAAAAAACACTGCATTTTTTAATAAAGGCATTATCAGATTGTAACAATCTAGGACTATGATATTATTAAGAATCTATAACAATTTAAAATTATAATCAAACGCAGTTGAACTATTGTAACAAATTTGACTTTCATCAACATTTTTGCTCACAATCATCGATGCAAACTTTGATATAATAAACTGTCACTTATTTACAAAAAAAACCAAATCACTTAATCAAGTTAAGCTATTCAAATAATAAAACAATGACACCTTTTCTATATTAATTTCATAGAAGTGTTGCCTCTTGGTGTACCACCAAGACTTTCTTGTTCATGTAACCCGCATCCACTTTGCAGTTCGGCATTATTTGCAGTTCTTGTACGCTTTAAAAAAAAAAAAAAAAAAAAAAAAAATATATTGAATCAATGACTAAATAAATAAATCTCTCGCTATAAACACTAATATAATTTTAAAAGACATTTGTTTATATGAAAAAATATACACTTAGGATAGCCTTTATTGTCTAATGTGGGTTACATTAGACAATAAAGGCGCGAAAAACTTTCACTTGGTTCGATTCCCGGGTGAGGCAAGTGATTTTTAGAAAATTTGTAAACGCAATTATGTTTCTTTTTAAAAATAAATGAATGCATCCTTAAAAAAAAATCAAAAGGTATTTAAAGCGGTTTCCCTTCAGAAGTCGGGAGCGGGTCGCTAGTGTAGTGTAGTGGGTGAATGTGTCTATGGGTGTTTTTTTTTCGCGGCGTGTGTGCGTGTTTTTTTCCTCTGATGTGTGGATGTGTGTGTTTTTTGCTCTCTCTCTCTCTCCCTCTCTAGGTGTGTGTGTGTGTGTGTGTGTGTTTTCAGTGTATATTATTATAGCTCTCATGCGCACTCGTATTCTTTCCCTCCCTCCCTTCCTCCCACCTCACCCCGCATTCCCAAGGAGTGGTGTGGCAACTGCGGCCAAACTATCCAACTCACCGGTCATTATCGAAGTGCGTATTGTCCATCTCGCACCGTATGCTGTTCTCAGTGCAACCGGTGACAGTCGTGTTGTCCAACTTAACGTGAGCCCCGCCATACAGTTGGATGCCGACGCCGCATTTACTTATCACGCAACCACGAACTTCGACCTGTGCAAAGTGCATTATTTCATCTTATCAAAGACTAGACTTTGTTTGCGACTTTGTCCGCGTCACATTATAAAACACGGGCCTATGTCACTCGATGACAATGTAGCTTTCTATGGGTGAAAGTATAGATAAATGATTGGTCTCGCTGCGCTCCACTAGATACCGACGTCGTACTTGTAAAATGCGGCATAAAATAGTACGCCGAATTCGGCGCACCCGAGCCAGTCACACTGCAAACTGTCTGTGATGTGTACGTGCCGAATTTTGATGTGTATTAAATTTTAGGCATAATAAAATACCAGTTTGCGTAGTGAAACTGTGTAAAAATATAATAAAACTGGATAAAAAGTGACGATTTTTTACACACACTACAATAAAAAGTTGCCACATTTTCGGAGCTATTGCTTTTGTATAGCGCTTTATCTAGTCGAGCGCAGCGAGACCAATAAATTATCTTTGGGTGAAAGAATTTTTAAAATCCATCGAGTACAGTTTATATGGGGGCTTATTCATTACAAAAACAAAAATACAAATCTTTTCTCTATTTATAAATATTATCGCGGAAATAGTGTTGTGGAAGCAGCAACCTGCAAAATGAATTATTTCAAATACAGTACAAATTAAACTCTGATGTGTATTGTTTCGATTTTAAGAAATTGTTTTTGGAAGTGAATTAGATTGATATAAACCACTCATTAATAGTAATTTACTACAAGGTAAAAAATGGGCAAAATATGTATATTACAATAAAATATCAATTTGATACCTGAGCTCCTCTGTGTACTACTATTCCAGAGTAGAAATTATTGAGAGTACATTCTTCTATTATCACTTTGGCGCCTGGCATTGCCACTATACCTTGCGTGAAATCGCTCTGTAATAGCAAATAATATTACAGTTGAGTCAGATATTTTAACAAAACCTGTTTGCAGGTAGTCTTACAGGCAACTTGGTAGGTGGCTACCGTCGAATATATACGTAGGGGAGAGGGGAAGCGCCCTGGCATCATCCCTTATTCAATTATTGAAACACAAGCGGCTGGTTACTGCCGCTGTGTTAGGAAAAAAAGCAGTCGGTCGTAGGACTACACGTCAATAATGAAAACTATGGAAATTAGCGCTATGACTTTCGAACACTAATTATGTTAACAACTCAACAAACTATTGACAAAGTTAAGCTTATTATGAACTAAGAAGTACATACTAATTCAGGTAGATGGCGCTTATTTCATACAATAAAACGTCACTGAGGGTGTCGCTCGCAGAGCGTGACGGCCGAGTTCAGTGTTTTTTCCTTATACTAAAAATGCCTAACGAATAAGAAGAACAATGCGCATAAAGAAGTTATCCTTCCAAAAAATATTGTGCTTTAAACATGTTAACGAAACAAAAGAAGGCATCTATCGACAAAATATGTAATTACTTACAATGCCTTATATGTTTTAGAAAACACGGCAATGAAATTAGGAAAAAATATTTTGGAGCCGTGTCTAAAATATTAAGGGGCTAAAATTGAAAATTCCCATAAACTTAAGGTAAAAAAACTGGGCCTGCTAAATGTAGGTACACATGTGACTCACCTGGTCCGTGGAAGAGTCGTCTGTGAGCGAGCATCGCGAGAGACGCAACTCGCCAGCGCGGGCGACGACCAGCGTATTCACAACCGACGCACAGTGCAACTGCAACCCGCGGAGGGCGCAATGTTCGCTGGCGCACACAAGCCACGATCGAGTCGAGCTCGCTTTTATCCCGCCGCCTGCGAAAAAACCGCGTCTATATTCGTACGGGCTGAGATCATAACGACTACATTGTCAAAACGACCAAATCATCATAAGGTCTAGATCTCAAAAGGACCATCTTTGTAGAAAGCCTATATCTTCGAATAACTAGGCAGCAAAAAGACTGGTTCTTGGGAAGACCACATTGTTAATTGATGCATTATTGAGATTAACGACTATTAAGTCGTTTTGCTACCAGGTCTTTGTGATATGTGGACTATGGTCAAGCATTATATTATATATTTTTTATTTTTCAACACGCACGAAGTCATGGGCATCAGCTAGTGACAAAATTAATTATGTTCTCACTATCACATAGAAGTGTGATTTTTTTTTTCTAGATTATGCAAATGTCTCCACAATGTTAACCTTCACCTTTCTATTGTTTCTATTCACCTTCTAATAGTAAAAACATTTACCAATGAAGCTACAAATCGATGTATTGGCTAGAGGTATTTCGGGTATTTCGAAGTCTTTGCTGCATATCACAACTTGCTTTGGCTCCAGAGCGAAGGCCTCTTCCGCGTTCGACATCACTTTCACCTCCTTCTCATCGGTGTCTTGGCCCTTGAGGAATTTACAGATGTCATCCAGTTCATGCACTGAGCCTCCTTTCCAAAGCGCTACAACCTGGATCAAAGTAAAAAAAAAAACCATATTCAATACAATTTCCAGATCATAGTATAGCCACAGCATACTTATTTCATACAGTAGGCCGACGGAGACATCTAGACAGGCCAATCGTGCGAGGCGTGAGGCGCGAGTGGGACGTGCCCAAGCTGCATACTTCGTCGTTCTTAGTAGCTTGGGATAAATATTCCAGGGCTATCGCGTCTTTCAGATTTTAATTTTTATTATATAAATCAAAATGGTGCATACGGCATGTGCTGTAAGTGCGTGCAAATCTTTATCTCGCATAAAGAACTAAGCTTTCATCAATTTCTACACGATGAAGAAAGGTACTTAATCACATTTTATATTACTTTATTTGTGTCAACCCTTCCGTAATTTTTAAATAACTACACAGGCGGCGGTATCGCCCAACATCAAAGGCGTCGGCCTACTGTAGGAAATAAGTATGCTGTGGTATAGCATTCTATACTTATAAAATCGTTGTAAAAGGTGGCTATGATGCACAAAAACACAAGAAAAGCCACAAAGTAGGTGCTGAGTTGCGCTGCCGAATACAATATGATTAAGGATAAGGAATTGAGACTGCCCAACGCGACTGCGATTAGCAGATCTAGACCAGTCAACTTTGAAAATTTTATTTTTAAAGTTGACCATTCCGGGATTCAAACCCGGGAACAAAGCGTTAAGGCAAGCATCCTAACCACACATCCAAAAAACTCATCAATGCAAAGCCAAAACTACTAAATCTCGAAAGCTGAACCATCTGCTAAGAACTTTTTTTTAATTACAACTCCATGAAAAGCCAAGGATGAGTTTCTTGCTATCAATTTCGAAATTTTCGATTTCCTGCTTAAATTTAGTATTTAATTCTTGCTCCGCCGCACGTCTTTGAACATCGTAAAAAAAAATCATTTAAATTTTAATTGTAAAAGTTTATACAGATAATAAATAAATAAATATCAAAAGTATCTTGAAAAAAAAAAAAAAAAACATACCGTATTCTCCTTTTTATTTTTAAGCCACTTATTTGTCTCTTTATTTATGTAATGTTCCCGTATAAGTTGATTTTCGTATAGAGTCCACTTTGCCATTATGCAGTCTAGTCGCGCGGTCATTTCCGCACACAGAGATATGTAATTGGCTGATAAGAGTGAGTCTGAAATATCCAATGTGATATTTAATTACATTATATATATATATGTTACGGTTAAAGATAGGTGTGAACATAAACTTAAGATTAACCCGCTAAACTTATGTTTATCTTCGAGGAGATGTTAATGTTAGTTTCTTCTATCATTAGCCAGCTAAACTTAAGTGTAACTGCAAGCCCTTGGCTAAAAATGTAAAAGCAAATGAAATGAAACTTCTGCAGTGTTAATAACTTAAAACAATATCTAGTCATTAAAATAAAATAATAAGGAGCTATATTTATTGGAACATGATAAACTAGAATGGCATTTCGAATTACAAAGAACATTATTTATTCGGCAGCGGCATTTGCGTGTACCACATTTTGTCTTACAATGACATCTTTGAAAGCCTTGTCCACCTTATGTTGACTGTTTATTAGCAAGCTGACGAATAGTGTTTCACTGACAAGACTTTCTCCAATTTTACGAATTTTTGTTCCCAATTTATAAAGACCATAATCATTTTTATCTAAGACTGTCAACAAAATATTCCTAAAATCGCCTCAGCCTCAGTCTACTTCCGGTATCTTTACTCTTAGGGCCTCTTTACAATTATAATTGAGAATTGTAAACTTTATTATATTGAGACCACTGTTTGTTTTCTACTAAAACCCACCAAAACTACTAAAATTATTTACCATCATCATCATCATCACCATCCGCAATGTTCCCTTCGTACAAAGATGAATCCAATTCCTTGAGTTTCTCGTGAGCATCTATGGCGCTCATTCGAAGCAATGTAATTTGCCTCGCTATATGTTTCATTATTGTGCCATTGTGTAGATCACACCAGAGTTTCATACGTTCCTCCACTGTCTTCGGCAACAGAATCCTATCGTCCTGGTCGTCCCACGGCATCCATATATTGTTGTAGTAAAATCTGTAATTAAAATAGGTTTCACTTAATACTACTTGTATTATAAATGCAATGTATAGATAGATGTTTGTTATTATTTCATCCAAAAATGGCTGAACAGATTCGGATAAAATTTGGAACACCAGATAGATAATTACACGGATTAACATATACAATACTTATTATCCTGAAAATATCTTAGGTTCCCGAAGGATCTTTTAAAAATATAAAAAGGGCGCCACTGAAGTCGCAGGCATCAGCTAATTAATTTATACTTATAATATTGATTGTCCTGACTGACTATTAAACACACAGCCAATTAGGAACTCAAATTCCTAATTTTTTAATGCTAAGAAAACTTTTTTGAAAATTTTAATATCATGCAGTCAGGGGTGGATCGCTGGTTAATAACAAGTCTATACTAATATCCGATTTTTTATAGTTTGTAAAAATTTTCAAGTAAAAAACAAGAGTAATATGTCAAGCTCATACTGTATATATCATATTACAATAGTTAGTGTAAACTTCAGCACATTATAAACACTTAAATTTATGGAGGTTTTAAACTCTTGGTTTATCTTGCTTTTTTTCAGTTCCAGTAAAAAAAATGGTTACCTCAATAAATCAATGAATTCTGCGGTTACTTCAGCATTAACACATTGCTCCTTTTGTTTCACTGTTGGCCAGAGCTCAATGAGGTTCACATCTTCCACATGTTCAGGCAAAGAAACGGACACATGCTGCACACTAAATACATCCACGGAGGCAGATAGATTCTCAAAGTTTACTGATGTTACAGTCACATATGCAATGCATGGGTACCTCACATCTGTAACATGTAAAGCATATAATGCAAGATTCAAGGCTCTATGTAATTCTAAACTTCTTAAACTTAGGGCTGTATATGCCTAATAGGCAGAACAAGGTATGTGATGGATTTTTAACAAAAGCTATACAGAACTATGTAGCAAAATTTCAAGGATAAGTATGTACAAGATTCAGAGAATAAAAATATTAAAATAAGACAACTCACCAAACTTTTTACAAAATTGTTTAGATAATTTCCACAATGCGTCCCATGCTAATGGTTCAACGAGCATTTCCGCTTGCAAAGACCATTGTTCGCGAGCTGTTCCCCGACCAGAGCCGCAAACTTGTAACAACTGTTCCAAAGTCTCGTCGTCATTTCGAGAAAATGTATGGACCGCTTGCATTATATTGTATTAATTAAAGAAAACGAACATTCAATTCAAAAAACACTCGCAAGGAATTATTAGCAGTTTGCAATAAATTATCTTCGGAATGTCTGCTGTAAAGTTCAATTTATGGCTTAAAAATAGGCTCAATATCAACTAATACATAAATAAAATTGCAATTACACAAAACCTTTGTTATATCACTGAAAATCTTGGAAAAACTATGTACTAATAAACGGTTCTTAAAACGCTTTCTTTCATTTGAATTTAATTAATTTCAATTCTTATGCTAGTTGTCAATCTTGACATGACATTGACATTGGAAATGGTGGCAGTCTTTTTTGTGAGTAGTGTAATTATAGTATATAAATGATATATAGTGTTCTGTGCTTAGAACTTTGCATTCCGTTTTTATTTAAATGAAAAGGGAAAGTACATTAGCGAAAAAAAAAACACGAAATAAATATTGTATTATACTACACAATAACATTAGATTTTCATGTATACAAAACGTTTAAAATAGACGCCAGGATGGTTTATGGTTTATAATAACCGCACCAAAGAGTAGGTATATAATATAAAGTTAGATATATGTCTAAAGGTCTAAGCTTTAAAGACCGCATGTCCCGCACTCGCTACATATTACGAAATAAGTATGCTGTGCTACTAGTGAGTGTAGGTTAATATTTATATGGAAAAATATAAATATTAACTTTCGCATTACTTAATTGGCAAGCGGAAGCGAACTGGTTTAACCTATTTAGGAAAATTATAAAACTGGAGAACATTTATTTCGGTCAAAATTACCAATAGTACAAAGTTATAAATATCGGCAATCAGGGCAAATAAATCGTGTAGTTTTGAAAATTGGTAGAATTATACTTTACGGTATCCAGATTAACATACTAAAAGTCCTCAAGGGTTGTGCTGAGGCTGTAAGGGGGTGGTTGAAGGTACCTTTTCCAGATTTTTGCTCATATCGCGATTATCTAGGAATAGCATTGTGACAAAAGTTTCATTTTATATATTCAGGATATATGTTCAGGATATATATTCATTTTTACTCTACGAAATTATTCTTCGACAAGAATTATTATTCTTAAATAAATTAATAAATATAAATATATTCACACATTCTACACAGCACCATCTAGTTCCAAAGTAAACAACTTAATGCTTGTATTATGGATACCAAACAGTTGATATATTAAATACAATACTTTTTTTTTAATATGTATATATTATAAACTTAAAACATCCATGACTCAGGTACAAAGGTAAATGTTAACACATTAATAAATTTGCCCCTAGCGGGATTCGAAACCGCGACCGCTTGGTTAACAGCTAGGGTTACTAGTGTTAGCTTTTGTGAATTTATCTACGTGATGAGGGTAGATACGGAACGAGAGGCCAACGTGTATTGACTTGTTCGTTATGTCGAGCCGTCAGTCTATGATAAGTCGTCGTAGAGACGAGTCGTGATCGGAAGTAGATTAATATAATAAATAAGAATAACTGAGTGTGGAGTGCGAGGCTAATGAATAATTACCATTATTATTAATGGTGCGGTGGAATAGTGAGAATAAATATATAATTGAAATGTGTCCACCTAATATTGAGTTTTATTCAAGGCAACCCTTCTGAACTCCTTTAGTTCAGAAGTGGGATTGTACCTAGAATATTGCCCACTAAAGTGACTGAAGTTTTATATGCATTGAGTGCGGATTCAAGTCAATTGTGTCGGCCGAGCGTTGTGGGTGCCAACAGAGTTAGCGCCGTAGGCATACGTGCACTGAGCCACGCTATGGTGCAAGGTGAACGGATGAACAGGGGTCTGCGACGCCGTGCGCCGGCTGAGCCACGCGTCTGGGCATTGATGTTAGTCCGGACAAGGAAATAAAGTTTTGGTTCCTGCTGAGCGACGGGAACGCGTGTCTGCAACGCCTGTTGATCCTGACAGTCGCACCGCGGTGATGCTTGCTGAATGGTGTGGCTGTGGGCGTCGCGGGATTACTGCTGAAGGGAGTCTCGGGCTCTCACGTCAATGGTGCGGCGCAGGAGGGCTTCGAGGTCCAAGGCTGCTCGATGACGAGTGCGCGTCAGGCCCGTGCACAGTGGGGCTGATGGGCGCGCTCTGCGAGATCGACATCGACGACTGTGAGTCGGCGGCCGCCGAGTGACGGCGTCGACAGCTCACTGCGAATGCTCGCGGGCGTCCTCTGAGCGTCCTCGCGAGCACATCGACGAGTGTGCGCTCTGGCCGTGCCTCAACTGCGCCACTTGCGTGGACGACGTGAACGACTACCGCTGCGCCTGCCACCCGGGCTGCACGGGCAAGGTGGACGTCGCTGAGTGCATCAGCAACCCGTGCCTATTCCGAGGCATGTGCCTGGAGTGCAGCAACGCGAGTCTGTGGGCGGCTACTCGTGCGAGTGCTGGACGGAGGTCTGACGACGTAAAACATCCAGGTATTCGGTGCAGTCACTTGCTCGCTCGTCCTTGAGTCATTTAAATGGTAATTATTTGAAACGTCATGATGTTGACCAAACACGACGTAAGTAGTGGATCGAAATAGGCGCGAGAGGGTGAGTGATGGCACCGCTAAATTTTCATTGTTTTATTGATAACGATAATTGAAAAGGTAATTATGACAATAAAAGACGTACCTAATGGAATTAATAAAACCACTACCTTCATCAATGACCCATACACAAAATTATTTTGCAATGATTTGATGCATTGAGTTTGATCTTGCTAATAGAGAACAAACCATTCACTCTTGATATATGAGATTAAAATAATGTTTTTCTCTTTACAAATGGACTGAAACATAATAAATGAATTATGCTTTGCATAAATTATTAGGTGTAGTAAAAATATAGTATAAGGGCTTAATTGACTAAGATTGATTTAATTTAATTTGATTTAATTTGATTGATTAATTTTCACAGTTAGAATGAAAAGAAAAGTTAATTGTGTACGATCTTTTGAACATGATTTAGCTTTTCTAGCGGATTTAAGATGGTAATCAAAGGAATGTAGAATGGGTTCACATTGATATGTGGTAACGTGATGATAATGAAATTAATATCATCATGAAATCTATGTAGAGATTATCTAGTGTTTAGTATTCTAACGTTAAACACAACGTTAGTTTTAACCTGAAAATCGAGGGGACCATATCTAGCAAATCGCTGGTGGTCTACTTCGAGTAACACTCAGTAACATACTTTAGTAAATTATATCCAAGCAGAGATTATCTGATTTGAATTGCGTCCTTTAGCGCACTTGCCGTTAACAAACGGACTAACTGACTTGACAATTAGACACTCTTATATGTAGGTGGCGTTACAAACCTTTATAAGTTGATAACAATTCAAGCAGTGGAAAACTATGCTTAGCTCTTACGAAAAATGAATAATAGTAGAGTGAAATACATCTTACCTACGTTAGAGCTTTAATTAGAGTAGAAGAAAACGGAATTTAATTGATTCGGATGAAAATAAATTTGATATAGTGAATTTTGATGGGTGAGAGGATATTGATGAAGGAAGTGACTAAATATGATTTAAATTTGATTTGGCCAACAGGTGAATTTACAATTTAAATTAATATTAAGAAATGGTGGTGCTCTTGGCCTTTCCTAAAACGAGAGAATCGGCCTGGTACGAGAGAATCGGCCTGGTACGAGAGGATCGGCCTGGAACGAGAGAAACAAGATTGACCTAGAATCATTAAAACTAACCTAGGATAGTCGTCGCCTATAATAGATTGCTTAGGGGTACTGGCATAGAGATATTTATCGATGTTCCGCAGTATCCTTTAAAAGAGAAGTCAGAAAGTTTCTGTCATCAGCCTATAAGTGGAGTACTTATTTAGAAAATGAATAAGTGTATGGATTGTTGTATACTGTGTTGTTGTATACCTACTGTACGAAGTATTCACAAGCGACACATATTTGGGTGTTTGGATGACACGGATACACACATACAGATACACTAATACCCCGACATAGGTTTTGGAAAGAATATATCCATGAGGAAAGAGTTTTTAAGCCTATGGGGTCACGGAAAGACCATATTTTTGGATACACGGATACTCACACACTGATACACATACACACATGGATACACAGACAGATACACACCCACACACAACATACATACAGATACACTGATACCCCCACATGATACCCCGACATAGGTTTTGGAAAGAGTATATCCATGAAAAAAGAGTTATTAAGGATATGGGGTCACGGAAAGTCTGGATACACGGATACTCACACACGGATACACATACACACATGGATACACACAGAGAGATACACACACACACGCACACACATATACACACACACATGCACGCACATACATACATACATACAGATACACTGATACCCCCACATGATACCCCAACATATGTTTTGGAAAGAGTATATCCATAATAATAATAAAAAAAAAAGTTTTAAGGATATGGGGTCACGGAAAGTCCATATTTTTGGATACACGGATACTTACACACGGATACACATACACACACGGATACACACACACCCACACACACACACACCCACACACACACGCGTGGATTTAAATGACAACAGCTACCGTGGCGCGGGGCCACTGATTTCCAAAACACAGATGAAATAAAGATAATTATTAGGATAAGTTTTGTATATGTATTTGATTGCGCAATGAGGCTCTGTGCCAAGGAAAGGAGCGCTTAGGATAAGTTTTGTATATGTATTTGATTGCGCAATGAGGCTCTGTGCCAAGGAAAGGAGCGCTTAGGATAAGTTTTGTATATGTATTTGATTGCGCAATGAGGCTCTGTGCCAAGGAAAGGAGCGCTTAGGATATGTTTTGTATATGTATTTGATTGCGCAATGAGGCTCTGTGCCAAGGAAAGGAGCGCTTAGGATAAGTTTTGTATATGTGTTTGATTGCGCAATGAGGCTCTGTGCCAAGGAAAGGAGCGCTTAGGATAAGTTTTGTATATGTATTTGATTGCGCAATGAGGCTCTGTGCCAAGGAAAGGAGCGCTTAGGATAAGTTTTGTATATGTATTTGATTGCGCAATGAGGCTCTGTGCCAAGGACAGGAGCGCTTAGGATAAGTTTTGTATATGTATTTGATTGCGCAATGAGGCTCTTGAGCCAAGGAAAAGAGCGCTTGGGATAAGTTTTATTTTATATATAATTTGTTTGCATATTGAGGCCCATGAGCCAAGGATGATATTACTATGCCATTGATAAGTTTAATAATTAAATTAAATATGTTTGTATTTGAAATTTCAGATGTTAGTATTGTATTATGATTTACTCTGACATAGGTAAAATAACATTGGAGTCTTAAAACAATTTGGCAATGTAGTGATATTTTAAGATTGAGCCAAGGAGCGGAGAGATTGCAATGTTTTATACCTACAGCAGCTATCTATAAATTAAATTTAAAGTTTATATCAGGAGGAACCTTTCCAAAGAGGGATATTGTAAAATATTGGATTATGTAAATGATAATATGTAAATATGTATGTATATGATATAACATGGAATCAAATGAAATAATTGTATGATAAGGTATGTAATTTGACAAATTATGTAATTGATTATTTATGAAAAGAGCAACTAGGGGGTTTCTTGCCGAGTTCTTCCTCCTAGAAACAGCATTCCGAACCGGTGGTAGATTCATAATATAAAATTGGTGGAACAATTAATTATGTGGATGGCCGAACGATCGAATTAATAATATAAAGTTCTTTCTTGAAAGTAATGTTTGATTACGATAACAGTAATGAGATATAGTATCGAGATTAAATTGTTATTAAGGTTGTTCATTAGACTCGCACTTTGCATACATGACGAGAGGACTCGTGTTTTTCAGAATGGCCGACTGTTAGCTTTTGTGAATTTATCTACGTGATGAGGGTAGATACGGAACGAGAGGCCAACGTGTATTGACTTGTTCGTTATGTCGAGCCGTCAGTCTATGATAAGTCGTCGTAGAGACGAGTCGTGATCGGAAGTAGATTAATATAATAAATAAGAATAACTGAGTGTGGAGTGCGAGGCTAATGAATAATTACCATTATTATTAATGGTGCGGTGGAATAGTGAGAATAAATATATAATTGAAATGTGTCCACCTAATATTGAGTTTTATTCAAGGCAACCCTTCTGAACTCTTTTACTAGCCACTAGACCAAACGTGTCGTCAATTCTTTGTTTAAGGTTATTAGATGTTTCCATTACGTAGGTACAGCATGAATTTAAAAAAAATCTACCTAACCCATAATATACATGTTTTAATAATTGTAACAAACTCGCTGCGCTCGACAGCGATACCAATATAAAATCCACTAGGAAAATAAAATATACTTACCTACTTACTTATTTTACACATGACCTCTGGGACATTTTATTTTTGAATTACTTATTTAATGTGGTACATTTTGTGCTTACTTGTTTTTTTTTTTGTAGTTTTATGTAAATCATTAAATTAATGAGCATAATAAGCACTTAAACTGTGACACGTCCTAATCTAATGGTATTATCAAATCTTTGCCGGGTTTGTTGTTATGATGTAAATTTAAAAACACACGTAGAATGCATGCGTAATAAAACTTTGCTAATTTTTTTAAATATAACTTTAGGGTTTGTTGTCATTTGGCAATTACTTCAATTTTATTACCATATCTAGGTACTGCTTATTTTTGTTAAAATTGGCTTTCTTCTTTACCCTTCCTTCGATTTCAAATTGTGGATTACGCAAAGTGGCCAATGAGAAAAATTTTAGTCGAAAAATTTACACAATTTATCAAGGGAGGAAAAACGGGCAATTTGAGACACAATGGCCATGAAATCTTTCGGTTTAAAATGATGGCAAGAACGCTGGTGTCGAATTTTTTAAGGTTTAGGTTAGCAGACAGGATGAGTCCACTTGATGGTAGATTGCTACCATTGTCTATAGTAGGTACAAGCAACGCAACAGGTGTTGCAAGTGTGCTGGCGACTACAGTAGGATTGGGCTCTGAGTGAGTAAGGGATGCAAGAAGCCTATTTCCTTATCCATGCGTTATCCCTTGTCCTTAATTCTACTAAGGTTGGCAGCTTACTCGCAGGACCTGTGACGTTGCTTGTGTTATAGGCTACAGTAGCTACCTACCAAGTGCCTACCAACTACCTACCATCATTATGGACCGTCAGTGTGAGCCGACTTTAACATAAAAAAATAGAATTCATGGTCACCCTACGAGTACACGTATTTGTACCTATTAAATCATTTATAACTATCTGTCTGGTCATACAGCACTTCACCTAAAACATATTATTAACTGGTACAACCTTTATTGTAACATTAACAAAACACAGGTTATATAATTATAATTATATAATTCTAATTAAGGCTCTCGCATTATACATTACTTCAAGAGCATTGTATCGTTGAGGTATCGTTGCCAGTAGTGATACGTTTTTAAAAAAGTACTTAAATAAAGTTTTTTTTATGTTTTCAAAATTTTGAACAGATATGAGTATGTAATATTTTTCTTGCTTTTTGTAGTGATTTTTTTTTGTGTATTCTTGTAATCTATACAAGGGAAAAAGGTGAGTAAAATTACTTAAAGCAATTTTTATATTATTAATATACACTAAACGCAACAATTAAAGGATATAAAAATATTCCAAATTTTTAGGTGATTTTCAACAGGCTGTAAACTTTGAAAAAAAAAAAGGGTCGTACAGTGCTCATTAAAAAAGGAAATTTTAACTCTAGTTTTTAAGTCTGAGCTTTAAATATTTTTCTCGTTATTAGTTTATGAATAATCATCAGAAAACCAACGAAAAAAAGACCCGCTTCCGGCTTCAATATAAAAAATATCCTGTCTTTTAAATTGGACCAAATTACATATGTACTTACGAAGTTTAGTAGTTACGAAGCCAAAATCAGTTTAGCAGTTTAGGAGTCAAACAACGTGACATGTAATTTTGTTACGTGCCAACCCTTTTAACTTTATTAGGGAACAAACATACAAACTTTCGCATTTATAATATTAGTAGGACTTTTCTTAAATAACATAAGCAATGACATAGACAAGACATGTAGGTATTTATGACAATTTTTTTAAAGGTTTGTAAGAAAAGATTGCTGCAAGTAGATAAGAAACCGGAGCAACAACTAGAAACATTATAAGACGGTTTAGAACAGTTTAGAATTACATTCAAGCAGCAATATAATATTATTATTATTTGCATATATTTATTTTAATTCTTAATTATAACTTGTATTATATTTGTTTGTTTATTATGCTTTCACGCCTAAACTACATACTTACTCAGCTGATCATCATGCATGAGTATTAACGTAGTCATTAATTTCAGCTTCGTCTTTATTTTCCCAGTACAAAACTAGGTAGCAGGCTACCTAGTTTTGTACTGGCGGCTGTAACTAATCCCTTACAAAAGACTACTGTGATATAATAATGAAAAAATTATCTTGTGTTTTTATGTTCGGTGCCTGAACCTTTTTTATTTCTCTGACCTAACCGGTATTTTTGTTTGTAAATAAGTCACCGCATTTTGTGACTTCTTTCGAATTTGATTTTCCTGCTATCTGTAGGTAGGTACCGACCTACTTGTTCGTGATAATGATTTTCCGCATTACGATAACTTTTTTGTGCTTATAAATCCTTTGTTTCCTCTTTAGAGATAATGCTGGATAGTGTTTTCGGTGTGGCTCTCGCCGCTGTGGCGCCAGTAGTAGCTTACTGGTTGTACTGGAGGATGACCCACAAACGAATGCTTGAGCTTGCAGCCTTAGTACCAGGTCCCCCTGCTCTTCCGATTCTCGGTAACGCCCTTCTGTTCATGGTGCAACCTGGAAGTAAGTTTTTTTTTAAATTATTCTTTAAAATACTAAATTTTCAAGAACTTAATTTTCAGACACTTAACATACTTAATAGACGCATTAATTTTCACACTAAAATATAAAGCGCTAAACAAGTTTACAGCATTGTAGCGCTAACAAATACTTACCTACATATTATATTTCTCTTCACTTAGCTATTGAATTTCTGGGTCCATGGGGTAATTTTTTTTTACAAAACGCTTGTTCTATTTTACTAGTGGTAGTCCTATCAAAATAGGTCATTTTGAGGACGTTTGTGGAAAAACAGACGAAGGCGGATATCGACTTTTTTATAATATTAGTAATATTATAAAAAAAGTCTATGTCCGCCAACCTGCACTACAAGCTGCCGGCTTCGCCCGGGTTAAAAATTAAAACTATCCTATCTTTTAAGTTGGACCAAATTACACATAGTTACTTACGAAGTTTTATCAAAATCGGTTCACTAGTTTAGGAGTTCATTCCTCATTCCTTTTGTTTTTAAATTCCTTTTGGATGACTTGGGGTCAAAGCTAGGTCAAAGTCAAATACATATGGGATTTTTTTTTATTTTAACTACAAATACAATTGGTTATTTAATAAATTAAAAATTTAATTATAAATAAATAGCACAATAAAAAAGACATAGAAAAATATAAATTTGGTCTATAGGTGACGAAGTACCGGCATAAGTAGGTATATACTTAAAACAAGTCTTTGCTTAACACCAATAATACAAATGGGTACTTATACAACTGGGTACTTAGTATAAATGAAACTATCACTGGAACTGCTACGAAAACACAACGGGTTTATCCAATATGCTGGCTACTGAGGGCTACATTGCTAGTTTTATCAATAAAGTACTTAGGGCCTCTTTCACCATCTGTCAAGTAGGCTAACCGTCATTCAAAGTCACCTGTCACCGGAAATAATTTAGCTGATACACCTTAAAGTCCTAAACATTAAAAAGAAAATAATAAAAAAATATTCGCCTATCGAAGGATGCACTAAACCGAATGCATAATTTAATAAACATAAAATTATTTCTAAAAGTAACTAATCAACACTTTACTTGTAGTTGGTGAAAGAGGCCCTAAGGCTTATTTAAAAAAAAATTGTAAAAATACAATGGTAGATATTAAATAGATTTTTATTTTAATATTCACTTAATTGTATGTGGCTTCTGTCACCATAACACAAGTAACGACACAGGCGCTGAAAGTGCGTTGGTGACCTTAGTAGAATTAAGGTTGGTTACTGCTCCCAGAAAAGCTGCAAAAGCACTTTTTCACCGCAAAAAGCAATGGACCATGGCACACAGTACAGTGGTATGCCACTAGTATAAGTATACTAAAAATATAGGATAGTAAATATCAATAAATATATCATTTTTTTTTTCAGACCAGCTGGACACCATATGCGAGCTGATGGTCAAATACGGCCAGTATGTTAAGTTTTGGTTGGGTCCTGACCTAAACATAGTGGTATCTAATCCTCATGACATAAGAGTAAGTTCTTTCCCTATTTATTATACATGATTCAAGTAATAATAGTATATTTTATATAATAAAATCGTTATTTGTCTATGAGTTTGTGCACACTAATTTCAGCCGATGCTGTTTTCATTGTTGTATTGTAGCAATCTTCTCGTAACATTTATTGTTTGTTTCATTTCAAGCGGTTTATAAACAAAAAAACAAAATTACAATTGTATAATCGTAGTATTTATTCCTTTAAATACACAAAAGCTAAATTAAAAAAATATAAATCCATACTATTAAATAATATTTTTTATATAGGTAATATTTTTTTTATTTCTATTTTTTTTTTTAATATTTTTTTTTAATATTTTTTTTTAATATTATAAAGAGTTATGTTGTATGTTTGCTTGTTTGTATGTGAAGACAATCTTCGAACAAAAAAAAACATCCATTTAAAAAAAAATTAAACTTTTAAAGTTTTTATCATTTTAAAAATAAAATTTCGAATGGACGTAGGCTAAATATTAAACGCGGGCTAAGCCGCGGGCACCAGCTATCTAAAAATGAGGATCCAATCTGGATCCAATAAGACTTGGCAAAAGTATAAATAATGTCAGGCGTCAAGCCTTTAAAATCATTTTTCAACTCAACTCTTCAGCTTTATAATCTAAAAAAAAAAAAATATCTCGTGTCTAAGTACTTATTTGTTGCCAAACTCTTCGCCGAAACGACTGGACCGATTTTTATGAAATTTTGTGTGCTTGTCGGGTAGGTCTGAGAATCGGCCAACATCTATTTTTCATACCCCTAAATGTTAAGGGTGGTCCACCCCAAAAATTTATTTTTTACTTTTTCGCAAAAAAACGTTTGCCGGGTCAGCTAGTACCTATTAGTATAGATTTTCAAATAAAAAAATATTATATTTCAGCTTCTCCTAACAAGTAACAAGGTGAATCAAAAGGGGCCCGCATATGAGTACATGAAACCTTTTATCGGACCAGGAATTCTTACAGGAGGTAGCTAGTATACTTAATTATACAATACTTCATTATAGGTCTCTCTTCTTTGTGAGGTTATATAGGGCTTTAATCTCCCACGCTATCCTAATTAGCGGATTAGTAGGACTCCATAATATCTCTTGAGAAAATTGACTTCGCAAGTTTTTTTAATAAAACAATGTGACCGACCATTTTCGTTGGGCCATAATAACCGACCAATACCGGGGTGATATAAAAGTGCAACGACTTCAAATAAGTTTCATAAAAAAATAGTAAGTTCAGACATCCCTTGCAGCGATACCATAATTCAGTATTTTGGATATACCAACTGCTAATGATACTTTTCAAATACAGGCTTTTATAATTTTGACGTGTATCTGTGTATCTGTCTACGAAATCGTAGCTCCTAAACGGATGGATGGATCCACTTAAAGCTGTTGTTTTAAAGCTGACATGATCGATATGTTTCTTGGCTATAAGTACTTAGTTTATGAAGAACTTTTCAGGCGTTTCAACACCATTTACTAGTTGACGAAGAAGTTTCACTAACTGCCAAGGATTTGATTGATGTGAAATTTTATATAAGTATTGTTACTTCGATGATATTTCCATGACATGGTAACCTTGATCTGTTGCTGCAGCATCAAATAGTCTGCTGGACACCCAACTCCTCAGCAACTTACAGCAGATATAGCGTGTTTGGGATCAATAGAAAGTCGGACATTAGTTTATAATTTTAATTATAGCCATCGAAGTAGGTGTCAACTATGGAATATGCATCACAAATTCCAAAGCGGCACATGAAAAGTACACCTAATCATGGCGGAATCTTGTTTTCACGCGTCAATGGTAAAAGGTAGTAACGACCAAGTTCTACTATTCATTTCAAACTCCAATGTTTCGACGTAAAGTCATATTTTCTTCAAATGACTGATGTTTGGTTGGTTTTAAATGACACAATTACAGACTTCATGGTCTACGCATGTCACTTTTAAATGTTCCATAAAGTTCGGCGTGCAAAATCCATAGTTGTAGCACAGGTTGTATTATGATTACTATGAAGCTATAGGTACATTGACGATTACCTATACCTTGTTTAGTTTTAGTTATATTTATCAATTCTTATAAAACCTTAATTATGTTATACAAATTTTTGTCTGTATTAAAGGAGCAACATGGCGCAATCATCGCAAGATAGCAACACCGTCATACAACAAGCGTTCGTTACAGCTGTATTCACCCATTTTTAACAGAGAAGCCGACGAGTTTGTAAGCGTTTTAAGCAACAAAAATCCAAATAAAACATTTAATGTCTTCCTCGATATGTTGAACTCGACAACACAGTGTGTGTGCCGTAAGTATATAAACTAATCTTTCATCAATGTTAATACCTACTGACTTTAATCTATAAATAAAAACTATCCTTTAAGTTGGACCAAATTTTATTTATTTTGTAGTTCGAGTAATGGGGGTAAAGAAGGGGAAGAGTGAGGGAGGGATTCTCCACTGTGAGACCTTACAAATGATACCCAACACGTGGGTCTACCTGTAACCGTTCACCACGGTCTATTCTAAAAATGTTACCCAACCTGCTACACAAAATAAATAACAAAATATTCTATTTTGTTTTATAAAAAAAAACATGTAATTTGCAATATAATCGAAATAAACAACATCTTATGTTTTAAGTTGGACCAAATTAGATAGTGACGAAATTTGATCAAAATCGGTATTTTTTAATAAAGTTTGCTTTGAAATTCACTCACTGTAGGTACACACAGTCTTCTAACATATAAAATTTTCGTGTCGCGGTGTTTGTTGCCAAACTCCTCCGAAACGGCTGGACCGATTTTGATGAAATTTTGTGTGCTAAGGGTGGTCCAACGTTTGCCGAATCAGCTAGTAATATATAATTAATAATATATAATTATAATAAAATATATATTATAATAAATAACTTGAATAAAATATTAAAAGCTTCTGTACGATTGATATGACATATTTTTTAATCTGTCATTCTAGAAACGCTAATGGGCCTCTCCAAAGATGAATCGAAAAACGTTAGACGAATGGATGAAGTCATTAGAAAAACGGAAGAGTAAGTAACACGAAAAAAATGAAATAGATTTTAGAAATTTAAATAATTTTGACGAGCCCGTTGGTAGAGTTTAAAAGCTTGTTTTAAAGCTCTTTTTTTTAAAAAAAAGCGGTATAAGTACCTACCTTTTAAGGATAGGTATTACAAGGGGATAGAAAAATGCTCTGTGAAAAATTCTTTCACCTATAGAAAGCTACGTTATCACAAAGTAACAGTAAGCTATATATTTTACAAAAGTTACACGGACGAAGTCGCGTGCAACGGCTAGTACAAATATCATTTTTTTTTTTTTTTTTTTTCTAGCATGTACAAGCTAATCTTCTCGAGAATGACTCGGTGGTGGCTTCAAATACCACTCATATATTGGGCTACAGGCCACAAGAGATTGGAGGAGTACTACAGGAAGGCAGTTGACGAAATGACTACTGACATTCTAAAGAAGCGTCTAGAGGATCGTAAGAAGAACAAAATCGTGGACGAAGACGCCATGGGAATTGTCGACAGATACGTATTGAGCGGAGAATTGAATGAGCAGGAAATCAAGTGGGAGATGTTCAGTTTATTCACCACTGTAAGTGGGAATACCTACTATTTGTTTTTTTTAATTAGAGATAGGTTTGCTCTTGTCCAACAACCAACTGTGTAGCATGGATGAGGCCTAAGATGGAGCGAGCTCACCCAGAAGATGCCTATTTACTAGAACTTTGAAAAAAATTGGGTTATATGAGCCGTCCAGCGGCAGTGACCGTCCTCTTACAGAACACCACCGCGAAAAACAGCATATGTGCTGTTGTGATACAGCGTATGTAAATAATAAGTTGCATGTATATGTATATTTCATTGCATGAGAATAATAATCAGCATGTATATATATTTCATTGCTTGAGAATTATAACAAGCATATATATTTCATTACATGAGAATAATAAATAGCATGTATATTTCATTGCATGAGAATAATAAATTGCAAGTATATTTCCTTACATGAGAATAATAAATAGCATGTATATTTCTTTTCATGAGAATAATAAATTGCATCTATATTTCACTGCATGAGAATAATAAATTGAGAAAATAGTACAATTAAAGAAAAATTATTAAAATACCCTGTTTCCGATACTTCCAGAGTCAAGAGGCGGGTGCCAAGATTGCATCAGGGGTTCTTCTGTTCCTGGCACATCTACCAGAATGGCAGGTGATTATTCGTTCTTAGATCTGAAGTTAGTGGCTATCTATATTTAGTTTGGTATATTCATTAGTTAGAGCTTTTTGTGAAGTATAATAGTTCAAAGAAGAGGATAGAGTTTAACTCTTCTATCTTACTTGTACTTGTTTTGTATTTATGATATGTATGTATTTACAAAAAAAGTAATCTATGTAGTTTATCAACTGTCTGGTATCCATAATACAAGCATTAGTTGTTTACTGTGGAACTACTTAGATGGTGCTGTGTAGAATGTGTGAAGATATTTATTTATTTATTTATTTATCTGATTACAGAATAAGGTTTACAATGAAATCATAGAAGTTCTTGGTCCTCACGATGACGACGTAGATGAAGAACAATTGAAGAAATTGCACAACTTAGACATGGTTTTCAAAGAAGTGGCCAGATACTTACCCATAGCAGCATTGATACAAAGAACTGTGGAACAAGAGATCACTATAAACAATGGTAACGTTATGTCTATATTCACTATAAACAATGGTAACGTTATGTCTATATTCACTATAAACAATGGTAACGTTATGTCTATATTCACTATAAACAATGGTAATGTTATGTCTATATTCATTTTTAATTTAATTTTTTGGTCACAATCATAATCAAATGACTTACTTAATACGACGACACGTTTGGTCTAGCGGCTAGTAACCCTAGCTGTTAACCAAACGGTGGCGGGTTCGAATCCCACTAGGGGCAAATGTTCCTTTACCTTTGTACCTGAGTCATGGATGTTTTGTACTTATAACATGTATGTATTTACAAAAAAAAAAGAAGGAATCTATGTAGTATTATCAACTGTCTGGTATCCATAATACAAGCATTAGGTGCTTACTGTGAAACTAGATGGTGCTGTGTGGAATGTGTGAAGATATTTATTTATTTATTTAGTCTCAGCTTTCCTTCTTAATTTGAAAGTTCAGTGCTATGATATATATTATCATCAAAATAGAGCTATCTGGTAGCTTACTTCATAGGTCTGGTCTTTTATTTTTATATCAGAAGACTTCTTTTAGGCTCTCCTTTTTTGTTTTTTGTTTTTTCGTGAACTGTAGTTTCCTCTCGACAGTTTGTCTTTAGAGAGTTTAGTCAATTTGATACACATCTCATAGGTTTCTCTGAATCTTAAATATTCATTCAATTCGAACCGATTATCATACCACAATTATAGTACATACTTCAAAATATATTAATTTTAAAGTATTAGTACAAAAGAGCATGCTTCACAGTGGTCTTCTTGTAAGGGGTGGTTTCTGAAGCCAGATAGGCTGCCTAAATGATTTTCAATCCAGACCAGAAATAAACTTAAAAAGTTCATTTTCAAAGTTCACCTTTGCCGTAAATCGAAACCAATCATCCAATGGGCTCTCATCAAATAATACCTACTGTGCTATTTTCAGGTAAATTTACTCTTCCTAAAGGGACTTCCCTTGTGATTGCCATTCACAATCTGCATCGCGATCCCAACTACTGGGAGGAGCCCAACAAAGTGATGCCAGAAAGGTTCTTACCAGAAAATGTTAAAAAACGTGATCCAAGCGTCTTTATACCCTTCAGTTTGGGTCCAATGGATTGCTTGGGTAAGATACTTTCTATTTTAGCAGAATTAAAATAGTTTTAAATTAGTTAACACAACTTTAGATGAATGATGAAATCATTACACCACGCTTAGAGGAGAGGCCTGGCTTATGTCATGTACAAGCATGAAGATACAAATGTCATTAATGTTTGGGACTTTTACCTTACAAACAAAGGTATACCTATCAGCTAAATTATTCCCGGTGACAGGTGACTGTAAATGACGGTTAACCTACTTGACAGATGGTGAAAGAGGCCCTAAGTGTCATGTTAATTAAGTTTTTTTTTTTAAGTATAATTACATACTTTTAATTAATTATAGGTATATACAAACAAATTTATAATTTATAACCTACCTAAAACTAAAAAACCTTAAAAAAATAATAATATAATACTTAAGGTGTAAACACACGCCAATCCTAAAAATTTGCATTTTAAAAAAAGATATGTTAGAAGAAACTGTCGATGAAATTGGTTTGAAAAAAATATATGTTATACTTAAACATGTGAAGAACAATTTATATTGTTTAGAATTTCCATCGAAGTAGTAGAAACCCCACAATAAAAGTTAGAACATAAGAAGAATTTTACTTATATTGAAAATTGTTGCGAAAACGGTTTATGATTCCTACACCGAATAATAAGTCAATATCATTTAAAAAAAAAATTATTGATTTTTTTATTTTTTTTAAATGTAATTTTAATGAAAAGCACAAAAAACCACATTTATCAGGCCTGTTGAATTGTTTCCGCCGCCTCGGAACTCTAAATATATGGAGCTACAGTGTCTCAGTGACAGCGTTGAGGTGTGGATTACGTTTGTGTTTTTCGTGCAGAATTATTATGATATATATAAACATTCTAAAGGTCATATCGGTGAAGGTCAAATCGTCAATGTCATTCGCCTTTGTGAATCCCTTAAGGCTGCGGACCGTTAAAAATTGACTCTCATCGAATTTTTGGCGCTGCTTATAACATTGTTTTCAAACTGATTTAGGAAAAAACTTAGAAATATTTTTATAACCAAGAAAAATTTATAATATGGTTAATAGTTAAGTATTTTTTAAGCGTTTGTTTATAGGGTATATATTAGGTAAAAATGGAGTTAAACACAGCTCTGCCAAGCCCTACAGTATGTTGAGCTATGTTCACGGACCAATGACATAACAACTAATGATAAATTAGAAAATCTATTCAGTTGTGAAGTTTTCTTATGTAGTCGTCCTTAAATTGATCTGATTATTTTTTTGCAAAACTAATTCATGTTCTTAAGTAAGAACGTTAAATATTGTCTTTTATCAAATTTTTCACTAATTTTTTTTTTCATTTTTAACATAGTTACGTAACAACAATTAGAAATTAACATTTATTATCATAAAGGACAAGTGTTTAGGTACAATAAAAAGCTATGGTTTCTGTATAAAAATTAAGAAAAGTAATTATTTTATTGATAAGAAAATATCGGCAATCAAACTCCTCAGTGACCGGTGAGCGGTCGTTGCGTTCAGACGTGTGCTCCGTGTTAAATTTTTACATGTTTTTTGCGATCGAACAAATATCTTTGTCTCGCTCACTCTCAGAGATTTTGCGCTTCTGTTAGCATATCGAAAGTTGCTTTACTTTATTTATTTTCAACATTATTTTCGAACTTTTTGGTAGTTAGTTAGTTTTTGTTTTTGTTATATATATTATTATTGGGTCATAATGGAAAAAGATATGCTTGTCTAAAAAAAGGAAATGCAAGTCAAATATCATAAGCATTATATATTATATTCGTATATGTTATATTATATTATATTATATTATATTATATTATATTATATTATATTATATTATATTATATTATATTATATTATATTATATTATATTATATTATATTATATTATATTATATTATATTATATTATATTATATTATATTATATTATATTATATTATATGTTATAATAATTATAAAAAAAATTAGTATATATATTATTACTAGCTTTTATGGAAGAGTGAAGGCTCCTGGCACAGGCTCAAAAAAAGTCTTCAATCATGTAATATCATCTCAATTTCTAATAATGAAATGAACACAACCTTATTCACAATAATAATATCGATAATCTGCTAGCAACTTTTCTATATTCTAAATTAACTAAAACTAATTCTAAAAAACAAGTCTGTTTCTAATATTTCTAAAATATCTAAAATTTCTAAAACTTCTAAAATTTCTACATTTCTAACATTCTAAAATTTCTAACATTTCTAAAATTTCTTGGAGCTAGCGCGCCGACTGTATCTATTTATTGGATTAACTATTATAGCATAACAATGCATGTATAATATATTTAGAAATGTTGAAAATTGGGTATTTTCAATAACATGAAATTAAAAAATTTCTCTTTCTAAGTCTCTTTCTAAAATTTCTAAAACTTCTAAAAATTTCTACATTTCTAACATTCTAAAATTTCTAACATTCTAAAATTTCTAACATTTCTAAAATTTCTTGGAGTTAGCGCGACGACTGTATCTATTTATTGGATTAACTATTATAGCATAACAAATGCATGTATAATATATTTAGAAATGTTGAAAATTGGGTATTTTCAATAACATGAAATTAAAAAATTTCTCTTTCTAAAATTTCTAAAACTTCTAAAATTTCTACATTTCTAACATTCTAAAATTTCTAACATTTCTAAAATTTCTTGGAGCTAGCGCGCCGACTGTATCTATTTATTGGATTAACTATTATAGCATAACAATATATTTAGAGATGTTGAAAATTGGGTATTTTCAATAACATGAAATTAAAAAATTTCTCTTTCTAAAATTTCTAAAACTTCTAAAATTTCTAAAATTTCTAACATTCTAAAATTTCTAACATTTCTAAAATTTCTTGGAGCTAGCGCGCCGACTGTATCTATTTATTGGATTAACTATTATAGCATAACAATGCATGTATAATATATTTAGAGATGTTGAAAATTGGGTATTTTCAATAACATGAAATTAAAAAATTTCTCTTTCTAAGTCTTTCTAAAATTTCTAAAACTTCTAAAATTTCTAACATTCTAAAATTTCTAACATTTCTAAAATTTCTTGGAGCTAGCGCGCCGACTGTATCTATTTATTGGATTAACTATTATAGCATAACAATGCATGTATAATATATTTAGAGATGTTGAAAATTGGGTATTTTCAATAACATGAAATTAAAAAATTTCTCTTTCTAAGTCTCTTTCTAAAATTTCTAAAATTTCTAAAACTTCTAAAATTTCTAAAACTTCTAAAAATTTCTACATTTCTAACATTCTAAAATTTCTAACATTCTAAAATTTCTAACATTTCTAAAATTTCTTGGAGTTAGCGCGACGACTGTATCTATTTATTGGATTAACTATTATAGCATAACAAATGCATGTATAATATATTTAGAAATGTTGAAAATTGGGTATTTTCAATAACATGAAATTAAAAAATTTCTCTTTCTAAAATTTCTAAAACTTCTAAAATTTCTACATTTCTAACATTCTAAAATTTCTAACATTTCTAAAATTTCTTGGAGCTAGCGCGCCGACTGTATCTATTTATTGGATTAACTATTATAGCATAACAATGCATGTATAATATATTTAGAGATGTTGAAAATTGGGTATTTTCAATAACATGAAATTAAAAAATTTCTCTTTCTAAGTCTCTTTCTAAAATTTCTAAAATTTCTAAAACTTCTAAAATTTCTAAAATTTCTAACATTCTAAAATTTCTAACATTTCTAAAATTTCTTGGAGCTAGCGCGCCGACTGTATCTATTTATTAAATTAACTATTATAGCATAACAATGCATGTATAATATATTTAGAAATGTTGAAAATTGGTTATTTTCAATAACATAAAATTAAAAAATTCTAGTAAAATATTAAAAGCAATAAGTAGAGCAAGATTCTATTGATAAATTACGAGTATTATAACGCAGGATGTCAGCGGAGGTGCTCCCCACGCGCACGGTTTTTTTCGACTCTGATTCGTAGTTTTGCACCGATAGACAGACGCCTTAACTAAAATATATTATCAAAAGTAGTCCCTTTTGTTTATTATTTTATTAATTATTAATTAATTAATAAAATTATAATTAAAATATTAACAAAATTAATCATATTTGTCTTCAGGTCGTGTGTTTGGGACAGTGATGATAAAAACCATAGTGGTCAAAGCACTTAGGCATCTACAGTTCGAAGCCGACGGTGCCCTGGAAGACCTGGCAATAAATGTAGCTATATCTGTTCGTTTCGCCAAAGGATACAATTTAAGAGTACGACCGAGGAACAAGGGCCGCGAGCACACCAGAGCATAAATCTTACCAACGGACCAATCTACTTCAACAGAGACTCATACAAATAATAATTAATAAATTGTAACTAAACATAAATAAATAATAAAATAATATAAGTAAAATCTTATTTATTTTCACAATCACTATCTGTATTACTTATGTGTACTTAATTAAAAAATATAAAAAAACAATATTTATTGATTTTCAATGACACATATAATAAACTCTGCCCTCTGTCCTTTCCTTCACACAAAGAGGCCAGCGCCATCTGTTTCACGGTGTAGGAACTTTCTATTAGGAAGCCATCTTGACAAGCCTTGAAACATAGATAAATGATTGGTCGCGCTCGACTAGATACCGCCGTCGTACTTCTAAAAGTACGCCGAATTTGGCGTACCCGAGCCAGTCACACTGCAAACTGTCTGTGATGTGTACGTGCCGAATGTTTTATTAAATTTTAGGCATAATAAAATAAATGTGTGTAAAAATATAATAAAACTGGGTAAAAAGTGATAAAAAGTGACGATTTTTTACACACACTACAATAAAAAGTTGCCACATTTTCGGAGCTATTGCTTTTGTATAGCGCTCTATCTAGTCGAGCGCAGCGAGACCAATCTATCTTTGCCTTGAAAGTTTGTTTGCATTCTTTGTTTTCGTTGTTTCGTTGGCCTTGCTTTGTCCGTGTGTCTTCTATAAGTTATACTTCGGAGAGTGTGCTCAAGAGCTGCTTAAGCTCATACCGCTTTCCCCGATTTTCTTCGAACACTCAGATGTACGGCTGGTTACCATCCACATCTTGTCAAAATCAAAGCCAACAGCATTCTGAAGGTTGTATTCGCCAATGTTGCAACATTGGGAGAAAGTCCACCTAAACTGTAACAGCTGCCATAATTAATTAAAGTATTCACAATAAAACTTACGCTACGGACTTTGTATGAATAAAAAAAATTCGACACTTTGTAGGTGACATCGTTGTACTTGACCGTCCATTAATAGGAGCACGGGGATATACATATCCTTATGGTCCTACTGGTAGGAGCATAAGGACATATTGGTCCTCGTGCTCCAACCAGTAGGAGAACAAAGTAGGAGCAAGCAAAAAATAAATTTCTTTTTTATAATAATAATAATAATCATTTAATTCAGATATAACATCCATATTACCTATTTACATAATATACAAAATAATATTAAATATTAATTTATATAAAGGTCGTCAAAAAAGTACTTAATCAAACATAATAATATGCTAAAAGTTCGCTGCAACTATAGTAGGATAAGTGTGTTCCGGCATCCCTTAACCCGCCCGAACATTGAGCCATCGCGGCCACTACACGCGGCCACTACACTGTATAGGTAGTATCGGCGCAAACCGAGCGTTCGAGCTAAGTACAGGCTGCAGACAAGTTTTTTCATACATTTCATATAGTTTTTATTTTTTATTTTTTATATTTATTTTTTATTTTTTAATTACCCAATTATTTATACCTAATGTAGTTTTTAATTTCGTAGTTTAATTATTGTTGCCGTTAAAATAATATACACTACCTAATTGTCTTTGACCCCATGTCATCTAATGACCCATCCAAATGTTGTTTGGACTAAACATTCAAAATTAATACAATAGGTTTTGTAATGTACCTACAATCAGCGAACCTTGAATGCATGGAAACCATCAGTGCCTCCAATAGATAATAACAAACTATAACGGCTTGTCCGCAATCTTGTCGCCTTCGAATTTATTATTATTATTATTATTTTTTATAAGAGATGGGTTAGCTCTTGGCCAACAACCAGCCATGTGGCAAGGATGAGGCCTAAGATGGAGCGAGCTCACCCAGAAAATGCCTATTCACTCGAACCTTGAAAAGATTAGGGTTATATGTGCTCGGAAACACAGACGCCGACAGGGAGTTCCAAACCCTTGCAGTGCGCATTATAAAGGATGTTTCAAAGCGCTTGGTCCGCAAAGGAGGGATTTCGACAAGATGAGGATGGTAGCCAGCCGTACGTCTGTATGTCTGTTTGTGTTTCCGATATAACCCAAATCTTTTCAAAGTTCGAGTGAATAGGCATCTTCTGGGTGAGCTCGCTCCATCATAGGCCTCATTTTTGCTACACGGCTAGATGCTGGCCAATACCAAGCCCATCTCTAATAAAAAAAAACTAACTAACACAAATGTAGGTAAAATATTGTGCAAATACAAATCCTGTATACAGGATAGCAGACTAGGACTTATAAAAAACAGTACCTACATAAAGTCTAGACTAGAGATCAAGGTGGTTTGATTTTTACGCTACAATAGATCACACTTCCGACATTTGACACGCTTTGTCAAGTTCCACATTATATAAAACAATGTTTATAATAATAATATAATACCTAATGAAGAGGTAAAAATTATTTCAAGAAACGCTAGCTGGAACACTGTAGTTACAGTACGATATTACATTACAAACTAAGTATAATCTGTTTCACGAATTAGAGCAACGCAACGATTGAAAAAGATTATTAATAGTTAGAATAGTTAGAAAAGACAATAATTGATTTTCAGGATGGACATAGGCTAAATATTCCACTAGGCACAAGTTATCTAAAAATTAAGATCCACAGCTTGGCAAAAGTATACTTAATTTCGGGCGTAAATCTAGGTCAAGCCTAATATTGTTTTACATATTTTGCCAGGCGTTATATCTTTTATTTTTTCAACGCGGAAGAAATCGCCGACACCAGCTAGTGAATAATATACCTTATTAATTAATAGCTTATTCAAACTGGATTTTTTTAAATCATTCTTTTTTACAGATGGTTTGCTCTTGGCCAACAACCAGCTGTGTAGCAAGAATGAGTCCTAAGATGGAGCGAGCTCACCCAGAAGATGCCTATTCACTCGAATTTTGAAAAGATTTGGGTCATGTGAGCCCGGAAACACAGACGCCGGCAGGTAGTTCCAAACCTTGGCAGTGCGCATTATAAAGGATGGCTTAAGGCGTCTGTCTATCGGTGCAAAACTACGAATCAGAGTCGAAAAAAACCGTGCGCGTGGGGAGCACCTCCGCTGACATCCTGCGTTATAATACTCGTAATTTATCAATAGAATCTTGCTCTACTTATTGCTTTTAATATTTTACTAGAATTTTTTAATTTTATGTTATTGAAAATAACCAATTTTCAACATTTCTAAATATATTATACATGCATTGTTATGCTATAATAGTTAATTTAATAAATAGATACAGTCGGCGCGCTAGCTCCAAGAAATTTTAGAAATGTTAGAAATTTTAGAATGTTAGAAATTTTAGAAATTTTAGAAGTTTTAGAAATTTTAGAAATTTTAGAAAGAGACTTAGAAAGAGAAATTTTTTAATTTCATGTTATTGAAAATACCCAATTTTCAACATCTCTAAATATATTATACATGCATTGTTATGCTATAATAGTTAATCCAATAAATAGATACAGTCGGCGCGCTAGCTCCAAGAAATTTTAGAAATGTTAGAAATTTTAGAATGTTAGAAATGTAGAAATTTTAGAAGTTTTAGAAATTTTAGAAAGAGAAATTTTTTAATTTCATGTTATTGAAAATACCCAATTTTCAACATTTCTAAATATATTATACATGCATTTGTTATGCTATAATAGTTAATCCAATAAATAGATACAGTCGTCGCGCTAACTCCAAGAAATTTTAGAAATGTTAGAAATTTTAGAATGTTAGAAATTTTAGAATGTTAGAAATGTAGAAATTTTTAGAAGTTTTAGAAATTTTAGAAGTTTTAGAAATTTTAGAAATTTTAGAAAGAGACTTAGAAAGAGAAATTTTTTAATTTCATGTTATTGAAAATACCCAATTTTCAACATCTCTAAATATATTATACATGCATTGTTATGCTATAATAGTTAATCCAATAAATAGATACAGTCGGCGCGCTAGCTCCAAGAAATTTTAGAAATGTTAGAAATTTTAGAATGTTAGAAATTTTAGAAGTTTTAGAAATTTTAGAAAGACTTAGAAAGAGAAATTTTTTAATTTCATGTTATTGAAAATACCCAATTTTCAACATCTCTAAATATATTATACATGCATTGTTATGCTATAATAGTTAATCCAATAAATAGATACAGTCGGCGCGCTAGCTCCAAGAAATTTTAGAAATGTTAGAAATTTTAGAATGTTAGAAATTTTAGAAATTTTAGAAGTTTTAGAAATTTTAGAAAGAGAAATTTTTTAATTTCATGTTATTGAAAATACCCAATTTTCAACATCTCTAAATATATTGTTATGCTATAATAGTTAATCCAATAAATAGATACAGTCGGCGCGCTAGCTCCAAGAAATTTTAGAAATGTTAGAAATTTTAGAATGTTAGAAATGTAGAAATTTTAGAAGTTTTAGAAATTTTAGAAAGAGAAATTTTTTAATTTCATGTTATTGAAAATACCCAATTTTCAACATTTCTAAATATATTATACATGCATTTGTTATGCTATAATAGTTAATCCAATAAATAGATACAGTCGTCGCGCTAACTCCAAGAAATTTTAGAAATGTTAGAAATTTTAGAATGTTAGAAATTTTAGAATGTTAGAAATGTAGAAATTTTTAGAAGTTTTAGAAATTTTAGAAAGAGACTTAGAAAGAGAAATTTTTTAATTTCATGTTATTGAAAATACCCAATTTTCAACATTTCTAAATATATTATACATGCATTGTTATGCTATAATAGTTAATCCAATAAATAGATACAGTCGGCGCGCTAGCTCCAAGAAATTTTAGAAATGTTAGAAATTTTAGAATGTTAGAAATGTAGAAATTTTAGAAGTTTTAGAAATTTTAGATATTTTAGAAATATTAGAAACAGACTTGTTTTTTAGAATTAGTTTTAGTTAATTTAGAATATAGAAAAGTTGCTAGCAGATTATCGATATTATTATTGTGAATAAGGTTGTGTTCATTTCATTATTAGAAATTGAGATGATATTACATGATTGAAGACTTTTTTTGAGCCTGTGCCAGGAGCCTTCACTCTTCCATAAAAGCTAGTAATAATATATATACTAATTTTTTTTATAATTATTATAACATATAATATAATATAATATAATATAATATAATATAATATAATATAATATAATATAATATAATATAATATAATATAATATAATATAATATAATATAATATAATATAATATAATATAATATAATATAATATAATATAATATAATATAATATAATATAATATAATATAATATAATATAATATAATATAATATAACATATACGAATATAATATATAATGCTTATGATATTTGACTTGCATTTCCTTTTTTTAGACAAGCATATCTTTTTCCATTATGACCCAATAATAATATATATAACAAAAACAAAAACTAACTAACTACCAAAAAGTTCGAAAATAATGTTGAAAATAAATAAAGTAAAGCAACTTTCGATATGCTAACAGAAGCGCAAAATCTCTGAGAGTGAGCGAGACAAAGATATTTGTTCGATCGCAAAAAACATGTAAAAATTTAACACGGAGCACACGTCTGAACGCAACGACCGCTCACCGGTCACTGAGGAGTTTGATTGCCGATATTTTCTTATCAATAAAATAATTACTTTTCTTAATTTTTATACAGAAACCATAGCTTTTTATTGTACCTAAACACTTGTCCTTTATGATAATAAATGTTAATTTCTAATTGTTGTTACGTAACTATGTTAAAAATGAAAAAAAAAATTAGTGAAAAATTTGATAAAAGACAATATTTAACGTTCTTACTTAAGAACATGAATTAGTTTTGCAAAAAAATAATCAGATCAATTTAAGGACGACTACATAAGAAAACTTCACAACTGAATAGATTTTCTAATTTATCATTAGTTGTTATGTCATTGGTCCGTGAACATAGCTCAACATACTGTAGGGCTTGGCAGAGCTGTGTTTAACTCCATTTTTACCTAATATATACCCTATAAACAAACGCTTAAAAAATACTTAACTATTAACCATATTATAAATTTTTCTTGGTTATAAAAATATTTCTAAGTTTTTTCCTAAATCAGTTTGAAAACAATGTTATAAGCAGCGCCAAAAATTCGATGAGAGTCAATTTTTAACGGTCCGCAGCCTTAAAGCGCTCGGTCCGAAAAAGAGGATATCTACAAGATGACGATGATAACCAGCCGTACGTCTGAATGTCCGATGGAAGAAAGGGGGACGCGGTATGAGCTCATGCAGCTCCTGAGCACACACTCCGAAGTACATCTTAGAAAAGACACATAGACTGGCAACTTCCTACTCAAATTCAACCAATAGTAGTCGGCAGTTTAAAAACAACTATTCTTGTACCGAGTTATACTCGCATTACTGTAGTAATTAAAGAATAAAGATACAACTAAGGATAAAAAAAATGCAAGTTTTGTCTCATTTCAACTTGAGCAAGCGTACTGGCACGTTACATTACCTAAACTTGAAAGTTTTCCTCGGATTAATTTATTTTTGTCACAAGGTAATATTGTTTTATTTTTGTAGCGTAAATTTTTAATATTGCATTTTCTTCAAACTGGAGTTTTGTGAAAATTTTTACATAGGTCTTATATATACATATATCCATTTTTGTTTTTTTTTTGTTTATAATTTTTTTTTATTTATATTTATTTAAATTTTCTACAATATCGTTTGCATTTTTTTTTTGTGTAATTTGAGGAATTATTTTTTTTATATTAAGACCTCATGTAAATAATAGTGTAAATTTGTATTACTAAAATTTCTAGGCAAATTACGCCGACAAATACTAGATTAGGGACGCAATAATATGGTTTGTATACAAGACAAAGAAAATATATCCAGTTCCTTCACTTCAAGGAAGTATGTACAAGACATAATAATATAAGTATACTATACAATTATTTCCAGTAATGCAAATAGAGCGTTCGAATGTATAATTATCATATATGTCAATTAACTTAAATAGTTACAAGAAGAGATCAAATTGATCGGACAGGTCGGACCAGCTTAGCGTACTTACCTGATGTAGGGTAGGTATTTGTTACTAAGTCTATATTTTTTTTTCATTCACGGCGTCATATCAGTCTGTATACAGCAGAAATTGATACTTATCTATACTAATATTATAAAGCTGAAGAGTTTGTTTGTTTGTTTGTTTATTTGTTTGAACGCGCTAATCTCAGGAAATATTGGTTCGAATTGAAAAATTCTTTTTGTGTTGGATATATCATTTATCGAGGAAGGCTTTAGGCTATACAACATCACGTTGCGACTAATAGGAGCGAAGAAACAGTCGAAAATGTGGAAAAAACGGGGAAAATTATTCATCTTTGAGGGCTTCCGTTGCGTGCGCTGCGAAAACCGTTCGAGATACCTAAAATGATTCCTAAAATAACTATTCCACGCGGACGAAGTCGCGAGCACCAGCTACCTAGTAGGTAATACTTATAATAACAAATTGTTTGATAATAAAAATATTATCAAACAATTGTTGTAGATTTGGAGTGTATGGATATTTTATTTATTGACTTTTAAATTTGACCCGCCCGAATATTTTTTTCTAGAAATTATATTGGAAAACCAACCTCAATTAATCGTTCTTTCCATTACTGAAAACAGCGTCAAAGTCGGCTGAGTTGATTTTCAAAAAACGAACTACTAAGTCGCGGGCGCAGCTTAGTATGACATCCGTAGGTACTAATATTATAAACGCGAGTTTGTATGGATGGATACCGAACCGATCACCATGAAATTTTGCATACACGTTGTCTGGGACACCAGAAAGGACATAGGGTACCTTTGATCCAGAACGCGGACGAAGTCGCGAGCACCAGCTAGTACCTAATGAAAGCCTTGTACTTGCATAATTGCAGTATCTTTCGACTGTTGTAAATTATAAATTTTACATTGCATGATTTCAGAATGTTCTTGGCATTCATTGTAGTGGGTGTATTGGCGGCTGTCTATTGGGTCACCTGGCGTATCAAGAATAGAAAATTACTGGATATGGCAAATAAACTTCCAGGCCCACCGACTGTACCTATTCTTGGAAACGCTTTAAGATTCATGAACACGGGTAAGCTAAAAATATTTATCTACATTAAGTTTTTCAATCGCGTACTTGAAATTTACATGTTTGTACGTTTCCACAACGTGTTGCAGTGATGTAACCGGAAAATTATTTTCCGGTTACATAACTCTAAATATAGTATCTAAATATAATATTCAGTTTTCCTTAAATAGACACTTTTTTAAAGTTAAGATTGTGCCCACTCTGAAATGTCTCGATGGCATCGGTACAGATGTTTCCACTTCACCCTGTCCTCAGCCTTTATCATAGCCTTCGCAACTGTAAGAACTATAAGAGCAACAACTTGGTCTGTCCATCGGCTAAGATATATGTCCGTCCATTAATCTTTAAACATAATATTGTATGTTAAAAGTGACTCCCGAGATACAGTCCAATCTAGTTCGGGAGAGCGGGAGTTAGAGAATTATTACACCTCTTTAAAAATTAAAAATTAAAATTAAAATTTGAATTTACTCAAATAAGCTCGTGTAGTCATGTGTTTTTGTAAAAATAAAGATTATTATTATGTATATATTTCTATTTAACTCGTTTCCCCCTCCAAAAGCCAAAATGAGTATTGCGTTAATGACGCAATACTCTTTGAGGGTATTTATATTTTATGTATTTATGTATTCGCGACTTCGCTCGCGTAACTTTGTAAATTATAATACCTTCCTCCAGAACCACTCTATCCATTGGTGAAAGCAGCATGAAAATCGGTGCAGACAGACAGACGCGGCGGAGGACTTTGTTTTTATAATATGTAGTGATTATTATCTATACGGTTGTTTGTTGGTGACTAATTAGTCGGGTCAAAACTTAATTGCTTAAGAGCACAGAGAATAAAAAATTATAAATAAGTCTATATTTTAATTGACTTAATAGTACATCTACATATAATAGGTACCTACTGATATTATCTAAGTAATATTTCGCTGCAAATTCTTGGAAACTTGTTAACGACAGCATATACGTAACATAATGGCGCTTACTTAACAGAAAAGTTAAGTTGCCTAAGTAAGAAGACGAATACGAATGCAGAATACAGTAGTGTATCCTTTTTTTAACGTTGGGAAATCCTCTTGGATAGGGGGCAGGGCGGGGTTATGCAGTGTAGGGGACACTCCATAACTCTGTGTATGGGACTATTGATAACTCCGTGTAGGGTACACTGCATAACTCCGAGTAGGGGACACTGCATAACTCCGTGTAGGGTAGGTACACTGCATAACTCCGTGTAGGGGACAGTGCGGGGTAATGCCGGATTCGTGTCGGCTAAAACCCAACGAATTTTTAGCATGGCGGTTGATGGGCGGGGTCGCGGGGAAGTTATGACACGTCTGCGGGCCACTAAATAGCGACTATGTCTTTATTTACAGATTTAATTGAAGAGATTGCAAAACTACTCAAGGATTATGGGGGTATATCGCGTTTCTGGTTGGGACCGGATCTCAACGTTATCGTTAACGACCCAGATGATCTCAAGGTGAGCCAAAACATCTTTGTCACGAATGCTAAATCATCAAACAATGCATCATATTATTTAATTCGTTCTATTCATACCTATTCTTAGTTTAGGGTGGCAAGGTTTAGTTTTTAAATTCTTTAGGCCTGTATGCATATTAGTAGAATTAATAAAAAAGTCATTAAATTTATTTGCAATTTATATATATAAATTTAATTTAATATATCTTATATTTATATAACCTAAAGTTGATTTCAGATTATTTTGCTTTAAAAATTCAATCTAATATACCTACTTGTTTTTTGACTACATACTTACGACGTCTCACATTCAATACAACAAAATTTCTACTTTTTGAAAATTCTTAATAAGCTGTCACTGAATTGAAAGATCATTTTGTTATTATATTCACCTAATAAGCATTTTTCATCATCACTACATAGTATAAAACAAAGTCGCTTTTTCTGTCCCTATGTCCCTTTGTATGCTTAGATCTTTAAAACTACGCAACGGATTTTAATGCGGTTTTCACTAATGGGTAGAGTGGTTCTCGAGGAAGGTTTAAGTACATAATTTACTAAGTTACGCGGGCGAAGTCGCGGGCAGCAGCTTTAATTTTATTAACACGTAATTTTATAACATGTAGTGCCATCTGTTAACTTTTAGATGAATTAGAGTACTACATTGCTTCAAACAGAATTCCCTAGATGGCGTTGTAAATTTTGCATACACGTTGTCTGGGACTCCAAAAAGGACATAGGGTACCTTTCATCCAGAACGCGGACGAAGTCGCGGGCACCAGCTAGTATTATTTAATTCGTTCTATTCATACCTATTCTTAGTTTAGGGTGGCAAGGTTTAGTTTTTAAATTCTTTAGGCCTGTATGCATATTAGTAGGTAGAATTAATAAAAAAGTCATTAAATTTATTTGCAATTTATATATATAAATTTAATTTAATATATCTTATATTTATATAACCTAAAGTTGATTTCAGATTATTTTGCTTTAAAAATTCAATCTAATATACCTACTTGTTTTTTGACTACATACTTACGACGTCTCACGTTCAATACAACAAAATTTCTACTTTTTGAAAATTCTTAATAAGCTGTCACTGAATTGAAAGATCATTTTGTTATTATATTCACCTAATAAGCATTTTTCATGCAGTGTCTTCTGTCGAATCCGAAACTCAACGTGAAGGGCCCTCAATACAAATACATGGCAAATTTCCTTGGTGGCGGCATTTTAAGTGGATCAGGTAAATGTTACACTTTTTTTTACTTAAAGGTTGACAGACAGGCTGACGGGCCTGTCAGTAAGTAAACCTTATGATGGCGATAGCTCGTCTTCCTTTGTTCAATATTCGAAATTTAAATTTTCAGGACCAACATGGCGGAAACACCGTAAAATAGCCAATCCAAACTACGGAAAACGGGCCGTAGAGAGCTACACAGATGTTTTCAATAAAGAGATCGACGCGCTTATAGAGAGATTCAGACAAAAAGTCGACATACAACATAATTTGTACGAAGAGGTTGTACTTACTACCACCTACTCCGTTTGCCGTGAGTGTATTTTCTACAATAATTATATTTCATACTAGCTGGTGCCCGTGACTTCGTCCGCGTTCTGGATGAAAGGTACCATATGTCCTTTCTGGTGTCCCAGACAACGTGTATGCAAAATTTCATGGTGATCGATTCAGTAGTTTTTGCGTGAAAGAGTTACAAACATCCATACATCCATACAAACTTTCGCATATATAATATTAGTACTATATTTTTTTTGTTACAGAAACGCTCATAGGACTTACTAAAGAACAGACAATGTCTCTGCCGCACCTGAGAGCTATTATTGCTGACACGGGCTTGTAAGTCGCGTTTATACAATATTGTTAGGTACTAGAAAACCAACCCCGGCTTCGGATGGTTGTCCAATTTCATTGTTTTCTCCTCATAATAACTTTTCTCGGACTTCAACAAAATATATTTTTATAAAAATTGGCGAATTTGTCCAACCGTTCTCAAATTTTGCAGTTAACAACAAATTTAACTATTTATTCTTGTTTGTATAAGATGGATTCATCATCATCATCATCATCATCATCATCATCATCATCATCATCATCATCATCGTCATCATCGTCGTCGTCGTCGTCGTCGTCATCGTCGTCATAATCGTCGTCGTCGTCATCGTCGTCATAATCGTCATCATCATCGTCATCATCATCTTCTTCTTCTTCTTCTTCTTCTTCTTCTTCTTCTTCTTCTTCTTCTTCGTCGTCGTCGTCGTCGTCGTCGTCATCGTCATCATCATCATCATCGTCGTCATCATCAGCCTGTGTCTGCATTGCTGATAAGCTTCTTATGTGGGTCTACTATATAGGTATCCTTATGAAGGTCATAGTTGTAAACATAGCGAGGTGCATTTATACTGCTTCTTAGTACTTGTTCAGCTACCTACTAACATACGCTTCAATTGTTTCAGCCTATACAGTCTAGTGTTCAGTCGAATGACGAAATGGTATTTACAAATCGATCCAGTTTACTGGATGTCGAAATACTTCCAGAGACAGAAGAGATTCATGGCAATGATGACTGAGTTCTGCCAAACGATCGTCTCTTATAGGGTGAACAACTTGAAATACCTCGATGATGAACTCAAAGAAGATTTAATGAATGCTGACAGCGACTCGAAAAGGAACACCGGCTTGAGTGTCATTGACAGATTTTTATTATCGAAAGACTTCAATCGTGCTGAGTTATTTAACGAGACATTTACAGTTTTCACATCGGTAAGTTCTGCTATCCTACTAATAAATGTGAAAGGTTGTGAGGGTGTCTCAGATAAAGTAAGAACTAAAGATGAAATACGAGCCCTGTGGACGGCAGAGTTCGGGCAGGTTCGACAGTACGCCGGCGTGCCTCCACTTTCGGGTACGCCGAGATTTCGAGGAGCGTAGCTCTCCCCGCACTGGATAGCCGTGGCGGGACTAGGAAGTCGTTGGGTTTTAGTCCCATTTTAACTTATTAATGAAGTAACTAACATGAATATTATATGTTTTTAATTCTCATTTCAGAGTCAAGAAGCTACGGCAAAAATAGCGTCCTACCTTCTGCTTATGATGGCTTTTCACCCCGAATGTCAGGTGAGTCTAAAATATTTAAAAGGAATATAATTAAGCTTAATTATCATAAAAAACACTACAGAAAATAATTGTCATTTCTATATTTATTTATACTTAGACCTAACATACATAGATTGTGTGAATTTAAAATATATGGTAATTAAAAAATATAAAAATTAAAAAAAATAAAAGTACACAATATCTACCATTAATAAACAAATTTGTTGTTAATATTTGCTTATAATATTTATTTTTTATTTGTTTTAAAAAGTCAAAAGTGTATTTCGTAAATTAATTACAAAATAGACCCCAATTTACCGATTTTTATGCTAACACGCGCCGAAGTTTTTTTTGTGTTCACGTCTGGTTCACGTAGTTCTAATAACTTTAATTTTGAAAATCCAGTCACATTTTATTCTACTCAATAAGTTCTCTTATCTAGTGTGATAATTAAAATTATTGTTTAAAAAACATAGTAAAGATTACTTACACATAAATATAAAATTTAAAAAGTTATAATGAAAGTAAATAATTGAGTAAGTACTTATACTTATGATATTTAAGTACTTAGTACATTCAATTATTTCATGAAAGCACTGTAATTGTTAACGAGTCTTTCAAAGCAAGTGAAAACCGTCGGGCAAGATTTTAAAATTTCGTGTACCAAGTTTATACCACTTTTATCATTAGTGTATGCAATATGCTGATAAATATTATAAATTAATTGACCATTAAACACTTTGCCATACATTATATTCGTGTATGGAGCACCACACAAACTATTCAAATTATTTAATTCTTCCAAACATACTGCATATTCATACAACTTATACAAGAGTTTCTTACCTACAGTCTCAATGTGAGAGAAATATTTCGCCATAATTACTGCTCCAAGGACACGATCCGCTTGTGTAACTAAATCGCTTTTCTCGAAAAACACATCATTCAATATTACATGTGACAATATAACACTGAAAACTAAATTTTCTGCGTCCTTTTTATACGCTTTTCCCTTTTTACGCGAATAGTAAACCAAACTAATAATGAACAATTTCTTTTCATCTTGTATAGAATTCAAATATTCAAAATCAAATGGAACAAATTGTACAGCTTCTGTTAAGAAATGATTGAACAGATATAGTCCATCAACTTCTTTCCATCCATTCTCAAAAACACTCGTAACTGCCTCATACTTTGGTTTTCGTATAGACTTAACTTCACGCAATATCTTTTCCTCTACAACTGTCGGTTTTATTAATTCATCAGTTACCTTTATTAAGGTGAATCCTTCGAAGGATTCGTGTTGGAAATCTGTCAGAAGATCGTACGCATATTTAACAATGTCTATAGAGAACAACCTTGGATCAATTTCTTCGTTTGCTGTAAAACTTAAGCCGCGGATTATTTTGTAATGATACAGGTTCACATAGGGGACCGCTATATGGTTGGAAGCTAATCCTTTCTTGAACCAATTGATGTCCTGCCTTTCAAATCGAGCGTCTTTCCCATTATACAAATACTGTACCGGTATTCCACCTTGAATGGTGCAATCTATAACATTGAAAACCTTCTGTATCTCTTCAATAAATTTTTCCTTAGTTAAATTTTTGTATTTAAAATCGCATTTGAAAATTTGATTAGTAGCTTCATCAAATGTGGTATTTGATAGCCACTGTAGCAGACTAGAATACACTTTTGGATAATTATAAGGTGCTCTTAACTGCATGTATGCAAAGAAAGTATCAAAAGTTTTTTCTGGAAATAATGTAATATCTTTAAGTCCAATTATTATGGATAATTTCTCTTTGGTGATTCGAAATTTGTTGTAAAGATTTTTCAGTTCAAATACACCACAATCAATGCACTTGCTAAATTGATTGTATTTTAAAGTTGTAAGTGGTATATATGCAATATTTGAAAAACAGTATTCGATATCAAAGCTTATTAGTGGATAATTAAATTTTTGAGCTGCTGCTATACATTCACTTTTTGCTAAAAAATCACATATTGTGTAGTCAATACCCATCTCGTCAAGTGCCTGCCGAAATATTTCAAATAATAAAAATGTGTATTGTATAGTAAATCTATTTTCACGTATTTTCGCCTTATAGTCCGCATCCCCGCCTTTAAATATAAAGCAACACTTCACATTTGCTTTCTTGAACATAATCAGATATTCTTGTGCAAGTTTTGCAATTTTATCACACTCGCTTCCGCATTCGTGGGAGATTTTACTTTGTTGAAACAAAATGTACGCTAAATTTGTTCCATCTATAATAACGGTACAGTCTTTTAGCTTATGGGGTTTCAATAATTCTTCGCTAATGAACGAATTAAAACCTTTAAGCCTCATTCTGAAATTTAAAAAAATGACATTATTAGTGTTATAATAAATGGATATTTCATGCTGATAAGATGTCCATTTCAAATGGGCAATTGTTAGTTTAACCTAATGAAAAATGAAAAGTAAAAAGGCAATATTTGACATATGAAATATTTAATTTTTTTCGATTAGCTAGCTCTCCTGTAAAAAGTGTAATTTTGATTTGTGGCTCTTTAGTTTTTAAGCAGCGACATGTAATCGTGCGTTTAGGTACCTATACATAAGACCACCGTGATAATTACGGCTTATCTATTTAGGTACCTACATAGTTACTCGTGTACCTAGTTACCTACCGAAACACAGGAGTAGCTAACGGATCCAGGTGATACAATCCATACTAAAATAATAAATATAAAAGTAACTCTGTCTATCTGTCTGTTCCTTTTTCATGCCTTAATTACTCAACCGATCATCATGAAATTCAGCATACACGTTGTAATAGATTCAGATTAGGACGTACCCTTACCTAACTTAACTTTCATCCAAAAAAAGTAATGTTCCCAATGGATCATCTAAAAATTGTAATCCAACGCCAGGCTAATAAGTGACAGTGAGTACAGTGAATGTCGTGCATTATATAAATTTTTATTTTACAAAGAGACGAAGACTTTTTACGAAGACGCGAGCACTTGCTAGTCAAATCAAAATCAAAATATTTAGGTATTTATCAAATGGGTTTCTACAAGAAACTCTTATGATCGTCAATATAAATTTTAATTTAGCAGTAAATCCTATACCTAGGTATGGAATGTCATAGCTTTTAGAGTTTTTAGAATATCATAGTGTACAATACATACCTTTAATATTGTAATTAATTTGGACTTTTAAGAGGGCGCGAAACTTTTGTTCACTTCAACACCCGTACTTCCTTAGATACTTCTCTCACGCAAGTGAGCCAAGCAAAGCCAAGCAAGCCCTTCATTCCAATAGAAAAAAATAATGTAACAATACACTTCATTTATGCGACACAGAAATACTTACTTATAAACAACTGAAACAAACTTAATTGTTTTCTATGAATGAGACCACTGTTAGTGGTTTCCGTTGACATTCCAGGTAATCGTATTCGGGCTAGATTCGTTTACTAAAATGGTTATTACACTGTCCAATTTGTAGAAAATTCTAATAAGGAAATTTGAAGATGTAATGTAAAATTACAGTTCTGAGTTAATATGTCGAAAGCTGTCTTTTTACAGATGATATCCTCAATTTTCACAAATATTTTTTTCAATTTAATTTAAACGCCTTTTCAAAAATCAAGCTCTATTTACCAAAAAATGACAAACATTTATTGTTTCCTTACTTAATCACTTTTCATTATACTTAATACAATAGTACAATCCTTCTTTATTTTTTTTATATCATATCCGATTAATATTTCAATGCCAAGTTAAACTCTAGCCCATACCATAATACACTCAAAAAATTAGGGTTTTCTTAGAAAAACATTTCTAGATTTTATACCATAATTTTTAAAGTAAACCACCAAGAAGGTGCTACTGGAAATTTATAAAATACTAGCTGCTTCCCGCGTAAATTTATTAATTATATACCAAAACCTTCCTCGAAATACACTCAATCCATTGGTGAAAACAGCATGATGATCGGTGCAGTATTTTTGAGTTTATCGCGAACAGACAGACGCGCCGGAGGACTTTGTTTTATAATATGTTAGGATATGAAAAAAACGTGTGATGATCGAAACGTGCAACCCTATGCGATACTTCTTCACGACTGCATCATCTGTACGATTTAGAAATCAATTTAGTGTAGTGTGATCACTAGCCAACAATTTAACTTTTCTAACTGTTCCTTCTACAAATTGGATAGTGTAATAACCGCTTTATGTAAATGTACATTTCATTTCACACTCGAAGTAGCAAAAAAAAGCTATTTTGACCTTCAGTTAGTTGAAATTTGAATTTATTGATGAATGTTTGAAATTGTTGTGACAAATTAATTTTTAATCATTAGATAGTACCTAATTAATTAAAAGAATTTTTAATTTTATCTTTACTATAAGAAAATAAAATGTTGTTTGTAAGTGCACATTGCGGGGAAAGTGATGGCTTAGTGTTGCCATAATATATAATTAATGACTAATAAATATTGTGGTATTATTGTTGAAAAAGATTAATACTAATTTGATATTTAAAAATTTTTCAAAAAGAGAAAACCATCTAGATAATTAAAGTCTTTTCTGAGGTTTTAAATGTATAGATAACGGACTGTTTTTTTTAAACAAGCAAATAAAACAAAACATTTTTTCAGTTAAGTATATAATTGAGTTGTTATTTTATACATTTTCTTATCTTCTCTTAAGTTTACCTTTACTATACCCAATTTCTTTAAAGAAAATCAAATGAAGTAAAAAATATTCAAATTACTGTATTTATCGAAGATGGAAGCAAAAAGATACGGTAAGTAGGTATGTTCTTACGATCTTAGTAATCGATAAATAAGATACATAAAACTAAATGTCTACTACTACTCGTCCCCACAACAAAATATCTAATATCGAAAGAGAGTAGACAATAAATGTATTTAATTTTTTCCAAAAAACCTGTCCGCATTTTTAAAGTAAGTATCTCGTTTATGAAAAACAGTGTCTTTTGAGCGACTGAATAATACTGAGTTGATTGGACTCAGTATATGTATGATGTCTATACACAGTCACTAATCTTTCTTTTTGCTTACATCTATGGTATTTATACATGAAAATTATATAACACTAAAATAATATTAATAACACTTTTAACTTAAGTCGGGAATTATTGATTTGAGGTGTTGAGTTATAATCTTCACTTATCCAATCAAAGAATTATACATTTCGACGTGATTTTTAAAGGAAGTGTAAACCGTTGGGCAATCATTTAAAATGTCCTCTATAAATACTAACTCCTTGCCCCTGTGATTGTTTACTAAGGCGTGAAAAATGTTATAAATTAATCTGCCGTTGTACACTTTTCTATAAATTGTAGGTTTGTACGAAGCACCACAGAGAGTATTTAAATTGTTTAATTTATCGAGACAGATTACATATTGAAACAAGTCATACTGGAGTTTCGTATCTGATTTAATTTTTATGGAATATCTCTCCTTAATATTTTTAATGTTTTCCTCGTCCGACTCAGTATTCAACATTACATGTGAAAATAGAACACTGTATACTATATTCCTCACATACTTTCCGTCATTTTTACGTGAAAAATAAAACAAGCTAATGAAAAGCATCTTCACGTCTTCGGGGATACTCTCCAAGCGTTGAAAGTCAAACTGCACTGTTTCCTTTAAGAAATGTTCGAAAAGTTTAAGTTCTTTTATTTCATCCCATCCATTCTCAAAAACATTTGTAACTGCCTCATACATCGGTTTTCTTATAGACTTCATTTCGCTCAATATCTTTTCCTCTTCAGCTGTTGGTTTTATTAATTCACCAAAGTATTTTATTAAAGTGAATCCTTCGAGAGACTCCTGTTGAAAATTTGTCAGAAGATCGTATTTATATTTAATTATGTCTATAGATACCAACATTGCATCAATCGCTTCGTTTTCTGTAAAAGTAAAACCGCGGATTATTTTGGAATGGTACAGGTCCACACAGGAAAAAGGTATATGTTTGGAAGCTACACCTTTCTCAAACCAATCACTGTCCAGCTCTTGAAATTGCGGGTCTTTTCCGTTTTTCAAATATTTTACAGGGATTCCGCCTGGGACAGTACAACCTATTGATTTTATTACCCTCTGTATCTCTTTAAGAAATATTTCTTTAGTTATGTTATTGTATTGAGAGTTCCTTTTGAATATTATATTAATAGCTTCATCAAATGTGATATTTGATAGCCATTGTAGCAGAAGAATATACACTTTTGGATAATTGTAAGGTGCTCTTAACCGCATGTATGCAAAAAAAGTATCAAAAGTATTTTCTGGAAATAATGAAATATCTTTAAGTCCAATTATTATGGATAATTTCTCCTTAGTGATTCGAAATTTGTTGTAAAGATTTTTCAGTTCAAATACACCACATTCAATGCACTCTTCAAGGTTGTTGTATTTTAAAGTATTATGGGGTATGTATGCAACATTTGAAAAACAGTATTCAATGTCAAAGCTTATAAGTGGACAATTAAATGTTTGAGCCGCTGCTATACATTCCCTTTTTGCTGCAAATTCACATATTGTGTAGTCAATGCCGATCTCTTCAAGTGACTGCCTAAATGTTTCACATATTAAAACTGTGAATGAATTACCAAATTTATGTTCTCGTATTTTCTCTTTATAATCCGCATCCCCGCCTTTAAATATGAAATAACACTTCACATTTGCCTTCTTGAACATAATCAGGTATTCTTGTACAAACTTTGCTATTTTGTCAGACTCACATCCGAACTCATGGGATAGATTACTTTCTCTAAACAAATGATTCGCTAAATTTAGTCCATCTACTATAACAGTACAATCTTTTAAAATGTAAGGTTTCAGTACTTCGTCGTTGATGAATATATTAAATCCTTTAAGCCTCATTCTGAAACAAAAAAATAAATAAATGAAATTAAATACCTACTTAATTGATTTTCATTTGTAATATTTAACTATAATATTTAAGTTACATAATATATCAGTATATATTCATTTTTATTGGATGACAAAGTTGTTTCTACAAAGAAAAAAAATCAACAAATAATGTCCCTAGGTGCTCTTTCAAATATTTTTTTAACAATTTTATCCACTGTAGTCACAAACTACTTACCATAATAACATGATGTTAAGTTAAAAGTCAAATGGGAATTTAGAGGATAAACAGCTAAAAAAGTAGTACCTATTTGTAAAAATAAGGACACATACTTATAATAGCAGTTTAGAATTGCTATTAGATAGGACACACTGCATTTCACAATAATGAACTATAGAGAGACGAATGGTAAGTAACCTTATGGAAGACCATCATGTACATAATAACACTTGGTTGGGCTATTCAAGTAAGAGATTTATTCTCCTATCCTTACATTGTCTCTTATGCTCGGATATTGTTTACATAGCTATTTTTCATATTTTATAGTATAACGGATATCGACAGTAGGTACCTACTTGACAGTACAGTATCAAAATCACTAAAGACTGCCTGTCACCTTATGTTGAATGTAAAAATAAAGGATTGTGATTACATTTTAACTACTTAAATATTTAAGAGAAATTCGTAGGTACAGAATAATCTACAGACAGAACTATTTTATTATGTACTATATTTATTACTATATTTACAGTATTTATTATCCATTTTCAGTAAAAGTATTGCATACCTCGTTAGTATTTAATGGATTTTTAATTTTTAACCATTTAATTCTTTGGGGAATATAACAATAATTTTAATTATTACAATTTAATATATAGTAAGTATATCAAACATAATTTTGATAGCACCTTGTTCATAAATCAATTATTATTGTACCCTTTGCATTTACCTATGTAAATACAAAGACTATAAAAGTATATTTGTAAATACAAAAAATATATTACCTACTCTTGTACCTACATTTCCTAATTAAACAAGCAGTGCAGTAAATATTTTAAATAGTAAATTAATAATAGTAAATTATTTTCGGAATTTTTTTTATAAAAAAATACATCTATTGAAATTTAAACAAGTACAGTACCTACTTCAATTTGTGCAATTCTCTAGTGGTCTATAACCAACATTTATAGGTATAATATAAATTATTTGGCTTGTAAGGTTTTATAGATAAATACAAAGAAATACGATACCTACTTGTTACATATTTAATTACTGTTTCGGTACCGTAGGTAGGTGTACTTAATGTATCTAAATTTTTGATTTAATTCTATATTTCTGAAAAGAAAATGAATAAAATATACAATACTTACTTCTTTTTTTCTAATTAACCGCTTACTAGAATCTGAATCTCTAAAACCGAGTTTCACAAACACTAACTAAAATTGATTCTAATATGTACTTCAAATGTAGATATAGTAAATAATAAAGCGTGCGTAAGTATGTATGCGTTGCACTTGCACCTACTAAATTTTAATTCAATTATATAATTACTTATAGCACATAATTTCAATCGTCAGTGATTCTGATTTAACTGGATCTCGTAAATTTTATTTTTATGTTGGCGAATGTAAGTTTATTTCATTTCACGTTCTCGATGCTTCATTGTTCTTTCAGAAATATTTCAAATATATAAATAATATATTAAATTTAAATTAAAAATCAAAAACTATTTTTATATTTTTTGTTAATTTTCCTTATATCTCAAATGTCTATAAAATATTCATTAAGTATATTGTGTGTTCTGAAGAAAATTTTTATTTAGAAACTGCGTAAAACGGAACATTCATTCCACTGAATTGGAACAACCTCTTCCTCAGAATAATAGCTTTAGTTATTATTCTGAGGAATAACCATAAACCAACAATACGAGGAATATTTTAGATTCTTAGTGTTGCCATATGTAATATTATTTAATAATAGGAGGATTTCCTTAAAAAACGTACGTTGTCATTGAAAAGCGGGTTATCAATGTATTAGCACAGATTACTACGTAACTTATTAGGCAGCTTAAATTAGCTTAGACCATAGAGTACTTAACTAGCTTAGACTAATCTACCTAGTACTTTAAAATTATCATACGACAGTTCAATAAATCATTATTTTTGCAAAACGCTTTGTAAAATCCTCCAATTTAAAAATATGTCTTGCTCATTTATTAAATGTAAAAAAAATCGTACTAATGTAATAAAATTGATGGTAATAAAAAATACATTGAAATATCAAAAATTGTAGAAATAATAAGGAAAAAAATAGAACAAATTAGTCATGCAAAAGACAGCCTAGGTAGGTACACAAAGATTAAGTTAGGGGGTACTGAACCCTAAGCTTTGGTCGAGATCAATTTATTAAAATATGTATAATTAACATTCTTATAGATCGATTAATGTGTTTTTTGATAATATTAATTTAAAGAAAATTGTAAATAGAAAAGTGAAATATATGTTGACATACGGTAGTATCAAAAGGTATAATATTAGGGTTGCTATACATAATATAGTCTGGCCGGCATAGCCGGAATGTATCTAGATCTGGTACAAATGGTAGAATCTCGAATATGTGTAGAAAAACTGTCAAGCTTTAAAATGATCATTATAGCAAATTATAGCAATTGTTAAATTATAGTTTGCATATTTAGTCTACTTTAAAAACTTTCTTATTAATAACTAGCTGTTGCACGCGACTTCTTATACAATATAGCCTACTAGTTGGTGCCCGCGACTTCGCCCGCGTAACTTTATACGATATAACATATAGTTTTATTTAAGTTTTCTTGAAGCTTTCTATAGGCGAAAGAATTTACAAAATTCGTCCAAAAGTTTTTGAGTTTATTCATTACAAACATACAAAAATATAATATTAGTATAGAAAAACTAGTCGTTTATGGTTAAAATCGCCAAGTCTAATATTTAAAAAGAAACGCTTAACTTCATAAAAAATACTAAAGGTAATACAATTTCTCTTTATTTAATTAGACATAAGTATTAAAATATACATAGGTAAATTCTTTTAATAGAAAACACACTTTGAATTTATATAAAAAAAATATATATGAGCAATAAAAAATACAAAATACCTCCAATCTTATTTATTAATAAACAAACATGTAACAATTGTTTCAAGAATAATTTTCAAATCTTTTAAACCTAAGTTTATACCTATTACAAATAAAAAATCGTCACATGTCAAAAAAGTCTTAAAAGTCTAAATAGATACCGAAACAAAAGACAAAAACAAAATTGAAGCATACAATATTTTTTATATATAGTTCATGCGGACATTAATAAAAAAAATTAAAAATGTAATACCTACAACTAATTCTAAGTAGATAAAAATTGTAATATCGACGGCGACCTTTAATTAACATAATTTGACACAAAGTTAAGAAAAAGTATAGTTTTAATACTTAAATCAAATTTAAATTATATCTATATATACCTATAATAACGTGGAAGTTGCAGTCTTGCATCAGTTTAATAATATTAGAGATCGGCGGTTTCACCAAAATACGCCAAATTTAATATATATATATATATATTAAATATATATATATATAAATCAAAAATGAGATAGGAGGTATTTCACCGTCGATATGTACCCAAACAAAATTAAGGGCTAGAGAAATAAATTCTAAAAATTAATATAAGTAAGTATGGAAAAAAAACCGTAAATACACACTAAATCAATATATTTTGTTAATACTAATTTAAAAGTATAAACTCTCTCTTAAACTTAAAAGAACAAACGACTCCTTGCGTATCTTGAGGATAATGACCTCCTAAATGATTGGATTCCGCCAGAGAAGGTCTACTGGTGATCTCCTCATATACGCCACGCACTTATGGAGTGAGGCCATTGAGAGGCACGGCGAGGCACTTGCTGTGTCTCTCGACATCTCGAAGGCCTTCGACAGGGTTTGGCACGACGGACTTGTAGGCAAGCTTCCTTCCTACGGCATCCCTCCTGGCCTTTGTAAATGGATATCGGATTTCCTGGGGGAAAGATCAATACGAGTAGTAGTTGATGGATGCTCGTCTGATCTTTTGGGTGTCAATGCCGGTGTCCCCCAGGGATCCGTACTCTCAGCCACTCTTTTTTTGCTGCATATAAATGACCTGTTGGCAATGCCTGGTACTTTTGGATATGCCGACGACAGCACAGTGGTTGAGAGGTACATTTCCGACGCACGAGCCAGCACTCAAGAGATAAGCTCCCTGAGTGTAGACATGGTCTGCAGATTGGACCAGACCCTGAAAATTGTCTCCGACTGGGGTGACGCGAACTTGGTCAGATTCAATGAATCGAAGACTCAAAGCGTGTCTTTTTTCTGCGAAACGGAGTCCATTTGACCTGAACCCGTCATTCCGGGGAGTGTCTGTTCCAATCACAGATCACATGCAACTCCTTGGTGTAGACCTTAATGCCAATCTGAACTTTGGTAGGCATATCGAATCCATTGCCAAAACGGCTGCCCGATAATTGGGCATCCTTTCCAAGGTTAGGCGGTACTTCACTGCGAGACAGCTCCTAAACTTATATAAAGCACAAGTTCGATCCTGCATGGAGTACTGCTGCCACCTCTGGGATGGGTCTGCCCGATATCAGTTGGCTGCACTAGACTCGATTGAAAGGCGAGCTAAGAAACTCATTGGCGACGACTCCCTTGTGGAGTCTCAACTTCAAAGCCTGCAGCATCGCCGAAAAGTAGCATGCCTATCAATTTTCTATCGTCTGCACCATGGAGAGTGTGCGTCCATTCTCTTCGATTTGATCCAACCGGAACAGTTCCACTTGCGAAACACGAGGCGCGGGCGGGGATTTCATCCCTTCGTGGTTGAAGTTCCTCGGTCACGCACGAAGCGTTACAGTTCCACCTTCCTTGTCCGAACTGCTAAGGAGTGGAACTCACTGCCTGCGTCTGTGTTTCCCCAAAATTACAACCTCGGGGTCTTCAAACGTAGGGTAAATGGGCATCTACTAGGTAAGCGTGGTCCACCTTCGGCTGCATCTGCACCTAACATCAAGTGAGATCGCGGCCAAGCGCTGCCTTGATTTAAAAAATAAAAAAAATGGTTTATTTTTATGGACCATTTTTTTTTTTCAATACGATTTCTTAACCTTTTTTAAAGTAGATTATGATATTTTTATAATAAATATGTAATTTTTTTGCAATATGTTTTTAATGTTTTGTTCTTTTTTGTTAGGTTTAAATACTTAGCAAAAAAAAATTTAAAAATTTAATTACAAAATATTGAGCAATTTTTACTTATGCTTACACGCTAGTGCTGACCGCGGTTGGTTAATATTGTGAGTGACCCTTCCTTGGAATACATATATAAATAGTTCTAAAATTTTTAATTTCAATTATTAAAATTTAGTTAGATTTTATTCTGTATGATTTTTCTCTTATTATACATACAATAAAATTTTGTAAAGTTATAATCGAAGTAATAATCGATAATGACAATAAAATAAACTACTGGGATTACTTTCAACTATTTCATGAAGGCTCTGTAGTTGTTTACGAGGCTTGCAAGGCAAGTGACTGCCGTCGGGCAAGATTTTAAAATTTCCATACCAAAGTTTATACCACTTTTGTCATTAGAGTGTGCAATGATAAAAATAAGTGCAATGATCTTGATAAATATTATAAATTAATTGACCATTAAATACTTTCCTATACACTGTATTCATGTATGGAGCACCACACAAATTATTCAAATAATTTAATTTTTCCAGAGAAATTGCGTATTCATAAAACGCATACAGTAGTTTCTTATCTGCAGTCTCAATTTTAGTAAAATATTTTGCCAAAACTGCCTTTCTAAGGACAAGACGATCTGCTTGTGTGACTAAATCGCTTTTCTCGACAAGCACATCATTCAATATTACATGTGACAATATAACACTGAAAACCAAATTTTCCACGTCCTTTTCATACAATTTGCCCTTTTTACGCGAAAAGTAAACCAAACTAATAATGAACAATTTCTTTTTATCAGGTATACTATCCAACAATTCAAAGTCAAATGGCACAAATTGTACAGTTTCTGATAAGAAATGATTGAACAGATATAGTCCATCAATTTCTTTCCATCCATTCTCAAAAACACTCGTAACTGCCACATACTTGGGTTTTCGTATACACTTAACTTCACGCAATATCCATTCTTCTACAACTGTTGGTTTTATTAATTCACCAATTACCTTTATTAAGGTGAATCCTTCGAAGGATTCGTGTTGAAAATCTGTCAGAAGATCATACGCATATTTTTCAATGTCTATAGAGAACAACTTTGGATCAATTTCTTCGTTTGCTGTAAAACTTAAACCGCGGATTATTTTGTAATGATATAGGTTCACATAGGGGGCCGCTATATGGTTGGAAGCTATTCCTTTCTTGAACCAATTGATGTCCTGCCTTTCAAATCGAGCGTCTTTCCCACTATACAAATATTGTAACGGTATTCCACCTTGAATGGTGCAATCTATAACATTGAACACCTTCTGTATCTCTTCAATAAATATTTCCATAGTTACGTTATTGTATTTAAAATCGCATTTAAAAATTTGATTAATAGCTTTATCAAATGTGGTATTTGATAGCCATTGTAGCAGAAGAATATACACTTTTGGATAATTGTAAGGTGCTCTTAACCGCATATATGCAAAAAAAGTATCAAAAGTTTTTTCTGGAAATAATAAAATATCTTTAAGTCCAATTATTACGGATAATTTCTCCTTAGTGATTCGAAATTTGTTGTAAAGATTTTTCAGTTCAAATACACCACATTCAATGCACTCTTCAAGGTTGTTGTATTTTAAAGTATTATGGGGTATGTATGCAACATTTGAAAAACAATATTCCATGTCAAAGCTTATAAGTGGACAATTAAATTTTTGAGCCGCTGCTATACATTCCCTTTTTGCTTCAAATTCACATATTGTGTAGTCAATGCCGATCTCTTCCAGTGACTGCATAAATGTGTGAAATATTAAAAATTATTACAGCAAATTTATGTTCTCGAATTTTCTCCTCAAAATCCGCATCCCCGCCTTTAAATATAAAGCAACACTTCACATTTGCTTTCTTGAACATAATCAGGTATTCCTCAACAAACTTCGCTATTTTATCACACTCGCAACCGTATTCGTGGGAGAGCTTACTTTCTTCAAACAAAGTATACGCTAAATTTGTCTTACTATAACGGTACAGTCCTTTAGCGTGTAGGGTTGTAACATTACATTGGTGATGAATGAATTAAAACCTTTAAGCTTCATCTGAAATTTAAAAAAAGACCAGTTTATTCTGTCTCTATCGCTACTTAAAAAAAAACTAATATACATAATAATATCTCACTGGTTACCCGTTAGCCCACTAAGGATTAGCTGATCTTACCTTTTTTAAGACTTCAAGTTATCACACGCAAGCAGGTTTCCTGTTTTATTATTCTTCGCCGTTTCAGCAGGTGAATTTTTTCTAATGTTCCAATAAAGTCGAAAATAAATACCCTTAGGCCTTAACCTTGCGCCTGGTCTAGCAGACGAGCGGTCTATCTGACTGGCTATCGCTGGGTGAGACTGGCTTCATATATAAGCAAAAGATAAGATTGTGTTGACGAATCATAGGTATCCAAAATTACCTAATTACCTAAATTTCTTAGAACATCATAGTTTAGGTAAATACATACCAAATGACTGCGACTGCCCAAATGACTGCGAAACGCACATTTTGTAATCCTCCTCCGGGACTTTTTGAACTCCGGGGAATCCCGGACGGATGGCAGCCCTAGCATACGTGACTAAGCGCACGCGTGGTGGCGTTATCGGGAAAGCGATTAATTGGTTTGATAATTTTCGTGCAAATTGCACTGCAAATTGTACTAAGATGAATCAAAGACTATATAAGTATATTTGGGAGTAACCAATGAGATGAATGATTGGTCTCGCTGCGCTCGACTAGATACCGCCGTTGTACTTGTAAAATGCGGCAAAAAAATACTACGCCGAATTCGGCGTACCCGAGCCAGTATTTAAGTATATTAAGTAGAAGTATCACATATTTAAGTAAAATATATTATGATATATTTCAAAGCAATTCCGTTGTCTCTTTCTGGTAAAATCTTCAAACAATACATATTTTTTTAGTATTTAGCGTTTGTTTAAACTTTCATTCACACTCAAAAATTACTTGCTCGCAGAGATATACTATTTCGTTGTTATTACATTAGATATACATACCTAAATAGTTTTAAATAAATATGAAGAGTACCTAAACTAATAAAAAATGACTTTAAATAATAAAAAATACTTTATAGTTTTCAAGTCAATCTCAAAATTATTACATTTTTGATATTCATTACATTTTTTAATTGAAAAAAAAGTGAAATAATAGAGGGCAGTTATTTGTTGTTATTGACAGTAATATATTACAAATTTCTCACATCACATTTTTAAAAAAAATCTATTATAAAATTATAATATTTATTACATAATTATGTAATTATAGAGAAAACTCAGATTTACCTACGTCAAATATATTTTCAAAGAGAAAATTGTAAATTCAAAAATTATTGTAACTGTGCTTTTTGAAGTCATTTAACCAAAACTGGGAAACACAAACTTTATATTAATTACTAACTTTATTTTAATTACTAGCTGACCGGGCAAACGTTATTTTGCCGAAAAAAAATCCTACAACCTATTCTCAGACCTACCGAATATACTTACTACACAAAAAAATTAATAAAAATCATTCGACCGTTTCGGAAGAGTTTTGTTACAACCTCTGTGACACGAGAATTGTATATATGGATAATTATGCAAACGATAATTGCATTTCAAAAATACAATTGCATTCAAAAATAGCAAACGGAGGAAATTGACATTGAACATTACCTAAATCCACGTCTTGAGTCTAATTTATTTAATACGTTTTTGTTGTCTTAAATAAATAATTAATAAATGCCTGAAACAGGCAGACTGATCTCTTTCAGACAAAAAAAGCGCAACAGCTAACATAAAAAAAATTGAAATATTGTGAGCAGTTTTACAATATTTCTAATTTTATGTTATTGCCACTCACTTTTTTTTGTTTTTTAAGATTCAATATTACATAAAACCAATTATCTAGCATTGTATATATATCGTGGGCAGATCGTAGGTAAAGTATGAAATCAAAAATCTTTCACCAAAAGTCAGAAATAGGTGCTACGAGGAGCGGAGTGAAGCAAAGCGAGGAGGAGCGTGTTAGATTTATATGGAAATAAATTTGGGGAGCCGAGCGAAGCGGAGCGGAGTGAAGAGACCCTCTCAGTTTTAACAGAAATATGATAATATCATGATAAGCCCAATTCTACGATGTGCCGACGACATAATATATACACTCGACCAAAAAGAAAAAGGGTCGGTTAGAAAATCTTCAATATCTTCTAAAGTTCCTGACCTACTTAGCTATAAAAGAAATAAAGTCTAAATTAAAGAATATTTTAATGTGCTTAAATAAAAATAAAAATAATTTAGTCCTAATTTCATAAAGCTAGGTCAGGTACTTTTGAAGATATTGAAGATTTTCTAACACTTTCTTAGTATTTTGCATTTATAATTATTTCTGAAAGACCAAATGTTTTTGCTTTCGCGGTTTTGTGCGTCCACAGATACCTTTAATTAATTAATTAAATATTAATTTTAATAAATATACATTTATTTTAAAGTCCTAATTAGCTAATTCCATATATTCCATATTTTATACTTGGACAAAACATCAATTGATATCACTTTTAAAATAAAATTATGTTAAAACAAAAAGTTTAAAAAAAATATTATGATGAATATCGGAGACGGAAGCTAAAAGAAAAATTAGTGACTCATTATCCGCGTGTGGACTTTATATACTGAGTCCAATGAACTCACTATCATTCAGTCACTCGACGGACACTGTCGTGCGTACACGTGACACTTCAAAAATACAGAGAACTTTTGTGGACAAATTTAAATATATTTTCGATATTTGAATTATAGTTATACGGATAACATAATATACATAGTTACACGGTTACACGTAAGAACGGTACCGTATCTTTCTTTTTGCTTCCATCTACAATTACTTACATAGTAAATTAAAAATTAAATATTTAATCAAATTTGAAAGGACTAAACTTATGCATTATAAGTTATGTCATATTAAAATACTTGTATAAACATACCTACCAAATACTTTATTAGAATATAAAATATGCTAATAAAACATATAATAATATGAATAATATGAATATGAATAATATGAATATGAATAATATGAATATGAATAATATGAATATGAAATATTATTAGGGGCTTGACACAGACATTGTAGTGGGGCTTGAGTACAGGGCTTGGGTGAGTACATCGAAGCCCTGTACGTTTTCAGGAGATATTCAAAATGTATGTAAGGAGGGGCGTCATGCCTTAAATTCTCCTCAATAAAGAGATCACCATCACCATTGTAACACTCATCTATGGCGTGTAAAATATTACAAATTAATTTTCCATTGATAACATGCCTATAAGTTGTAGTTCTGTATGCACCACCGCACAAAGTATTCAAATCGTTTAAACTCTGGAGACAAACGACATATTGATACAAATGATATTGAAGATTCGCGAGTGTGTCTTTTGATTTTCTTGATTTAGTAATAGTCTCCTTGATCTTTCTAAATTCTAAATTATCAAATATTTTGACGTTTCCATCGTCCGGCAAACTTGAGGGCACACTTGTCAACATTACACGTGACAATAAAACACTGTATACTAAATTCTTCGCATACATTTCGCCCTTTTTACGTGTAAAATAAACCAAGCTGATTACGAGCATCTTTATATCTTCAGGGACACGCTCTAAGTGTTCAAATTCAAACTGCATTGTTATGTATAAGAAATGTTCGAAAAGTTTAAGTTTTTTTAAATCATTCCATCCATTCTCAAAAACACATGTTGTTGCCACATACATTGGCTTTTGTATAGACTTCTCATTTCTCAATAAATATTTCTCTAAATCTGTTGGTTCTATTAATTTACCAAAGTATTTTATTAAAGTGAATCCTTCGAGGGTTTCCCAACTAAAATTTGTTAGTAGATCGAAAGCATATTTAGTAATGTCTAAACACAACATTGTAGGATCAATTATATCATTTTCTGTAAATGTAAATCCGTGGATAATTTTGAAATGGTATAGGTCCACGTAGGAGACTGCTATGTGCTTGGAGGCTACTCCTTTCTCGAACCAATCAATGTCTCGCCTTATAAATTGAGCGTCATTCCCATTATACAAATATTGTATAGGATTTCCACCTTTGATGGCGCGCTTTAAAAAATCTTCTGCCATCTCTGTCTTTTCAATAATTTTTTCCTTAGTTATCTTCGCGTATTTGATATCGCATTTCAATATTTGATTTATAGCTTCATCAACTGTTATATTTGACAACCACTGTAGCAGGTGAGAATATACTTTCGGATAATCATAAGGTGCTGTTAACTGCAAGTTTTCAAAGAAACAAAAAAAAGTATCTTCTGGAAATATTGTAATGTCCTTTAATACTATTAGGAGAGCCAATTTGCACAAATCAATTTTGAATGTATTATAAAGGTTTTTCAATTCAAACAAACCACAATTTATGCCATTGTCATTTTCGTTATATTTTAAAGTGTTGACAGGTATGAATGTAGTATTTGAAAAGAAATGTTCCATGTTGAAGCCTATCAGTGGACAGCCAAATGTCTGCGTTGCAGCTACACATTCACTTTTTGCTGAAAATTCACATATTGTGTAGTCAATGCCCATCTCTTTAAGCGTCTGTCTAAATGCTTCATATAACAACACCGTGTACTCATTGGAAAATTTATTATTTAGACATTGCGTCGTATAGCACAAATCTCCGCCTTTAAATATAAATAGACACTTCACATTTGCCTTTTTGAACATGCTCAGGTATTCTTTTATATGATTTGCTATTTTGTCACATTTGCATGCAAACTTGTGGCAGAGTATACATTCTTTAAAATAATGATACGCAAAATTTGTTCCATCTACAATGACAGTGCAGTCTTTTAAAAAATAAGGCTTCAATATTTCATCATCGACGAATTTGTAAAATCCTTTAAGCTTCATTCTGAAAAATAAAGAAAAATGTACTTAATATAACTTTTTTTTTCGAATGGCTTAATTAAATGACTATGATAAAGATTTTGGAGTTTACTCCTTAAGAATCGATTTTAAGAAAAAGTAAAATCAAAATTGTCACACGGTAACTATGCGTTACGCGTTAGTTTAAATTTTAGAATATCTCTGAAGTTTCCGAGATATTGCGCCATCTACCAATATATCTGAAACGAGAATATGTTACGTAATAATACATCCTTGCGAAAACTAGATGGCACCGGTAATCATTCGAACAGAGATGGCGCTGATATTAATTCGTTATGATAAATGTTTTTATAATTTTTATTATGTTTTTTTATTATGTAATCGTTCGTAAAGAGTAAACTCCAGTCGTGCGTCGAAGCTGACACACACACTTTTTATTTGCACTAACACACATTTCTACAAGATCTTAAACGACACGTTTGGTCTAGTGGCTAGTAACCCTTGCTGCCAAGCGGTCGCGGGTTCGAATCCCGCTAGAGGCAAATGTTATATGTTAAGTTAACATTTAAGTCATATTACCTTTGTACCTGAGTCATGGATGTTTTATATTTATAATATGCATGTATTTACAAAAAAAAGTATTGTATGTAATTTATCAATTGGCTCCACCGGACAAAGTAATTAATTAAATTATTTTTAATTATAAATTTAACAAGGTATTTAATTATAAATTTTCCTTAACCATATACTTAGGTTTTTAATAAATGAATGAAAAAATATGTTTTACTATATATTTTTTTAAAACAATACAAGACAATACAAACAAATAAACAAACAAACAAATCTTTCTTCTTTATATAGGTAATAAAATAGTATAGACATAGACTATATAGATAAAATAATTATATTTATGAAAAATTTTTTTTTGTTACTTTATTAATTAGAAACACAAATTTTACTTACTTTTATAATTACTTATGTGTTACATAATTAATGTGTTATTTTAATTTTTCTTGTATTGCTTTTCACTTTTAGTTGAAATTGTATGTGTATTTCCTTTCAATTTATCTATTTCTTTCTAAATCTCTTTTTGTGAACTACTGTTCATACAAGCATGTGTACCAACTATATTCCAAAATTAAAATAGAAATAAAACTTGATATCTACCCTCAAAAAAAGTAATGAGTGAACCATAAATGAACGATTGGTTTCGCTGCGTTCGACTAGATACCGCCGCTCCTACTTGTAAAATGCGGCAAAAAATACTACGCCGAATTCGGCGTACCCGCGCCAGTCACACTGCAAACTGTCTGTGATGTGTACGTGCCGAATGTTTTATTAAATTTTGAGCATAATAAAATGCCAGTTTGCGTAGTGAAACTGTGTAAAAATATAATAAAACTGTGTAAAAAGTGATAAAAAGTGACGATGTTTTACACACTACAATAAAAAACTGCCGCATTTACGGAGCTATCGTTTTTGTATAGTACTCTATCTAGTCGAGCGTAGCGAAACCAATGTAATAATCATGGAGTGAACATTGAATTAAAGTGATTGAGTAATATTAAGAGAGTGAGGTATAGCGATCTTTTCATTAATCAATCAATCAATACTAATAATAAATCTGAAAGTGTAGGTATTTTATGTATATGTATGTTCCTCCATAACTCCTAAACGAATTAACTAATTTTCATGAAACTTGGTAGATAAACATTTAGACTTACGGGACACAGGATAGGCTACTTTTTTCACGCGGACGAAGTCGCGGGCGCCAGCTAGTTATTAAATAAATCGTTTATTATATTCATATCGATTTTAATTTCAGGAAAAGCTTTACCAGGAGATACAGAATGTAATCGGAGAGGAAAGAAGACCAGTAACAGATGACGATTTGCATCAAATGGTTTATCTGGACATGGTATTCAAGGAAATCATACGATTGTTTCCCATCGGAGCCATGTTACAAAGAACTATAACAGAAGATGTTGCTTTAAGTAAGAATACCTGTATTTTTATGTAAACACTAATTTCGTAAATACATAAGTATTTTCCTATTATTTTTAACTAGCTGTTGCACGCAACTTCGTCCGCTTACTCGCTGATAATATAGCTTCCCAACGGTGAAAGATTTTTTCAAATCGGTTCAGTACTTAGTTTCGGAGCCTATTCAATGTAAACAAACAAACAAACAAACAAACAAACAAAGAAATTTTTCCTCTTTAAGTATAATATTTTTAAACAACAACGCCTGACGCTCAAACGAGGTTCGATTAAGTATATGTAACTGTTACTTGACCTGATATGATACTGCAGCATCAAGTAGTGCGGGATACCTAACTCCTTAGCAATTTACAGCAGATATAGCTTGTTTGGGCTCACTGGAAAGTCTAGGGTTAATTTAAGTACGAAGTCACGGGCACAGCTAGTTTATAAATTAATCTGAGTCTTACTTAGTTATGAAGCTTCATTATTTATTTAATCGGCCATAGTCAGATTTATCTGACAATTATTTTCGTGTCCATTTCGCCAGAGCCGTATATATACGACAAACATCTCTACTTGTATAATGTTTTTTAATCATTGCGTTGCTTTCTATTAAAAAAATATATCAGTTTACGAGTCAAGCGCCAGGGGCATAACAACTCCTACAATCCCTTTAAGAAAAAAAGAAAGAAAAGAAATTTTATTGAGGCAATAAAAATAGCACATGCACACAAGAACAAGATAAAACAGAAAAAACTTAATTATATTGGCAATACTTGCCATACTGTCATATTTGCCAGTGCATGCACCAGTGCATTGACCCAAATATAGGCACCCAACTCAGCATATGCTGTGTGTGCAACGAGTCACACACAGCGATGATCTTCCGCTGGGAACCTCATACTTGGCTTCACGGACGCCCGACCAAGTCCATAATGATACAACTAAATCTATACTTACTAATATATAAAGCTGAAGAGTTTGTTTGTTTGTTTGTTGGTTTGAACGCGCTAATCTCAGGAACTACTGGTTCGAATTGAAAAATTCTTTTTGTGTTGGATAGATCCAAGATAGATCATTTATCGAGGAAGGCTTGCGACTAATAGGAGTGAAGAAACAGTCGAAAATGTGGAAAAAAAAAACGGGGAAAATCTTTGAGGGCTTCCGTTGCGTGCGCTGCGAAAACCGTTCGAGATACCCAAATGATTCCCAAAATAACTATTCCACGCGGACGAAGTCGCGAGCACCAGCTAGTAATAAATAATGTCAATCTACAATAACATAAACAAATAAAAATAAGTGAGGAACCAGCAAATACAATTAAGGCTGTCTTTAAGGGTTAGAGACAACCTTTACTTGTTACTATCTGGCTTTAATTATATTTCAGAGTCATACGTTTTACCCGCTGGCTGTTCGCTTGTCATTCCAATATTCCAACTACAGCGAGATCCAAGGTATTGGTCAAATCCCAACGACTTCGATCCGGAACGGTTTAATCCGGAAAATACGAAGCTTAGACATCCCAATTGCTACATACCATTCAGTTTAGGACCAATGGATTGTTTAGGTAAGCTTATATAATACCTAATTAATTATTACTCATATATTAATTCTATAAAGTTATTCGATTTCAATTTTCTCAGATTACAACTTAGAAAATCACCTTTGGCATTTACTTACAAATGTTTAATTCACTTGGAGAAATATCGCAATTCCAGAAAGTTCAAGTCAAAGTTCAACCAGTTGAACTAATTGGAAAAAAATTTCCACTTATTTCAACTTTTTTAATTTTTAATTTAATGAATTAAATAATTAATTAAATTAATTAAATTATTAATTTGTATTAATAAGAACATTTGTATGTTAAGTTCCTGTGGGATTTTCAAAAAAAGGAACTACAGCGCGTAGGTAGTGGCAGGCACAGCTAGTAATTACACATGTATTCAATGTTTACAATTTATATTTTCAGGTCGGTACTTTGGAACTAAATTGGTGAAAATGTTGTGCGTACGCGTCATCCAACAATTCAAACTGTCATCCTCTCAATCGTACAAGGACCTACGTTTGAATATATCTATATCGGTGGCTTCTGTCAACGGGTTTCCTGCAACTCTCCATCCAAGAAACACGACGAAACAAGAAGATTATCGATAGAACTAGGGATAAGTGAAAAAAAAATGGAAAACTAGTGGGGATAGAAGGAAGGGCTGACAAAATCGTGTACAAAATAAAAATATTTTAATATATCATTATTATTTTTTATTTGTTTAACAGAAAAAATTATGGTTATGAGCTTTTTAGCCATCCCGACCAACTTCTTTGACATATTAAGTTCTATAGCAACGCCTTGTACTTGTTGAGTGAAAAAAAAATTAATGTAGTTAGGTACCTATATCTATTTTATAAAGTTACGCGGACGAAGTCGCGTGCAATAGCTAGTGTTAAAAAAAATTAATATATTTTTTTATCATTTTAATCGTTTCTGATATCAAAAAAAAATTAAAAATAAGTCATATTGGTTTTCAATTATTTAATATAAACTATATCACACTTAAAAAATTGTACATTATGTTGAAAATATGTTCAATGCGCAAAGCATAGGCTGTGTATGGAATTGTTTTGACTAAGTAAGTAAACTACCTACAATTAGTGGGTAACAGCTACACCTCTTACTTTACTACGGCGTCAAAATTTAGTATAGTAGGTCCTTCACCCATCTGTTTACCAAAGGAAAGTTTATTTTATCTATAGTTATCTATAAGAAAATTATAACTTTGATAGTAATGTAGTTACGTGCGAAAATTCGTTCTTGAATTTTATTATTGCATGGCTTCGAAATTTGAAAAACGGAACAAGAAAAGATGTGCGCCAGAGAAGCATCAAGTAGGTGTTCTGTGTAATAAAGAAGGTCACAGCATAGCAGCTAGTTTTTTTTTTTAATTAAAGATATAAGCATAGGCCACACAATCGCGATTTACTTTCTCATAGATAACAATTGATAACTTTTAGTCTGATAATCAAATGGGTGAAGTACAACCTCTCTTTGAGACATCTTTGACCATAACATTAGATTCAAAACAGCTGATAAATGTCAAAAATCGCAATTAAAGTAACTCAATAGTATTTCATGTAATATTAGATAAAAATGCTTAATAAATTTCATATGTAGGTCGACACAAAATATAATGTTACAAAGTGAATGAAAAACTAATTGAAATTTAAGCAAAAATTTAAATTTAATATATTATTTAATTTGAAAGACATTACTTAAAAAATAATTTTATAAGGATAACTTCAATATAAATTATATTGAAATTTCAATCAAATATTTTTACCTATATCAAGTATTATTTGTAAGATATATATTTTGTAACTTAGGTACATTAGGAACACATAACATGAACAAGTCAAAATTTATTAAAAAAAAAGTATAATAAAATTGATATGTAATAACAATATAATATATTTTTATCACAATGATATCTTTACTTTCTATTCACGATAGATACAAATTCCCTTTTTTGTCCTCTTTATGAAATAACTTGTACAAAAATATTTTCAATTTCTTTTTTCATCCCTAACCAGAACCACAGATTTATCTTATATACTGAGTCCAATGAACTCACTATCAATTGTGCATACACGTGCTGACGGACACTGCACGCATTGACAGCATTTTTAAAATAAAATTAAATAAAATCATAACTTAACAGTTACTTAGTCAATAATAAAATACAGTAAAACAAGTCAGTCACACAAGAATAGACTGCAAATACTTGTGCATTATAAGGCCTCGTATTCACTAGGGGACAAAATATGTCCCGCGACACGTGTCGCTCGATATTGCGCGATTTGACCCTGTACGAAAAAGGTCGCGAGACATGTTGCGGGACATGTCGGACGACATCGCTCGTCATGTGCCGCAACATGTCGGGCGTCATGTCGCGGGACATTTGTCCCCTAGTGAATACGAGGCCTAAGTTAACTATAACATATTAAAATATAATATAAGTAATTAACATTACAATAAAAATCGTTATTTATAAATTCAAATTAATAAACATTTGTCGAAGACTTTCATAGCGTGAGAAAACCGAATGGCAAGGCTTAATAACCATCTCGATAAAGCGTAACCCATTACCCCCATAATAGTTCACTATGGTTTTACACATATTATAAATTAATGTAGCATTAAACACTTTTCCATAAACTGTAGTTTTGTATGGAGCACCGCACAAAGTATTTAAATAATTCAAGTTCTCCAAGCAAATTACGTATTCGTTCAAGTTATATTGAACATTCGTGTTCATAAAGTGTAAAGTGGTATATGAGGAAAATTTCTCCTTGAGCGATTTAAAGCTTTCGTCATTTTCATTGTCCATATTCAACATTACATATGACAATAAAACACTGTATACTATATTCCTCGCACACTTCTCCACATTGTTACGTGAAAAATAAACCAAGCTGATATAGAGCATCTTCATGTCTTCATGGACACCCTCCAAGTGTTGAAAGTCAAACTGCATTGTTTCCTTTAAGAAATGTTCGAAAAGTTTAAGTTCTTTTATTTCATTCCATCCATTCTCAAAAACATTTGTAACTGCCTCATACATCGGTTCTCTTATAGACCTCTCTGCTCTTAATATATTTTTCTCTGCCTGTGTTGGTTGTATAAATTCACCAGAGTATTTTAATAAAGAGAATCCTCTTAGAGATTCCTGTTGAAAATTTGTCAGAAGATCGTATGTATATTTAATAATGTCTAGAGAAAACAATTTTGGATCGATTATTTCTCTTTTATTAGAATTAAACCCGCGAATAATTTTGTAACGGTACATCTCCACGTATGAGACTGCTATGTGCTTGGAAGCTATACCTTTCTTGAACCAATCAATATCTCCGCATTTGAATTGAGCGTCATTTCCATTAAATAAATATTGTACAGGTATACCACCTTGAATGGTGCGATTTATGAATTCAATTGATTTCTGTATCTTTTCATTAAATGTTTTCTTAAGTACATTTTTGTATTCGAGTTTGAATATTTCATCAATAGCTTCATCAAATGTGATCTCCGAAAGCCATTTTAGCAGATCTGTATATCCATAAGGTTCTGTTAACTGTATGTTTTTAAAAAAACTAACAAATGTATCTGCTGGAAACATTGATGTATCCTTTAGCACTATTAGCAGAGCCAATTTCTCTTTAGTAATATGATATTTGTTGTAAAAGTTATTAATTTCAAATACCTCACAACCGATGAACTTTTCGTTATCTTTAGGTTTCTTTAAAGTGTGAATAGGTATGTATGGGGTATTTGAAAATATATATTCCATATTTAAGCCTATTAGTGGACAATTTAATTTCTGAGCCGCTGCTATACATTCAAGTTTTGATGAAAATTCACATATTGTGTATTCAATGCCCAACTCATCAAGTGACTGTCTAAATGTTTCATACAATAAAACCGTGTGCTCATTCCTACCTTTATTATTTTTTATTCTTTCCATATAATTCTCATCACCACCTTTAAATATAAAAATACATTTCACATTTGCCTTCTCGAACATGCTCAGGTATTTTTTTATATGCTCTGCTATTAAGTCACACTCGCATCCATGTCTGTGTAGAAGCCCACTTTGTTGAAAACATTGATACGCTAAATTTGTTCCATCTACAACGACAGTGCAGTCTTTTAAGACATAAGGTTGCAGATTTTCATCAGCAGTCATGAAATGGTGAAATCCCATAAGCCTCATTCTGAAAAAAAGAAAGAATGTGATCTTAGATTAATAATGGTCTCGCTGCGCTCGACTAGATACCGCCGGCGTAGGTACTTGTCAAATGCGGCAACAAATACTACGCCGAAGTCGGCGTATTCGAGCCAGTCACACTGCAAGCTGTCTGTGTTTTATTAAATTTTTGGCATAATCCGAAGTAAAATGCCAGTTTGCGCAGTTAAACTGTGTAAAAATATAATGAAACTGTGTAAAAAGTGATAAAAAGTGACGATGTCTTACACACACAAACACATGTCTTACATTATTATTATTTTTAAAATTATGTGTAGGTTATTTTATATTTTAAAGATGACAAAAAGAATAGTACACTGAGTTTCTTTCCGGGTTTCTTCTCAGCATCGTCATCTTGGCTTATTTTTCCGTAACCCTGGTAAATTTAAATTTATAATGATCATAAGTTTAAGGCGACGGAAGCCATCTACATACTATCAAGTAAATCACCAGTTTGTCTGTCCACCATATCTAATTTTAAAAAAATCACAATTTTACTTACTTTAGTTACAACAGGTACTCGTACATAAATTTATTATTTTTAATTTTCCTATATTCCTATTCAACATTAACTAAAATTGTATTTTCCTTTTAAGACTTTAAACTTTTATATAGGTATACTTAACTAAATCTCTTTTCGCGAACTACTGTATAGAAATACCCTTCTCCGTGTCGAAACTTTAAAATTGAAATTAAACTACCCTCAAAAAAAGTAATAAACAGTGGGTAAGAAAATTTAGTCATAAAAATGTAAGTTTTGTTTTAAGTGATCACTTGAAATATATAAAATAACAATTTGGAATTTATTCAAAATATTAAAAAATGCATTTAAATTATTGTGTGAACGAATAATAGGCAAATATATTATTATTTTCAAATAAAAATTTGGAATTTGCGTGCAACGGAACGGTTCATTGAATATTCTTAGTGTTGCCATAATATGACACTGTGTCACTTTTGTTACTTTAGGCACCCGCCATAGACAGCGACCTTTGAATACACAGAGATATACTATTTCGTTGGCCATAGACGGTTATATATTACACTATTCAATTTGTAGGAAGCCAATTTAGGAAATCGGAATGTGTAATCGCAGTTAGATTTAGTGTAGTATGATCACTAAGTTCACTACTTATGAATTGATTTCCTACAAAATGAAAAGTGTAATAACCTAATAACTGCTTTTTTAAGATCTTAAGGGTGAAACTTTCAGTTACTGTACTATGTGAGTCACGTGTTTTAGCATTCGTCCAACGCGCGCTTGCAACTTTTTTTTAAATACATACAATCCATTTTTGTATTTAAAAAATATGTGAGTTCTCATTTGCCATAATATTTTTTATAACATATGGCAATACTGTTTCGTTAAATTTGTGTCCAAGTGTCAAGTGTCAAACGAAGTGTCATCTATCCAACAATGCAACAAACCAACAAACAGCTGTCTGCTCATCTGCCAGTGCCACAGTCATCTGCTGTCTGGTCATCTGTCTCTGTGCGTGTGCGTGCTGTCACCTAGTCTCCCTCGCTCGCTTGGCGGCCCTCTGATTTTTTAATATTAATTTGGGAATGAATTGCTTTCGGTACTTGAGAGGTTATTTTTTTAGTATCTAACGTTAATAACAGTTACGTACTTTTACATTATTTAGTAAATCTATAATGGCGACCTTTTCTAGAATTCAAAAAGTAGCTTTAGTCGGCCTAGGCACAATCGGTGGCGGATTAGTTTATTATCAGCTTAATAGTGGTCAAATTGAAAGAAAAGTACACGTGAATAACTCGTGGACTACAAATTTTACGCCCAGTGTTAAGTGGGACAATAATTGGGACCAGTAAGTAAAAAAAAATATAATATTTATTTTAAAACGTTTAAATAAAGTAGTACCCCATGTTATAAAATTTTATAATTATGGAAGAGTAGAGTACCTAACTGACATTCCGAAATAAATATTAAGGTTAATAAACTTTGATACACAAAACGTTACGTATTTCCTTCTCTAAAAGAAAATAGGTAATTAACAATTATAATGCCTTTCTTCTTTAAACCATTTAAAATATATATATAAATATTGATATAGTGACCTTCTATTGACAAGTGTTTTAAAATATATTTCCAGGGGAAACCTCTGTTAGTGCACATAGAACGGAGTGGCGACATTTTGTAAATGATATTAATTAGTTTTGATTAATAGGCCTAACCACTGACCTTCATTTGATATTATGGGTGGATAGAAATGTTTGTACCTCGACTTACTCTGGCATATAAAATCATAACTAAATAAGAATCTAACTTTTTCCATCAACATTTACTTGATTACTTAAAATTGTCAATAACTTTTATTTTTATATTTATTTCAGTCGCCAGCCAGAGTCCATAGTCAGACCCATTAAAAGTGACATCCCAGAGGATCAGAACAAATATAATGAGAAATTGGAGAAAGCTAAAAGTAAAGCCGTGAGACACTTGATATTGATTAGACACGGACAGTACAATTTAAACCGTGAAACTGATAAGCAGAAATCGTTGACTGATCTAGGTAATTATCTTCCTATTATGTAAGCACCTGCATTATATCAATATCAATATGCAACTATAGCATGATGTGTTAAGACAAATCAGAGAAAATATATTACATTTCTTGACGTTGGGTATGTATAAGTAACAAATTGCATCACTTATGTAATCTTTTGGTGGAAAAAGCATATTAGTTAGTCACTTAAAGAATTTCTAAATGATAAGACTACATAGTTTTACATAAAAAAAAAAAAAAAACAGAATAAGGACGTAGTCGCGGGCACCAGCTAGTAGGCCATATTTTATAAAATTACGCGGACTAAGTTGCATGCAACAGCTAGTATAACAGTATCAATTTAATATATTATAATAATAAATACCCACATGTTTCTTTCTTATTAGAATTATCCATACTAATATTATAAATGCGAAAGTTTGTATGGATGTTTGTAACTCTTTCACACAAAAAACTACTCAACCGATCATTATGAAATTTTGCATACACATTGTCTGGGACACCAGAAAGGACATAAGACATAAGAAAGGACCTTTCATCCAGAATGCAGACGAAGTCGCGGGCACCAGCTAGTATATATTATTATCACTAAATCTCGAAAAAGACAACTTCATATTAATGTGGGTGGTTTACAAAATATCAACTTTGATCTTACCATTCAAATATATGGTGATTTAAATACCACTAGTCTTGTGAATATTTGCATTGATTTTATTTTACTATTGTAGGTAATAATAAGAAATGATAATATATGTGTTCCAGATAACTTGCCATTTCAAGTAAGATACACCTTTCAGATTGCGGTTCATAAATATTTATTATTGAATTTTAAGTAGCAGAAAAGAGTTATTTTAGTCGCCTAGTTTAACTTCTTAGCGTAAAATTGAAACTTAGATAAATATACAGTACACAATAGAATAGACTATATTTTAAAAAAAATTGAGCAGATTTATACAAAAAGAAATTTCATGGCACATTAATAAAAATTTTCAGTGACAAATATTATATAATTTTTAAAAGCTTATTTAATTAATTTAAGTTTTGTTTTAAAATTTTAATCAACCATTTTTCTTTCTTTTTTCATATCTTACAAAATATTTTAGAAAAACCCAGATGTAATGAATAATTTGCTATATGTGACTAGGGACAGTTTGCTTCCTATAAATACAGATATTTACTTGTAAAATTTCAGGAAGACTACAGGCCGAGTTGACTGGCAAAAGACTCGCAAGTCTAGACATAAAATGGGATCTTCTTGTGCGCTCCACGATGACGAGAGCCCAGGAGACGGCATCCCTGATAGCGAAATATCTTCCCGAGGACTTGGAAGTGAAGGATTGTCAACTAATAGAAGAGGGAGCGCCTATACCCCCCGAGCCGCCTGTTGGTCATTGGAGACCGGAACCGAGGGTAAGTACACATGAAGATTTTTGACTGCTTAGATAATAATTGGGTTTGAAAATATACTAGCAACCCGCTTCCGGCTTTGATTGGTTTTGTATTGCTTATTGAAATTATGAAATTAATCATTTAAAAAAATTTTTATTAAGTAATCAAGCTAAAAGTATAAGTTATCTAAATATTAAAAAAAATTGCAAAAAATGAAATTTAAAAAGTTTAAACAATTTCATAATAATTCATGCTGGTGTCGTGTGTCGCTTTGAATGTTTCTCTTCCGCCTCCTTAACCTCACATGGTGGTACTTGCAGCAGTTCTTCCAGGATAGTGCGAGAATAGAAGCAGGCTTCCGCAGATACTTCCATCGGGCACCACCCGACCAACAACACGACACCTATTCTCTTCTCGTATGCCATGCGAACGTCATTAGATACTTTGTCTGCAAGTGAGTCTCCTTTCAAATAACTTAAAACGTTCTCATCAATAAATAACATTCCCTAGCTTTGGTAGTAACCAAACGGTCGCGGGTTCGAATCCCGCTAGGGGCAAATGTTTATTTGTAAACATTTTATCTTTGCACCTGAGTCATGGATGTTTCGTATTTATAATAATTATGTATGTACGAACTGACCCGGCGAACTTCGTGTCGCCCCAAAATCATTGTTAAATAATATTTATTAGTATTAATAACACCCGCACATCACAGCAACATGAGAACAATCGATTTGACAGTACAATTTATTTCTGTAGTAATTTTGTCTTTATTGTTTTTTTTTTTCGTCATTTTTTTCGATATTTTAATGGTTATTCGGGGCGGTGACGAATCCAACAAAACCTTACAAACTTTTACAGGCAGTGTTGATATTCCTTCCATTAAATCTTCGTGCGTTGTCGAAGAGGAAGGTTTTTTTTATGCACATTTCTTTTTAATATGATAAAACAATTCTGTACGCAACAGTACCCTTGAGACGCGAGACGCGCGGTAGAAGTGCGGGAGGGGAAGAGCGACTGAATCGGACGACCAATAACGTGTCGGCACCGACGCTCCCCCGCCCCCCACGCTCCCCCGCTAGTCAAACAGACCTAAAAATTGAATACTGCGCCTGCGCATGCCCTATCTACTTTTGCCGAGTATCCTTAATCCGCCGCGCGACCCATAGTAGGAACAGCCTGCAGCATCGCCGAAAAGTAGCATGCCTATCAATTTTCTATCGTCTGCACTCCAACCGGAACCGTTCCACTTGCGAAACACGAGGCGCGGGCGGGGGTTTCATCCCTTCGTGGTTGAAGTTCCTCGGTCACGCACGAAGCGTTACAGTTCCACCTTCCTTGTCCGAACTGCTAAGGAGTGGAACTCATTGCCTGCGTCTGTGTTTCCCCAAAATTACAACCTCGGGGTCTTCAAACGTAGGGTAAATGGGCATCTACTAGGTAAGCGTGGTCCACCTTCGGCCGCATCTGCACCTAACATCAAGTGAGATCGCGACCAAGCGCTGCCTTGACTTTTATAAAAAAAAAAAAAAAAAATTGATATGACTAAAGCATAAATTTAATTGACATTTCAGAGCACTCCAGTTTCCACCTGAGGGATGGCTCCGGATATCCTTAAATCACGGATCGATAACATGGATATCGATATTGCCCAACGGCAGCGTTGTACTTCGAAGTCTGAGTGAGACTGGCCACATGGAGCCCAAATATGTCACCAGCCGGTAAAGTGGCAACACTTTTAATACTTACAGTCAGGGAACATTCGTGATTTAAATTACATACTATGTTCTCGTAGTATCTATTGGAACCAAAATTGAAGTAGTTGAAGCACTAACTAAAAGGTATTGGGTGTAAAATTGGCTGAGGCAGTATTTAACAGCTAATTTAGATTAATCAAAATTAATCCAATTTTATGTTTTTTTTTTTTTTTTTCATTTAAAATTTGCTATTGTAAGTTGGGCGTGTAATATTGCTTTTTAAGTTTAATAAGTAGCCTAAAGCAAGGCTATGGAGACAACGCAAAGAAAGTGAAGAAACTTTCAGGGGTTTAAACATTTTTTTAATTTTGCACTAAAAAGTTGCATTGCTTCTGCATAAGATTGTTTAATATTTAGTTGCAACCTTTTATAACATATCGTGTTTCAAAATTTAAGATATATTCTAGTTTATTTCTTGCATGAAACCCTTTTTCCATTTCGAAATAATAATTGACTCAATTTTTATGTAACCAAGGTGGTGTAAGAATTTAGAATCTAATGTGTTTATAATGTATATAAATAAATAAATAAATATTTCAACAGTAGGTTATCATTTTATATTTTTTTTTTAAGTGAAATCTTTAAAAAATTCTTGTATGAAAAGTGTAGTTCGCATTGAAGAACGAAACAATAGCGCGTCTTATCAAGGCTTTATCTTAGGTTTGTCTTTTGATAAACTTTTTTTTTTTGAAGCTATAATAAGCTATCAGAGGTCTTAGAAAATGAGTCTTTTTTCACTATAGAATTTCTATAGCATTTATATTACGTGTGTGAATAACATTAGCGTTTTTTTGTGTGTCGCCTCGCTTCAATTAATATTGACTGAACTAACTTTAACAGGAACGTCTATGAGTGAAACTAACAACCATTGAGAGCAACCGACACGAAAACTCAAGAGAAAGCTTCTTTCATATTAATTAAATTTATTTAATAATATTGTCAATGTTTGTGAATTGATTGCACGCGCAAATTTTTGGCCAATACATCATTTTGCGTTGTAAATGCAAATACAGTATAAGACAGTTTGTATCTCGATATTGTTGTTAAATGTGTATAAAAGAAGATATACCTAGATAACTTACTTAAATATAAAACTTATAATGTTAGGAGCATTTGACCTAATTTTACCAAATTTATCTCCTAAGGTAGAAAGTCTACATTAGGAGTGAAAACGCCTCGTTTGTTATTTAAAAAAATCGTAAATTCCAAAAAAAAATCAGAAATGAATTCATAACTATGCTAGCCACTCATTTTTTTATTATAAATTAGTTTCATTTACCTGAGACAACTAATAGTTCATAACTACATTCTCGAACTTTCATTGTTTAGGGTAACAACGACGCAACTGTAAGTCGTAAAATGAAAAAGATTTTATCTGGTCATGATATGGATTGGGTAATAAAAAAAGAAATGTGTCTATTTTTAAGCCAAGGGTTCAAACTACAGTAATAAAATATAAAGATAGTCATAAGTCATATGGGAAAAATGTTAAAACTGGCGCGTGTAATATTTACAAATTTGCAGTTGTGTCACTGTCGTTCCAAATGAGCGATTGTCATATGTGACATTAGAAAATCTTTTTGCAACATAGATTTTGTCTTAATGTAAAAAACAGCAGCTTTTACGACTGACATGAGTCGCGGGAATGATAACGTATTCATTTTAAGATAAAAACCACGTTGTAACGAGTTCAATTAACTTTAGAATAAAAAATAAGTCATAACTGTAAATAATGTTTATTTAGATCCATGTCATAAGAAAACAAAATAATACAATTATGATAAAATAAAATAGCCAAAGTAAGAAAATAAAAAAATAAAAAGTTAAATTCCCACAAAGACTTCAAATTTAATAATTGCTACTATAAATTATCAACATATTGTTATCACATATAAGTACATACATACTAGAAATGATATACATTTAATTAAACACAAAGTACATGCTGAGTATGTGCGATTTTTTTGAAAAATACAGACTTTAAATAACTACAATTATTCAGCTTTCGTCCATAGAAAACAGTAGTTTTGTATTGAGACTCGTATCGTGCATACGCGTCCGTTTAGCTTTCAAAGTGTATTTATTCAGCTTTCAAGCCAAAAAGGCAGAAACTGAGGACAAGTGTGTTTTATCATTCCCTTATGATTCCCTTGCTAACGACAGTGAGCAGCGCTGTACGCGATTAGTGGCTCTAGTATGAGTTTATAATGCCCGCACTATACTAGCGAGAGCGTAAAATTTTCATATGGAAAATTGTCAATTTGACATTGACATGAAAATTAATGTCAATTTGACATTGACAATTTACAATTTTCCATACAAATAATTTATGAGAGTGCGGGCATTATAAATTCATACTAGAGCCACCGTTCTCAACTCACCTTAAACAAGTCGCGACATATTCAGCGCTGTATGTGCCGATAGAGGCTTAAAGAAGCGAAACTAATACAGATATACGATAATACAGTTAATTTTTTAAAAGCAATTTTTTGAAGTCTTTATATTATCCAATGTCCTTTGCCTAAGTGTAGTGACTTCCTTACCACATAGTTGTTTATGATTTTGATTTCCTTCCTAGAGGCGCCATTGTAAATGTATTGTACTTGTGTCTGTAAGCATTTTTATTATAAATAAATAAGTGTATTGTGATAATTAGTATTCTGCTGTGGTTATTTGGTCATATAATTTTAATGGCAAAATTTACAGTACGCTTCTCAGTGGCGCCATCTGTGATCAATATTTACGCGTGTGGTTGCAGTTCTTTGTTCAAATTTAGTCAGAAACGATTATTAATTGTTTTTCTAAACACAATTATTACTACGTACTATGAAATATAAGTAAGCTCTTCTTTGATATAATGTATGTCCACATTTATGGCGATGCTAGAATAGTCATTAAGTAATAATTGTATTTTTCATTTCAAATGTATTATTATTGTTTAAACAAAATTTATTAAAAATATTCTTAGATTGAATAAGCCTCTGCGACATTAAAATCAGACTTCCAGTCTTTAAAATTTATTTTGTTTTTAAATTATTTTGTTATTATAAATTAAATTTTAAGTTTTGTTTGTTAACAAACAATAACTAATTAATTTAATAATAGTATTGTAAAGGTACGATTACGAACACGAGCTCAGATTACCGACCACAGGAAACGGTAATAATTTTGTAGTTTTCGAAATTTTTTTATAATAACAAATTTCGCAAGTTGGTAACGTGCAGGACAGGAACTTTGTCACATTAACATCCACATGACGTCATCAGCAACTAGAAAAAAATATGCCAGCCATTGTAGCTAAAGGCAGTCATTCACGGTAACTCCATTTGGCAGCGCTCTATATCGATGGACGACATTCAAATTCCTGTTTTCCACATTCACTATGAGAATGCATGAATTTGGAGTGATAGAGTGGAGCACTGCCAAATGGAGTGCCCGTGTGAATGGTGGCCTTAAAGGGACTGAGTGTGTCACGATTCAAACGGTCTGTCATTGAATATAGGTGTCGTTGGTTTTCTTTGCCTTTCACTATAAAGGAAGATATCGTCATAGTCAAATTCTCTTTCCAATAAAAGCCACAAAATCAGGTGTATTCCCAGTAGTTCGGTTGACCGAACTAGTGTGAATTTTTTTTCCCAGTAGTTTGGTCGAACAAATCAACCGAAATAGTGAGACCATTTTTTCTCTGGTCCATTCCCAGTAGTTCGGTTGACCGAACTAGTGAGACTTTTTTTCCCAGCAGTTCGGCCGAACAAATCAACCGAAATAGTGAGATTTGTTCGGCCGAACTACTGGGAATACACCAAAATCAAATCTCATACAATACAATTAGAAACAACTTGATTTCAGTCAGAGCAGGAATCCTCCCTGTGCTTCAGAGAACTTTAATGTAGGTACTCAGTGCACCTTACTTGTACGTTTTTGAACAAAACGCGTAAGTGCCGTAGTAAACAAGGCGCTTACAACTTTTTTATCGCGAGAAAATTATACCCTAGCAGTGATCCAGCGTTAGCATGTTGTATCGTTTGATTAGATTCATAATTATTGACTTTTTTTTTATACTTAACTTAATTATCAAATATGAGCAAAACTTGTACCTATCAGAAGTTAACTTAGAATTGGTTAATTACACGTCAATCCTGTCTCACAGTCTTGTTCGAAATCGTACCTTAAGGTCCAATGAAACAACGGATACATACTTAATAGCATATTGTTGTAATTGTTTATAAATGTATTTGTATGGTGTCATGTAAATTATGTATGAAATTGTATTAAATACATAAATTATAACTAAGTAAGTAAATGTAAATATTTTGATATATAGTTGGAAATAAAAGTGATTCAATTATTACATTCAAATATTTGTTTTATTTTTTCAAATACACCCCCAAAAATATATTAAAAATAGCTAAGTAGGTATACGCTCCCGGTTTCGTCCGGGTTCAAAATAAAGACTATTCTAGCTTTTAAGTTGGACCAAATTACACATAGCTGCGAAGTTTTATCAAAATCGGTTCAGTAGTTTAGGAATTTATTGGCGTCAAATCAAACATCTATATAAGAAAATATAGAGATTTTCTGAGTCTACTAATGTTGTAAGTAGGGGAGCCCAAGAGGGTATTTTGGGATTTACTGAAGTACGTCAGATATGTAATGTGTCTAACGTGTCTCAAAAAGGAAATGAAATGAAAGCCGAAAAATATTTCATTCTTTATTGGTCTGGATCATTGCATGTTCACAACATCTATAGATAATATTGAAATCGTATTAATTTATTCATTTGATTGGTAGAATTCGTTTCTATTTTATATTTTTAAATTTCAAAATACCTAAGAGTTGAAAAATCTTGTTAAAATTGTAATATGGAGATCGGGTTGTACAATTACGCAATAATATTAATTAATTTTTATATTGACAAGTCTGAATCATTTAGCTTCTAATTCAACGCCAAAGATAATTGATTGGTCTCGCTGCGCTCGACTAGATAGAGCGCTATACAAAAGCAATAGCTCCGAAAATGTGGCAACTTTTTATTTATTAACTTTTATCACTTTTTACCCAGTTTTGTTATATTTTTACACAGTTTCACTACGCAAACTGGTATTTTATTATGTGTGCCTAAAATTTAATAAAACATTCGGCACGTACACATCACAGTTTGCAGCGTGACTGGTTCAGGTACGCGGCGTACTATTTTATGCCGCATTTTACAAGTACGACGGCGGTATCTAGTCGAGCGCAGCGAGACCAATCATTTATCTATGTTCAACGCATTGTCTGCTCTTTGTAATAATGTAGGTTTGGTATATAAGTAAATGAATTTCTAAATAGGTATTTATAGTATATTCATAGTAGGCGAATAAATTTCAGAAAACTAAATATTCAAAATTCACTATTCAACTTTTTATTACATTAATTGTAAGACATTAATATTAAAGGCTATATATACAAAGCTATTAGGCGTTCTAATTATTTGTGTCTTAAAAGTGGTTTAGCGTTACCAAATTCCTACTTACCATACTTAATATGATTTTGAGTTAATGTAATAAGTACAGGTTTATTATAATGAAAAAAGAACAGGCAAAAATATTGTGACAGGGCTTTTAACATGTTTTTTAACGGTTTTTAACATAGCATAATGTGCAAGTCGCAAAATGTGCATAATATAGATTATTATTATAATATTTATCCTTTGTTAACCCTGCTAGCATTAGATAGTTCCATCACAGTTCCATTGATGGAATTATATTTTTTACATTTTACATAGGGTACTTACCCACCATCCACATTTTTCTAAAATTTTCGGAAATCGACAGAAAGTCTTGATGCCAACGATTAACTACTCTTGCAGGGAACTGCAAAGTCCAACCTGCACAATCTGCACATTACATGATCTGCAAATTTTGCGATCTGCACATTTTACGACTTGAACATTATGCTATGTAACCACAGACATTTGTAACCGTTTTAACAACAAGTTGCGAAAAAAAACTGGTTGGTTAATATTTTTAAAATTTTTATATCTTGGTGATACGAAAAAAAAATATCAAAATGTTGTCAACTTGATAATTCATATAATTATATTAGGTATCTTTTTTTTCAAGCTTTTTGGTCTAGCCATAAACGAGGAAGTAAATTCCTTAAGGAAGTACCCATTTGACGGTACTAAGCGCTTTAAGAGTATTTATAAATTTAATTTCGCATAGCTTATAAGTAAATAGGTATATATACTATATGTACTTGAATTTTATAATTAAATTTTATATTCTAAGGAACATTTTGGATGATATCTGTTATTAATTTTTAACATTTTAATTGAATTAGTTAAATATTCGTACATTAAAGAGCAAATTTTTAATATTAGTGAATACAATTTTTAATTAGCAGCTACAGGTCTTGGAAGCGGAATATCTGTGACTTCTGTTGGATCTTCGTCTTCGTCGTCATCGCAAGCGTCTTCTGGCTCGCCAAGAGCTCTAACAAACTCTGAAATATATTTATACAAATATTACTAGTGACCCTCTCTCAGCTTCGTCCTGCGTGAAATTTTTACATTTCCAAACCTTTCCTTTATCTCTCTTTCCATTACTAAAAACCGAATTAAAAACGGTTCAGCAATTTTGGAATCCATAGAGAACAAACATTATTTTTTTATATATGTATAAAAGACTATAGCGACCCGCTTCCGGCTTCGCCTGGAGTGCAATTTTTATATATAAAAATCTCATCTTTTCTTACTGAAATAAAAAATATCCCTTCATCCATGTTCGTAACGTAACTTAACCAGGGACCCTAGCCAAGAGCAAACATACGAGTACAGTCATAAACGCTACTCTCAGGCTACGCTACGCTTGGGAGAAAGCTTTGTGATTGGTCAAAATTTTATGTGGGCGTTACAACAACCAATCACCTGGCTTTATTTTTTAACGTTTCATAAGTACGCAAAGGGAACGTTTGCATTGGTATGCTCTTAGCTAGGGCCCCAGTTGCAAGAACGTTTTTTCGTTGTTTGGTAACTAAGTAGTTGTGAGAGAGGAATTATTATTCCACTTTTGTAGATCAAATTATTTCTATTTTTGTAAAATTTTTTGTTTAAGTATATAAAAAGAAAAGAACATCGAAATAATCGAGGATAACTTCATTCCTATTTTTCGTCACAGTTTCCGTATTGTAAAAAAAAGCGGTTTGCTTTTTTAATAAATTGTTGTTTGTTTGTTGTTCCCACAAATAACTATTTGATACTATTTTTTATTTACCTAAGAAATCGATGCGTCCGTCGCCATCTGAATCCACTTCTTTTATCATATCTTCGACTGAAAGGAAATTGCTTTACAGATTAGGTACTTAGGTAATCGAATAGCTAAGGTAAGGATTGACACTTGAATAAACTCGCGGGCTCACGCGAGTTAATTAAGCGCGAGTAGTCTAACAACTCCCACGGAGTTAGCAACAACTTTAAATACCTACTTAACTGCAACAACAGTTCAGTGGTCGTCAAAGTGCGGCCTGCGGCTGCGGACTATATTTGTGCGGCCCGCGATATTTGCAAACAATTTTAGTAGATAATGTCAAAACTGATTTTGCACAAGAAATTAACTAAATAGAAGTACGTAATAAAGTACATAATAAATGTAATAGAGATAGGTATAGATTAATATACTACTTACTCTCCTCTTCCGAAAGGTCTTCCCCAAGGCACTGCAGGACAGCTCTCAAGTCCGAGGCACAAATGTAGCCGCGATTGTGCTTGTCAAACACTCTGAAGGCATCACGCAACTCGCGTTCTTCCTGTTCTGCCGAACTGCTGCCTGCTCCAGCACCCGACATGGACTTGGAGAGAATGCTCACAAATTCCTCGAAGCTTACGTTTCCATCACCTATTAGTAGATCATTTTTTATTTATTTGAAAAGGCTTACCAACTAAAAACATACTTAATCACAATATTCAGAGAAAGGAACATCACAAGTATGAATTTAAATTATATGAAAGCACAACATTATTTGATATTAATTAAATTACATTAAATTATAAATGTATCTTGGTCAATTTTAACATTTTCCTAAACATTTTGCTTGGGAAAATTTTGAAATTGACCCAAAAATGGTATATATTCTCATTGTGTACCCTGAAATGTATACCGGTCTAGTGTAATAAAGAGGAAGGTCATTCAGCATCAACAAGACTAACCATCGCTGTCAACCTCCTGCAGCATATCCTGTAACTCTTCAACCCTCGCGAACTGTCCTAAACTTCTCATAACCCGTCCGAGTTCTTCTTTAGTGATTGTTCCATCCCCGTCCTTGTCGAACAAGCGAAAGGCTTCACGAAATTCTGTAAGAATTACTTAGGTAAGTGTCATTCATAAGAAAGTAATGATATAAGAGAAAATTATTTTTTTGTTATTTGCGTTAACTTTAAAAAAAATTAATCCATTTAACGAAGTTAATCACCCTTGAGTAATGGTTATTCTAAGAACTTTGCCTGTGTCTGAAAGTTCTTCAAACTGTATCACCTTTCATTTGAGTCCTTGTAATGCCGCTGGTTTCATCTACGATGGACGCCTTCCTATCTAGGTTAGTGTCCGCGGCAGGCTTCAGAAAAGTTACTTGACGCTGATGTTGCCTTGGAGAAGGTGATCGATCCATCAGTTCACTGTTCAGACATAATATGAAATTAATTAGGACAAGGAAATTTTGCAAAATTAAACAGTCCATAACTTATATATACGACATACGACAGTCTATTCCTGTCGGACTGCCCAGTTTTATCTGCTTATGTTCATCAGATCTCAAAATTGGCCCTCATGTTTACTGTAAGCGCTATATAATAATAAAGGCCCTACAATCTAATTGCCTGTTCTAATTGCAGTTTGTTGCCAAACTCCTCCGAAACTGGACCTTTTTTTTTAATTTTTTTTTTATATTTTTATATATTTATAACATCTATTTTTTATACTCCTAAATGTTAAGGGTGGTCCACCCCAAAAATTTATTTTTTATTTTTTCGCAAAACTGCGTTCGCCGGGTCAGCTAGTATTTCATAATTCCATAAATAATAGAACTTAAGTGGAAAAATTTTCCATGGAGAAAGTTCGTGTTTCATGGATAACTAAGTCACAGCGCGCAAAGAATTGTATTGATGCCAATCGAGGTCATTTTGAATGAACTTCATATTTTTAATATTCTTCTATATATTCTATAGTGACTATAGTACCTACATACCTACACCCTTTTTTTTTTTTTTTTTTTTTTTTTTGACGAGGAGTAATCCGCTTACAGATTCCCTACCGCTGGCTAGACGGAAGGGATATGTGGGGGTCGCCCAGCACCTGATCATAGCGGCACTGGGAATACCCACTAAAACTCCCCGGTGCCTCCTTGCCCTGTGAGCGGGGTGAACCGGGCTCTGCCAAGGCACCAACTCCGATCCACCCCAGAGCAGCCTAGCCATTGCTGGCTAGACTAACGCCAACGGAGGATTGCCCGGAGACACCCAGGCAATCCCCAGACGGTGGGACCTTGTGCAGGCACACACAGTTGGCCAACCATGTGCGCAGGTCCCCTAGGACATTTGAAAACGGGCTAGATATGCCCGCCTTCTCCTGCCCGGCCGCCTGCGTCTGAGGGAAGCGAGACCTGCCTCTTCCTCTCGCTCCCTCTCAGCTGCCTCCTTCTGCGACATTACAGATTCGCAGAAGGAGGCAACCGCTTTCCAGGTGGTCTCACTGTCAATCATGGCTTCAACCATGCTTGGCAGTGAGACGTCTCCACCACCCAGCGCCACCTCCAGCTCCCGGCGCTGGGGACTCCAGGCCGGGCACACTTGGAGTGTGTGCTCGGCCGTGTCGTCAGGGTCGCCGCAGTGGTGGCACCGCGGCGACTCCTCCCTTTTTATACGGTGCAGATAATGACCAAAGCACCCGTGTCCGGTCATTATCTGCACCACGTGGAAGGTGAGGCCACCTCGTCGGCGCCTCACCCATTCCTCCAGCACCGGACGAACCGCGAGGATCGTCCGGTGACCAGCGGTGGGGTTGAGGAGTGCCTCACCCCAATCATCCATGGCCCTCTCTTGTGCCTCTGCACGGACCCGCTGCACGTCCTCGGCAACGGGTCTTTCTCCAAGGGCCCTTGCGGCGACCCGATGCCGATGCACCTGAGACAGAACCAGGGCATCGACATCCCACGGTAGCGTGCCTGCCAGCACGCAGGCGGCCCCGTGGCTGACCGTGCGGTAAGCCCGCACGGCCCGGATCGCCATGACCCTTTGAGGCCTCCTCAGGAGGGCCCGGGTGCGGGGAGTGAGACACTCCGCCCAGACCGGGGCTCCGTAAAGTGCCATCGACCTTACCACCCCGTGGTAAAGTCGACGGCACGCCGAATTTGGTCCTCCCAGGTTCGGGAGGAGCCGTCCGAGTGCGGCTGCGGCTGCTGTCAGCCGTGGAGCGAGGAGCTTGAAATGCTCCTCGAAACTCCATCGGGGATCCAGTGTTAGGCCGAGATACTTGATGTGCATCCCGACCGGAATCCGGACCCCCTCCACTCGGACATGGAGCCCCGGAGGGATCCTGCGGCGTGGGGGATGGAAGCCCATGGCCCTAGTTTTATCTAGGGCCACCTCCAATCCTAGCAGGTGGATGCGCCGGACGACCAAAGAGGTGCCGACCGACGCTAACCGCACTGCGTCCTCCCACGTCTGCGCTCTCGCCGCGACTAGAGTGTCATCGGCGAAGCAGACAACCTCCATCTTGGGAAGGAGGTTGCCTCGCAGGACCCAGTTGTACCCCAGGTTCCACAATAATGGGCCGAGGACGGCTCCCTGGGGTACACCAGCCGCCATTGGGCGTCGACGGACGCATCCGTCTGCGCCCTCGTACAACACTACCCGATCAGAAAGGTAGTCGAAGACGAGGGCGCGGAGGTAGGGCGGCACCCTGTGGAATTTAAGTGCCGCCCTTATGCATTCATGAGGGAGGCTGTTGAAAGCGTTGCGGATGTCGAGCGACACCGCAACAACAGCCTCCCCCCTGCCCGTGGCCTCCTCAGTCCACCGCTTGAGGAGGCCCACTGCGTCCATTGTGGACCGACCGGTTCGGAAGCCGAACTGGTGCTCGTCCAAGTTCGGCCCCTCAGTCTCTAGGTGCTCGACTATCCGGCGGACTATGATTCTTTCCATAGCCTTGCCGGAGTCGTCGAGCAGGACCACCGGTCGGTACCCCGCCGGTGAGTCGGCAGGGCGGCCCTCCTTACGGAGAAGGCAGAGTCGCCCCACCTTCCACCTCGCCGGAAATTTGCTCCGGGCGATACACGCATCGAGTACCGCCCGGAACCTCTCCTCCAAAGGCCCCAGCGCTATCGCCAGGGCCTTGGCCGGGACCCCATCTGGTCCCGGGGCCGTCTTCTTCCTCCCGATCCGCTCCCTCACCGCCTCAAACTCTACGTCAGAGACGGGAGGGCCCTGCAGCGCAGCCTCCGCAGGTTCCGGAGGCTCCATAGATGGGGGCTCGAATGGGCCGGGGGTCGGGAAAAGAGACCCCACAACATTTTCGAGCAGCGTCGGTTCGAGGTTGGCTGTGGAGGGGGAGCTTGATGCAAACTTTCCCCTCACAGCCCTATATGGACGACCCCAGGGGTCAGCGTCCAGGAGGGCCAGGAAGCGCTCATGTGCTTCTTCCTTGGCCCTGCAGATACCTTTCTGCAGGGCCTTGTGAGCCTCCCTGTATGCCTGACGAAGAAGGACCTCTTCGTCAGGCGTCCTCCTGGAGCGCCTTCTCCGGCATCGGAGGAGAGCACGCCTCGCAGCCAAACACGTGGTGCGCAGGGTGGCAATTTCCTGCGCCCACCAGTACACCCTCTTCCATCGGGGAGGAGGGCGCCACAGCGGCATGGCGGCATTGCAGACGGCCCGAAGGTCGTCCGCAAAGTGGTCGGCCATGCCGTCAGGATCCCCTGCGAGGTGAGGGGGGAGAGACGACCACTCCCTCACCATCGCTGCCTCCTCCGCCACTTCCGGGCGGAGCTTGGCGAGTGCCCACCTGGGAAAGGCGACACTCGCCGTAGGATCCCGGCGCTGTGACGCGCTGGGGGCCCGCGTGGAGACCTCGTATCGAACATAAAGGTGGTCCGATAGGGTCTCCACTTCTTCCTCGACCCGCCAGCTCCGGATTTGGGCAGCAAGGGCGGCAGTGGCGAAGGATACGTCCACAATGGATGTACCTTGCCACCTTACGCACGTGGGAGAGGTACCACGGTTGAGTACCTGGAGTCCCAGGCCCAACGCCCAGGACTCCAGAATACCCCCCCTCACGTCCGTACTAGGGGACCCCCACGCCACGGATTTGGCGTTGAGATCCCCCGCCACCAAGACTGGGAGTGGGGCCGCACGCCTCACCACACCCTCCACCGCAGCCAGGAAGAACTCGAAGTCCGCCCGACTGCGGTTAGGGGAGAAGTAGGTCGACACGACCACCATTCTTCCCCAGTTCGCTGCCACGAAACCCGGACCTCTCTCCCTGAGAGAAAGGGGAGGAGCCCCACCACCAGCCCTCACTGCAATAGCAGCGGAGTCATCCAGGTCCCCTAACCAGTTGGCATTATGGGGGACCGCGTATGGCTCCGCCACCACCGCCAGGTGAATCTCCCACTCCGCCATGGACTGGCACAGTAGATCCTGTGCCCCGGCGCAGTGGTTGATGTTCGCCTGGAGGATATTTGCAGTGAGCCTACTGGGCATTGGTGGTTTCCATTTGCTCCTCCCTTACAGCACGAATGGCCCCTGTGCTTGGCTGCGGTTTAGCCGCTGTGAGGCGGCCCCTGATGGCTGGGGGGGAGCAGTTCATCCCCCCCATGCGATGGTTGGCCGCGAGCCCGGCGTCCGCACAGACTGCACACTTGTATGCGGCCTCGCATTCATGCGCAGAATGCCCGTCTAATCCGCAACGGTAGCAAAGACCACTGCGGTCTTTTTTCGACGGGCATCTCACGACCGGATGGCCGAGCCCCATGCACCTATAACAGCGCATGGGACGCTGTTCCAACAGTTGGACGGAGGCAGAACTCCATCCAACCGTCAATCGGCCACAGGTCGCAAGCTTTCTTGCGGCTTCCACCGGGCATGAGGCGAATGCCGAGCCCACCCCTCTGACCCCAGGGTGAACCTTGCCAACCTTGAAGTGCTCGGGGGGGCAGCCCGTGCTTAAGGCCAGCGCGGCCTGCACCTCCTCGGCCGACACAGAGTCGTCGAGTCCGTTGACTCGTATGTCAACCGATTTGACAGGGCGCGTGACCTTCGCCTCATCCCCCAGCACCGCGCTAATTTGCGCCGCCAATTGGTCTGCCTGCGTTGGCGTAGTCTCCTTCGGGAGTTCGAGTATACGAGCTCCCGTGACCCCCGTGCGGAATTGGGCCGGTCCAATTCCGAGGGCGTCAAGCGAGACCGATGCCTTGGTCTTCGCTATCGCTTTGTTATACGTGGCCCCCTTTTCAATAGCCTCCGGCTTGAGGGCCACGACTACCGCCAACTTCTTATGCTCCTTTGGGAGCTTTGGTGCACTCTCTTTCCTCCCGGAAGTCGGGGCGGGAGCAGCGGCAGGGGCGCGCTTTTTGCGCCGGACTACCTCCGACCAGGTCTCGCCTGGCTCAGTCGAGCTTCCCGCCTGCGGCTCAGGAGCCTTGTCAGCAGGGGGTTTGGCCACCTTTACCGGCCTTGCCTTTTTAGGCAGGTTAGCCTGTGGGGCCAGAGTTGACCCTGTCTCGCACTGGGATGCCGCAACGCGCTCCTCCCGCTTCTTATCCGCCATTAGCGGCGGACGAAGCTGGCGAGCCGGGAGTAGCCTCCCATCCACCTCCAGCCCGTCTAGGTGGGCATTGACTACCCCCCCTACGTGGGCAGTCAGTTCCGCCTGAAGGGCCGATAAGGCCTCCAAAAACTCCGCTCTAGATAGTGGCTGGGCTTCAGCCACTGTCATGGGCGGTTCTGCGGCCTGATGCTCGGCCGGGGTCCTCTTAGTTACGGGCCTTTCAGAAAAAGCCCTGCGCAGCGCCGTCACCTCCTCGATTAGGGCGTCTATTTGCCCGCGGAGGCGCTTGTTGTCCGCTCGTAGTCGTCGAATTTTATTCGACGACTTGCGCGCCGCCACCGCCTCGACCACTCCGAGTATGGAGTGGGTGGCCTCCTTTATCTCCCTTTGGGAGGTGCCCTTGAGGCTGCCCGACTTTCGGACAACCTCCAGAATCGTTGAGGCGCTGGCCTCCGCCTTTTGCGTCAGCTCCTCAACGGAGCCGGCCGACGACTTAGCTGACCGGTAGGTCGTCGCGGACTTGTCGGAGTCGGAGTCCGACTCCATTTCTCTCAGTTCGCGGCGAGCCCGCGAAACGCCTACGTCGTGGCCGGACGCTTTACCGCCACGGCCCTTACGCCCTTTGACGTATTTCGGCGGTACGGCTGGTTCGGCGAACTCCTCCGTCTCCTCCGACCCTGATACCACAGCAAAGAACTTGCTGGCTTCGGGCTGCTTCTTGGTATGTGCCTCCATTGCTGATCGCTTGCGAGCAGCCGACCGCGTCAACACATTGGAGTACAGCAAATTGCGCCCTCCAGTCTCCTTTTGGTTAGGCCCACTGGCCTCTGTGGAGTCCGACATGGGCCAGTTAATGGCCCTGCCGACCTCCGAGCTCGTAGGAGAGTCCACCCCTACTAGAGGGGGGGCAAAACAACGAGTTCAGTCGGATAGACAATGAAATAAACAACAAAATTTCATGAAAACTCGAAAAACAACAAATAACAAACAAATAACAAGCAATAACAACGACTGTTGTGAATCACCCTGTAGAGCCTTTAGAAAGGCTGCATACAACGCAATCCGCAACAAAATCTGCCAACAAATGACAGAACACCAGTCAATTTAAGTATCGTGACTGATACTGAAAAGCTTTGATAAAAGCTTCATTCAAATCAGTCCACCACTCAAATTGATAGGGTACCACCTATGACCTCTAACGGGTCAGAAAACACCAATAACAGAGATTTTTTTATAAAATTTTCAAAATCGAGTTTAAAAATTTTATGAAAATAACAATAACAGCAAAAACAATAACAATAACAACGAAAACCAAAAATTACTGCAGGCTACCCTGAAGAGCCTTGAAAAAGGCTGCGTGCAAAGCAGACCGCAGCAAAATCGGTCAACAAATAACGAAGTGACGACGAAATGAAATTTCGGGACTGAAACAAAAGAAGCCTTGAAAAAGGCTTCAATCACGTCAGTCCGTCAATCCACCACGTAGAACACAAAGAGGAACCTCCAAAGCGTCCAAAAGCAACAAGAACTCAGAAATCTCCAAAAATTTTTCAACCATCAACTAAAAACCACATACCTACACCCTTAGTATAAACTGAAGTCGCTTTCCATATCTGTCTATCTGTATATCCGCTAACTCCTAAACCAGGCAACCGATTTTGATGCGACTTTTACTAATGAAAAGCGCGTATAATTTGCAGAAAAATATTGCACCAGTCCGAAGCCGGGAGCGTGTTGCTAGTGCTATTTATAGTTACGTTTCAGTCAATGGTAAAAAAATGAATTTTACTTGTACAACTTATAGCCATAATAAGTACTTGGATTATTATTAATTTGAATGGTAATAACTACAAAAAATATGTGTTTTTATGCGTAAAAAAAACTAAATGTTCATTTTAAGTAAGTAGGTACTGAAATATCGCCCGATATCTGAATATCATTTTAAATTCTAATTATGGTCTGGCTGTGAAGGTTGAAGTGATTTTCAATCTTTCTCCCATCGTATTCAAATGTAAAATAGAAAAGCACATCTAGTTTACGAATAAAGATCGTAAACTAGATGTGCTTTTCTTATATATATAATTATAAGAAAAATATATTTGGATATATTAAATAAATACTATAATAATACTTAATAATATTAGATAAATTACTAAATTTCCGAAAGGACCACATTTTTTAACTCTCCTTGTAAAGTAGACGCGTAATTTGAGGAAAAGGTACTTAAATAAAGCTCGTCAAATATTAAAAGAATTTGAAGCAGTCTGAAAGGTATTTGTTTTAATATTCAATGGTTCTTCGCTTACACAGATGTAAACCTAAAACGGCAAACAATACCTGCCTACATTTTACGTTCCTCTGAATACCTTTAGTATAACAAAATACTCCAATTTTATTACAAACAGATATACTCACCTATAGTAGCTATATTATAAATAATATTCTGAATACTTATTGGCCTCCTACGTTCCCTTTTACATTGCTCTAAATTTTCGATGAAAAATAAAATAAAATAGTAGTTTCATAAAAAATGAAAAATGGTTTTGATTTTTCAAATACCTACCTAATGCCTACACAACACAAAAATGTGAAGATGCGGAAAAATACTTTTTCTCTTCGAGCTTAAGGTGACGCTCCCAAAACGGTCTCTGTAGGCGCACAACGCGGTACTGAGGAACACTCGCATGCATTCCCTTTCAAACACAAATACGGTTCGAATAAGGTTGAATATCGAATGATCCATTTCTCTGTTTTTCTTGCATAGAATTAAAGGGCGTAAGTCTCAAATCAAATTTAATTTATTATGAGAATAATAATCGTTCTAGGTAAATTTTGTCTTGAGAATAACTAATAAACCTCATTTTCTTTCTATGAGTATTTATTTTGCATATGTAACTAAAGTTGCTTCTGAGATAAAAGAAAAAATATCGAATAAATGACTCAATTTTAAAAAATAAAAGTGTCGTCAATTTCCACTAATTGTGTTTCTGTCTTGGCAATGACTAGAAAAAGGTTTAAAATATAATATTATTTAAGTTTTACATTGATGTGATATTTGGTTTACTTACAGTTTTACGGCTAACAATCATAATGTTTAGGGAGCGGGGCCTTTAGGGCCTCTTTCACCAACTACAAGTAAAGTATTGATTAGTTACTTTTAGAAATAATTTTATGTTTTATTAAATTATGCACTCGGTTTAGTGCACCCTTTGATAGGCGATTAAAAAATCTATTATTATTATTATTTTCTATTTAATGTTTAGGAATTTTACCGTACAAACAAAGGTATATCAGCTAAATTATTTCCGGTGACAGGTGACTTTAAAGTGACTTACGGTTAGCCTACTTGACAGATGGTGAAAGAGACCCTAAGTATATTTTATTTATTCTGTTTGTCGATTCGCTGCCCAGATAGGTATACGGACTTGGTTTTTGCCTGCCAGCAAACCTTCAATAATTAATTACTTGATAACAGTAGACAGAGTCTCTGAGCCTTCCTAAGGGTGCTACCATAAATTACCACCCCCATAAATCGTGTCATTTGTGTAAATTTAGTGAATAATATAGCAACTTATAATATATTTTATATATTTATAATATATAACCTATGTTACTTATTAATTATTTAATTATATCCAATTAAATAAAAGTAATAATTACTTACGCTAGTACGCTTACGCGAATACGCAGTAATTCAAACAAACAAACAATCAAATCTTTCCTCTTTATAATATAGGTAGGTAAGTGTACCTCTAGAGTGTAAAATGGCACAAAAAATGGGAATCAAAAGGGGCGAAACTTGGAAAAATTCTCTGTATTCCCTTATAAAGGCACTTGAAGGCAATCAATAAAGTTTTCCTCCCTCACGACTCCCATCCGTACTTCGTTGAATATTTAGCCCTTTGAGGAATTCTTTCATGTTTCGTTATAATTAATTCTGAATCAAGTAGGTATAAATTTTCTTGTAAAAGCAAATAAACTTTACAACAAATAACTATGCCCAGACCATTTTTTCTTACGTTAGGAAATTCTCATAGATACCCGACAACCACATGTTTTTTTTGTTTTGTTTTATAACAACTAGACTTTGTTTTATAATAAGGATGTAGTTGTTAGATGAAATTACTACAGACTGTCTATTATAGAGTGTAATATGGAGTTGGGATGTGATATGGATATTGGAGGAGAGGAAGGTCTGCAAAGAACATAAAGGTAAAACATGGAATCATGTGAGCCTTACCTTTCCGAAATGCTGAAAGCCATAATAGGCGGTTCTCTGGAATCCGGTCGTAAAGTCTCATCTGGAGGCCCTGGTTCTCCACCGCTGCTACTTGTTTGTCGAGTCTGAATAAAAATTATAATATCTAGTTTCATTATTTCTAAAACACAGAAAAAAAGGAAAATACTTGGAGATAATAGTTAGTTCTTTATTATTGTCGCTCAAAATTTCGCCTGTACCTACTTAATTTTTAATTTAATTTATATAAATTAATAAATTAAAATTTGAATTATTTAATTATAATTTTTTAGCATAATTATAATTAAACGGCATATCTTCTTACAATTTGCATAATTCTTTGTACATTTCTGTATTAATCTAATATCATTTCGTATTATCATTTCGTGAGTATATTAATCTAAGTATACCTTAGACATTTTAAAACTCTGGTCAAAACTCACCATTATCCCTTTAAGCTGATTCACCAGCGGCGAATCAGCGAAGAAGTTATTCACCGCGGAGAATATGTTTGTACGTTTGTCCGTTGTTGAGGCGGCAGGCGTCCGCACGCCCGCCACACAAACCTTAACCAAAAAAAGGTTCATTTGGAGTAAATATATAAATATATAATAAACCAAAATATTACATAGCGTACATACTAGCTGGTGCCCGCGACTTCGTCCGCGTTGAAAAAGCAATATATCGCCTGACATCATTATTGCTATTACACTTAGCCAGGAGTTAGTTTCCTTAATTTCAGATGACCCTCGGGAGCAGTACTTTTTTTCTGTATTAGTACGGATTATAAGGTTTACTTACAAGGTTAAACATATTAAAAATTATAGGAACAAAAAAAAATAAAAAATAATATATTAACAATGTACATACATACATATACATAATATTATAGATACATAAATATTATAAAGATACTAGCTGACCCGCAAACGTTGTTTTGCCAAAAAATAAAAAAAAAATTGAGGGTTGACCACCCTTAACATTTAGGGGTAGGAAAAATAGATGTTGGCCGATTCTCAAACCTACCCGATAAGCACACAAAATTTCATCAAAATCGGTCCAGCCGTTTCGGAGGAGTTTAGCAACAAACACTGCGACACGAGAATTTTATATACATATAAGATTCTCTATCACACAATGGCCATTTTTGGTCTCGGCAGTTTGTTTTACTGATGGTTATAATAAAGATAATTTCAGTCATAGTTTTTTACGTCAAGTTCATGTAACAGTTTTTGTTGGTCTAGTCTAGGGGTTGAGCACTTCACGCTCGCCCGACAGTCCGATGACGCTTTCAAGGTCCTCGGACCGAGTCGGACCAAAATCATTGTAGGCGAGTTTCAAAAAAAGATTGTAAAGTTTTATTTAATTTTATTGAAAAGAATAATTAATTTTTTTTATTAAAATAATTTAAAAGTTAAAAATACTTTGATTACTTTAATACAACTTTGAATATTTAATAAACACGAGCTAGTGTCAAGGGATAATTTTTTCAAAGAGTTGTTTTATTTAATAAAATAAGATAAAGCATAGGTATTATTGTAAGTATTCGCCAAATAATCGTAGGATGGTCTTCTTGAATCATCTTAAATGGATTATTGCGACAGATAGTAAGACTTCCTAGATCTGAAGGTAAATAATCAGTCATGCAACATTTGCATTATTCATCTTTTTATCAGAAATTAACGAGAGAAAGTGATAGCATGTATAAAAAAATCCAGTGGACACTTTCGCAGTTTTCGTTTGAGACCCTGTATATACTTAGTGCCGTAGCTTAGTGCATCCTATATCAAAGTCGGCAGCACACATGTTTTATAGCAAGTGTGTTATAGGCGACCGTAGCCACTTACCATCAAGTACACCGTCAGCTTGTTTGATAAACTTTACATAAAAAAATACTAGGTAATAATTTTAGAGGTATTTTTTTTGTAACTTTGTTCATTAATTGTGGCCTGTAAAATTCCGAACCACTGCATATTTGAAAAATTCTTTCACTATTCAAAAGATATACTTATTTTTCACTATAGAAAGATAATTGGAAGACAGGCTGTGCACTTTGGCTGTGCATTATATTATTATTATGACTCGCTCTCCCGATCGGACTCAAGCAAAGCCGGGGGCGTGACTGTATAAATATATATATATTATTAAAAATTACAAGTTTATATTAATATCTAACAATAGAGAAAATTTCATTACTAAATTTTCTATAAAATATGTTCAAACTAAATGAAGTTACATTGTAAATAATTCTCAATTAGATTCTAAACGCTATGCAAATTCCGACATGAATTACTTATAGTTTAGCTATGGTATTTAAGACTTTACCTAATTCAACTTTTAATTTATTGATGAAATAAATCAATTGTGATATCAAAAAAGCTTACCTTTAGTTACAAGGAAATGTATGTCACAGTAATTAACCTGAGTAAATATCGGGTCACAGTGGATTTGTAATTTTTTTTAACCTGACGTGTCTTCCCGAAGAGAGTGTGGCTTTACTGAAACATGGATGCTGTATTGCTGATGTCAAAGTTTCCGCGCACGCGTGTACGGGGTTCTTTATTTAAGGTGTGGTTTCATAAAATGCGACTTAAAATTTCAAAGTAAATATTGTCTAAAGTAAATAAATGTGTTGTTTAGTTTAGAAAAAGATAGCAGAGAAACAGACAAAGACGGAAATCAACTTTTGTGTAATATGTATGTAAGATAGAAATTAACATTAAATTCTAAGATAGAAGTTAACATTAAAATTCATTTTGAAAAAGAAAAAGTAAAAAAAATCGATTTAGTATTTAAAAGTTCACTAGACTAGATAATCGTATCGCATCCCTACAACTAGCAACCTGCTCCCGGCTTCGCCCGGAGTGCAAATTTTATATATAAAAATATTCCCCGTTTATCTCTCTTTCCATATCTGAAAACTGAATTAAAATATATAAAAGGTAAAATATACCTATATGTGTAATAAAGCCTAAGAAAAAGGGACGCGGATGACGTTGCGTGCAAAAGCTAGTGATTTATAATTGTAAAAGTTTGCGATTTTATGCTAATTAGTTTAAGTGGTTGTTATTTACAGAAAAAAACTCATTCTTTATTGTCAGTATTCTACTAGTGAATTTCATGGGTTAATTGTTATTAATATGTACTGTGTCACGTATTTCAACAACTAAATGTCCGGTGTAAAGTCGAGGCAAGAAATTATTCGGGAAGTCCATTAACTGTACAATGCTCAAGTTTCAATCGCAACAGTGGCAACGTAGCTTAACAATACGTAAAAGTACTACATACATAAACATAATAATAGATAACTAATAAAGGGATTTATATGTGTCAATGTTATAACATTGCATATATTTTATGGTATTAAATTAATAAAATCAGACTTATGATTTCATTTACAACTTACTCTGTGACTACAGCCTTATAGTAGGTAATATTAAATTTTCCAATTTTTTGTTACATTTTTATATCGATGCATTTTTAGCACTAGACCGTACTTAGTTCTGCAGACTGAGCAGAAATTATCCTAATAAGCGTTACTTGTTTAGAAGAAAGAGGTTGGGTTTTTGCAATAGCTATGGATAAGGTTACAGCCTTTCGGTGTAAGTCCTGGAACTATCAGGAAGAATAGGAAGAATATAATAGGAAAACAAATTATTATTATTATTAACCAAGATAAAAAAAAATTTAGTGTAAAATATAATAACTATTCAAATAAAACCGATATTTAAAGCTACGGAAAAAAAGCTGGTAAGATTATTTTAAAATTTGACATTTGGACCTGTCAAATTACTCCTCTTCCAATTATGGAACAAACTTTAGTACAGAAAAAGACGAAGCGTACCTGTGATCCAGAAGTACTATTTCCAGGAACACGGACGAAGTCGCGTGAATCAATATGTATTTGGTATTTCCTGTTATAACAAACTCTTTTTAACACCCGACGCAAAAGAGGGGTTCACTAAGTTTTATGTTAATCTCTGTGTGACTGTGTCTATGTGTATGTCTGTCTGTGGCATCATAACTCCAAACGGATGGACCGATATTAATCTGGTTTGTTTTGTTTAAAAGCTGACATAATCAAATAATTTATGAATATACGTGTCCGCGGATCTTGACATCAAATATTCGTATCCGTATCCGTATCCGCGGATCTACATTTTTAAAGATCCGGCACATCACTTAGCGTATTAGGCTCAACCAAACAGAAATTCGATTATTAATTTATATTTTTTTAATTATATCTTGTTATAATAGTTTAGTTAATAATTTGTTTGAATTATAAAAAAATTATTAATTGAGATAAAGAGCCTGTGCTTAATATTATGTGTGCGGGTTTTATTACCGGTATAAAAAATGTATAATTTTCTCTCTGCGGACCGTAAAAAAATATTAAAAATTCTCCCCTTCTGTACAGGATGACCTCTATGCCCTTTTGTATTTAATGAATAGTAATCGCGAAAGTGACGACAATATAAACTTCGAACTGCTCAGAAAGAGATAGAAACAGCTAGTGATGTTAATATGTTTAAATCTTTCGACACAATTTCTTATTTATTTATTTTTGGCGGCTCCATACGCTTTAAGATATTAGTTTACACTAGCGACCTGGTTCTGGCTTGCTGTGCAACTCTTTCTGCAAATTATATATAAACACCTTCCTCGTTTAACGCTTTTTCCGACTGGGAAAACCACATGAAAATTCGATCAGTAGTTTTTGAGATTATCGCAAACATACAGACAGACGCGGCGGGGGACTTCGTTTTATACCAAACATTTACTTGCTTAAATTTTTAATATCGATCAATATTTAAGTGTATCAATATCAACAAGTGTTTTTATCAAAAAAAGTCGGCAGAATTATCTGGCATTTAAGAGTATAGATTGCATGTGTAGGTATAGTTTTTATGTAATTTTCATCTCATTTGGAAGACAACCCGTGTCTACCTTAAGAAAAACGTAAAAAAAATCATTACCTACACAAGTTAAATATGGGAACAAAAACTGCACCGCACGCGATTTAAATTTAGCTTCAACGGAGTCCAATGAACTCGACTTAACTCATTTTGTCGACACACGTCATCCAACTCGCAACAGTTGCCACATCTCTATTTGCCGTTCATTCACTCCGTTCGTATCAGATCGTTCCTTTCAACGCGCATGCTTCGTTCGAGATTCGCTGCGCTACCATTCATTTCATTATCCCAAGCATTACATTCATTCTAGTTAAAGCCGGTAACGGGAGCGAACATACATCTGAAAACTCACAATTGGAAGCAATATTTAATCTTGAAAAATGGAATTCGTCGGCAAAAAATACAAAATGATCTCCTCGGATAAGTTCGATGAATTCATGAAAGCCGTCGGTGAGTACGAACAGAGATATTTTGTTTTAAATTTTGGAATGCAAACACGAATAACGAATGTGCCGGCCGGTAATTGCAGTCGAGGCGAGGCGACCTTTCTACCCTCTAAATAAAACGTTCATTTATTAATAATATAATAATTATTTAAGCAATGTTATTGCTATTTTTATAAACTATACTTTATTAAAATTTAATTTTTTTACCATTTTATACCATCGATATTTTATAACTAGTAATAAAACTATTTTCGACAAAATTACTCTTCAATTCAGTATGTAGGTAGATTTATAAAAGAAGGTTTTTATAATAATTATACTGGTATAAACTACCAAACGTTAAAAAGATAAAAGTAGGTATATAGAATAAAATATCTTTAGAGAAAAATATTTTTGAATTTGTTTTATTAAATTAGGGATTAAAAAACAGTATTTTTACGTACAGTCAAGGGCAAAAATATATGTACGTTTCCAAGCGGCAAACATATCTGTACAATTGAGAGGCCAGAAATATCTGTTCGATAATTCGGTCAGAAATATGTGAGCATTTAAAGGGTCAAAAAGATCTAGACGTTCACGTGGCCATAAATATATGTACAATGTCAGTCAAATATATCTAGGCAAATAGGAGTGCATAAATATCTGTACAAACAAACAAGTTTTCGTATTTTGAATTATGACAATCATCGAAAAGAGTACCATTCTGTCATATGATCTGTTTGTCCCTTTCATTTTGATTGTGGCGTCATTAACGTAATATTTCTTTCACCTTTCATTCTATTATTTTAGATTCTGCTTCACAGCGTTCACAACTATCATATACGATTTTCACATGGCTTTTCTTGTGAATATAATATTAGCGTTTTTTCAATGCTAAATTTATGTCAGTAACATATTTATACTAGACGTAGCGATGAAACGGAAGATATTTATTCGTAATTTAAGTAATTATACAATATTAGTACAAAAATCTTTCGATTACGCTAATCTATACTAATATTATAAAGCTGAAGAGTTTGTTTGTTTGTTTGTTTAAACGCACTAATCTCAGGAACTACTGGTTCGAATTGAAAAATTCTTTTTGTGTTGGATAGATCATTTATCGTGGAAGGCTTTAGGCTATATAACATCACGTTGCAACTAATAGGAGTGAAGAAACAGTCGAAAAAACGGGGAAAATTATTCATCTTTGAGGGCTTCCATTGCGTGCGCTGCGAAAACCGTTCGAGATACCCAAATGATTCCCAAAATAACTATTCCACGCGGACGAAGTCGCGAGCACAGCTAGTGTATGTATAAATGTCTCTTTGCCGTTAAAAAGAACACTTAGGTTTTTACTAACTTAGAGCATTTAATAATTAATCACTGGTCTGCAACGAAATCCTCCTTCAAAAAATATGTCAAAAATATGAAGATTTTAATGCTTTGAATCTATTCCCGTTGGCCGATTTTTTCTATCACGTCTAGATTTATCGATATGAATTTTTATTAAATATCAATTTAGGTTTTTTGAATTAGTTTTGTGCGTCAACATCATAAACAGTATAGTATACATACAAAATAGGTTTTAGCGAGTTGTAAGAGAAAGAAGGAAAGTGCCGAAAGTAAATTTTATGGTAGTACACAGGCGCATTTATTGGCTCTGTTCATAAAAAATACATAAACTACACATAAAATACTTAAAAAAAGTAGAGAATATGCAAAACATCAAAATATTTGACAACTAGACTTGACAGTCTTGACACGCTCTTTGATAGTTTCATGTATGGATATCTATGCCCTTCTATTTGCCTACAGCCTACACATATTTGATTGACATTGTACATATATTTATGGCCACGTGAACGTCTAGATCTTTTTGACCCTTTAAATGCTCACATATTTCTGACCGAATTATCGAACAGATATTTCTGGCCTCTCAACTGTACAGATATTTTTGCCGCTTTGGAAACGTACAGATATTATTGCCCTTGACTGTACTTGTTTATACTGGTCTCTTTATATTACTGTTATGATTAATTTAATTAAAAATTTAATTTTTTTTAACACTTGTTTTTTATGTTTTAATTGGTACCTACTTAACTGTAATTTTATTATCAACAGCCAATATACATGATCAATCGGTACTTGTCTCGTATTCTTAATTATTTTGTTTGCCAAGCAATTCCTCTCTCTAAGTAACGTGATCAGCAGTTACTAGGCGCATCCTATTTATGAACATTACTCACGTACTAATAGAAAACTTTTATTTTTTTTATTTTTTTTTTATTTAATATTTAAACAATGGTTTAAAATCCGTTAAGATTTAATTGCTCAAACCTAACCTACCTACCTAGGACATGTAAGCCACCGGAAATCAACAAAAAGCATGTTTTTGTTTGGAAAAATATTCAGTAATTTTTACAAAAAAAAAACCCGATGCTTTTTAAAAAGCTGCAAATGTTACAGATTTATTTATCTCTGCCGAAGAATTTTTTTTGATATGAAAATAAGTATTTTTATAATAAGATATCTAAATAAATTTATTTGTCGATTGTTATTTATTTGTAAATTATTTGTAATTTATTGTTTTTTCATGTCAATATTTAATAGAAATTTTTGAATAGTCACCTAGGAACTTTGGATTTTAAATGGAACTTAGAAAGAAAATGGGGTTTCAATTTTTTTTATTCAAATTTTCAAAAAAAGCCTCCTGAAAATTCACAGAAAGCCTAGGTTTCAATTACAATTTCAGAATTATTGTTACAGCGAACAGATAAATATAAATAAAAGTTATTTGTGCTTTGTATTGACAGGAAAAAAACAAGCTCAAAAGTACATTGCATTATTCATTATTGTAATCTTGACAAGCTGTCAAGATTACGGATTTTTCAGAGATGTGAACTTCTAAACACAATTCCAAAATGTTTAAATATCTGCTGTTTAATAATATTTTGTTGAATCGACTGTGGTAATGTTACTTGTTTGTAATTAAATGTAGTATGGATAACGACAATTTGCGATAAAAACTTTCATACTTATTTCACGAGTAGGTATACTTATTTACGAGTAGGTATACTTATTCACGAGTAGGTATACTTATTCACGAGTAGGTATACTTATTCACGAGTAGGTATACTTATTCACGAGTATACTTATTTCACGAGAAAGAGTTTTTACTACTTTTTCTCTAAACTCCTTCAATTGTTTTTCGATATATGTTTGTAATGAATAAACTCGTAAACTAGTGGACCAATTTTAAAAATTGTTTCACCTTTAGAAAGCTACATTATCAGCGAGTGACATAGGCTACTATCTAATATATAAAATTCTCGTGTCGCGCGGTGTTTGTTGCCAAACTCCTCTGAAACGGCTTGACCGATTTTGATGAAATTTTGTGTGCTTATCGGGTAGGTCTGAGAATCGGCCAACATCTATTTTTCATTTCTAATGTTAAGGGGTGGTCCACCCCAATTTTTTTTTATTTCGCAAAACAACGTTTGTCGGGTCAGCTAGTATTTTATAAAGTTAAGCGGGCGAAGTCGCGTTCAACAGCTAGTTTTTATAATATGTAGGTATACACAGATATAGATTCTGACAAAAATAACGTATACTTATAAGCAGCAAATTAACCAAATTCACTTTTTAATTTTTAATTATAAAGAAAAACGAGTAGGTACCCTTCAACATATACTTATTATACAAACATGCCTTCATTGATAAAAAAATATGTAAAGAGTCATTGAAAACGTTACATTCCTAAGTTATTTTATCAGTTAATCATTACATACTGCTAGATTACTTGAAAACTGGAGTTAGTCATTGCTTTTCATTGTACTGATGCCGTTTCGCGAAACTAAATGAATGCCATCGATAAACTTGTAAATGAACCTTTCATTGCTCAGTTTAACCGTTGTTTTTAACAGATAACGAGTGAAGAAAACTGTTGTTCTCAGATAAAATTAATGAAACATTAAAAGCAATTATGATTATTGGAATTAATTTAAAGATAAGAGAGTTAAATGGACAACGGTGTAGTATTGTAATGTAACGCCCCATTCAAAATTCCACATTTGTATTAACTTTATATTATTATATTTTTTGGATGACGTTATTTTTATGGTCTAGTCTAGACTTATATGGTGTGGACTGAGCGTCATTCATTAGTCCGATTTTTTCTACGGAGCCATAAGCAACCAGCCATAAGCAAAATACTTGAATATCAATTTTAAGCTCTGTGGCAGAGCGACAGTATTAACCACCCTGTACAGAAAACCATAGTGAATTAACAGCATATTGTGTGCTGTGGTGTTTCGGTATAAGTTGTCAGACAGGCTGATAGTCCTCTTGATGGTATGTGGCTTCAAGCTACGCCACAGGTGCTGCAAGTGCCCTCTGCCGACCTTAGAAGAATTAGGAGTTAGAAAGGGAGTTAGAGTTAGAAAGGGAGTTAGAGTTAGAAAGAGAATTAGAGTCAGAAAGGGAGTTAGAGTCAGAAAGGGAGTTACAGTTAGAAAGGGAGTTAGAGTCAGAAAGGGAGTTAGAGTCAGAAAGGGAGTTAAGAGTTAGAAAGGGAGTTAGAGATAGAAAGGGAGTTCGAGTTAGAAAGGGAGTTAGAATTAGAAAGGGAGTTAGAGTTAGAAAGGTAGTTAGTTAGAAAAAGAGTTAGAGTCAGAAAGAGAGTTAGAGTCAGAAAGGGAGTTAGAGTTAGAAAATCTGTAAGGGGGTGTGGTTCCTGCCGTCAGACGGGTTCGCCCAATTTAAGACTGCGAAGCGCAGTCTCCAGCCCATACCACTACCTAACCTACCCTTAAAGTATTACCTATGAGGTAGGTATTAGCTTGTGGCCGCGAATTTATCCGCTTAGAGCAATGACACTTGGCATCTTTTTTCGTTGCGATGGCGCTTTTTTTCTCGATAACCTAAAAAAAATTCATGATAAAAAGTATCCTACATTATGCTAATTCAGGTAAACTATCTGTCCACCAAGATTAAGTAATTAAGTATACTTAACATAATCAGTATTTCTATGAGGATTGAAAAGATTTTATGGTCCAATGCAATATTCAATAAGAATTTAAAAAAAAAACTACTTCCTCAATTACAGTGGATGGATTTAGAAAAAAGTAGACATGCTAATGCTATGCTAATGTTTTCGCAAAAAAAACTTAGCGGCCAATTAAAGTCTACAGTGTATTCTAGAAAATTTACATAAATTGTTTTTCACGAATTGCTTTCAGAGTTCAATTGAATTATCTTCAATTAGCTATTGTACGCGTCTACGTCCCGATATTTTGTCTCGCAGTTCAAAAATTTCGTTGTTTTTCCCGTAACACACGTCCGACATACGACTGGAGTTTACTCCTTACGAACGATCTTATAAAATTATAAAATCTTATAAATTATAAATGTTCACAATTCGAACACGCCGAAAGAACAACATTTTTAAAAATAATTCCTCTTTCGTAGCCAATTACCAAACTGCAATTACGAAAACGGTCTAAACGCAATATTGTATAGATGGTGCAATAGGTATCCCTGAAACTTCAGAGATATTCTAAAATATTTAAAAAAATAGAACGTAACTATAACGCATAACATAACGCATTCGTATGACAATTCTGATTTTACTCCCATAAATTTTTATACCACGGGCTTATATAGGTACATATTACTTACATGTTACTACCCAAAGTGACAATAATAAAATGACGTCACTAAAGTTCAAGTTTGGAGTCAACGTTAATGCACATAAAGTTGGGAATTCATAAAATAAAAATTAAATTTTCCATAAAAAATAACATTCAAGGTGTTTCAACGGTTCTATTTATAAAAAAAAATGTTACATAACGACATTCTGTTTTCACACTGATAACACAAATCACCAATTGTTATATAGCCAAGGCCATGATTCAGACTTTTGGCCTTGGACTTAGCGCGGACTCTGACTTTAAGTCTGGACTCGGAAATTTGCCAATACATTTACGTTTTACCAATTTACTGTTTACAGGCGAGACCGATTTTTATAATTTACAAGTTTCTACACGCGACTTCGTCTGCGTCTTATTAAATATAGATTTTACTAGCTGGTGCCCGCGACTTCGTCCGCGTTCTGGATGAAAGGTACCCTATGTACTTTCTGGTGTCCCAGACAACGTGTATGCAAAATTTCAAAATGATCGGTTCAGTAGTTTTTACGTGAAAGAGTTACAAACATTCATACATACGTCCATACATCCAATAAACTTTCGCATTTATAATATTAATAGGATAATAGGACGTTATTCGCTTATAACATAGGTGATCTAATATGTGGAAGCATTTTTAAAATCGCGGTCCAGTAGTTTTTGAGTTTGTTCATTAGTTCATTATGAACAAAAATACAAACCTCTCTTTCAACGCTGACAAAACCGCGGGAACCAGCTAGTATAATACTAAATTGTTCAACCGGCATTTTGGCGACGCAATTTCGGCGTATTTAAAGATAGGTAATCAACAAATACGATTGAGGTATCAGTTTTATCAAAAAAAATTACACTTTTTTTTAAGCTGGATTAGTGTTCTATAAGTACTTTATAAATAAAAATAATTTGTACTATCAATAAAATTCTGTTGTCTACAATCTACCACACCTAGCGTAGATAATCAAAAGTAGGTAAACGAACGAAGTTAGGTTAACATGTATAAATATTTTATTCCCTATAATTTTTTAAAGATATTATTTTTTCTTTAAATGTGACAACGAGAATATTCATTTACCATAGATAAATAAGTACTTTACATGGTTAAGTATTGATTTATCTATGCATTTATTAACTACTTTATTTATTTATTTATTATTAACTAATAACTCTAGGTTTTTGACGGTTTTGATTGGTTGAGTAGTTTTAAGGCTTGGAAGCGTAACATACCTACTCACTTATAATATTACTGTAATATATTATATTATATTATATTATATAATATTATATTATATTATATTATATTATATTATATTATATTATATTATATTATATTATATTATATTATATTATATTATATTATATTATATTATATTATATTATATTATATTATATTATATTATATTATATTATATTATATTATATTATATTATATTAGGTATTTAGGGTTATGTTAGGAATTTAGGATGATAAAAATACGTGGATGAATTACTTAGGAAATGGTCATTAAGTAAATAAAGACTGTCTGTATAACGGAGGGTTCACAAAGCATCGTATGATCCATTCAATTAATTATGGTAGCATGAGAATACCGCATAGTTTGGCGGTCGGTCGGTCGACCAATTGTCGTAAAATGGACAACAATCAGCTTCAATTGTCGTCAATAACATACGAGACGGTTTGTTGAGACCGTTTCTTATTTTATAACCATTCAAATCCTGTGATTCCTTTTTTTTTACTTACAATACACTTAAGGGATCGCGTACGGTGACAAATCTTTTGTCTCATTTCATGTCTCCGTTGAGTGTGTGAATTTGATTCGAATGAAAATGTTTAGTGAACTGTTGAATGATCTATTTATAATCTAATCTATATTTATACTAATATTATAAAGAGGAAAGATTTGATTGTTTGTTTGAATTTAATAGGCTTCGAAACTAGTGGATCGATTTAAAAAAAATATTTCACTGTTGGGAAGCTATATTATCCGCGAGTAACATAGGCTATATTTTATAAAGTTACGCGAATGAAGTCGCGTGCAACAGCTAGTATATAATAAGTATTAAAATTAATTTTAAAATTGAAAAAAAATGTAGTGGAACGCATTTCTAATAGATACATTTTAAGAGTGTAATAATACTAGTAGGTAATATTATAATGTTGGCAAAGTCGCAACAAGTTCACAAACGCATAGAAAACAATGTTATTTATGAATGGACATTGTACCTCTATATTCGTCTCACTGACAGTGGGACACTCTTTTTATTTTAGTTTATTCTTCGTGTTTACTAAATGCGCTTTTTATTTTTATCCCCCGACGCCTGGCGCAACAACTGGGTGATACCTAGTTTGACTTGTCTGGCTGTCTTTGGAATCGTAGTTAAATCGATTTTTTTGCTTGAAAGTTGACGTTTATAGATATGGTTCTTAGCTATGGTTTATGAAGATCTGTTCACGCGTTTAAAGGTCATCAGACCATTTCTTAGTTGAAGGATGGGATTTCACTAATTTCCACAGGTTCGAATTGTGAAAATTGGTACCGTTATACCAGTTATACTGTTACTTCGGTAGTCTTTTCATGAGGTATAGGTAAATGGGCTCTGGCATCCTTTACTCACTTATACCAAAACAAAACAGCAGCAGCACATATAATATGCTGATAAGTAGCTTTCTATACATAAAAGAATTTTTAAAATCGGTCCAGTAGTTTTTGAGCTTATAAACGAAAATATGAAGCTTTTTCTCCTTTAAGAGAATGTCTATAATATGTATCCATCATCATTTAGGAAGGCAATAAATTCAGAGTTACAAGTTCGTTAACCTTGACATCGTACCATACATTTTAGCCAATAGCAGACCGCCGCGCCCCGTTATTGGACCAATGGGAGAGGCCGATCTGTGTATCGATTTATCTCGCGTGCGTGCCCCTCACGAGATGCGATACATTCAATAGGCGAACTGTTTCAAATATTTCCGCTATGATTAGAGATAGACGTTTATATTATTACTCACTCAAACATTTAGAAAACTGTACTTTTAAGCTAAATTTTACTCAGCACATTGAGGTGCCGAGATCAGAAGGTACCGAGATGGGAATAAACCGATTTTTTTATATTTTATTTTGCCAAACATGCAAGACGACTGGTGCTCGCGACTTCGTCTGCGTTGGGAAATGAAAAATATTATAACACCGGAGAAAATATTGTAATATTCAAAGATTTAAATCTTTGGCAATATTAACATAACGCCCGACATCTTTATCGCTGCGACGACAGTGGCGCTCATTTTTTTATATAATTATTTTTAATCCCTCGGGAACCTAACATTTTTTCATTATTAAAATTATCCTATATCTTAATCCAGGTAATAATCTATAAGTGCCAAATTTTATCCAAATCTGTTGAGGACCAATGCCCATACAGAATTATGATTTTCTTGTTACAGTTCTATTGGTAGAACCACGGACAAAAACAATTGCCCTTGGTACTACCAGTAGGGACTATGCAGTAGGACCATGGGCAACGAAAGTATTTTTCGTTATCCGTTTATTTATCGTTATCCTTATCCGTTATGCATTGGCACAAAGTGTGACTTTGTCACCCTTACACAAAAACTTGTTTTTTATGGGTTTTTTTTTATTAGTATATAGCAAAATAAACTTAAATAATATGCACTTAAGTTACAAAATCGTTCTCTTGTCGTGCTCAGTTACTGTGAGTAGTTGCGCTAATTATCTTGTAGATAAAAAACGAATAGCTATAAAAACACTGTGATAAACTTGAAACAAAATAAACTCATGTAGGTTACCTGTATACTTGGCTTATAAATAAGTTAGATAAATTCTTATAAATAAGAAGAAACAGTTTCTATTTCTGTCTGTTTGTCAACACGACACATTTTTTTTATATAAAAATTGGCAAGCAGGCTGACAGTCAACTTGATCGTAGTAGGTGTTTACCACATTAACAATTTACAAAATGAACGCCTTATAGAAGTAATCGCTTTGATGGGATAGATCAAATTTGTTAAGATTTAAAAGATTTTATGAAGCAGTATCTAAAAGCTTCTTAAAATTGTGTATAACTAAGACTTGATTTCTTAATTTTTTTTATTATATAGTTAATTACATCAGACTGTGTAATCAATTAAAATTATAAAAAAAATAATGATAATTATTGATTAAGTAATTATAATAATATTAATGTAATATAATTAATTATTGTAGCTATGTCTACAATCTATCATTTTGATAAGTAATTATCTACTTATCAGTAAAAAAACAGATTCACTCAATTGTAAAAGTGCATAAAGTGTTTTTACAATGATAATAATTAAAATAACATATTTATCGCATAGGAATATCCGGGATGAAAAACCGCGTTCGCGTTTATCAAACACCAATAATATTACATTACTTACCTAGGTATACATATACATACATTACAATACACATCACAATATATACATAAGAGTACACATACACATTACATGTAATGTGGTTAGCATTATTATTAATAGATCATTATTCTAACTAGCTGGCGTCCGCGACTTCGACCGCATGAAAGAAGTAGCCTATCACCTATGCCTATCACCAATGACTATGCCTATCACAGACTATACTATCCTGTGTCCCGTACGTCCAAATGTTTAACTACCGAGTTATGGAGGAACATACATACATAATACAATACCTACACTTACAGATTGCAAACCGTTCGCCTTGTGGTTTGTCCCATATATGTAATCCATACTATTCCATACTACTCCATACTACTACTACTAATATTATAATGTGAAAGTAACTGTCTGTCTGTCTGTCTATTACCTTTTCACGGCTTAATTAGTCGTTCAATCAATAAAAAAATAATAAAATATTGCTCGTATACCTTATTTTATTAAATTGCAATATAATTATTTTATAATATTTTATATTTATATAAAATAAATTTTATCAATTTAATTTTATTAAAAACAGTTTAAAGGTTAAAAGGCGACGACATCAGCTAGTTGTCTAATAAAGTTATTTTATGAGCCAGAGAGAACAGTATTATACAGTTTCCATTCCGAGAGCGTTGCAGTATTTTTGTTATTTTATACTTCGACCTTATTTCAACGGTTCATAGATTCTTACATTACAACCACAACGGTCAATATGCGATCCGTTGTAATAGAAATCCGTGCGCATGCGCAGAGTATGAGATGACAGATTGACTCTTGTCATTTACACTATTCATTATTCTTGTATCTCGTGTGGATAAATGAAACTAATTTATGTATATTTTGCTAAAAATTGTATCGAATTACAATTATATTAAAAGCGCTTAAGAGCTTTTATCTTATCAAATATGCCCCGTACCTTACCATATCAAATATGCCCTTTTATCTTATCACTGTTAGCAATGTGTAGGTACTTGCAGGATGCAGGTATACTACCTATATGACGTGTATTTTGATACGCGATTTTCGCTACCTATAATATACAATGTAGATGATAGATATATATATATATAGCTACAGTATAAAAAGTACATCTCCGATTTTCTTTCATAAGTTTTCTGAATTGCCTCCCGCTATGGATGCAAGTTTAAATACTTATATATATATTATAATCACGTCAAAAATGCTTGTCTATCGTTAAGTTTTTCTGAAAATAATATGTGTGCGAGAAGACTACTAAAAATATATTTAAATTTAAAGTTGTCTTTTCGCACATTTCGTACATGACCTATAAATTAAAATTTGTGCGAGATGACAACCAAACTATCGTAACGTCTATTCCTAACCGACAAACCACGCAGTTAGAAATTTAATTTTTTATTCACGTCCACAGCTAAGCAAGTTAATAGTAAATAGATCTGAATTGAATACAATTGATGGCTTAACTCCCAACGGATGCAGTTTGCACATTGCACCGACCATCGGAATGCGGTAGTTAGGCGGTAGTGCATCGCTCCACGACGGATAAGCCTCGCTGTAGACTCACTTCGACCCCTTATATAATAGCGGTCTCTCCCGGTGATTCCTCATTGGGGCATTACACTTTCAATTCACGATTCTTACGTAACTTCTTAGGCTGGGTTGCAACTTCAGTTAAAATAACGGTTAGGCCGAAAATGAGTTGCACCAGTTAACAAAGTTAGTAAGTAGTAGTAAGTTGAAGTGGCAGTGGGCAGGCATAAAGGCTGCGGGTCAGCGGTGGATCCAGGCTGCTTCTGACCGGTCCTATTGGAAAATTATGGGCGAATATTCGTAGGTGCGAATTAACTGAAGTTGCGACGTTTGTTATTGTTAAAGTAATATGGTACAACCAAACCATATTATCCCATCCCTATTTCATTTATGATGATGAAATGATGACCACGACCACTCTGTCAAGAGTGAGACCGAAGGAGAAGGATTTCATTCAGTGAGGTCATATGGGTGTGAGGATGGTGTGAGGTCGGTTTTGATAGTATATTTGACGGCAGGTTTACAAAATTCAAAAATATGTTATGACTAATATTTAAGTAGTGCTGTACTTAGTTTCTGAGATTAACGCGTTCAACATAACAAACAAACTCTTCAGCTTTTTAATATTAGTATTAGTATAGAATAGACTATAGACGAACACACAACAAAGTAGTGCGATACGTGATGTCGTGTCCGCTCGAGTTAAGATGGAAGTGTACCGACGCTTATGCGGCGACCACACGCGATGTAACTCACTAATTAGGTGGGAGTTGATTGCACAAAAGGAAGCGACAAGCCGGTATACAACGGGAATATTGAATCAGAGTAATAAATTAACAAACATTAACCATCCTAATCCTAACCTAATATTATAAATGCGAAAGTCAGATTGTTTGTAACACCTTCACGTCTTAGTGTTAACTACAGAATTCAAGCGGTCATGCAAGTTGTCAGGGATACATAGGGTACATTTTATAAAAAAATATATTATATATGTATACTGTTCCAGAGCAATCATTTAAAAATAAAAATAATAAGTATTAATTAAATATTAAAATATTAAAAACTCTAAAATATACTAGCTATGTAGCTTTCTATAGATGAATGAATTTTGAAAATCAGTCCAGTAGTTGTTATTCATTACAAACAAAAATACAAATCTTTTCTTTTTATCATATTAGTTAGTTTAGATATAATGAGCAAAAAAAAATTGAATGTCTGTTTTATTACCTTAGCGGACGAAGTCGGGGCCAAATGCTAGTTTTTTCCACACTTCATGAGTCGTGGGTGGCTGAACAAAATTAATGATTGACGCATAGCGTCTAAACCAAACATAGTTACCTAGTCTATCTGTTCTTGAATCATAATTTCTTCATATATGGTGTTGTTTGAAGTAATGCTTATCAAACTGCATTTTTTAAGGAGAGGCAATGCTGACATAGTCACGTACACAGTCATATATGTAGAATTAGAAATGTAATATAAATTTTTAGACATACAAATTAAACTTATACATACTTACCATCAATTACCATCAATTTTGCTGTAACACGCCAATGTATTGACGTAAAAGATTAATTATAATACTACACCATTTAATTTAAGCGATCGTTAGAAAAATTATTTAAATAAACCTATTAGCAACGCGTTCACATATCATATTTCACACATATGAAATTTGCTTGTTCCTAATAAAAAGGATGCGATACTTAGTCCGCGCGAGATTTTAATCGTTTTTGTTTAGCGTAGCTTCTAATGATCATAGCGTGCTGATAAACCTTACGACCTTTCTCAAGAATTAGTCTACCAAATGGTAAAAGGATTTTTAAAACCCGTCTGGTAATTCCAGAGTTTAACGCGTTCAACCAAACAAATTCTTCAACTTTACATTAAACTAGCTGTTGCACGCGACTTCGTCCGCGTAACTTTATAAAATATAGCTTATGTTACTCACTGATAATATAGCTTTCTATAGATGAAAGAATTTTTGAAATCGGCCAAGTAGTTTTTGAGTATATTCATTATAAACATACAAAAATTCAAATTTTCTCTCTTTATAATGTTAGTATAGATCACAGGTATAGATTAAAATAAATTTGGATATCTAAGGCATACGAACGAACAATAAAAAGAAAGTAATTGCTTAAAATATTCTCTTTCTAAAAAATATCTCTGTATTAGATACTATTTGGAAAACTCATAGGCCAGGAAAAGAGGTTAAAAATAAAAATAGATTTCTCCCTTGTCAAAGTTGTCAATAAACAGATTAGTTCTCGTCCGGCGTTGTTATATTCAAATAAATAGTTCAAATATATAAGCAGCGGAGATATACTATTTCGTTGGTTCAAACACATATAAAATGTTGGAAGACTTGGAAGTCAACTTTTGCGAGGATTTATTCGGAAAGAAATACAAACTAAGTGCTTCTAAAAACTTTGACGAGTTCATGAAAAAATTAGGTGACTATGACTATATTTAAACACTAGCTGGTGCCCGCGACTTCGTCCGCGTTCTGGATGAAAGGTCCTTTCTGGTGTCCCAGACAACGTGTATGCAAAATTTCATGGTGATCGGTTCAGTAGTTTATGCGTGAAAGAGTTACAAACATCCATACACACATCCATACATCCATACAAACTTTCGCATTTATAATATTAATAGGATTATATTAAAGTATACCAAAGATATTAAATGTGTACATATATAGGTACTTTAAACTGTTTTAAGTATACCTAGTCATTTCCACTTGTTAAAACAGTATTTGTTTGTTTCACACTTGTGCGATGATGGGAAAGAAGTGTGGAGTGTGAAACGCACAACTTCTACATAGAATGCGCAACACCCTGCTTCAAAGAATAAGATTGCTTCAAAGATATATTATTGAGGTGGACTACAGGCAAGAAAAATTGCCCGTTGTCCACCCAGGTGGACAAAGTAGGACATCATCTCAGCCGCAGGACGTCCACTGCTGGACATATCCCCCATAACTTTCCAATGGGACCTGTCAGAAGCAGCCCGGATCCACCGTTGACCCGCGGCCTTTATTAGGTCGTCTGTCCACCTTGTTGGTGGACGTCCTACGCTGCGCTTGCTGGTCCGTGGTCTCTACTCGAGAACCTTTCGGCCCCAGCGGCCAGTCAATACCCGTAAGTAAATATTGCATATTTTATGTTCCAGGCGTTGGCATGATAACTAGGACTGCTGCAAATGCTGTCACTCCGACAGTCGAGTTGCGCAACGATGGAGATCAGTACGTCCTGGTGACATCGTCCACCTTCAAGACCACAGAAATGAAGTTTAAACCTGGCGAAGAGTTCGATGAAGAGCGCGCCGATGGTGCCAAGGTATTTTTTTATACATTACTATAGCTGTTGCGCGACTTCGTCTGCGTAACTTTATAAAATACGAGTATAGCCTATTTTATTCGCTGATAATGTAGATTTCTAAGGTAGAAGTTATTTGTATTTTTTACAAACAAAAATACAAATAATATTAGTAAGTATAGTATAGACTATACTATGTCCATGTCTGTTTCTCATCTTTAGTTATCCATACTAATGTTCTCAATGTGAAAGTAACTCTGTCTGTCTGTCAGTGTGTTATTTTATCTCTTCACGTCTTAACTACTCAACCGATACCATGAAATTTTACATACTCTTTGTAACGAATAAAGAAAAGGAAGGACATAGGGTAACTTTCATGCAAAAAAAGTTTCATGAAAGTTGCATGAAAAAAACGAAATTGTTCCCGATGGATCATCTAAAAAAAATCGATAAAGATGTCAGGCGTTTTATTAATTTATTTTATTTTTCAACGCGAACGAAGTCGCTGGCACTAGCTAATGTTCTATAAGTAGGTAATATAATTAGCGTTTGAAGTGGGTTGACACGAGGAGAGCAAGGCAACTGTGACGAAAAGGCCCCTAACTTTACATAACACACTTCGGGCGAATGAATTTTTTTTTAAATATTGTGTGAAATAAAATTTCAGGTAAAATCGGTGTGCACGTTCGATGGCAACACCCTTAAACAAATCCAAAAAGCCGCTGACGGTACTGAGGTCTCTTATATCAGGGAGTTCGGTCCTGAAGAAATGAAGGCTGTAAGTATATTATTTTTAACTTGAATACGTCTTTGAATTTGCTTCAAATTTGCTTGAATGCGAAATTTTGTATGGATGGATGGATGTATGGATGTTTGTAACTCCTTCACGCAAAAACTACTGAACCGATTACCATGAAATTTTGCATACACGTTGTCTGAGACACCAGAAAGGACATAGGGTACCTTTCATCCAGAACGCGGACGAAGTCGCGGGCACCAGCTAGTGGACCATAAAGTAATACAGTAGTCTTTTTTTCCTTGTTTTTCATCGATGAAATTGTGTGAACTCTTTAATCTTTTCATCCCACCACTTTTTTTGGTCATTGTATGTATGTTTTCTGGTTTTATGTGGCTAAAATAAAATATCTTTATTTCAGACTATGACAGTTAAGGATGTCGTCTGCACCAGAGTATACAAAGTGCAGTAAACGAGTCAAGACTGCGGGGCTTCAGCCCTACCTACATTATCCTATTAAATATAGCACAACAGTTATTAATAATAATTAAAAAAAACTAAATTATGTTATTTAGGAGTTCGTGTGATAGTAATGTATGTCATGTCTTGTATCGAACTCTGGCTTCAGAAATTTCAGCAAATATTATTTTTTACGCTATGAAACGTCAGCATTTATTGTGTTTTATAAGCCAGAGTTGAAAGCGTAACAGCTGTTGTATAAGTTATATCAGTGCATATTTAAATAAAGTTTTTGTATACCTATTGTTTTTTTTTTTACTTTAATCTAGCTTTAATCTTTCAATCATTAGTTTACCTACGTCGACTATAGCAACCGCAAGGAACTCCACTTCAGAGCAAAATGTACAAAAAGCGAAATGAGCAACACATTCAAAATGTACAGAAAGCATTTATGTACAAAATGCAAAATGTACCAAAAGGCTAAATTCAATGGATCCAAGCTGCTTCTGATCCGTCCTTTTGGAATATCACGGGGGAGGCCTATGTCCCGCAGATTAATTATTTCTAAATCAATATTTAATAAAGGCATAGAGTAAATAGTACTTAACCAGAAAACTGCTATTTACTCTATTATAAAGGTATTTTTTTAATAATAATATATCTATAGTATCTATACTGAGAGTAGACGCACTCGCCAACTTCCTTGTTTTGAATACTTTTGTACTTCCTCCTACATGTGGTTCCTAGCCACACAGTCGTATTAGATCAGAACCAGTTAAAGTACGTGTCCTGAGAGAAATTGAAATTTAACTAGCTGGTGTCCGCGTTGAAAAATGAAAAAAAATATAGGAGTGGCGCCCCATTTTTTGTTTTTTTAACCTAACATTTTCCAGGATATACTGTCTGTGTACTGGTTCATCCAAATCCGTTGAGCCGTATTTGCGTGAAAAGTAACAAAAACCTACATCCGTCCTCACAAACTTTCGCATTTATACCTAATAAGTATATTAGTACAATTATTATTTAAAATAAGAGGATTGTCAAGCTGTAAATTTTCATACAAAAAGCGATAACGCTTTCCCCCCAGTAAACATAGTCCAATTTTTATAATTTTTGGAAATGTTGTAGAGATAATGAAAAACTAGGTCCGTACGTTTTTATTTTTAAGAAATATTTGTTACGATAGAAGTTATTAGCATCTAAAAATCTATATTTTTTACTTAAAAACTTCCTCTAGCGTTTTTATTTTTTTTAATTAAATTAAACTGAATTAATTAGATTAAGGTATACCGAATCCAATGATATCAAAATTGTCTTATTTTGTAAAAGTTTAGGGGGGTAAAAACGTTATCGCCCGAAAGCATATTACACTAAGGAAATGTAGGCAATTTACTATAGGACTTGCAACTCTCTCTATCGCACGATACGGGTCGGAGGCAGAGCGATGTGAAACAGATAGCATTTTTGAAAATACCTACTCGCGCCGCGTATCGGCACCTCACAATCCTCTTAAATACTAATATATCCTAACTAGCTACACGCTCCCGGGTCCAGAATAAAAACTTCCTATCTTTTAAGTTGGACCAAATTACACATAAATTTTTTATTAATTTCTAGCGAAGACCGCGAAGGCCCCGCGCGACATGTGAAACATTCCTTGTATTAAGCGACATCTGTGCACAAATTTACCAACTATGAAGTGTACGAAACAATATCTAATTCAGCTACTCGATAACAGATTTCGTTCTCATCTAGGTACTCACATCTCATCGGGGAGTACTCAGTGACTTTAATAAATATTTTCAATATTACTATTTTATTGTAAGCGTATAAAATTTAAAATATTATAACATTCTTATTTCAAGTGTTAAGACAATAAAAAATAAGAAATCTTAGGGTTTTAGTTTATTATGGCAACATTAATATTGACAGTCTCAACATCTTTCATTCCAACAACCTCAACACTGTGTGAAAAGAAACACAGAGTATTATTCTACAAAATTTAATAGATGACTTTTTCAATCATTGCACTGTTCGTCATCAACATTCTAAATTTGGAGGTATTTTAAATTGGGGGCGTTGCGTCTCGTTTCAATGTTGCCGCTTAAGCGATTTTGTCCCTAAATCTGGGAAATTTTATATTAACTTTTCTTTTTTAAAACGAACTTTTTTAAACTGTTTGAAAAAGAGGCGCTGTCCGCTTTGTTTTTTAAATAAAAAAGAAAGAATATGTGAGAGAATGGAGATCAGATACTGTTAACGCTATCTGTTGATAGCAGGTGTCGTTAATGTTTTGGTTTCCATTGTGTTCTATGTTCATACTGACCATGTAAAAAAGAAGTAAGGAGAACGGGGAGGACCAGCTCTATTCATGTCCATCGGCCACTATTATACATAAGGCGTTATATTTAATAGTGGCTGAAAAACACATTTGTGGCGAAAAGTTTGGATTTTTTGCCACACTAGGGGCTATAGGGGCTAGTGCCCAGGGCCGCAAACTTCCACGGGCGGCACAAATCGGGGTTAAATGATTTGATTTATTGAAAAATTACCCTCGCTGGTTTTATAGATCCAATAGACATACTTATTTAGTATACTAAAAACCAGGTACCAGATACATTGTGCATTCCTGCCATATAACGTCTCTCTTCCCCTCGTGGAAGGGAGACGCGTGAATTGCACAAAATCGCATTAGCACAGTAAACTACGATTCGCAGTTTTGTGTGTTAGTTACTCCCAAATATACTTTACTTATATAGTCTTTGGTGTTAGTTGGTCCTGCCTGATTCGGGCGCAAAAAATTTTACACGAGGCTGAGACCGAGTGAGACAGAGGTACCATGTGCTGTGCATGTTCCCGTTCTGCCTGTTTCAGCAAGAGTGTACAGCACAAAAAATAGTAGGTACTAACGTAATGTACAGCCACCATAACAATATAATATTTTGTACGCCTGGCTGGCTTTTCTGGCGACATCATATCGATAGTAATGGTAACACTGTCTCGTCGCCGTGTTGGTTTTGGTTGTCGTACTTGTAATGCACAGATTATAAAGTTATATGTCTAAAGACAGATACGACAGCTTAGCGGTTTTCGTGACTCGTAAGGAGTTTAGTATGCAGACGATTCACCGCAAGGTGGCACTATGTTCGCACTAGCATAGAGTAATGTTCTGTTCATAAAATATCGGTATCGATAGTCTAATAAAAAGGGATCTCAAAAAAAAAACAAAAAAAAATTTCAATTTTTATTTTTATTACTGATAGTTTGCTCGTAGCTGGATGCTTATTCTTCGGCATTTCCTTCCCCATTTCTTTAGCAATTTCCATGAAGTTAGTATTTCTTGTTCTGAAATTATAGAAAAATATCATTAAGAATTTATGTACAATACTAAAGTTGATGATAGTATTTTTCTTTTCAGTTTCACAATTTTGGCACAAACATTGTAGTATAATGGTACTTGAATCTCATTATATTCTGACTAGTAATATGCTAACTATTCATTACTGTCCAGTTATGGGTACTTTTTTCTTACCCCTCAATACACTAATGCATTCTTTATTTGGTAAACATCCTTCCAATAGATGGTTAAATCTAACAAGGCAAATAATCTCTCAAAACAACTGGCTTATGGTCAAAGGGCCAATCGTACGCGAGTAGATATTGTATATATTAAAAAAATATTTAAAAATTTTGCTTACTGTTTGAGCTGCCTGAAGAAGGTCGGTTTAGGTCAGGTTCATTGTTTTTCCATTTTTTGGCAGTTACAAATGTTGGGCATTACACAAGTTCTTTTACAATAGTTATGGTCTGACGGTATAAATGTTGGATCTGAAAATAAATAATTTGTATTAAGTAATTTATCATTGCAGGACCATGACCTGTATCTTTGCCACGGTATAATAATACTGTAACGGGCAACTTGTTAAGTTGCATGCAGACTCACTATGAATAATGACCATCTGTATTCACCAATCTTTTGAGAAGAAACTAATGCCTGGTTTCTCAGATATTTGACAATAGATTAACAGCTGTTAAATGACATAACTCTGTAAAATCTAATGAGCAGTTTATCTAATTAGCATAATGTCCATGTAGCAAATTGTCAACTTCTCAAAATGACTAGACACTAAGGTACAATTGCAGTGCAAATCTTACATCTACAGCAATTGTAATCTTGACCGATCATTCAAGCAAGTCAAGTGAGTGGACCTCGGGCCATTTGGTTAATTTTTTTGTTTCTCAGTTGTGGGCATCTAACCAGGAGGGTTCATCTATTGTCAAGTCTCAGAAACCGGACCTAATATTGGTTAAATAGAATAAAGAATACTCTAAGAACGTTTGTGCTAGGGTATAATAATTATTACTGACCTTTAATTTCAACATCGGAAGCAGGTGTTCCAGAGAAGAATTCTTCTGTGCTGAACAACGTAGGAAAAGCGTTATAACGTCGGTTTCTGTTCACCAAGAACTTTGCTTGGAAATGCTTTATACAAATTTTCCCTTGTATTAGTTGATATGGTGACAACTGTCGAAGTTCTGGACAACGTGAAGCGGTTTGCTCAATCCAAAGATCTCTTAGCGTATCATTTCGAGAAAACTTAAATAGTTTTGTATCGTTTTTCGAGTGGCAAGAAACACAACATACGATGAAAACCATTGTGTAATATCCAAAACACAGCAGCTTAATCACAACTTAATCGGAATCCAGATAAGTAGAGCCAGGTCACATAAAAGAATCCACGTCGAAGTCCAAGTGTGATAAGAGAATGAGCTTGTACAATTTCTGTACTTAATATTGTTTTCTTGCAATTTTTACATTTTATTATTTTTAATAAACATCTAATCACATAGCCGGCTGTATAAGCTCTAGCATTAACTCTAACTTTTTCTTGCAGCACCTTGGAAAGCATGCTTGTTTTATTCAATGTGTCGTAGGATGGATATAATTCAGAATCTTTATCATGATCTAAATATTCTAAATTATTATCATGCGGATCATCATCAGATAGGACTGTTGTTGGAGCAATTAAATTACTTAGTTCCAAAATAGTTTCCCCAATGTCTTCCTCACAGTTTGCGTACTTTGAGTGTAGGCTTATCATGTTTGTCACTAAAATAGATTTAAAACTATTTTCAAATGTAAATGCATCGGGATTAGTGAACCGACAATTATAAGCCCGAATTTTCCCGAAGAAATTTTCCAAGGGGTCCTGGTTTAAGTTTCTGGTGTAAAAAAATTTTATACCTTCCTTTGATAAAATCAGCTGGGTTAACCTTATTAGGCTTTGCAAGGTTGTAACCCAATTCTTTAAAGTAGGCACACTTTTTACAGTGTTTTCGTCGCTTTTGGAGGCAAACTTTGCATGTTTTAACACCTGTATGCTATCATACCAAAATTGTATATGTTCCGACGATTCTTTCACAGGTCCTCTTAGTTTTCCATTGCACCTGCCACTTCTTGACCCATTGCAAGAATCAAATAATTTGTCAAAAAACTGCACAGCAGCAGCAGTGTTCTTGACAGTGGGACTGACAGCAGTGCCATCTTCTCGTATAGCTGGAAAAAGATATAAAAGTTCAAAATACATTGAAACTTTGATTATCATGATTTATGACTGAAGTAGGTACTATGCAGTACAGGGGTGCTCAAACTTAAACTGCTGCTGACTTATAAGCTTTTTTTTTATATTCACACATTCCACACAGCACCATCTAGTTCCAAAGTAAGCAACTTAATGCTTGTATTATGGATACCAGACAGTTGATATAATACATACAATACTTTTTTTTAAATACATACATAATATCGACGGCTGCAAAGAACAAAAAGCTATCTGCATTTTACCGAAATTCACTTTTTTACATAAATGAATTCAGAATTGTTTATTTTATCTAGTGATTTTTTTTTTTCATAAAAAAACTTATTTTTTATGGGTATTTTGTCGCGTAATTGAAGACATCTACACCATTTTTTACAAAGTAACGAAGTATACACGCACATCTACAATTGTCCGTATGTACGTCGTACAATTTCGCAGGTATCAGTCACATAACCACTTTTGTCACGAAGTGGTTGACTTTTTTTGAGCTGCCTTATTTATTTATTCTTACAACGTCAATATATATATTTTATCTACATTTTGATGAATCTAATACAGATGAATGGAATAATGATTTAAACAATAATAAATCTATCAATAATTAGAACGTCCTACGTAGAAGCGACTATATGGCAGTTGACTCGGTTAGTTGTTTTATTTTTAAAAAGTAGAAAAGGCCATCTGCCGTATTCCGAAAATAAAATAAAAATCTGTTAAATATATCTTTAGTATTTTGTTCAGAATGCCATATTAATTAACGGTTTTAAATTTGAAGAAGCTAGCTTAATTCTTGTAAAAGTTATCAAACTTTCGCGTTAAAAACGCTCTCCTGAAAACTAGTGATTTTGTAGATAGCCGTTTTTTTGCAGCCGTCGATATTATAAATACAAACATCCATGACTCAGGTACAAAGGTAAATGTTAAGACATAAACATTTTGCCCCTAGCGGGATTCGAACCCGTGACCGCTTGGTTAACAGCTACGGTTACTAGCCACTAGACCAAACGTGTCGTCAAAATATACTTATACATTTGTTAATTTTTAGTACCTAACAATAGCATTTGCTAATTGCGAGTTGAGTGCCCACGAAGGTTGGTGCTCTACAAAAAATAGGTACCTTTGGGAATCATATAACAATGTAACACAGTAATAATTACTGTAGCAGGTACTTACGGAATGTCGATTTGAATCTTAGTACAGATGCTACACATGCGCTCAATACTTGAGCGCAATTTCTGACTTTCATTTTTCTGATCTTTTCAGGGACAACATGTTCATCAGTCAATTTTGGTAGCATTCTTATATCACCTACCCCACAATCGTAATAATAGAGGTCTAGGATATCATCCCATCTCGTTACATTTCCTTTGAATAACAAGTTTTTCGTTAGCATGTTATTTCTGATTCCTTTCAGGAGATGTGGGGGGTCATAAATGACGCTTATGTTGTAGCCATCTATGAGAATAGTATCATCTGAAAAAAAAAAAATCAAGATTATTACAATATTCTTTTCATAGCTATACTAGATTTTTCCCTAATAACTACAGCTTACTACGTACCACATTCAACATTGTTTCTCAGCTGAAGCGCTTTAGTATCATCTTGTAACTTTTTCAGAGCTTTTTAGTCAAATTTTGCAAAAGTCTTTTCAAGGCGACTGCTTCAATTGTACTCTCGCAGAAATAATATGCAACCGTCTGTTTCCATGATCCACATACTCCCCTTAGCATGAAAACCAATGCATGATCTGCAAAACGTGGCTTTTTATTTTTTTCTACAAATCCACGAATAACATCTGCTGATGGAATAAATTTCACATGGGAAGAGAGCTGTATTTCATCAAAAACAATGCTGCACATTTTCTTTGCCTCACTCCAATTTTGAACTTTAGCTTTCAACATGATAAACAGCTGTTTATTTATTCCAGTTGTTATAGGTATTTGCTTCAAAATTCGCTGCAAAGTCCTTTTTGTAGGCAATACAAATATTTTTTGTAGTATGGAATATCTTTTAGGACTCTGCTTGAGCAATGCAAGGCTTAATAATTTGTCTTCCAATGTGTACCTTCTTGCCATCTTCTTTTTTTGACTAGTTATTAATTGCATTTCAATGAATTTTCTTTGAACAAAATTCATTTTGTCTAAAAGCATTTGGAAGGAAGTTGTTTCATTCAACTCTGCAGCATCTTTTATTCGTTTTGTGGTGTTTCCTCCAAACAGTCTCCTTCCTCTAATAATTTTTTTGCATTTGTTATAAAGTTGCCTGCATTTTGGTGTTAAAACTTTTGTACTAGTTACAAGCCGTGCTCTTCTAACTTTCCCGTATATAGGATGTACATCTGAAAAACGAAAAACTATTAGTTAAACTATTAGTTTCCTTGAATACAATGAATATTATAATTTTTATAAAGCAAATTACGGCGATATATCTCAAAGCAACTGCTTATGGTCCAAGGACCAATCGTATGTGAAAAGATAAGATACCTATGTATTAAAAAAATATTTAAAGATTTTTGCTTACCATTTGAGCTGCTTGAAGGTCGGTTTAGGTCAGGTTGGGTCGGTTCATTATTTTTCCATTTTTTGGGAGTAACAGATGTTAGGCATTCCACAGGATGTCTCTTATAATAGTTGTGCTCTGTCAGTATTTCAAGTGCTGGATCTGAAAATAAATAATTTGTATTAAGTACTTCATCATTGAACTGGTTGATATATTTGGACTGTGACCTGTATCTTTGCCACAGTACTATTGGAAATAAATAAGTAGTGGCCATATAATCCGATATTACATACATGCGTTACCATAGCAATAACATAATAACAATATATATAGAGAGAAAAGTTTGTGTTTTGTATAGTTCATTTTGTAATTTGCTAATAAATTAGACTCTGCTAAATAAGTGTGTTTATATTATAACTATAACATCATTAAGTACATATAATAAGGGTAGTATTTAAACGCATATCAAAATACTGATTACACAGCAAAATACTCCATTCAAAATATTACTAAATGCACTACAATTTATATTCATAGCATACCGCTATTTATCTTAAAGTAAAGCTTTTTAATTAATACACAGCTAATAATGACTAACGCACATTATACCTATTAACTCATTTTTTTTAAATGTAGCTTCTATTTTTATATAACATACAGCAGTTTACCTAAATAAAACAGCATTTTATTTGACACATCATCTATTATTTATTAAGTACAACCACAGCTACAACATAATGAGATCAGCAATAAAATATAAAATCAGATACAAATAGTTACCTACTTCAAAATTTTTATTGAATTATTAAGGTGGGTCTGCATTTTTTTATTTTTTATTCGAGTATTTTTACACTTCCTGGGTTACATGTTTTTGACCATAAAAAAATAGAGATGTCACCTAATTGAACTTTTTAGAATAGAATAGAATAATTTTTTATTTGTAGCAAGTTTGTCAAAGGACATTCAAGAACATAGTACATAAGGAACATAAAATAATAATAGTTTTTGAGTATATCGCGAACAGACAGACAAACAGACGCGGCGGAGGACTTTATTTTATAATATGTAGTGATTCATTACTTTAGAATTAATATTAATTATTACTTAATTGTTTTAATTATATTTTCTCCCTTGTCCCCACTCCGACTCCGAGGTATGTACAAACGACGCCACTCTTAACTGCACACAATTTTTTTCTGTCATATCGACAGAATATCGACTCACACTTGATGTTGACAATTATGAACCCTAGCCAGTGGCTGAGTAACATAACTTAATTTCGTCGGATAATTATCAAATCGGGCAATATCGGGTAGAGTCGTTCGTTTTCGTTTTACCTAGGCGGTAAAACTTTAATGTGATGTCATTTAAACATCTTATTTCTTATTATGATATACAATGATATTAATAATTTTTTAGGCTCAACTCACACAAGCAGAGTCGAAGCGAAGCGACGCGTTATGTTTTTTAACTTCATATTTCTCGTAGTGATCACGGATAAAAAAAACACCCGTTTTTTTAGTTTATTTTTATTTTTTAGTTAATACGCAACTTAACTTTATTTTGCCTATGTTTTGCCCGTAACGTTTCAAGTAGGTAACCATTTTTCCGATGTCCATACACACGCATAGCGCATACTTTGCGGATACACATATCTCATACCTACTTAAAAATCTAATTGAAAATGAAAATTACTTATTATACTCGTATGGACATGCGAGACGTATTTAACGTTTTGCGGGACGCAATTTTACTATTACAATGCGGTAACAATTATTTGTTATTGTTATTTTATTTACGTTTGTCATTTTGTGCTATTAGTTTAAATTGCTAGGTCAGCACATATAAACTCAAACACAAAACTTACACATTAGTTTCGTAAAACATTGGTATCATATGAAAATCGTCATCATTGAGCGGAGCGAAGCGTAGCTCGGTTCTCGGCTCGCTCCGACTCGTATAAATATTAAATAATATAGTCAAAGATAGTGTATAGTGCTCTTTTAACAAATGGCGTTGCAAAATCAATAACGTAATAAAGTTTACATTTCCAAAAAAAAATATTTTTAGCTACTTTTAAATAATCAGCAGCAGGCCTGACTAGGCCTTTATTTATAACTAGGTGTCCGCGACTTAAAATAAGAATGTAAGACCTACGCCTGCTTACACAGATAATTGGTTGGTCTCGTTGCGCTCGACTAGATAAGAGCGCTATACAAAAGCAATAGCTCCTAAAATGTGGCAACTTTTTATTGTAGTGTGTGTAAAAAATAGTTACTTTTTATCACTTTTTACCCAGTTTTATTATATTTTTACGCAGTTTCACTACGCAAACTGGTATTTTATTATGCCTAAAATTTTATAAAACATTCGGCATACGTGCCGAATGACAGACAGTTTGCAGTGTGACTGGCTCGGGTACGCCGAATTCGGCGTACTATTTTATGCCGCATTTTACAAGTACGACGGCGGTACCTAGTCGAGCGCAGCGAGACCAATCATTCATCTATTAATATAGTGTTATTTGACCAACAAAATGACCTACAGATAATTATGGCCGGAAAATAATAAACAGGCGGCAAATATGGTTGGTAACCCAATTAAGCCGACTCAACAACCACCAGTTTACCCACAAGTGAAAATTTTGGTTCTACTAAAGTTAGTATGTATAAATATTGTAATTTCATTTGTGGTGAGATACAAACGTAAAGGATTGCCATTGCAGTCTATCAGTGACAAGTCGTTGTTGATGCGTTGCCACTGACGACCGCGTTGTTTTATGCAATTAAATGAATATTCTATTATATTATATTGAAACAGCTACGATTGTGCCAAATAGTCAGAATTGAGTAAAGAAAATCAATACTTTTTTTTAAATTTAGATTACATCCAAGGAGGATAGATTACATCTATGAACCAAGAAGTTTAGAATAAACTATGAATAACTGTCAACTTGATCGTTAAAGAAAAGCTGCATTGCAATGCGACCAAATTAAGAATTATTACCTGGAAAACTTATGTCTATATTGAAAATGACAATATTATATCTATCTCTTTCAAACATTCTCTCAGTTGGGTCTTGAATGTGCAGTTAAGTGTGTTGCCTTACACCTTTTATATACACCTTTTGCCTAAAATTGTTACCCGGGTGCGCTCGCTTTTTCATTTACATTCCTAGAACCTAACCTAAGTAACTCTTTTCTAATAAAAATAAGTATTTTCTGATATAAAAGTAATATTACTTGTTATACTCGTAACCTTCTCCCAAAAAATCGCGGTCAGCCCACTCGACAGTCCGTAATCTAAATTTTAGCCTTCTTTTCGATTATTATAATTTTTATGATGAGAATATTTTCATAGGTGACATAAAATTATCACAAAATAATAGCTATGTAGGTACAGTTTTCATTTAATTTGTTCTGCTTTTAGAAATTATGCAATAAAAAAAGAAATTGTAGCTATAATAATTATTAAATTTGCTCAGCATGTGTTCTTAAAAATTAAGACAAATATGATGAGCAAGTTTTGAGGTGCTTATTAGGATATCTGCTACTCGGATAGTTATTTTGCTATGAGAATGAATATTATCTATGGACGCTCGGGTTAATTTGCTGTGCAATCAGTATTTATGTTAAGATTGTAGTATTTTTGTACCTAAAGGGATTTATTTGTCTCGCATTATAGGAAAATAAGCAATGTAGTGTTGATGTATATTTACGAATTATCTGCAGTACTAGTTTTGTTTAACATTTAGTTTATTTGTGATGAAATAAGTTATTTGATGTGAAAAGTATATAAATGATGAAAATAAATTGATAGGCGATTATTTTATTTGATGTGCAATTAATAATATCTCCTATGATAATACTGTTACAGGCAACTTGATCAGTTGCATGTTGCATGCTAACTCACTATGAATAATGACCGGTCTATATTCACCAATCTTTTGATAAGAAACTAATGCCTGGTTTCTGATATTTGATAATAGATTAACAGCTGCTACATTACATAATGTATGTATGAGTGTATCTAATGAGCAGTTTGTCTAATTATGTAGCATAATGTCTATGTAGAAATTGTCAACTTCTCAAAATGACTAGACACTAAGGTTATTTTTTTGTTTCTCAGTTGGGGACAGTAGCCTCTACCAGGAGGGTTAAATCTATTGTCGGACCGGACAATAAAAACCGGACCTAATATTGGTTAGATAGAATAAAGAATACTCAAAGAAGTTTGTTCTAGGGTATAATAATTAATACTGACCTTTAATTTTAACGTCGGAAGCAGGTATTCCAGAGATTTCTTAGGTGCTGAACAACGTAGGAAAAGCGATATTATAACGTCGGGTTCTGTTCACCAAGAACTTTGCTTGGAAATGTTTGATACAAATTTTCCTTTGTATTAGTTGTTGGGTTGACAACTTTCGAAGTTCTGCACAATGAGGAACGATTTGCTGTGGATTTGCTCAATCCAAACATTTCTTAGCGCATAATTTCGAGGAAAGTTAAATAGTTTTGTATCTCTAATCGTCGATTGGCAAGAGGAAACACAACATACGGTGTAAACCATTGCGTAAAACTAAAATCACAGGAGCTTAAATCAAAATCCACATTAGAGCCAGGTCACATAAAAGAATACACGTCAAGTCCATTAAAACAATCCAAATTCGCAATAAAACAATATAACTAATAAATAAAACCGAAAACGCACGCACGGCTGGCTTGGCATGGCATGTCAATCAAAACAAAACATTCAAAATGGCTGCCCCGATCACCCACGTGACCTCTGAAGCGCGCCTGGTGAGACATATAACTTTATAATCTGTGGCCTGGTGGCAATTTTGCGTGTATACTAAATCTCTTAAGTATGACCCACTTTGTTCGAGCTGTCGATGCCGTGTTGTAATGTTTTTAGTTTATCTATATACTACGATATGTGATAGTAGTGGATATTGTTTTTTAATTCGAGTAAACGGAACGTAAGTAAATTATCGATATCTGTCAAAATAATAGGTACGTGACCCCCGTGCATTTCATAATTTTCATATAATATCTAAAAAATATGTCGCGAGTGTTATTTTGTTTGTGAATAATCTCTTGTTAACATCGAACTATGTGTTTATAATGTTAGGAATTTGTGTTGTAGTGTTTTGTGTTTAAAACTGGCCACTGCGCCTTTTGTGAGGATTTAATACTCACTTTTTGGATATAAAATTACACACAAGTAAGTACATAAACGGTTCTCTTTTTATGTTTATACTAAAACACATTATCTTTTGAATTGTAATGTACCTAGGTATGTTCCCTAAAAAATATAAAGATTGTTATTTTATCTATCTGTATAATCTAATCACGAATTAAATTAGATATAAAAGATTTAAAAAAATTACGTCTGCACACAGATATTAGACACACACAGACTTGTGATAAAAAAATATTGGTATATCTATCATGGTTTTCATAACATATTTTATTTCTACTGATATTCCTAAACAAATAATATGTACAATGCTTTGCATTCATTGTAAATTATCATAATTACCGTCTCAGCCGTAAGACGTCCACTGCTGGACATAGGCCTCTTCCATAATTTTCCAATAAGAAGCAGAATGGTCAGAAGCAGCCTGGGTCCACCCTCAACCCACAGCTCTTATCAGATTATCTGGAACTGTTATGTTAACCAGCATGCTTGGGACTCTGCCCAGGGGACTGAAGCTTAATATTATGTACAGTTTTAATTATATTATACTTATTTTTTGTTATACGTTTATACATTAATGGTTTGTTATATATAAATAATTGATTTATTAAAAATAAACCACAAACTATGTGGATAAATGGTAGGTACAGAATTTTTGTTTGCCATGATATTTCCTTATAATGAGGATTTGATTTTACTTATTTCCATTATATATTCTACATTTATCAAATTTTACAAAATTTAATTACAACCACTCATTAGCTAAAGGATCAAAGAATTTTTTTGTACATAATTGATATAATATTTAAATTTGTTGCATACCTACATGAAATACACTTAAAGAAAATATTACTCGTATCTGTAACATGAAATAATTATCCACTACAGGTACAACTCATTTTTTTAAGTCACTTAAACCCAAGGAAATAAAATAAAGTCTTAAATTTTATGCATTGGATTAAAATTGTAATGCATTGCAAATGCTATTGCTTCCTTTATATCCAAAGTAAACTTAAATTTTATTACACTAAGTATGCTATCAAAGTTGATTAGTAAAACAGACCACTGTTAAATAGGTTAAATAAATTACCAAGACTCTGACAACAAATTTTATTATCATTGAAATTTTATTAGACCAGTACATATTATATTACATTTGATATTGAGTTGGAGAAATAAGTATATTATATGTAACAAGCTGTTGCACGCGACTTCGTCCGCTTAACTTTATAAAATATAGCCTATGTTTGTCGCTGATAATATAGCTTCCCAACAGTGAAAGAATTTTTCAAACCGGTCCAATAGTTTCAGAGCCACAATACAAACTAACTAACAAATCTTTCCTCTTTATAATATTACTGTAAACAGTTAAGTAATTACGAGGTTTACATACTTAATCCTATCTAACTCAAGGGAATAAGAGTTTTATCAGATTTAAGTCAGTTAAATATTAGCAAATATTTACTAGATACATTTTACTGCTTCTGTATAGGTATACCTAGGCACTGCATAGTTCCAATAACCCAAAACTAGAATTTTTATTTCATAGGTAAACTATTCATTAATTACTCAACTTTAAACTGTTATAGTGTGGAACTAGTAATTGTTTTCAAATGTATTAATAAATGTTAAAAACCACTTACTGTAAATGTTTTTGTAAAAATAATTTCACTATACACCCGACAACAAGTAAAGGGTTTAATTTGTTATAATATATTCTTATTCTAAAGACATAACATTACAATGTCACACTGTTTGTTATTGCAGTTGCCATATTTAATGCAACACATATGTAATGCAGTTGCCATATTTGAAAACATTTTAACATTGAACAGATAATTTTACTCATTAAAAAATTATTTTTCTTGAAACGTAAATGTACATATAAAATATTTTTTTATATCATACTTAAAATTTTATAAAATTCCAGTTATGCTACTTTGGAAAAAAAAAAGTTTGCCTTTTTCTACTGTAGGCAAGGCCATAGTTAGTTACAGTCACATTTAGTCATACATCTTTGTTAATGATTTTTTATTAATTTATATTATCAAGACATGTCTGCCTTTAAGCCTTCTGATAAACTACCTGCTTATAATATTTAATATAAAATTAAGTAGCTACCTACCAAGAATGTGTTTTATCAGATTGAAATTGATTTATTGTAAAAACAAAATTGAGAACTAGGCAAAGAACTAATTGAGAATTTTATTTATATATAAATTTATAATATTTTACACCTATTTGCGTAAGATATACCTACAACAGTAGGTAAGTAACTATGTACCCATTTATTTTCCTGTTTTGTTATTTATTACATTAACTATCTTTACTGTTAGTAGTTTCCGCGTTTATTTAGTTATCACTACATACCTAGTATAAAACAAAGTCGCTTTTTCTGTCCCTATGTCCCTTTGTATGCTTAGATCTTTAAAACTACGCAACGGATTTTAATGCGGTTTTCACTAATGGGTAGAGTGGTTCTCGAGGAAGGTTTAAGTACATAATTTACTAAGTTACGCGGGCGAAGTCGCGGGCAGCAGCTTTAATTTTATTAACACGTAATTTTATAAACTATAACTAACATGTAGTGCCATCTGTTAACTTTTAGATGAATTAGAGTACTACATTGCTTCAAACAGAATTCCCTAGATGGCGTTGTAAATTTTGCATACACGTTGTCTGGGACTCCAAAAAGGACATAGGGTACCTTTCATCCAGAACGCGGACGAAGTCGCGGGCACCAGCTAGTTTCTTCATAAAATAAGGAAAAGCTATGTTCTCTTTCATCTATTAATAAGTGCTTTATAGTATACTAGCTTACACCCGCGCCGCGACTTCGTCCGCGTGAGAAAAGTAGCCTATCCTGTGTCCCGTACGTTTAAATGTTTATCTACCAAGTTTCATGAAAGTCAGTTAATTCGTTTAAGAGTTATGGAGGAACATACATACAATACCTACACTTACAGATTTACTGTTAGTATTGTATTAACCTATTCAGGAGTTAAAATTCAGGGGTAAGTTTCATTGAAATTGGTTCAGCGATGATGTGAAAAAATAACAAACATAACAACAAACTTAATCCTACTTAAATTAATCCATAATTTGTGCATGCATCCATAATCCATGCGAAAGTTTATATGGCGATCGATGTATGGATGTTTGTTACTCTTTCACGTAAAAACGGCTCAACGGATTTGGATGAAATTTGGCACACAGATAGTTCATTACCTGGATTAACATCTAGGATACTTTTTATCCTAAAAAAAATGTTAGGTTCCCGAGGGATCGTTTAAAACTGAAATATAAAAAATTGGACGCCACTTACGTCACAGCGATAAAAGGGTCAGATATTTTCTCAGGTATTATTTTTTCATTTTTCAACGCGGACGAAGTCTGCTAGAAGAAATGTGCGAAGATAGTAGGGCGTTTGGCGGGACGCGAGGGGTGTAGTTAGGTAACGCAGCGCAATCAATACTCCGAACACATTGTTCTGTAATAACTATAAGACCAAATAATAAAGTATCTACTAAAATAGTAAAATTTGTTTGTTATTTATTTATTACTTTTTTTTAAATTTATTTAACCTTATTAGAATTTATTCAATCCGAATGTGCACAGGATGGATACACAGGTTCTAATATATCTAAGCTATATCTATAACTAATACAACTAAAGTTAATACTTGTTTTATATGTTATAGTTTTAAAACGAATCAAGATCGCCTGTGTAATTTTATTTATAAAATATAGCCTGTTACTTACTGATAATATAGCTTTCTAGTTAGGTGAAAGAATTTTTAAAATCGGTCCAGTCGTTTTTGAGTTTATTCAGTACAAACACACAAATCTTCTCTCTTTACAATATACCTAGCACTAACTAAGTACCTATACTATATAAAATAGAAGATCGTTTAAATAAGTAACTATGTAAAGATTAGGCTTTTGCACACATTACCTTGTTGTCGAAATACTAAAGTAAATGTTAGGCATTGTTAGTGTAGAATCTACACTGTAGATGTTCACCTTAAAGCGCCTCGCGTCTTATTGTGAAAATCATTTGAAATATGTATTTGTAAAGGTGTATTTTATCTATTATCATCATGGTTTGAATTTGCTTTGAAGGCACAACATGTTCTTGAGAGAGAGGCTATAGTTCTCTGTCCGTTTTTTGCCGGACACCGAGTTGGCCATTCGTCAAGACGTCCTTTGATACCTACAGCGTTTCTGCCAAAGCTGGCCAAATCAGTGACTATGCGCGCATCCCAACTAGCGGGTTTGACATCCCCGAAGGAAATAATAGATCTATGTCATAGAATTGAAAGCTTCATATAGTTAGTATTTCATTAAAAAACTGTACTCGTAGATTTGAATAGTTAAGTCCATGTAAATGGGAAAACATTCTGCCTAATAACATCCATGGAAAAATTCGACTTTCTTGTTATACAATAGGAGAACCTTTTCTACAATAAAACTAAATAAAAACGGGGTTTAAACGCCCGACGCAAAAACAGGGTGTTATAATTTTGACATGTGTGTATCGGAATGTCTGTCTGTGGAATCGTAGCTCCCAAACAGATGGATCGATTTTTAATCCGGTTTTCTTTTATTTGACATGTGGAAGTTAGGGATTTCACTAACTTCCATCCATATGTCACGTCCGAATGATGTGGAAATTGGAATAGTTACTGTCTCTTCGGTGGTATTTCCATGATATTTATGGTAATCTTGACCTGATGCTGCAACATCAAATAGTCTGGAAACTCAAGAAAATTATAATATGGTAAATAAAGAATTTAGTTATTCACTAGCTGGTGCCTGCGACTTCGTCCGCGTTGAAAAAGCAATATAATGTCGCCTGACATCGTTATTGTTATTATACTTAGCCAGGAGTTACTTTCCTTAATTTTAGAAAATCTCTCGGGAGCAGTACTTTTTTTCTGGATGAAAGGTACCCTATGTCCTTTCTGGTGTTCCAGACAACGTGTATGCAAAATTCATGGTGATCGGTTCAGTAGTTTTTGCGTGAAAGAGTTACAAACATCCATACATCCAAACAAACTTTCGCATTTATAATATTAGTAGGTACGGACGGATTATTCGATTGATTGGATTAACTTCGACTTCTCGTTATTTTGTCATAATAAAACAGTATTGTGTATGTAACAATAAATAATTCATATACGTGTTGGCTGTCACTTGCTGATTAAAATTAACAGTGCGATGCCGTCATATCCTTTATCCTAATGTAGCCCAGTTGAACGGTATAATGGAAACATGTGTCTTGCATATCAGACCAGCTTTGACGTCATGCGACGCAGTGCGGCGCAATGTGCATAAATAAATCACCATATGATTTCGTCCCGCCACCAGACCTCCAGGCGAATATTTAATTTTCGTAGCAAAGGACTAAGAGATTTTTCGTCGTATTATTTTTAAATGCACGGTAACTAATAAGCGTCGTGGTCGTTCGTGCTTTCATATTATGGTTTCAATATCATATACTCCGCGCCCCTTTTTCTTAGGTTAGGTTTTTTTTGAGTATATTTTAGTAAGGCGTTGAATTTTTTAATTTTATTTTCGGGAACAGTACTCTTTTTCTGCATGAAAGGTTAGAATTTTTTTAAATGTTACATGTAATATATATATTTACTATGTTAATAATTAATTTGTTTGTCTAAATTTATTGATTTTTTTTATAAACTCAGTAATTTAGAGTATGGACTAAGTAACTATGGAGATGTATTAGTCCATATGCAATAACATACATTAAACAATAAAAAGTATAGAATTAAAAAACTTATTTACATGCTAACGCCGCTAACGGTACATCTGCTAAGCTTCGCCATTTTAAATCTCTTTAATAATTGACCTAGTTATTATTTACCTGTCCACTCTGACTGACTAATGGTTGGACAATTTTAGTCAGAAGTTCAAAAATAATCACCGGCAGTATTGTAGGGTTTTATAAGATATTATTATTTTATTCCTGGATATAAGATTAATTATATGGATAATATAAAGGAAGCGTTTTTGGAAGGGACTTTGACAGTAAATGACTTGTTGGTTTAGGTATTAAAGAGGGATGCTACGCCTCTGTCTTACTTCGGAAAACAATCATTGTAACATATAGTTGTAACTGTAATAGTTATTTTGTATTGTTATGTATGTTACAATAGACTTAAGTAATTATTTAGAAGATTTATTGTCGATTTCCCATATGAATGTTTAAGATTCACAACTCGGTTATGTATGCAGCAGGATTATTTTGTTTTATAGTTTGATTCATACGTTGCAGTGCAGATAGGTAGGTACAAGTGGTAGATACCAATGTGTTGAATGTAGGTATGTAGTTATGTCATCATACTTTGATCGTTATCATCTATTGTGTTCCTATTGTAGCAGTAAAGTAAGATACGGAAATCGCAATATGCAGAAGTAGGGCGCAGTAACTATTAAAAAAAATATTAGGAAGTTATAAAGATGTACCATTTTGTCAGAGATCTCTTTTAAAAACTCGTGTCTGAGAAATGTAAAAAGTTACTAGTTATTCAAATTTAACTGTCTGCAGTTTTCATTTATTTGCCAAAAGGTTCCAAATACAGGAACAATGTCAATTGTTTATGTCGACTTGGATGTTTGGTTCATTGGTTACGAATTTAAACTACTCAACGGATTTTAATGCGATTTTTACTAATGGAAATAGTGTTAAGTAAAGGAGGAAGGTTTTTATATATAATTTGCAGAAAAAGTCGGCGCGAAGCCGGGAGCGACCCTCTAGAAATCTATAACCAATAGACGTAGGTACCTACTTACTTACATGAATGAATAAAAAAAATTTGAATATGTAACGAGAGTAATGCAATATGCAATTCGCTTTGGTAAAGGTGTCACGAGTACAATTCCTACAAGTGCTGTTCGCTCGTCATTCAAGGACTCGACTTTCTAGGCAAAGAGCACGTCCTGCCTGAATAAGTTAGAGTGGCTGTCCCACTTGAGGGCAATCGTTTAATTGTCATGCTTTGTAGTAACTTGATTGAAATTTTAATTGGTTTCACATTGATGCCAAAAATATTACCTATATATAGTTAGGTACTTTTTAGTTTGAACTTTTGGTTTTGGTAAGTATTAAGTGATGAATTTGGAGAAACTCTTTTTAAAAACTCTTTCATAATACGCACTGTCAAAGATTGGAATTCCTTTCTGTGTTTCCGAGCTCATAATATAACTCAAACCTTTTTAAAGTATAGTAACTACAGTGAATATAGTCATCTTCTGGGTGAGCTCGCTGGCAAAGAGCACAACTATCATTAATTAAAAAAAAAATTGAGAAATGGCTCACATCGTTACATCGTGTGCAAATGTAACAACATAACTCCATATACGCTATAACGTGTAAACAATGAACTGTATGTAGGTACAGGAAGAAACTAATTATTAGGTCTGTATGAACAGCGAAACAAACATAACGGGATCTAGGTGACCTGGTAGTCCTAATAAGTTTCACGGATGGGTTATTGTAATGCTACAAGCGAAGAAAACACGTCAACTAAATGGATTTCTCATTCTTACTGCACTGTACACAGGTTTAAGTCAATGGACTGTTTGTTGTTTTATCTGTTCACGTTTTAGAACCATTATTTCGTCACGCTCACATATCTTTTTTTTTTTCGGATAGGTTAATATATAATTTGGTTCGGTGTCATCACAACATATTAATTGGTCTTAATTTAAAAACAGCCTGCCTAATGTCCTTTTTAATAATACAAAATAATAATAATAAATAAACCAGGCTAAGAGCACAGTTTCTTCCATTCTGTTTTATCATTTTCTTGAAAAAAATAAAAAATAAATTTCTAATAGGTAAGACGTTGAATTTTTATATTTTTAGACGATATCTCGGTAGTAGTTAGCACTTTTTAACTGTGATATTATAACTTTGACAATAGTGGATAGATCAGCAGCTTATCTAGGGTTTGTTCGTAATAAATGCTTTTGTCTGAATTAGTTATCGCCCATTGCAATTTGAAAAGCATTAGTTAATTCTCCAAAATGTTGAGAGCATCAAAATGTTTTGGTCAATCAAATCTTAGAACTTTAGAACACAAAGTTGAATACATTATTTTTCCTATATATTTTACTAGTTGTGCGTTTTGTGCTTGCCAAATCATAAGAAATTTTTGGGTGGAAACTTAAAAATTATTAAAACAAACTTCATAAATATTTTGTGCATACAAGTTTCAAGCTCGTTTGTCATTATTATTATCACTTTTTATCGCACTCATGTCAAACATCATTTATGCTGTATCATTCCCCTCTAATAATTACAAATGCGTAAGCATGTTCCTTTTCTCCTAGATAGGATCGCTACATATTATATAGGGTCGATCTTTGGTTTTCAATCGAGCATTTACGAGGACACTGATGGAACCGTTCCAAATCGTATCTAAAAATGTTGCCGAAGGTAAAATAAAGCAATGAACGAATATAGATTATTGTGGTTCATTCAAATTGTATTTAGCTATAGTTAATAAAAGTAATTTTAGCCCACATGTGAATCATACTATGATTGTAGGCCGGCCGGCGGCGTCGTGTTTTACGAGACATTTTATTTACGAGAAGCCATTTCTCCGTAGTGGTGCGGTTATAAATGCAGACATTGACCTTCTACGGTCGAAATAGCCCGCACTATGTTTTCTGTCCGTTTCATATTGTGCAATACTGCAGTGTTAACTGTGTTTGGTCTTCGTATGTTTAACATAATGTTTGTTGAGAATATATTTATTGGTGGAACGACGAACTAATAAGGGCCTCGGTTCAACGCAGTATAGTTCCAGGCTCCCTAAGACTGGTCCTATTGGAAAATTGAGGGGGAGGCCCATGTCTAGTAGGTGACGTCCAAAGGCTTAAGACACGAGGGTGCCGAGATGGGAATAAACCGACTTTGTTAGCTTCAGCCCACTATTACGTCCGCGTGGTTTTCTGATCTAGTTTTTATCTGAAATCTATCTTTCTATCTTAGCTTTTTAAAAAAGCCCGCGAAAACGTCTGCTTTTTCCCTTTGAGTACAATATTTTTTTTAGAACGATAGGTAGGTACTGTACCATTGACGTGTTAACAAAATCTCGTAATAATATGTAAGCATTTTATGCTGGGTTATTTTTGTATTAAAACAGCGGTAATACCTATCTATTGTTATTTCGTACTTGGGCACTAAAGGCGGAAGGTTGCTTAAAAACATTATAATTATGTAGTTACTATAGTTATCTAGAAACAGTTTAGTTATGATTATTGTCAAAGATAATAACTTTATAGTTAAGACAAGCATTAAAGTCTGCCATTCATATAACCGCAACAATAATAAAGCGGTAGTTATCACGAAACCAATCCAGTCGGGAGGAAAGTGAAAGGATGCTGTTATGAAAACAGCTAGAGGCCTCGAAAACATTTCAAGCCTACAAATAGTGCATTGTTCTTAGACTGTAAACAAACAGGTACATTGTTACCGCAGAAAAGTCTCATTTTATGTTGTATGTTGTCTTATTATACCTATGTACAATGTACATCATATCTGCGAATTGGTTTATGTGGTCGGGACATAATAATTATGATCGTCATAGTAATTCCTAATGTGTTCGGGTAAAAGCTTAACAAAATACATTTTTTTTAAAAATTTTAATTTACATTAATATTTAAGTAATTACAACTGGCTCTTTCAGTAAATTTTGATTTTTACTACTAACTACTACGCGCTTTCCCGGTTTATATAAGGCCCCGTTTCCTTTCTTCCGTAACTGGTCGAGTACATTGACCGTATTCCAAATAATACAGTGCAGTGTGTGCTCCGGACGGATGTGCACAGACAGAGATATCTAACGGGCTTCGGTGTCTATCAAGTGACGAGGCAATTGCAACAGTCTAACGAACTCATTGCAGTTGAGCTTAAAAATATATGTCTAAAGTTTAATTCTCGTAGCTGAGATGTTCTATAACTATACTCGTACCTATATAATCAATCTGTAAACTAATTAAATGTTTGTGAACATAAATTTAAACAAAAATTTATTAATATAGGCTTCTAGTTCTGAATGGGTTTAAAGAAAAATAGATTTGCGAATATTTCGCAAATCTTCGCTTTTTGATAAGTTTACTAAAATGCTTACAATTTTTTTTTATATTGAAAGGTCGTGAGACAGCCTGACGGTCCACTTGACAGTAGGAGGCTAAACAAAGTGCTGAAAATGCGCTATGCCCTAGGCACGTAGTAACTTTAAGGATAAGGCTAATGACTTATCCTTAATTCTACTAACTCAGTAGGGCATAGGGAAGTGTGCTGTGGCAAGTAGGGCATGGATAAGGCTAATGACTTATCCTTAATCCTACTAAGTAGGGCATATGGAAGTGTGCACTGGCATCCCTTATTCACACCTGCTCTTATTTCATGGTGGTCTTCTTCGACATATTAATACAAGTATTATTATACTACATATATTATTATACTACATACATACATTATAGCCACGTCTGCGCTAGCCTTTTAAGATTTTTAAATGAATGTGAAAACCGTTAACTTGTTAGCATTAACTATAGTTACTTACTATAATTTCTTCGGTCCATTTGGCTCTAATGAAGGGCTTCGACAATCCTCCAATTGTGAGCGGTAAACTGTTCAATTGGCTCGGTTCAAACAAAACGTATCATTTCTTCAATTAAATGGGTAACCACAAGCCGCTGTCGTCTCATATGTCTTCTGAATGATTCAGTAGTTTAAGCGAGGCCCGTGTGAACTTCAAGTTAAATTGATGAGAAAGAGTAACGGGCTCTTTAGTACGGCTGAATTGAATCGTTACTCTCATTGACATGAAGTAGTATTTATTTAATATACTTTAAGGTTTCGATTACGCTAACAATTAATTTAATAAACTAATAAGTTGTACAATTAGATGAATAAAACATTAGTGTGTATGGGGGAAAAATTAAGATGGAAAAGAAGACATAAAACATATATTTAATTATGAAAACAAATGGAACAACTTGTTTAAAATTAACGTATTGAACAAGAATTGCACTCGTTTTAAGGCTAATGTTTTATAGTAGTTATTACGGTCAAAATTAAATGCTTTAATTATAGGTCCAAATGGCTATCGGAATTGAAACCTTGATAAACTATGCGGGTTGATAGATTTCCACATTTCTTCCACGCTCAAACGGATTGTTGGCACGCGGTAGTGGCGCCACGGAAGCTGGTTCTCGGATATAGTTGCTGACTATCTTTGATTACGCTATAGAGTTACAATTATCACATTAACTAATATAGATTAAGAAGCAGTGTATGAACTCAATTCAGATTTTGCTATAAAAAATTCTCTTCCAGTTGGAGCAGGAAGGTCCTACATCAATATTTTTGGGTTTTATAAAGTGTTGCAAATTAACTACTGTTTCCGGGTTAACCTTATCTTTTAAATATAATTCTTCGCATATTATAATGAAAGATATTGGAAAGATCGACACTGTTTCTTTATAATGTGGCCATTCTAACATCACACTTGTCAATCATAATATTATGTTGGTCGTGGGAATTTCTTCCGGCAACGCCGCAACAATCTTGATAATTTCCCGGAACTATTTGTAGTAAGAAAACTCTAGGAAGATTTTTGTAGTAGGTAGGTACGATTAAACAATTAATAGTTTGTTCGCTAAAGCGTCTGGATTAACGATGAAAAATAAAGAACTTTCAACTTTGAAAAGAAGACCTTAATCCAAATGATAATAGGTATACATTACAATACGTAGTTTTCTCATTATACTTTTTATATTTAATTTTGGTAAAGCACAACACTGCATTCCGCAGTCATAAATTGACACAACCCAACAGATTTTGATACGATTTCACTAATAGTAAACCGATAATCGAGAAAGGTTTGTATTATTTAAAATTATGCATCCGTGCGGAGCCTGAGCGGTTGATAATAATGGGCATATTAATTTATAAACAAAATTATGAGACACAGTTTTTATGCTTATGTTATAATTATGTACGAGTAAATATTGTAAAAGTTTGTTTAGGCCGGATAAAATAGATAGGTAAAGAAAGGAAGCGATGCGATGGACTATAATATAAACAGCTGAATAGTTAACACGTGCTCTGTAATTACCGTACACTCATTTGAAACAGTTTAAAAAAAAATCCGTCGAAAAAGTCCGTGGGGCCGCATCCATTACGCAAGCTCAGGTAATTGAACCGTAGCGCGTGCGAAACGAATTGCTTCTCAGTAACTATAACGTACGAGTACCTACATACAATTTTATTGTATGTATCAAGCTGTCAAGCAAGTATCCGTGTATTGAATTTAATAGTCTGATCCATTGATTTAGAAGCTGCTCCATGATTATGACTATAGGTACTTAGTGGAGGCTGTATAGTTATATGTCGGCGGCACATCGTAGAATTGGGCATAATATAATGATATTCCTAGGCAGATCATATTTCTGTTAAAACTGAGAGAGTCGCCTCACTCCGCTCCGCTTCGCTCGGCTCCCCAAATTTATTTCCATGTAAACCTGCCCAATTCTACAATCTGCCCACGACATATAGGTATATAACTTCTGAACGGGCAACCACACAGTATAACCTTACCAAATATTAGTCGTTATAAAATATGTGAACGCATATTTAGCAAATAAATACAGTGTCAACGAGGTGAGTTTCATTAGAATGAAGTGTATAAAACCAATTTTTTTTTTCGCAAAAACTTTGCTTCCACAACATAAACTGTGATTACAATAGGTACAAGTTAATGGTCCTAGATCATACCACTACCAGCTGTCTTCATTTTTTTTAAATATACGTTTATAAATATGTATTTAAAGACTAAAATTTATCTGGCTAATTCAGTATGGAAATGGATTGACCCACATAAATATCCTACTATTGCGGTTGCCCGTACTCAGCCTCCCACTAGGTGGTCCAAAGTCTCGAAGACTTTAGAAATACAAAGTGAATGCAAGGCCTAGCACTGGGCGTCTGTTTATATGTTGATGATGTTCACGATGAAGATTTGTATTGCCCTGTTGGGAACGGGTTAAGATAGGGCGCCACTAACTACTCTAGTTGCATTTGGATGAAATTTGGTACACTAATACAGTTTATTATCTGGATAGCTTTTTGTCCTGGAAAATAGTTTCGGTTCTGAGGGATTGTCTAAAAAATTCGTCGCGTTATATTATTTTATAACTAACTCATATCATAATTACCTATTTTCATTTTCTAAAGCATACGAAGTGGCAGGACAGCTGTAGTAGGTACCTGCAATACATATAATATAACTACCGAGAGGTTAATTTCTATATGAATATATATTATTTTATTTTCCTGAATTCTAACTTACTAATCGAATTACTATGCCAGTTGCACACAATACATTGAATGTTTTTTTTTTCCGCCCACGCAATATTATCTACATCACAATCAGATTGTTATAAAAAAAGTTTCATTTTAATTGAATGGAGCGACAATGACTCAATGTTGGCTATTTATAGCGCATTATAAAAAGATGAGTGTACGAAGATATTATAGGTAATATAATAGCGCTAAAAAAGTAGTAATCACGCTCTATACGAGCGAGTGAGCTATGCACGACTTGATACCATAAAAACATGACGTTTTCTGTAACTGTTCGGATTGGATTTAGAACCACGATAAATCGATTATAAGAATAGCTCGTAACATAATATGTAAAGATCGGTCCTTATCTTTGGCTTACATCTAACTACCACACAAATATCTTGTAGCACTCATATATAATGGTTATTTTTGACAGAAAGTGCACACCTTATTAAGGTTATATTTTTATTAAGGAACAACAGTAAGTTTCTCTCTGTAACCCCATGAGACATTAATATTGTATAATTTGTATATATGGCACTCTGTATTTAACACACTAACAATAAAAAATATTGAGTCGGCAAAAAGTCTGTCAAAGCATATGTAGTTAAATGAAGAAGAAAAAAAATATGAAACTTTAATCCAAGATCTTTTTACGCTGTATCTACGAGATTATTTTTAAACTTTAATTATTTAATTTATTTTTAAACTGAAATAAATTCATTTAAAAAGTTGATTGTATTTTTTTTTTTCAATAATAAATCATTTAAGGTCACGATTAAATTGGCTTCAGTTAGTTCGTGCGGAACCCAAGTGTTAAATTCACTCTAGAAATCCTAACCTACTATTTTAATTAGCAACATTTCATTTTACAAGTAGGTATAATCTGAATAAGTAACAATAATTTAAGAGTATCTTTTTTTATTATTTAGTTACTTAGTTTCATTTAACAACTAATGAAATTGTAATTCTAATTACCAAACCATTATCTTCAGAAGTTATTTTCACCAGTCATCAAGTTTCTAGTCCTTGTCAAGGATTGTGGCAATTACCTACCTATAGGTATACTGTAGTTGGACTGTGTCTATCCAATACGGGCTTATCGGAGGGCAGATTAGGTTTTAAAGTAGCCAAAAGCTACTTACGAGTAAATTGCGTTTCAATAGAGATTAGCCGGATCAATAATCCGGCTAATCTCTATTGGGGGATCAACTCGATGATATTATTACTAACATTAATTTTATTTTGACACTGGCAATATAGCAATTTTTGGCAATGGTAATTTTGATTAAATGTAAATTTTATCTTGAACTATAGACCATGGAAATATTAATATATCTTCGCTTACCTAGACCATTGTACATGATATGGATGGATACCATGAATAGTTACCGCGTTTACAGAACCGTTTCTCGACTAGTCTCGAGACAAACAAAATAAGCTAATTAATCGAAGAAATTTTAATAATTTTTAGGTTCCCCTATTGTTAGTCATAATCGTAAATTACGAGTAATAAAATCATTTACGAGTAGTTTGCGGACTGTCATCAATTTTATTAATCGCCTTAGATAATAAATTTTTATCTTAGCTTATAAATTTTTCATGTTACTCTTAGATCTATATAATGTGGAAGTTAAAATAAAAATAATAAAGTTTTTTTTCTTTAATTTATCGTTTTTTTTTTATAGAATTTTTGTTTTACTTTCAATACTGTCATTTAGTTATTCCTGCAAGTTCCCGAAAGACTTCTATATTTTTTCGCGCCTTTTAGACGTGTCTGTCAATTATCAACCCTCATTGCAAGTTTTACCCGATAGAAGCCAGTAAATTCAATTTAGTGAAGAGACTTCAATCACTCCCACTTTTCCTTACTAAATGCACGCTTAAAATTCCATAATTTTTGAGTGGTTACGACACAGAAAATTTAAAATTGCTGTGGTTTACGATCACAGCAGTTTCAATTTCAAGTAATAAGTAATATAATATAATACTTATATTAATGTTATAAATGCTTAACTTGTTTGTGATTATCATTGTATGTGGATGTTTGTTTCTCTTTTAAGAAAAAAACTATCGGACGGAGTTTGTTGAATATAATCAGAGTAATTTATATACCTAGATTCACGAATGAAATCGAGCAAAATAACTAGGTGTTTTTTAAGTCCACTTCACAATTATTTTTAATTTTAGGCATATCTACATAATTACGTTACACACTACACAGCCGCTTAGTTCCTAGGTAGGTAAGTACTTGTACTTTGGGCCAATAATGTTAAATTGCCCCAAAGTATTAATTTACTATTTTTTTATTAATCTATTAGGTATTTAAGTTATCAATATATTGTTATATTACAATGATCGTGGGAACAAATTATTATTAGTTACTAGAAATTACTTTGCGGTGTAGCATATGATATGTGTTCGGCGTCGTCACGTCTAGTCTGGAACGCCAAGTATCCAGGTCAATGCCCATTGACCGTAACAATATTCTCTTAATTATTATTATACATACTCGTCACGCGCTATAACAACACAAATGTTTTTTTCTATAGCGTTTTCAGCAGTGTGGTTACCGTCGATAGGTTACTTACCTTATATTGTTTTTAAGTTTGAAGTACAGTCAGTACAGCTATAAATTGTTATCCGTTGATTACCTGGTTAGTATAAAGATTAAGAAATAAGGCGAGGAATGTTTTAGTTTAGATACTCAAAGATAGCACACGTATTTCACGGTGTAGGTGTGGTTTTATGGGTAGGGGTGTGCCCAGCCAGTATTTAGAACTCTTTCTTTCATCTAACTATAAACCACATTCTATGATAACAGTGTTGATGAATCAAAATTATCACGCTTAAAAAAACCTAGGTAATTGAAGTGTTTTCAATTGCTTTTAATTAAGATTAATATTTTAGGACTCAGTTGATAAAAAAATCTTATTCCAAACGTGTCTCACTACAATGACGCGTTCTAATTTATTTGTTTATTTTTTTAACTACATTATCAAAAATATCATCTATTATTTACCGCACACCGCTAGCTGTCGAAGTAAAAGTTTATTTTTTTAATATAAACATATTACAAGTAATGCAGCATATCTAACCTGTTTTGTATCAGTAAAATGTCTGCAGTCTTAAAAAAGTTAAAGAAAATAAAAATTAAATAAACCTTTTAAATAATAAGTATTGATTTAAGATGACTAGATTAACTGGGAGTCATGACAAACCTATTTTATTTGTGATTAAGTATTACATATACTTATAATAAAGAAAGTTTGTGAGGATATATTTTATTTAGCGTGATCATATCGTAAATATACCTAATAGCTAATACACTCTGGTGCAATGAAATCGCACATGTAAACATTTTTTTGAAGAATATGGTGTTATTTTTTTTTTATTTAAAAAGTCACATATTTTTTACAATAGGATGAAAGGTTATTTCAATACCTATTCAATGATACCATATAAGCGGTGATAAGTTTACTTTACTGCCGAAAAGGAAAGCAAAAACAACAAACCCCAAAATTGCTTACTTAGCGCACTGCAGTTTGCGATAGCAATTGCAGGTATAAAAAGGCCTGTTTTGAGTAAAACGTCATCATTTGCATTTCAACGCTCTACGTGAAAGGACGCCTAGTGACTACAGTTGCAACATTCTGAAGAAAATGGATACTACTCCGGAAAAAGCCGCTCAAGTCGTTGCTCTAATTGAAGCAGGCCAGAACCAGAGTGCAGTAGCTAGACAGCTGAATATCAGCCGATATTCAGTTCGTCGTGTATACCAGCGCTATCGGGAGACTGGTGGCTATGAACGGCGACGAGGATCTGGTCGCGCCAGAGCTACAACTCAACGGGACAACCGATTTCTCGTAACGACGTCATTGCGAAATCGACGACTGACTGCCGTTGATCTTGCACAACACCTTCAAGAGGTACGTGAAGTGGAAGTCAGCCGGTGGACAGTTAGAAGAAGACTTGCCGAAGGTGGCCTGACTGCGCGTAGGTCAGTAAATGCTCCTAATCTAACACCAGCTCACCGCCGCGACCGTCTTCAATTTGCACAAGAACATGTGCACTGGACACTCGACCAATGGAGAGCAGTCCTGTTCTCAGATGAGTCCAGGATGTGTCTTCACGGCAATGATGGTCGAGGAAGGGTCTATAGAAGGCCTACAGAGAGATTCTCCCAGTGTTGCATCACAGAACGTGTGGCATACGGCGGTAGTTCGTGTATGTTCTGGGGAGGCATTTCACTCGAAGCGAAAACGGAGCTTGTCTTCATCACGGGGGCCAATATCAGGCGACAAACAAGAGGATTGACATCTCAGCGGTACATTGAGGAAGTTCTCCAGGAACATGTCGTACCATTTAGCGGTTTTGTTGGAGAGAACTTTCTCTTTATGCATGAAAATGCAAGACCCCATACAGCTGCTATAGTACAACAATACTTGCAAGAGGTAAATATCCCCGTGATGGAGTGGCCAGCTCGAAGCCCGGACCTTAATCCGATCGAGCACTTATGGGACGAGTTAAAAAGAAAAATAAGAGGCAGAAATATTGCTCCAGCCAATCTTCTGGAGCTACAAAATGCGCTAAAGGAGGAATGGGAAGCCATAGCACAAGACTTTGTCAAACACTTAATAGAGTCTATGGAAAACCGGTGTCAAGCGGTTATTCGGGCAAGAGGGGGTAACACTTCTTATTAGTAAATGTTTTTTCACTACATTTTGTGATTTTTTTTAATAATCCCCAATTTTCGAACTTTTTAGTTAAGCAAAAATCCGCTGATAAAAATGTATTTGTTGTTTTTGCTTCTCTTTTCGGCAGTAAGGTAAACTTATTACCGCTTATATGGTATCATTGAATAGGTATTGAAATAGCCTTTCATCCCACTTAAAATATATATATATGTCTTTTCAAATAAAAAAAATAAACAATACTTTTCAAAAAATCTTTACATGTGCGATTTCATTGCACCAGAGTGTATTAATACTAGCTCACGCTATAAGTGCATCAAAGACATTTATTCAGTGATGTAAGAATCAGATAAGTTGAACTTTAATAGGAAACGGAGGTTAAATAGATAATATCTCGAAGAGATGTTATCGTAGGAAAATTAGAAATTTATCTTAACCTCATTAATGTAGAAATGCCAGATTTCTAGAAGGATGATGTTAAGTAATTGAGTAGATATCTTTAAAATCGTTTAATATATAATATTATGGAATAACTATAGAATTATAAATATATTTAAAATAGAACGGAAGTTAGAGATATATATTAGATTGAATGAAAAATTAGACATAAATGTTCTTTTAATCTTTAAAGATAAAGCACTTTAAGGCCTATAATTTTTTAAGTTGGGAAATCCTCTTGGATACCCGTTATTACATGACTTCGGTGCCCCGCCACGGCTATCCCACGCAGGGAGGCCTTTGCTCCCTGTCAGATCCTCGGCGTACCCGAAAGTGGAGGTACGCGGGCCTACTCGGGGAACCTTACGACGGGCGGCAGTCTCCCCCAAGACCACCGCCCGGGTCCCGGTCAGGGTGGTCAATAAGCCACCTGCCTGCCTCCAAGTTGACTATAAGCCTGCCTGACAACCTTTACATAAAAAAAAACTAAAAAATCTATTTTACAAATTAAGTTTGTAATTAATATATTATTATGTAATAAATTTTAATATATATTATTTAGGCATTGAGTAACTCACTTACAGAACCCAATAAGTTGCATAAAATATAAATCTTCATACCCAGATAATGTATAATAACTTCTTATAGTTTACAGTTAGTCATGTTTGTCATGTATTAGTCATAAATTAATTAGGCAGATGTTTTAATGCAATATGCAATATACCATCATTAGCACTTGATAACTACTAGTTTAAATAAATAATATAAATAAATTGTACTATCCAACGTAAAGGACCTATATCTATAGGATGGACAACTAATCGGATGAAAGCACTGATGAAAGTCCCGTATACTGTATTTATATTTGCATGCAAACGCTCAGACGACGCCCGTTTAATTCAAACCACACAATCGGACAGAATGTGGCGACAGTTACTTTGGATATAGTCAACATCAATTCTACGAATAACGGTATGACTATTGTCGCACTTCAGTCGCGGAACGGTGATAAATGGATTCATTTTGTACCAGAAAAGGAGAGAGGTTATGTTCATAGCCGTCGTTTCCTCTTCCTTCTTTAGGATATGCTTAATTGGACAATAAAATTGCCGACTATTTAAACTGATTATTGCCTTCTCTAACTGCGACTCTTCAGCTAAAGATTACCTACAAACTTTTACTCAGAAATACGATTTATAAAAATAGTGCTTTATTCAAAAAAAATAATAGTATTATTTACAAAGACTGTGGAGTCTAATTTCGATATTTCCAATTATTATTTTTGACGCCTAACTATTTAAAGTTTTTGTGGTTGCTGGGTTGCTGCCCAAATTATGACTGCGAAACACAAACTGTCTACTACTCTACTAAATACTAAACAGTGCCAAGACATTTTATTTGTCTATTATTTTTGTAAAGTTTTAAGAAAACTTTGCATCATCGACTTTATGCTTTGCATTTAACGTTCTGTAACGTGGGACCATCCCTGTGCTGTGACCTCCTCTCTCCCTTCTCTCTAAAAAAAAACAAACTACATAATAATTAGGTACTATTTACTTATAAGTAAATATTACCTATGCACATAGTTAAATTACGGGTTCAAATGTCATATTAGAAATAGAGAGAAGACTCCGCCTTAAGAGGGACAATCAAAGAATAAATCGGTTCGACGCAGGAACAAAGTAATTGATCACTTAACGTAAATCATTTTGTGCATCTCTTTATAGTTATTGCGATGTTAATAGGTTTAACGTCACGCAACATAATATTATGATAATGAGATCTCTCTTTTACACTACATCGCGTAATCAATTGCCATAAACGGATGTGTATATTACTTATATGTTCTTTTAATAAATGTAACTATTTCCTCGTTTTTAAGGAAGGCTAAACATTAATCTCTGTCTAGTTACTATTAAAAAAATAACAGACACTTAAAAGAAAGTACATACTTAAGTAATAGATTCATGGACATTTGGACAATTAGAAGTTCTTTCATATAGTGCGATATCTTTCATATGTGACAAATGAAATATTGTTTACTGGTTTAATAAAAACTTGCGGAACACGAGGCGCGGGCGGGGGGGTTTCATCCCTTCGTGGTTGAAGTTCCTCGGTCATGCACGAAGCGTTACAGTTCCACCTTTCTTGTCCGAACTGCTAAGGAGTGGAACTCATTGTCTGCGTCTGTGTTTCCCCAAAATTACAACCTCCTGGTCTTCAAACGTAGGGTAAATGAGATCGCGGCCAAGCGCTGCTTGGACATTTATATAAAAAAAATAAAAACTAGGATTACTGGTTATATTCATATAGATAATATTTAATATTAATATAATAATTAATGACTAACATTACGAAATTTTTATACTGTGAATATTGTAGGCCGGGAGGGTGTTTATACGAAATCAATGTTGATTTATTGTCTCTTTTATTCCAGCACTGGAAGATGTTTAACTTTATGAAAAAATCTTCTGTCCTAACTGGCGACGCGTCCGGTTGCGACGAACGAGATGGCGAAAAGGAAAGGAGAAAGAAGGAGAAAAAAGAACGAAAGGAGAGGGAGAAGAAAGAGAGAATGGCAGCCGGACTAGAGGAGCCGCTAAGGCTTGAGGAGGTAAGCTTTAATATTATATGTAGTGCTAGTGATATTCTTAATATAAGCCGAAGAGTTGTTTATTTGTGTTTGATTGAACTCGCTAATCCCTTAACTCAATTTTTTTTGCATTTGATAGCCCATAATAAGGAAGTTTACTATAATAAGCTATTAAATTATAGTTGTAATATCTTAATGTATCTATCGAGATAGACCTACGAACAAATAAGTATTATTTCTTCGTAGAGATAGACATGCACACACGCACGTATGAAATAAAATGATGTTAAAAAATGCGCGAAAAGAATCACGCTAATCTGCGCGTAGATGAATGAAGACATTTTTCAATTATTTCCAACGGTAAAAACTGGATTTTATTGACTAAATGAACAGTGTCTTTTTTTTAATTCTAAAGTGTCACTTTCAAGGATTCGTTTTGTAGGGAATTTATTTATGACTTCTGATACAATCACTTAATTTGCATTCCCCAAGAGAGGGCGGTGTCAGTGTTAGCGATTGGATATATTTAATAATAAATATAAAAAAAAATGTTTGTCTATAATGTAATCGACGGGATTTATAATATGTATTAGCTAGGATTTTAAAAAGTCAAACTATACTCGCGGACTAAGAATACGGGTCGGTACGAAAAACTAGAATATCTCCTAAAATAGTATAGTTAGCGGCATGATTCAAACTGTATGTTATAGATGATTTTATAGTTATGAAAAGAACAGCAAATGTTGGAAAAGCTATTTGTTTATTTATTAAAATTACATAAGAAACAAAAAATCAACCATTTTTGCGTTGAAAAATTAAAAGACGATACCTTACATACCACATAAAAACGAACTTTAAGCCAAATTAATACTTCGTATTGCCTCCGCAGGCTCTTCTTACAGCTGCCAGATAATTGGGAATATGTTTATTAAGTTTCTTATGTGATGATGGGGGATATTGGTCCATTCTTCCACTAACGCATGTTTTAGGTCTCTAAGTGTAGCTGGGGCTAGGTTCCGATTTCTTATAAACCTCCCAAGCTTGTCCCAAATGTGCTCAATCGGATTTAAGTCCAAGATCCTCGAGGGCCAGTCCATGCAATTGATGCCATCGTCGTAAAAATGCTCATTTACAATTTAAGCTGTATGTGGCCTAGCGTTGCCATACATAAATATGAAATTTTCACCCAAATTAAATAAGTATGGGCCAACATGGTCATTAGGGATCTCTTCTATATACCTGACACTAGTTAGCGGACCATTTTCTATCAACACTAACGCCGTGCGACTCTCTGAAGAGATTTCAGCCCAAGCCATAACAGATCCACCGCTGAACGATACTTTTTCCTCATAACAAGCTGGAATAAAACCTTCCCCTGGCTGTCGGTAAACTCTTGGCCGCCCATTATGACCATAGAGCATATTCTAGAATCGTCAGAAGACAATACTCTTACCCTATCTTCGTTTTCCCAAAGTGCATGTTCGCGGGCGTAACGTAATCTTGCTACTCGAGGTTCCCTTTCAAGTTTTGGGCTGTTTGCAGGTATATGTAGGGTCAAATTAGCTTCTTGGAGCCGTGGCCTTACAGTACGTTTGCTTATGTCATCTCTTTGGGTCTCTCGAAGTTGATTTGTTACTTCAACAGCCGTGAGGTGCCGATTTCGGAACATGATCCTATCAATAAATCGATCCTCTCGAGCCGTAGTACATCTTGGTCTGCCGATTCCTGGTCTTTTATTGTTCTACCTAGTTTCTCGGAAACGTTGGATGACTCTCTGCACCGTAGAAAGTGACACGCATACTACTTTCGCTGTACTTCTATGACTTCTGCCTTCTTCTAGGATAGTGACGATATGTGTACCTTCATCGGTTGTTAGCGACATGGTAGTAATTCAATAATGACCGTGAAAGACGACAATGACTGCCTTTTATCATTTTGATTTCACAGATTGAAAACAAAAGTGAGAAAACAAGCAAAATGAAACCAGCGTGTGTTGAATTTATTACCAAATTCGAGCATTTTTAAATTTATTTATTTTCCAATTACGTTGTATAACGTTTAAGCTTTTATATTATACTATAATAAAATTCTCTTTAATATAAAGTTAGTTTCATGCATGTACCATTATTAATTTCCAAGATACAGACGATTTTGTCATCGACCCGTATTCTTAGTCCACGAGTGTATTTAGGATTAAAATATCCTAAATAGTTTGACTTTTTAAAAAATTTAAAATATCCTGTAGTAGTATATAATACTACTTAGTCATCAATACCTAGACGTAAATTAATTATTTTGCATTCACGATTTCTCGCTCTCAGTGCGACCGCACCTTTAGAAAAACCTGTACCTATTTTACTATTAGTTCGACGTTCAGAATTGTTTGCTATAGTGAACGTAAACATAGCGTAGCGGTATAGGTAATGCTCAAACAAATTCTTTTAGATTTACGCCAGCAAAGTTGCCGAACACCTGGTAGTGATCAGAGACTTTTTCTCGTGTCTAGTTTGTCTTTGTGTTTAGTCTAGTCATAACACGGGATGTTTCAAGGGGCTAGTAGGGGGTGTGTTACGTTACGATCTATATATAATTCCGTCCAGACAGACGGTTACGCCAGTTATACCGTGGCCTTGACCTTTCAGTAACACTCATATATATATTAAAAGTTTTCGTGTTGTTTGTTAGTCGACAAGTGAGGGAATCGAGTGCTAAGTCCCTGTCTTGACTTTTTTTCTTTTAGGCATCCCGCCTTATGTAGCTTAAAATATGCGACGGTATAGCTATCTTATTATGATGAACTGTCAGAACGTCACACATGCCTGTCACGCTTTAATATAAAGTTAAATCATAATTTATACATACTTACTGGTTGAAATTCGACAATAATCATTAATTGTGGAAACAAAAACTGTTTTTTCATTGATAACACTAACTAAAGCTGGATGATGGATACTAAAAAAAAGAAATAATTCGGTTCACAATAATAAGAGAAAGGAACTGGAATTGAAGGGAACTGCGAGTTTCTTACCTTTTTATATATATAGATACACAACTGTATATTTTATATATTTTATACCTACCTACCTATATATTTTATATGAACTCATAAATCGACTGTTTTTCACATAGGCGTTGCAGCACTTGCATCTTTTCCATCTTTTCAAACGTAGGGTAAATGGGCATCTACTAGGCAAGCGTGGTCCACCTTCGGCTGCATCTGCACCTAACATCAAGTGAGATCGCGGCCAAGCGCTGCCTTGACTTATATAAAAAAAAGGAAAAAAAAACCTGCAATGGAAGTATTGTATATGAACCATATTTTCTTTCTAAATAATTTCTTAGTATTTTAAATTATTTTTTCTATATGAAATGTCTATCGTTCTATTTTATTATTCGTTTAAAACCAATGTGAACGAAGATTTTTGTTAACTGGTGTAGACACTATGGCCTAACCATATTTGGGGCGGCTGAAGGACCACAGCTGTATATCAGCTGATGCGGGTGGATGTAATCCAATAGATTTTGCGGAAAAAGGGATTAGCGGTAGCGGTGGTATGTGCACAACACGTACCTGGTATTTGCGGTGTTTGGAGTCCAGGAGCTGGCCGAACTGCTCTCGACGATGACTGCCAGTCCTATCTTCACTGATGTTATGCACAGTTCACAGAATTTAGGTATCACTATTTAGCGAGAAATTCGTGTTAATAGTAAAGCGGATGAGCGTAGCGGTTTTTGTTTCGATTTCAAAATGCAACTGAATGCGGGTGCGACGCGTCGATATTCGACGCATGCGCGTCGACCATCTCCCTTCTCCTTCTACCACGGGCGAACGGTTGTGCACGGGAAAAGGAGAGGGATAGGGTCTGAAGCGGCGCGTACATCCTCCGGCGCCTTGAGAAACAGAGGTTTCTCAAAGAAAACCAAAAAGGATACTAAGAAAGAAGTTAATTATGGAGCGGGGTTAACTAAAGCGGACAAAGAAATTAAGAATTTAAAAATAGAAGAAAAAATAGAAAAAAAGAATTGAGGAAATGCGGTATTAAATGCGGTATAAACTAAAGTGCGGTATTAAATGCGGAATAAACTTAAATGCGGTGTAAAATTAAATGTGAAATAAATGCGGTATTGTTATTGAGACGGTAATGGACTCAATTTAACAATTGGTCTTTTCAGTAGACCATTTTGCGTTTTAACTAATGCCACTCTCACGACACCATCAGAGCCTGGATAAGTTTTTTCTACGATTCCCATTGGCCATCGTAACGGTGGCGCATTATCGTCATGTAGTAGCACGACAGTACCAATCTTAATATTTGAAACGTCTTTTAACCATTTTTGCCTGACTTGCAAATTATTCAAATACTCTAAATGCCATTTCTTCCAATACGAGCGAATCATTTGATCGAGTAGTGATTTACGCGTAAGAAGCGGCGTTGTAGAAAGCGGCGCAAGTGGCAAGTACTGTAAAGGAGAAGCCATAATAAAATGTGCTGGTGTTAAAGGCTCGGGATGCGGTTCTTCCTGCAAAATGCAGAGCGGGCGCGAATTCATAATAGTTTCAATTTGCGTTAAGACTGTTAAAAGCTCTTCGTAAGTAAGAAGTTGATTGCCAATAATGCGGTATAGATGCGTTTTTAAACTTTTTATATTAGACTCCCATATTCCTCCGAAATGCGGTGCTCGCGGTGGTAACATATGCCATTCGATACGGCGATTAACGAGCTCATTTGATAGTTGTTTATTGTACTCCGAAGAGTCTAAAAGATGATAAAGTTCGTTTAAATGAGACTTGGCACCAACGAAGTTGGTTCCATTGTCGGAATAGAGATGTTTTACTGGACCCCTACGTGATATAAATCTCTTAAAAGCGGAAAGAAAAGTAGCAGACGACAAATCTGATGCGAGCTCAATGTGAACAGCTTTTGTCACTAAACAAACAAATAAGCAAATGTATGCTTTTTGACTTCGCTGCCCACGACGTCTACATAGCGTAATATTAATAGGTCCAGCGTAATCTACGCCGGTATGCACAAAGGCTTTAGTCTCTTGAACTCGAAATGCGGGGAGGTTTGCCATTTTAGGCGTTTGATACGAAGGAGAACTCTTAAAACAGAAGTTACAGTTATGTACGCGTTGGCGTATAACTGACCTTGAGGATAATATCCAATACTTTTGGCGAATCAAAGAACTAAGAAGAGTGGCTCCAGTATGGCAATTAACGCGGTGAAAGTGATCAATTATCAGGTAAGTAACATTATCATGTTTAGGCAGCAAAATCGGATGCTTTGCTTCGAAGGGTAAGTTTGCATTTGATAACCTACCTCCTATCCTAATCAATTTGTCTTCAGACATGAATAAATCTAATTTATTTAGCGGTGCAGAAGGTATATTACCTCTTTTTAGAGTATTTATTACATGCGGGAAATGTGCGGCTTGAACTGCACGCAGCAGATAATTTTCAGCGGTATGTATATGAGCGGTTTCTATATTTTTAGAGCGGGTTAGTATTCGTACAAATTGTAAAATGTAGACAATTATTCTTAATAATTTATTCCACGATGAGACTTTACTTGCAAGTAAACAGAGCGGTGATAATTCTACGGTATGAGGAGCGGTTGAGATAAAAGTCTTATTGTTAAATTCAGGCAGATCTTCGCATTTTTCAGGCTTGAAAGATTCTATCGGCCACTCTAGCACGGGTGTGTTCAGCCAAACGGGACCGTTCCACCATAACTCGTGAGTTAGCAATTGTTCTGGCAATAAGCCTCTAGACAAACAGTCGGCAGGATTATGCACTCCGGCTATATGGTAGAAGGTTTGCGGTTCTAGATTCTCCTGACATTTGGCTACGCGGTTGCTAACAAAAATATTCCACCGATGTGGAGACGAATGAATCCATGAGAGGGCGATTTTTGAATCCGAAAAGGCGTAAACATTCTGTATAGATGTGCGTGCTGAATAAGTATCGCAGATTAATCTAGTTAACTTTGACATTAAGACTGCGGCACAAAGTTCCAAGCGGGCAAGTGAAACTACTTTAACTGGTGCGACCTTCGACTTCGCACAGACCAAGCGAACCTGTACATGGCCTGTGGAGTCAGTCACATGTAAGAAGACTACACAGCCATATGCTTTCATACTAGCATCGGCGAAAGCAACTACATTTGTCGTACAACCCTGTGTTACGGCAACATGGCGCGGTATTTTTAAAGTAGTAAGAAGTGGCAATTGCTCTCTGAATTTAATAAATTTAGCGGTTATATTTGCCGGGGGTTCGTCATCCCATCCGACCTTTTGAATCCAGAGTTCCTTAATTAGAAGTTTGGCATAAAGGATTACAGGTGCAGCGAAACCTAGCACGTCCCATAAGCGGGCGATTACAGAAAGAATTGAACGTTTTGTACATAAGCGGTCATCATTATTGGTTTTAAAAACGAAAGTATCGTTTTCCGGCTGCCATTCTAGCCCTAATATTTTAAGAGATGCGGTTTTATCGAATTCTACTTGCTGCGTAAGTCTTAGCGGTTGCGGGATGCTCTCAAGCACCTTTTTTGAATTGCTCGACCATTTTAATAAATCAAAGCCTGCAGATTTAAACATATTAATTAATTGAGCGGATGCCTCGACAGCATCAGATTCATTTATAATTGAACTAGCTAAATCATCCATATAAAGTTCTTTCTCAGCTATGACAGCTGCAACTGGATAATTGCTGCGTTCATCATTACAGAGTTGGCGCACGGTGCGCATTGCAACGTATGGGCTCGACTTAAGACCAAACGTCACTCTGTTGAACTTGAAAGTGCGAATCGGTTCAGAGGTGTCGAAGCGGAAAAGTATTTGTTGGTATTTCTGATGTTCTTCAGTTACACGTATTTGAAGATACATCTGCTTTATGTCGGCGGTTACAGCAATTGGGAAAAGGCGGAAATTCAACAAAAGTAAGAATAAATCTGCTTGTAAATTAGGCCCGGTATGTAAAATATCATTGAGAGATACGCCATTATGGCATTGAGCACTTGCGTCTAAAACTACTCTGACTTTACTGGTTTGTTTGTCTTGTCTGATCACCGGGTGATGAGGAATGATATAACCTCCTTCAATTTCGTCCGATGACGATACTGGAGATAAATATTTATTATCTATGTAGTCTATAATTGCGGCGTTATAGCTCAAACGTAAATCTTTGTTGTGGCATAGCTTGCGCTCTAGCGCTAATAAGCGACGATGAGCGACAGCGTAAGAATTCCCTAAGCTACTCGGATCCTTAGAAAATGGCAATGCGGTACAGTAACGACCTGAAGAGTCGCAAGATATTGTAGAAGTGTATATTTGTTCGCATTCTTCTTCAGACTGACTAAGAAATTTCTTTGCGGGTACTTCTTCTAACTCCCAAAATTTAGAGAGAGAAGCGTCTATATTATTCTCAATACAAGTAAGGAACGAAGCGGTAGGTGAGCGTTGAAGTGCGGTTAGATCGCCCTGAACTGGCGAAGCGGTATTAGCGGCGGTGTCACCCATGAACACATAACCGAACACGGTTTCAATAGCGGGTGGAGCGGGCGGCGCAATAATCTTTCCACTAAGCAGTATAAATGGAAATAATTTTGCTCCTAATACGAGTTCTATCTCACTCGGTATATGCCAGAAAGGATCGGCAAGCGGTATGTCTGCTAAATGACTAATGATAGATGTATCAACATAGTCGACAGGAAGTCGATCGGTAATGCAATCGATAACTAATGCGGTTAAGTTAAAACTTTGTTTATTATTTTTAGCGGAAATCATAAAATTGACATAACCTATAATAGGTCGAGAAGTTAAACCAACACCCTTTAAGATTGAATTCGAAAGCGGTATAATATTTAAATTAAGTTTTTTGCAACAATTTACAGTTATTAAATGATTCTGTGAAGCATTATCAATAAGACATCGAATAGTTTCTTTAATATTTTTATCGTTATTATATGCGTAAATACTCGCAGTAGAAAGAATAACTTCAGCGCGGTTAGTGCACGATAACGTGGTACAAGGCGGTAACTTAGTTGCAGTTACGACAGGTGAGCGAGCGCAAAGCGATAACACCTTGGTACCGGGCGTCGATGCCGACGCGACGACACAATTATTATTATTCTCTGTATGATTCGTAGGTATGTCCTGTACGTCGTACCTAGTTGTCCGGTCTGCCGCGGACGACACGTTTTTATTTTTATTAATAATATCTAAATGTAGCAAGGTATGATGTCTCTTTTCACACTGTTTACAACTATATTTCGAATTACAATGTAACACTGTATGGGTCAAACTAAGGCAGTTTACACACCCTCGTTTCGATTTAATAAATTCGATACGATTTTTCGGTAACATTGATTTAAATGCGGGACAAGTATATAAATGATAATGTTGCGAGGTATTACACATAGGACATAAAGAGCTTCTGTTGCAATTATTATTATTATTATGACGAGTTACGAATGTATGTACTGTATTGCGGGAGCGGTAAGAATTATTATTATTGGCGTTATTATTACGTGTAGTGCGGTTAAATGAATTATTATTACTAGTAGTAGTTCTATCTAATATTTTTACTTGACTTTTAATAAATTCGACGAAATCTGAATAACTCGGAATAGTTTTATCCCTAGCGGTCATTTCAAAGGCTTGAGCGGTATTTGAATCTATCTTGCGGAATGCTAAGTTGAATAAAATGAAATCGTACATATTTTCAATATTTAATTGCTTAAGTGCAGCGGCAGCAGCATCAAATGTTTCGATGAAATTATTTAATGAAACGGAATCATTTGAAGCGCCCTTAATATTAAGTAATGTAGACATATAATATGAACCTAAGGCTCTTTTATCTTGATATTTCTTTGTTAGACTTTCCCAAATAGAAGGATAGTTCTCACCGGAAGGAATTACACCTGCGATAATTTTTAATGCATTTCCAGTAAGTCTTCCGACTAAATACTGAATTCGATGTGAATCGGTTAAGTCTGGATTACAGTGTATGTTAGCTTTAAATGATTCATAGAACACAGGCCAATTTTCAATTTTTCCATCAAAGTTGGGAATAGCGAGCGGTGCCAGTGTGAAGGGGGCCTTAGCTGCGGTTTGTAAATTTGCATTCGAAGCTACGGACTTACTTCCCTTTAAATTTACGCGGTATCTTATGACACGAGCAAAAAGATCTTCAAATGCTGAAAGTGATTGATAATTTGGTTCAATCTCGGGATCTAATTGCATCTGTGTTTCGATAATTTCATCCAATGTTTGCATGAAATCATTACGTAATGCGTCTATGGTCTCACTATCAGACATAAAAGTTTCAGTCGCGCGTAATTCGGTAGATGATTGAGGCAGCTGTTTACCAGCATTGTACAATCTCGTAATACGTTCAAATCTGACCTTATTTTTAGCCTGTAATATCTTTAATTTCGACTCCATTGCAAAAGATGGCAAATTAGAGAACTATTTATATAAAAAATATGTTTACAATTTTAAACATAAATCGTATGCGGTTGTCACGAATTGCAACAAAAAATGTAAATTACCTACTTTAAAGTTGTGAATAAATATGAATAGAAAACAAATTAAATTATTTATAAAGCGTGTACAAAAATTATATATCGATTTAAAGCGTTGCGGTATAGTGTAAAGTAACCTATGTATAGGTATATTTTCTTATAAAAAGAAATATAAAATGAAAATTTAATTGCGTTTTAAATACAAATTAAATTATTAAATTAACGTAGGTAAATATTCAAATGCGTGAACTTAAATTAATTTATTTTCATTTATGTAGGTACTTATTTAATGAAATGTTTATGTTATACGCTAAGAAAGCTAAGTAAATAAATGTTGTAATAAACTTATCCAAACGAATAGGCGTTATGAGATGCGGTGCGGCTAAATAATAAATAATAATAATTATGTATGTAATAATGAAAATCGACTGAAAGTCGGAGCGGTGCGGTTTTACAAATTACCTACAGAAGGCGCGGTAGTAACACGAAATCTCGTCCAAATAACAATACGCATGAACTATGGGAATGAATTTATATGAATAATGAATATTTAAAATGAATTTTCGACAAACTGATATTGTCTGTTATAAAGAAAAGCGGTAAAGCGGTTAGCGGCCGGTTTGTATCCGGTTCGAAAAGGACCAAAAACTATGGTGTAGACACTATGGCCTAACCATATTTGGGGCGGCTGAAGGACCACAGCTGTATATCAGCTGATGCGGGTGGATGTAATCCAATAGATTTTGCTGAAAAAGGGATTAGCGGTAGCGGTGGTATGTGCACAACACGTACCTGGTATTTGCGGTGTTTGGAGTCCAGGAGCTGGCCGAACTGCTCTCGACGATGACTGCCAGTCCTATCTTCACTGATGTTATGCACAGTTCACAGAATTTAGGTATCACTATTTAGCGAGAAATTCGTGTTAATAGTAAAGCGGATGAGCGTAGCGGTTTTTGTTTCGATTTCAAAATGCAACTGAATGCGGGTGCGACGCGTCGATATTCGACGCATGCGCGTCGACCATCTCCCTTCTCCTTCTACCACGGGCGAACGGTTGTGCACGGGAAAAGGAGAGGGATAGGGTCTGAAGCGGCGCGTACATTAACATTTAAACATTTGAATTTATTAACAAAGTTTACAATTAAATTGAAATGCCAACGTAATCCTACAGCTAGATATGGATAGAACCGAGTACCTAGAGATCGAATAGTTTGAGCAATGCAATAGGTCAGCTGCGGATGCTTGTTACGCCATTGCTTCATGCTTGACATTCAAATTTCATGCCTCACTCGACATGTATTTAAATAACCTTTTTGTACTTTACTACTACAAAATAGTTTTTTTTTACGCATTATTAAAATTACTTTGAATCTAAATATCTACTCTCACTAAACAATAATTTGCACAATCGTTTGTGGAGTGAACCACCAGCGACAATTAAGGTTCTTTCTAGAGTGAATGAGAAGATTGCTGAAAGAAGCGATCAGAAAACGGCTCGGGAAAATGTATTAATGTCGTCGACACATCGTAGAATTGAGCATATCATGATATTCCTGGGCAGATCATATTTCTGTTAAAACTGAGAGGGTCTCCTTATTCCGCTCCGCTTCGCTCGGCTCCCCAAATTTATTTCCATGTAAACCTAACACGCTCCTCGCTTTGCTTCGCTCCGCTCCTCGTCGCATCTATTTTTGACTTTTGGTGAAAGATTTTTGATTTCATACTTTACGATCTGCCCAATTCTACGATCTGCCCACTTCTACGATCTGCCCACAACATTAACAATATCATTTTTAAGTCTCAGATAACAGCAAAGAAGAAATGAGACGATTGCGAATGCACAATTTTATACGTTTCATCATTTCCCAGATGATTTATTTATAATATAATACATAATATAGTAAATAATAACAGTGAAACAATGACAAGATAAACGATCAGTAATCACAATATTGACGTAAACGCACACTTATCTAAGTATCGGATATCGTTCCTTTGAATAATCGAGTTATCGGCATGATTTATCGATCATTTATGTCATAAATTGATAGATAGTTGTCAAAGTAACGGAGTTTAATATGTGTTTAGAAATAGAGAGCTGTCTTAAAAGTAATGATAGCTTTCAGGTATAGAGGAACTAGCTTTAGTCTGCAATTTCGCTTATAAAATGCGCAAGCATCTTATTAATAAACTTGACAAATACAGTCATACTGGCCAACTTTTACAAGACTATAAAAAATTGTAATAGTTAATCTAATTGTTAAGTAATTATAACAAAGTAGCAATTCTCGTATCCAGTTAGGGTGAACAGAGTTCCGCCGTGTGGTCCTCCGATATGGCCAGCGTACCTCCACACTTTCGGATAGAGCCTATCTACGGCTGCACTAGAAAGGCGCTGGATTTTAGCCGGTAGGAGTTCCGGCATAGGTAACCTACGCTGCCGGGGATCCATGAGGATTTCCCAAAGTTAAAAAAGGGTGGGCAGCATTCGTGTAGCACAGTTAGTATAGTAAGAGTATAAGAAATAAGTTAGTTTTACATAAAGTCGAAATTATAGTACATAATTATAATAGTGGAAATTGTCTCTTAAGCGGTAACGAGAGATTTGTCCCGTTGTCTTGCTCTTTGCTTGCAGCCGGACGTCACGGTTGTTGCGCAGACGAATCCACTACTATTTGTTACAATACAAGACTCCAAGGAAGTGAAACCAGAGTTATTATTAAATTTAACATAACTTCCTTGCAGTTATTAGATAGATTCAACTTATATAATTACTCCGTAAAACGTGGCTTCGGAAATTCTTCGTGTATTTCTGAATCGGGGTTGCCACGAACTTAGATTGCTTAGTAGGTAGTAGCACAGATTAAATAATACATAGTTACGTGGTAGTAGTTAGTTGAGTTAGCTTTTAACGAACACGGGCGACGCAGACATTGTAAATAGAGAAAGAAAGAAAGGGGAGAAAGAAAGATTTTAAAAATTATTGATAACTTTATTTCATAGAATTCATCTTCGCTACCATTAGACAAAACGAAATTTTGTCTAGCCAATGTCGCTGAAAAACGACATGCGTCGACCACATTGTTCTGTGGTTTTTTTTTTTTTTTTTTTTTATATAAGTCAAGGCAGCGCTTGGCCGCAATCTCACTTGATGTTAGGTGCAGATGCGGCCGAAGGTGGACCACGCTTACCTAGTAGATGCCCATTTACCCTACGTTTGAAGACCCCGAGATTGTAATTTTGGGGAAACACAGACGCAGGCAGTGAGTTCCACTCCTTAGCAGTTCGGACAAGTAAGGTGGAACTGTAACGCTTCGTGCGTGACCGAGGAACTTCAACCACGAAGGGATGAAACCCCCGCCCGCGCCTCGTGTTTCGCAAATGGAACGGTTCCGGTTGGATCAAATCGAAGAGAATGGCCGCACACTCTCCATGGTGCAGACGATAGAAAATTGATAGACATGCTACTTTTCGGCGATGCTGTAGGCTTTGAAGTTGAGACTCCACAAGGGAGTCGTCGCCAATGAGTTTCTTAGCTCGCCTTTCAATCGAGTCCAGTGCAGCCAACTGATATCGGGCAGACCCATCCCAGAGGTGGCAGCAGTACTCCATGCAGGATCGGACTTGTGCTCTATATAAGTTAAGGAGCTGTCTCGCAGTAAAGTACCGCCTAACCTTGAAAAGGATGCCCAATTTTCGGGCAGCCGTTTTGGCAATGGACTCGATATGCCTACCAAAGTTCAGATCGGAATTAAGGTCTACACCAAGGAGTTGCATGTGGTCTGTGATTGGAACAGACACTCCCCGGAATGACGGGTTCAGGTCAAATGGACTCCGTTTCGCAGAAAAAAGACACGCTTGAGTCTTCGATTCATTGAATCTGACCAAGTTTGCGTCACCCCAGTCGGAGACAATTTTTAGGGTCTGGTCCAATCTGCAGACCATGTCTACCCTCCGGGAGCTTATCTCTTGAGTGCTGGCTCGTGCGTCGGAAATGTACCTCTCAACCACTGTGCTGTCGTCGGCATATCCAAAAGTACCAGGCATTGCCAGGTTGGGATCTTAACGACTACATTGTCAAAACAACTAAATCATCATAAGGTACTAGATCTCAAAAGGGCCAGATGGCCCTTTTGTCTGGTCATTCGGCAGGCATGCATTAGGACAAGGCAGCAAAACGACTGGTTCTCGAGAAGACCACATCGCTAATCTATAGTAATATTATAAATCTGAAGAGTTTGTTTGTTTGTTTGTTTGAACACGCTAATCTCAGGAAGTACTGGTTCGAATTGAAAAATTCTTTTTGTGTTGGATAGATCATTTATCGAGGAAGGCTTTAGGCTATATAACATCACCTTGCGACTAATAGGAGCGAAGAAACAGTCGAAAATGTGGAAAAAACGGGGAAAATTATTCATCTTTGAGGGCTTCCGTTGCGTGCGCTGCGAAAACCGTTCGAGATACCCAAATGATTCCCAAAATAACTATTCCACGCGGACGAAGTCGCGAGCACCAGCTAGTAGTCCATATATCACAAAGACCTTGGACCTATTGAAAATATACAAAGTTGTAGGAGTATTTAAACAAACGTAGGTACTTATCTACATAGTTTGTTACTATATTCGTACGCGTGTGTTCTATAATTTTTTGATTTTATGTGGCAAGCTTAACCCTTCAAATCGGAGTCGAGGATTTTAAAAGTTATTGGAATGACGCTGAGTGCTTTGGTGTGTTTTATTGCTTATTTTATCGCAATGCCGGTCAGTGTGATGTATTGGCTTTGAAGTGCATATATAAAATATTTCCATTAGTTAATAAAATGCCATCAAAAACTCATAAAACAAGCTCTATAGGTACCTAATGTCGGAGAGACTAAACCGAATTACTTAGTTGGAGTTATTTCCAATATGTGAATTGTTTAGTATGTTATTTATAAAGCAAACGAATTATTTATTATTGCAGTTTTGGCAATTCTGCAATTTATTGAAATTCTAAATGCAAATTTAAAGATAGTCATGCTCCGGGCGGGAATTTGTTTCTAGTTAGATATGTATATTTAGTGAACCCTGCAATTATTGAGAATAACTTAAACCATTGTTTCGTAAAATTAGCCTACTTTTTTTTAAGTAACGTTGCTTGAAATTGGTTTAACTGCGAACACGGAACGCTTAAAATTGAATTAATTTAGTAATTAATCGTCTACTGTCCTGCTTTCACATTTTAAAGGCTTTTGTCCAAAATTATCAGAGCGCAGTCGGTCCGACGATCGATATCACGTATACTTGTAAACAGTTTTTATATTAAAAAAAAGATAAGTAGCAAATGATAGCATTTGGCAATTGGATGACAAAAAATTGCAAATCATCCTAGAAGCAATTTCTGATTACCTACATAATAGTCAGTTTACAGTCAAAATTCACAATTTAAAAATTGTACGGAGAAACTATAAACTTTTTGATAAGAAATTAACAAATCAATGAGAAATTATAATTCAGATAATTTGAAATGTCTGTTTTTTACACACGTACTTAGTTTAGTTTTGTAACCTTGATAAAGACATTGTACGATTTCATCCAATTACACTAACGAGGGTATTGAAACATACCTGTTTTATATACTTATAGGATTTATATTAAAAAATAATTTGGATAGGTATAAATATATCGTATATCTAAACTGCGTAAGATTATATTATATAGTAATAGTTAGATGTTTATTTATTATTGTTTAAGTTTAAATTGTGTAACGATTTTATGGCACGACTTGTTAACAGCTAAAACTATAGCAATAAATTTATACGATCGCATATTATTCAAACATTAAATATAACATCTATCACATTAACCAATGTAACCAGTGAATATTATTTAGCCTTCATGCCCAGTGAGCCGTGTCCGTGGTTGAGTCGATATAAACTAAATTTACTCAATGCTGCTTTTTATTGTTTGCAGGTTCGACGATCTCTTAAATTGCGGGGCAGACGCAAGGAAAAGGAGAAACTTCCCTCGGGCATCACAGCTGACTATACAGCCTCTTTGTTTGCTCACCTCGAACAAGATTCCAATTTCTCCAACTATCCACTCATACCTACCTCGGGATCTAATTCAAATCTCAGCGACGAGAACATGCTGCTATCACCTGGCTACACAAACAAACATAGCTATAATAAGAAAGATACAGTCTTGCAGTCAGACAGCTCGGAGACATCCTTAAATTCACTAAATAATCCGAACAACGTTAACAATAGCCCTAGACAACCGCCAAATCTACCTCCGATACCACCGCGACCACCAAAACGGGGGATCCTCAAAGGTCCCCGTCTAAGCAATACTAGTTCTAATTCTTTAGAGAATAACGTCCAAAACACCGATACTGTCGATTACATTAACGGACAAGATCCGAACCTACTCGCGCGGAATACGCAGCAGAATGAGGTGATATCTTACGGTATGCTAAGAGCCAAGAATGCTTCGTCAAGCGATGACATGCAACAACTACAGAACTTCACGAAAAAGGTTATACACAGTCCAATAGAGAACCAGTACAAGAATTACAAAAACGCCAACAACCCTACAATTACAACTCAGGACGTTGACGAGATACCAAAGACGAATGGAAACAGTTATGTAGGTGTTACTTCAACGTCTCCAAGCGCCGATTCCCTGACAGATACCACAACGAATTCCTCATTCGCAACCCCACCGTTTTCTACCTCGCCAGTCGGCGAATCTCAGGGTTTCCACAGATGGTCTAGAATTAGTAACTTTGAGGACACGTATTTGCCTTTACCCGCTTTGACGCCCCTCATTTTACCTAAGCCCAGAGAATTGACAATTCTACGGCAAAAAGCGCCTAGAAACGATTTTGGATTTAGTCTTCGTCGGGCAATGGTTCAGGAAAGGATATTTATTGGAGATGGAAAGGAAATGAATGGGCACAATGAACACACTATGTTCAATGGTAACGGCAAATGTAATGGAAATTTAACGAACGATGTCGCTAGCAAATTGACGTATAAAGCTGTCATCCTAGCTGAACCGGGATCTTACCCTGGAGCTAGTGAAACTGGACTGCTGCCCGGAGACAGACTATTGGAAGTTAATGGAATTAATGTTGAGGGTAAAAACAGGGAGGAAGTTATCGATCTAATCAAAGGCAGTCAGGACTCTGTTACCATTAAGGTGAGTTTATTTTTTTAAACATATAAGGCATTATAAGTCTGACATTGACTGTTGTAAATTCTAAGGTATTTTTTTAATATCTTTTTTTAATGCTTAAGTAAACTTCAAAGTAAGCAACTTTACTAAAGTATTGAAAGCAATAAAATTGTGTCTACGTCAAATACATATTGGAACAAAAACCGAAGCAGATACAGGGCCGGATTCTGTATGGCAAATTATGATTTCACGCTTTTGTGACCTTGCCAAAACACATCAATGTCTTATGCAAGAGAATAACTTTTTAGCAGAATCTGTAGATATAGTAACAATTTACGAAGATTATCGATGAGTAGATATCGGTTTCGAAGTAAGGAATCGCAAAGTGGTGTTAGGGAATTAGGGCCGTGTTTTAAAAAATGAAATGCTTTTTCATAGATAAACAAACTGAAATTTAAAATAATTATACAAAAACTATTAAATCAAGATGCAAACAGCTTCCAATTATACTGTAAAGTGAAAGGTATAGAATGAGCAGAAACTTAACAGTAATCTTGTGCGAGGTCTGATGATTTTGGCGTTTCAAAAATAACGACTCTGTTTGCAAATGTTACGCCAATCAAAGTATCATTTATTTTGTCACAGATTACACGTTTTAACGTCACAACGTTTAGAAACAATCGTTATTATAATTTAAAAGTCGTTTATATGATGCAATGCTGACGTTAGGATGTATTTAATATCTTTAACAGCAAGTACTTTCTAGCCTTTGGGCCTTTTTATTATTCACAACATAATTTATATAGGATCGAAGAAATCGTTAATAAATCAGTGATGACTTTCTCTTGCAATATTTTAGACAAAACATAATATAGTAAAAGTCTTATTTAGCATTCGACATGTTATTATTTTAAAAGACAATCATACTAGAATGTGTTTCTCTGTTTTAACTAAGAGAAATTTAGTGAAATAGGGTACAATTTTTTTTTCTCATAACCGTATTAATTTATAATTTTTACCAAGGATATTTTTATTGATAAATATTAAATTGCTTTTTCTTTCATCTTTATCTTTATTTATCGACAATTGGACACTTCGTACTAATATTATAAATGCGAAAGTTTGTATGAAACTACTGAACCGATCACCATGAAATTTTGCATACACGTTGTCTGGGACACCAGAAAGGACATAGGCTACCTTTCATCCAGAACGCGGACGAAGTCGCTTGCACCAGCTAGTACATAATAAGATGAAGAGAAAAAGAAAAGCTGACATAAATGATAAAGGTTCGAGTAAGTAGGTACGTAGCATGTAGGAAGTGATCTCCGAAGTATTATCTAATTCGATCGTTGGTATCCGATTCGAGTGTTCCGAAATGACGTGAGCTAACTGTTATCGCGTGCGATGCCGCGGGCAAGTGCTATAAAGAGATTCGATTAATTGTTGAAGCTATAGAACTTAATTTTATTAATGTATGGTAAATGATTAATCAGTGGTGACTGGTGAGCACATACACGCTACTTTCTCGTTCGCTTTATTTACATGAAATACCACTTTCGTCGCATCGTTTTATTTAGGTCTCTGTAACGCTATTTTATCTCACTTAAATATCAGAAAGAAAAATGTGACTCACTTTTTTTCCAGTTTTATATAGCCAGCTTAACTTTTCTTTTAAAATACCTATACTTTATTTATAGCTGCATAATTTTGCTACTGCATTAAGAAAGTGGCAAAGCACACTGCGTTGGAAAGTCTTGAATGATACAATTGAATTAATTAATTATATTTAAGTAATAAAAAAAAATTCAAAATAAATTTATGTGGCTTAAAACACCTAGATTTGTTCTATCTATGGGAGTTATAATATTGTGTATGTTCAGATGTTATTTTGATTAGTATTATGCTATTTTATATATTTGCGCGTGAAAAAAAACCAGAATATTATTGATAAGATAATCAAAATCCATGCATCCCGGTTGTGTGGTCACACTCTTTTATCAATTATGTAAAAATGATAATCTTATAAAGAGAAAAGAACAAGATGAAGGTGGGTAATATGGTCTAACATCCCTTAATAGCCCAATTTACAAAAAAGTCTAGTAACACCTTCTGCTGTTCGGTTTGTTTACACAACTCCTGCCACAATGCAACTACAAAAACTTTAAATGAAATATTAAATTTGCCCCTATTAGGTTTCTCCAGAAAATACTTTGAATTCGGTGTTCCATTTATGTGGAACAAAGATGAAATATGAGGGTTGATGTCTTCTATTTTGATGTTTAGGTGCAGCCAATAGCGGAGTTGTGCGAACTATCGCGAAGACGTGCTGTGGACGGCGGTGGAGATGTCGATCTATCGGAAAGCAACGTACGTGACGGAACCCTCAGCCGATCTGGTAGTCGCCGGTTCACTAACACACAGGTTAGTAATCATTATTACTTATAATACATCATTATCACTAAGCAAATAGGAAATAGTAATAGGTGCTATTAATTTTTATAAATTTCGTTTTCAGTGGATATACTAACTTATCTAATCCAACCAAAGATATACCTATATATTATTTCGATGAATACAACAGTCAAGTTAACCCTTTACACCTAATGTTGATACATATATGTATGGTATATATAGTTTGTAAAAATGTATTAGGTTCATATTGACCAGTTTTTTTTTGCGTATTGACAAGATTTTTTTTCACCATTTACCGTTTCCAGAAGTAACGTTCCGTATTTTTCCGTCTTGATTTGTTTATAGAAATTAAAAAAAAATGTATGCGTCAGTCCAAAACTAACAGCGTCAAAAGTGAAACTTTTTATGTAATTCAAAAACTGTCAATAAGTGTACAAAAAAATACATTGCAGCAAAGAAAAATTGACTGGAAATTATAATAAAAATGATTTATAATAAAAATCAAGAAAAATCTACAGACTATCCCGAATTAATTACTATGGAAGTTTCACTTGTACGTATATGTATATAGTTTTATGTATATGTAAATAATAGTACGTACGAGTGAAACTTCCGTAGTAATTAATTCGGGATAGTCTGTAGATTTTTCTTGATTTTTATTATAAATCATTTTTATTATAATTTCCAGTCAATTTTTCTTTGCTGCAATGTATTTTTTTGTACACTTATTGACAGTTTTTGAATTACATAAAAAGTTTCACTTTTGACGCTGTTAGTTTTGGACTGACGCATACATTTTTTGTATCTTCATTGACAATAACTGAGAATAAAAACAATATTAAAAAATTTTTAATATGAAATAATTTAATAGACATATACATATATATATATATATATATATATATTACATATACATAAACATTCTACATTAAGAAAAGAACTATATAAGTAATTAATATGACTTATGTTAACGAGTTAACTCTCATGACAAAACGCTAGTGTCCCATAAAAAGTTTCACTTCAATAAACTCACCAATGTCATGATATCATTTGCCAAATCTCTTGCTAGATCATGAGATATGAAACAACTCAGTCCACTGAGTGCTAATCCTGCTTCATATTGATTCTGAGCATTTAAATCTTTCCTTATCATATTTGTAGTGAGCATAAGTAACTCTGAGTCTGCATGGAATGATTGACTAGCTGCTAAGTACCCGATTCTTTTGTAAGTGAATTTGTTTGAACTCATCACCTCAATAATATTGAATATAGCCCATGATATGTCATATCCTAACATTTGAAGCTAAAATAAATGTCAATTTAATTAATAATTACAACAGTTACACTTACAAATTCGATCTACTTAAGACCTAAGTACTTACGTATGTCAGCTTAGCGACAGCGTTAGCTTTCTTATGTTATGTTATCTTGTCGTAGTTCCACTTTAATTTCTTCCATACATTGTGCTATGTACTTGGCCTAAAATCGAATATTATATAAAAAAATATAACATTCAAAACTTATTTACATGTTTATTAAGTAAATAGTAACAATTTCTGATGTGTACCTACCTCGTTATCTTTATTATTCCTTATACCACGCACTAAATCGGTGAGATTTTTATCGAACATTCTTTCGAAGTTCCCCTTTACTTTCTTTAGTGCCATTTTATTGAATTATTTTCCATAAACATATAATTAAAAAATAAGGACGTTGAACACTTGAAGCATGACTGTATTATCTTAAAGAAGATAAGTTTTACACAACACTAAATTAAAAATAAAATTCAGGATTCGCCAGGCAGTCATAAAACCAAACTTTGTCATTTGTGATTTATTAGTTAAACGTCAGACAGATGGATGACAGTAATGTCATCCATCTGTATATAGTATGATAAGATCATACTCTATAATCCGTAGCATATAGAGAATGAACTATGTCTGTGTAGTACTCATTTTTTCCATAATATTAATTAGTTGTTCTGTATTTATCCAATTTATCCGACACAGACTGTCAATGTCAACAGTGTCACTGTCAGTCAACATCAACAATTTTCTTTCCGCCTCTCTCACTCTGCTAGAGTGAGAGAGGCGGTAATAAGAAAGAGACAAGGAGTTTAACATCTGTGAGTTTAACAGTTTAACACTTAACAGTTTGTTAGCTCGACGAGTTCACTCTCATGACAAAAAGTTTCACTTCAATAGTGTCCCATAAAAAGTTTCACTTCAAAAAATAAGTCAAGTACAATTTTAATTTTTTTTTCTTTACTATTATTATACCTATTAAGTTATTCATACAATTTAAAAGTTAGCAAAGGTTAATAATAAGCAAGGTCAAAACAGTAAAAAATGTCTTAGCACACCTTTAGCGCAGAGGCACCAATAACTTATATGAATAGACGTTCTAAAAATACTATGGTAGGTACTAACATAGGTCACTAAGTAATAATACTTCTAAAAACATTGGTACCTACAGTGATTTTGAAAAGTAAGAGCGGGATACGTAGATTGTAAAATTATTAAAAAATAGTTGATTCTAAGTTAAATGTGAACGACCTTTATCGCGAAACAGACTACGCCTACTACGGTATCGGGTTACGGCTTACATCATAACAATGTTCACGTCAAAACAACTGCGGTACGAGACGCGATGTTGCACACAAGGGCTCTTGCCAAGCTCTTGCCGTCGCGACACGAGTGCTTGCCTACTGCAATCATTGTCGTATTATATCATGTAGCATTCAACGTTAATAATATTCACTCAGATTTAAACAAAAGTTATGGTGTCATTATATTGAAAAATGCCTACTCGAATACCTACTATTTTTTTAATATGATTTTATTTCTGTCTACCCGTGGACAGTTACTTTTGTAGCTTAACCTGCAAATAAGTTTAGTTTCACGTTTTAATAAGTTTAAATTAATAAACGTAACATGTAAAAACTTAGATACTTACGTAAATTAAAGAGACAATGCTGTTCTTCATTGACTAATGCCGAATGCGTGTATACTGCGTGACCCAGACAGACATACCCTCATACAATCAATCCCCTATAGCGTGAGTCATTGCCAAGTGCATTATTGTATTAGTGGGGAACACATATTACCCTGAGGGGTCAATACGTCTTCGTTTGGGGCTGACGTTATTGAGATGAAAAAGAATGATTTGCTGGAAAAATTGCTTTCCGAGAATGTTTACAAATTAAATAAACAGAATAGTCGAAAATTAATGACACTAATAATTTATGTGCTATAGTGGAATTAAGAGTTCAATGGTCGATATGTCTGGTGCAACGATCAGAAGTCGGTTTTAGTGTGGCTTGAGACAGAATAAAACGCTCCATTCAATATAGATATAGACATGTATGTATATAACAGAGTAATCTCGAGAGTGAAGAAGTGTCTGTCTATAAGTATATACAGATGTATGTCGTAGATAGTGCACCCGCAGTAGTGGGTACCTAAAATATAAAAATAAATATAATAGTGATAATAATCAGTAGGCTTATCGAAACAAAACAGCACACATGCTTGTATTTCATGGTGGTCTTCTGTAAGGGTCTGGTTACACACCCCGCCTGAAATCGAAGCCGGCATCCACAAAGTCATAGAGAGCTAAGGCAAGCACCCGAACCACTCGACCCACTGGTATGATTTCATGTAAAATTAATTTTAACCTTTTTCAATGCTCGATATGCAAGTAAATGAAATGGTGCTTCATAAAATAATATCCTTCTTACATTAAAATTAATCAAAAATTTGAAATGAATTAGAAAGCAGAGGCACTCAAGTCATTTTTCAACAGATTCGCAGTTGCAATTGATTTAATTAATGTCGATTCTTAAGAAGTCGTATGGTTGTTAGAGAATTCAAAAGTAGGATTCAAGCAAAGGAAGCTAGAACTTCTGGTAACTACACGATTGTCGCTCACTGCGCCTCGTTAACACTTGCAAGTTGCAAGGAATCTTTTAGTGCCCCATTCAATTCAGCTACTGAGGGAGGGGCTGCGAGTCGAGTACTCTCACAGGGAACAATATACGTACCTACAGTAAACGCAGGGTACAACTTTGATGTGGCTACGAACCTTTAGCTGTATTTAAGTGTACATGTGAATATTGTCTTTCATTCTGTGGTATATTGATGTACATTTTCACCAAAGTCTACCGACGCATATTGCTTATTACAAATATTATGCCTACATTGGTATAATATATTTGTCGTTTTGACTATGAGTATTCTCAGGCTGATTGAAAAAAAAGTTTGAAGCCGAAGATAATCTAAAGTAATAGGCATAATAAAGCTGAAGAGTTTGTTTGTTTAAACGCGCTACATAATCTCTGGAACTAACAGTCGGGTTTTAAAATTCTGTTTGTATTTGATAGCCAAATTATTGAAAAAGGTTTATAGGCTACTGATAATTTGTCCATTGACAGTCCAGGTGTAACCGCAGGACACAGCTATAACATTTTAATTGACCGTATTTACTTAAAAAATTAACAGAGTTCTTCTTGTAATGGTTGTAATGTCATAATTGTTTATAATGTCACACATTTTTTTTATATTTTTTAAACTCCAAATAAATTTCTCTAGTATTAAATAGTGAAAATCGCACAGCCTAAGCCGCTGTCAGCATATATTACTTATATCTAGCAAGCAGACGTACATGACAGTTTCTCCTTATTAAGCAGTCAAGAGTGTATAATCCTTCGACGCCCTATAATGAAATATTAAGTCATATCTAGACGTTGTGCGCTTTACGAGCTGAAGACATTTTATTAAGCATCCTATTCTTTTAAAATGCAATTTTTAAAAATTCAAGAGAAAGACGTGAAAAAGCCTCGGAAGTTTATCTTGAAATGTTATAGGTAATACTAATATTTTACACAATCAGGGATATGTGGGCATCACACACATCCACCAAAACATTTATAAAATCACATGACATACTGTTATTTCACGGTGGTCTTTTGTAAGGGAGTTTTTACTCCCACCAGACGGATTGCCCAATATGCCATGTCACTACTTGCCATGCCAGACCCAGACCAGAACCTACATATCTTGATATGTTCATTTCCAAAGTTAGGTAACTAACCGTGACGAGAATCAAATCTGTGCTGTGACTTGCTGCCTCCCTCCTTGTGTGTGGTGTGCAAGTAAAAAATTTAATGTAATAAGTACATAATTGTCAATTGTATCACTGCTTAGCAAGGCCAAGTTTAAAATTTTTCGCCGTTCATCGACCGTTGGCAGTCTGGGTGCGACCTTACATAAATATATCAATATTAGTGTACCCAGCGAACTGTGATAGCAAGTCTAGACGCCCCGCCCCATGTAAACACGCCGTGCAACCCTTTACGGAACGGATCGTTACCCGGGTCAAATCCAAACGAAAACTGATTTTGCGTTTAACTTTTTTTTTACATATATTATAGTAAGGTGAGAACGGCATGGCTTGTATATTATATCACCTAAGTACGTATAAGGTGATGTTAAAAAATCTGGAAGTAACTGTCTCATTAATTTGACAGCTACCCCACGGAACCGATTTTGATGAAATCATGGAAATTAGTAATGAATTGATCACCGGGTTATTATTTACCCTATAATTTTATTTACCTATATTTTAGTTATTTATTTACCCTATAATTCGGTCCACCGAGCCTATAACGTTTTTGTCAGGTGTGCTGCTATTAAAGAACCATTAAAAAAGACACTAAACTGAAAAATTAACTAACTATTTTCTATCGACATTCTAGGATTGTAAATACAATTATTTCACACATCATATGGGATCATTACCGCTAAAAGTGATTTCAGAAAACAAAACGATATGAAATGTTTTTAACTTGGATATATAGACATTGAATTTAGTCTAGATTTGTGTCTACAAAATTTCCTAAAAGTTTGCTTAGTTACGATCCAAAATAAAACTTTACCTGCTTATTTGCGCTTGTTCAGAGATAAACTTTAATTGATTTTTTTTTATTAGTGTGCGTAGAATTCTCAATGTGCGGTTGCATTCTTTATCTCAGCCACTGTGTCGAGGTCATCCGGTTTTTGGCCTACATTTTAATGGAAGTGCATAGTTTTGATAGATAACTAACCATTAAATGATGTGAATTAGTGAATATAAATTATAACTTATTTTAATAAGAACTAGCTGATGCCTGCGTTGGAAAATAAAATATATAACGCCAATATGTAAAGCAATCCAGACATACTTTTTGCTAAGCTTTTGGATCTTTATTTTTAGATAGATGGTGCCTGCGACTATGCTCGCGTGGAATGTTTAGCCTATGTCCACCCTGAAACTCTCGCTAGAGTATATATATATATGTTCCTTGCCCTAAACTGCTGTAATTTGTTTTGGTTGGCATGGATCGTTTTTTTTATAGCAAAAGATTTTTTTTATCAAATGGAAAATTAATTAATGTATGGGAATGATCGCATTTGGGGTCAGTCACATTATTATTAAAACAATATTAAAACTTACATGGCCAACTGGTATTAAAACTTTTCAGAACTAGTATTTTATTTTTACTTTAAAAAATAATATAAGTAAATATTGCACATAAATTAATTATGTATCCAAAAGGTATCCATATATATTTGTTTTTTCTTATAAACAATTACCACATGCACACAGTCTTGTGAATTGATGACAGAATAAAATTCAATAAAACAGCTTTACAAATTTTAACCAAACTTTCGTATTTATTTACAACTATTTAATTACATGACATAATATTATTTAAAAATTTACCCAACTAAGTATGTTTTCACGTTGGGAAATTTTTGTATTGTTGAAAAACATAAAGAAACCAAATGAAAAATATTAATTAAGTATAGCACAATAAGTTCATACAGAGCATATTATTGTCTTAAAAGAAGATTTTAAGTATGTTATTTTAAATATTTAGATATCTCTTTCCGAAATTCGGTTTACATCGAAAACGACATACCTAAATGTTTAAATTTCTATAATTTGTTTACACTGTGGAACTCTTCTTATATATAATTATATATACTTAATAACTTAATATTACTTAATAAGAGTACATCATAAATGTTGTTTATTGAAACTTTTTAAAGTCAATGAAAAACACATTTTTTTTCTTCATTTTTCCTTATGATAATTACATTCGAGACTGTTGGATTGGGGTTCGAAACAAAAACTGTCACATCCATGTGACATGTCAAACAGATTCAAATCATATACTCAGTGATGGATGAACATTCATTCCTTCCTAATGGATGACAAAATCACTTTTTTGAAGACAAAAATTAAAACTACTAGTGTTTTGGAAACAAAAAGGCGTTCTGGAAGAGAAGAAACTTTCCAAATATTATATAATAAATAAGATGACAATCAAAAATAATACCTACTTGGAAAATTAATAATTAATTTGTTGACTCTTCTCTGCTACTTGTAAATATTTCAGGAATTATAGAAATTACTATAAAAAAAATTATCAATATATTATTTACAAGTACCCACAGTATTATTATTTATTAATAATAATAATAATACCCACAGTAGGTGGACAAAAACGGACTTGGATTAAAGTTAAATGGAACATAAGAAATGCTAATTTCAAGTCTCTGATCATCTTTAGAGCTACCATTAATATTAGATTTATCGGTAGGTGCATTTACAGAGGCCTTGCATTATTAATACAATTAAAATTTATAACAAAAAGAATTTCAATAATTTTGTTGATTTTTATCAAAACTTTGCATTTCATATTTAGCAATTACATTGCAAACTTCCATTTTAACTTTAGGAATTAAACTAGGCTGTAATTTCTTTACACTGGCTGCCATACTCTTAAAGAATACATCAATCTCATTGGTGCTCTCTTTAAGTATTTTTTCAACTAGTTGGTCTATGATTTCTGTCCTCTTTTCTGGTGTTTTTTGTTCTTTCACATATCTGACCATCTTTGGCCCGTTGACTACGAACGTTTTTGGCAATATTTTAACTGGTGGATTGTCTCTGGGCATTGGCAGAATCTTTTTTGTCTTTGGCCCGTTGACTATCAAGGGTTTTGGCAATATTTTCACCGGTGGAATGTCTCTGGGCACTGGTAGAACCTTTTTCCTCCCAGCATTCTTTCGACGTACCTTCTTTGGTGGTTCATCTGAATCGATTTCTACTTTTGGTGATAACATTTCCGAGGGTACAAAGGGTTTTGGTAATATTTTCACAGGCGGAGTCGGTGGTAATATTTTCTTGCTCTGCTGCTCCTGTAGCGGATCTACAAGTGTGATCTGAAAATGCAGAAGTTCATAAATTAGTTCTAGATGTCAAAAAAAGTACTACACAGCAAAGTGATTAATTCAGTCTTTTCTGAGAAGAGTCATAATTTCAATTGCAGGATTTTTTCTAATGCAACTGTAATTGTACGTTAATTTTCAATAAAACTAGTTTATTATTGTTAGTCATGTGAATCACATGACTGGAAAAGTTAGAAGACTTAAAAGGGCAGATGTATTGCCTTAACATTATAATAGGATAGGGCACTGGCCTTATTCTATGCAAACGTCAATTTTCCCCCAGCGCATTTGATTATAGTCTTGCGACTGATGGCAAATCATAAAAAACAAAAAAAAAAAAAAAATGTGAATCACATTCATGTGCAAAATTAAGCAGTTTTTTTATCTTAATCTTTACATATATTGAGGGTTTTAAAGAGATTGTGTCATATTAAAAAAGTGTGCACATTAATTAAACTACAATTCTCATTATAAAGCAGTCACACTAGTAATAGTATAAAGTAAAATTCAGTAGTAGGAAGTAATAGAGAGTAACTCTGTTTGTCTGTTATCTTGAATCATGAAATTTTGGATTTTGGATATACATAGAAGGAATTAATTCAGAAAATAAGGGTTGATCCTAAATTTGTTCGGTGATTTTTATTAACCGAACAAACAACTGAACTACTGATACTAGACGCAAAATCATTATTTGGTATTGATCTTGAGGGATTATCCAATGCCACTATCAAATGCTCATGTATTTTGTCAGATATACCGATTAAATAATTGGATAACATAAGGGTTTATACACTTTTAGCTGAACCTAATAAATTAAGTAAAAAATACAATTTTAACTACCTCATAGTATTCTTGGTTATCGGTTATAACTTGCTGTTCTGTAGTGAAGTCATCTTTTATCTGATCTTCATTTTTATCCATTGTCACCAACTCTGGGGTCATGCTAATTGTGACACTCGATTCGTTGAAGAATTGCAGTTTATTCTCATTTGGACAAGTAAGCAACTCAAGCGGATCGTCACTCTCGGAGCTCTCTAAAAATTTTAATTTTTCAAAAATTCCTATTTTCTTCTTGTGTAGGGCTCCAACACGCTTACTTCTCAAGTATCCATCACGAAGGCCTCGCCAACGTTTTTTGCATTCTTCAACTGAAATAACAAGTGTTTGAATTTAATAAAAATGTTTAAATTTGTACTGAAATAGATTATGTTTCCTACTTTTATTAGCTCTATTTATTTATGGGCTGGATCTCTTTTGACATCGACACAATATTGGAATGTGGGGTAAGGCAGGATTGTTTGTACACCACACTTTTCATGTTAGCATATTAGCTCCTCATAGGTTTGCATGTTGTGCAGAAGTAAATCTGGTCCAGTACGCTGAAAAATCGTGTGGCGCCCTTCATATACAGTACACTTCTATAGTGCAATGTTCATGGAAGCCAGTGTATTGCTTCCATGCAATAATGCAAAAGAGATGTGCTTACCTGGTTTACCAGGTGCGGGCCAGCCTTAATGTGAACTGCTGCTGCTGGCTTTCAGACTGAGAATCCAGAGTAAGCAGTTTACATAAGGCTCATATTGCATTAACAGAATTTAAAATAAAGTTTTTAGTACCTAAACATCCCACATTTTATCTAATTAATAATTAAATCCAACATTTCTAAAGAAAATGACAACTGCATCGAGATTTTTTTTGTATCCCCGGTGTTATACTTAAGTACATAGTATATTAAAAAATTTGAAAGTTTTTAAATGTAAACGAAAATAAGTCAGTATTTATTTTAGTAAACAACGCAAATAGCAATCAAATGTCCAATTTATATCTACCAATGACCTATAGCGTCGTTTTGCAGCATATTCACGAACACCAGCCAATCGTGGCATTTTATTTTGGTTTATTTTAAAACAACACCGTCTGTCACCACTCACCTGGCTTAGATAATGCTTGCGCTATTTCTCGCCATGTTGATTCACGGACTAAAATATTCTTTCTTGAGGGATTGTAATGGTTATACAAATGAGTATTAGGTTCCACTAATTTAGCAAGTTTTTCGTCTTCGTCATCAGTCCAGCCAAACGCGTTCAAAGGCATGCGGAATTGCAGAATTTAAGTTTTACAGTTCGTATGCATCACACAATAATATCGAATCAAAACAAAATGTCGCCAGTATGGGGTATCACGATTCACGAATTCACGAATGGCCGAATGGCATATGTTTGCTGCGCATCACAACGTCACGCTGGTATCTCGATTGTGATTGGCTCTTTGATTTATATAATTATACGTAGCTCTTCCGTGCGACCTCTACCGCTGAGATATTGTACTTGCTACTTGCTAGTTGTTGGTTGGAATTGTTGCTATTCCCCAACAGAGGGAGCTTTACTCTTGTATTTTGCTTTTAAAACATAGATGGCGCTTTTAAAACATCGAACCATGCGATTGTAAAAAAGCCATCACATCTAATCGGCTTATGACTATGAACAGAACTCAATGTCGGGCTTTTCCTATTTCTTAATTCCCATCAAAATCACTGGTGCCAATGGTACCTACATAGTTGCATACATATAGGTAATACTCATAATCATTAATGACAATGAATGAGGGATGCCTTAATTTACGTTTCACTTTCCAATAAAGACGTAAGTAAATCAGAAATTGCAACGAAGAATTCAACGCTAGCGTTATTTGCCGTTTCTAAACTACTTTGCTAAGGTTACCTATTTGGGATTTTTGAAGTTTTTGTATTTTTCCTGTAAATTTTTAGTGTAAATTGAAATTCTAATAAGTACCTAGGTACGAGTTAAAAACAAGGCAAGCTCTGATGTTATTATGGAAATCTTATATACCTAAAACTAAAAACATTCTCCATTAAAAGAGAAAAAGAGAGAAAATGCCTTAGATATAGCCCGGTATAGCACTACCTTACTGATTACTGATTAGATATCCTGCTAGTACCTACAGCAAAAAGTTGAATAAGTATCTGTAAATATCTGTCTTGTTATTCCAACGGAAATTTCAATATAAAATTGATAACTGTCGTGTTGTGTGGTTTTGTTTTCGATCTTCCTTTTGATCTTCTCATACAAAAAATAAATTCAAAATCGATTACCTTTTTTACTACGAAACGCAACAATGTATCTTACCAGTACCATTTTAATATCCAGTACCAAGATAATCAATCAATTATAATTCGAATTTTATTATTCGAACTGGCTGTTAAAAACGTAGTCACACATTAAAATAATAATAAAAAAACTTATATATTAACAACAATTCAAACCTTTTATTTTTAAGACATTGTCTTTTTTAGTTTTACTAGATACCTATAAAGAAATTTGTATGTTCCTTTTTTATTTATTTTTACTTTTAGGTATATCTTATACATAATACGGCTTTATTATTTTTATCTATATAGCTAACTAAGTACTTATAAGAAAAAGATAGCCCAGTTAAACAAAGTGTATAATATAATTATGCGTAAATATCCTTAAGTTAGTCCTTATCCTTACTAATATTATAAATGTGAAAGTTTGTATGGATGTTTGTAACTCTTTCACGCAAAAACTACTAAACCGATCACCATGAAATTTTGCATACACGTTGTCTAGGACACCAGAAAGGACATAGGGTACCTATCATCCATAACGCGGACGAAGTCGCGGGCACCAGCTAGTAGAATCTAAAATCCACTGGTTGTAACGCCATTGTAAAAATGCGTATTCACCGAATTAACTAATTCAATGAAGTAATAATATTAGTGCCTAACTATTGTATTAAGATAGCATGAACAGATTTTTTTGGGTATGCTTAGATATTTTTTTATTTTTTGAAATAGTTAGTGTATCAAAAATTACACTAAATTTAATTAAAATTTAATTTATTAGATAGTGTCTCTAATCAATTTTTTTTTATTAATTTTTACTTTCAAAATAGTTGATCATCTTTGTGCGATATTTATTTTAGTATCCGATGCAGATATACATTGCGCCCGTGAACAAGTAGTAGTGGTAATTTTTCTGTTGTAAGTAACTATTCTAAAAATAAATAGCATTAAGAATGCCTTGTTAATTAGTCCAAGATGTATGGAATCTTGTTTCGGATCTCCCTTTGAAGGTTTATCACAATGACATTAAACTTGGAAATATTTCTTTCACTTGATCTTTGTATTTATTTTGTTATAATTATACTTTTTTAATGTGGTACATTTTATTTATTTATTTTATTACTATCCAACACATATTTCAACACAAGATGATAACAATATCTGTAAACCATTAATGGTTTGTCTAGATATTTTACATTATGTAATTATAATAATTACATATACCTAACAATTACAACTACATTACAATAATGTATAACAATAATACATAACAATAATACACCATATACAACCATAACAATATAATATTATACAATCATCAACATGCTAATATAGATGTAACTCAGTTAGCGGCAATAAAAAAAAAAGAAGACCGGATATATTATTGGTATATTTTTTTTTTTTTTTTTTAAACGCGGATATAGTCGCAGGCACCAGCTAGTAATAGTAATAATATTAATAACGAGAAATTGGTCCTCAGGCCAGTTTTCATGCCATACGATTTGGTAACACATACGAGTACATTATGCTAATGCAATAAGTTTCAATACAATAGAACTTTCTACCCAGTGAATTGTCACCCGACAATTTTAATGTGGGGTGACCGATCAACTGTAAATCCGCTCTCTGTGTATCTGAATCTAAATAGGTACTAGATATATTATATAAACTACAATATTAATATTAAAGATAATGATGCTGCTTACTGAGAGCAAATAATCATATAGATAATTATGTAGATCTTAAATCATTCAATTTTGCATGCATGCAAACAATAATTCATAAAAAATATAGCATTTATTGCATCTTGCAAATTGACCTTTCAAATGCCCTGTAAAAAATAACTGACTAATTAACCCCTAGTTAAATAACAAATAATAACGTTTTCACTTGCTCGCACTAACGCCACATTGCTTACATTTATAACTATGTACCCAAAGATAATTGATTGGTCTCGCTGCGCTCGACTAGATAGAGCGCTTCAAAAGCGATAGCTCCGTGAATGCGGCAACTTTTTATTGTAGTTTGTGTAAAACATCGTCACTTTTTATCACTTTTTAAACAGTTTTATTATATTTTTATACAGTTTCACTACGCAAACTGGCATTTTATTATGCTCAAAATTTAATAAAACATTCGTACACATCACAGACAGTTTGCAGTGGGACTGGTTCGGGTACGCCGAATTCGGCGTACTATTTTATGCCGCATTTTACAAGTACGACGGCGATATCTAGTCGAGCGCAGCGAGACCAATCATTTATCTATGGCTTATGATTCTTAACTACCCCCACTTAAAAAATAATGCCAAATCGATAATTTTTTCCCAATTAAAATAACCGTTTATGAGTTAGGAATTAAAAATTCACATTTATTTCACATTTGGGTACTTTATTATATTTTATTTTTTTGATATTTGAGCATAGTTTGCTATTGTAATTCAGTAAATGTTATTTATTTTATTATTGAATCGACCTCTGTATCTGTATACGTCAATGTATGTAGAAATAAAATCTGAAAATTAAAATAAGATAATGACTTAAAAATCAGCTCGAATTAAGGCGAACACTCAAGTGATGAGATGAACTTGTGATTGCTGCAGATTAATTTTTGTGTACCGTGTGGTTATTTCATTATCCGCATAGTAAGCAAACATGAGACACTCCTAAGCAACAAACAAAGCGCAGCCATACAGTTAAAATCGGTGTCGCGAAGGCTGCGCACGCGCCGCTCGCAGTAGCCACATAACGAATTCGAAATTTAAATTCGCGGACCCATTTTTTTTTTCTGTGTTCAGTGAAGTGGCCTATTCTATTGAGTGCTTCGAAGAGGTTGGATATCGAAAGTGATTTTTTTTTTAAATATTACAATGTTTATAGTGCAGATCGGCGTTTTTTTCGGTGCGGGTTGACAAGCTTCCGAATGTCATTTTGACAGCTGTATACGCTCTCAATTGTTGTGTCAATTCGTTTTAATGCGTTTTGACATCTTAATTAATACGATTCGTTTAGTCGGATAATTGATTAAGCAATGATCGGGTTGTTTTTGTCATCGCACGAATGAGAACTGGATGTCGCACCGTTCCAGTTTTGTCAACAGCCTTATCGTGATTTTGTAACGTTACAAGATTTAAACTAGACCGTAGCTTAGATATACATATATAATTAATGATACTGATTTTGGCTATATTCTTAAACATTATATCATAACCGTCTGAATTATCCGAAGTTTCACCAATTTTCTTTGCAAATATATGTTAGCTGAAAGGTATTTAAAAGACGCGTCGCATTCCGACATTTGAGACGCTATGGTTTTTTTAATGTAAATGTAGCAGACAAGCTAACGATCCACTTGATCGTAGGTGGCTTACCGTCTCATTGTATTGCAACAATTACAACTATTATAGCAAGTGCGTTGTCAATCATATAGGGATAAAGAATAGGAGGGGATTGGGAAATGATAATGTAATACATGAAAAATCGTTATTCCAGCTAAAAAGTTTTACCATTTTGTATATCAGTTCAAATGTTCTCGTAAATATTCTTTTTCTTATTAAAAACGGGTATAGGAGTTCTGGGAAATTTTTGGTCACGATTTACAAGCCTATCATTAAAAGAATATCGTTGATCTACATAGTTAGTAGCCAAGAGGCATCTATCAGTTTTCAAATTAAATATTACAATATTTTTTTAGTTTGAATTTAAAATTGTAATTAAGTATATTGATATATACGTTTTTTGCTTTAAAGTGTTTTATACAGTACTAGCTGCTGCCCGCGACTTCGCCCGCGTAACTTAGTAAATTATGTACTTATAAACCTTCCTCGAGAACCACTCTACCCATTAGTGAAAACCGCATTAAAATCCGTTGCGTAGTTTTAAAGATCTAAGCATACAAAGGGACATAGGGACAGAAAAAGCGACTTTGTTTTATACTATGTAGTGATTAATCAAGCATAACAAAAAAATCTTTAACATGCAATAGCGGTTGCATTCACGCGAAAAGAATTTTCTTGAATGTCTCAGATACGAATCTTTTAAAAATGTCAATTAGCTTCTAATTATGATATCGGAATATCACACATTTAACGTGTAAATGCATCTATGCACTTTCGCTAAATGCACTCGATGTGGTCTCACGTTAAAATGTCCGTTGAGTATCGAAGAATGGCGCGTGCCTACGATTCAGCGCAAAAAATGTCCATTGCAATTATTGATTTAACACCACGATTATGTCTTAATTTATGTGTAAAATTATTTTGTATAATATTTCAGTTATCATCTCCTTCTCTCTCGCTAAATATCTTTAAAATAATATCTGTTTCATTATGTTTATAAAACACTTAACTGTATTGTATATTTATGTTTCTGTTTGAAGAAGTTTAATTTGTATCTCAGTCAAGAATATCAATAATAAATAAATAGTAGGTAGATACTTAGTTATTTATCAATAAATAATATTCATTATTGCAAAAAGAGAATCATAATAGACAATAAAAAAGGCCATCACGGTTTCTAAGTCTTTCAGAAATCAGCGTTCAATTAAGACATAATATTATTCCAAAGAGGCTATACCATCAGCTAGATTACTTCAAGGCGGTTATAGGTATTGAGTAGGATTTGGTAGGGACTGAGTAGGTCTCACATAAGGACTGGAGTAATTGCCCCAGCAGAACCCTGGTTCATCCCTATCATGGAGTTTTAGTGGCGTACTCCCAGTGCCACTATGATCAGGTGCTGGGCGACCCCCACATATCCCTATCGCCTACGCCTAGCCAGCGGTAGGGAATCTGTAAGCGGTTTACTCCTCGTTAAAAAAAAAGGAATCTCACATAAAACTTGGTTTGCAAAAACTATAACTTTACTGCAGTTCGCTACTCATCTTTTACTTAGCGGATTTGATGAAATAAAGCAAGGATGAGAGGATAGTAATTTATTGATTCTAGAATAATATTTAACAATGATTTAACAAACGGTATGACTAGCACATTTCACACACACGAGAGGAGAGAGAGCGCTGCTTCTATACATAGAACAATAAGACAATAACTACATACAATGACAGATGTCTGTCACAGTCTACATTAAGCGTCCATAGTTTCAACATCCTCTCCTGGACGCTGACGCTTTGCAGTTAACCCCATAGCTGCGGTGAAGAAATTGTGCTTCGGTCGATGAAGTCCCTTTGTTAAGATATCAGCGACCATGTCTCCAGTGCATCTATATTGAACCGTCACTAGGTTGGCTGCAATCTTCTCACGCACAAAATGGTAGCGGACATCAATGTGTTTACTGCGTGTTACACAGCCATTTCCATCTAGCTTGGTTTTGTATACCCATTTGCAGGGGATGGCTGATTTCCCTTCTGGTAAGTTAACTAATGTCCACGTATTATTTTTTAATAATGACTCATGTTCTTCACTCATAGCTTTCTTCCACCTTTCAGCATTAGTGCTGTTAATAGCTTCTTCATAGCTTTGTGGATCACTATTTAGCAAACTCATTGTTGATTCAACACTCATACACATAAATGAAGAGGGTTCTTGTTGATCATCAGTTACATGCCGTTTTATACGATGCTGAAGTGGCCTCAAATTTACATTATTCACTGGCGGAGAATAAAATGTTTCATCGGGTGAGTATGTTTCATCGTGAATATCTTCAAACTGATCGGAATCATCTGAAATAGAATTACTTTGAGATACAGTCTGTGTTTCTCTTATTTCTTCGGTGTTTCTTTTTTCAGGTTCAACGTGTTCTTCAAACAAAGGTAAGTTGACAATTTTCTTTTCTTTTAATTGAGTACAAATTCCTTTTTTATCTTCATTTTGCTTTGTAATTTCTTTTGTACATACATTTTCAGGTGAATTATCAATTTTATTTTTCTTTATTGAAGCTTCTAGAAATACAACATCTCTACTAATAATTGCTTTTTTTGTTACAGGATCTATGAATCGGTATCCCTTCGTACTCTCACTGTAGCCAACAAAAATTAAGTTGCGTGACTTAACATCCAGCTTGTTTCTGTTTTCTTTAGGTATATGCACCATAGCAGGACATCCAAAAATTCTCATATGGCTCAAATTTGGTTTTTTTCCAGTCCATACTTCATAGGGCGTCGCATCGGATAAAGCACAGGTAGGTGAGCGGTTCACAATATATGCAGCTGTGGTTACCGCTTCTCCCCAGAACGTGACCTGTAACTGAGCATTTAAAATCATGCACTTAGCTCGTTCTATCAACGTCCTATTCATCCTTTCACTGAGACCATTTTGCTCGGGAGTGTATGGATTAGAGGTTTGGTGCAATATGCCATGTTTTTTTAGAAAAGTCTGAAAGTTGTTGTTTTTATATTCAGTTCCATTATCGCTTCTTAAAATTTTAATTTTTTTATCAAGCTCGTTCTCTACTCGGTTTTTAAATTCTAAAAATTTTTCAAAAACTTCACTTTTATTTTTGATAGGGTAGACATGAACACGTCGAGAGTAATCATCGATAAAGGTAACAAAAAATCTTGCTCCTCCTATTGAAATATGTTTCATCGGTCCACATACATCACTGTGGATAAGTTCTAGCAAATCTGTTGCACGGGAACCTTCAGTCGGGAACGGTTGTCTCGTTTGCTTCCCCTCGAGACAGGTTATGCAGGTAAGGTTTTCCTTTTTCGGTGATAATTTTACACCTTCTGAACAGTTAGGTATTTTATTAACACTTTTAAAATTTAAGTGACCCATTCTTTGATGCCACAGGTATGTATCATCTTCGGTCTTAGCTGCCAGCATAACTTGCATTTCATTATCTCGGTAAGTATTTAATTGATAAGTTTCATTATAAAGACTTGCATTTGCAACTAATTTATTACATGAATTGTAAATATTACAGCCCTTCTCGTGAAATATTACTTTGCATCCATTTTTAATTATTTTACTAACAGACAGCAAATTTGTTTTAAGTTCTGGTACATATAAAACATTCCTCACCTGTATTGTTTCAGTGGTGCCATCTTTTGATTTTACCATAATACTTGCATTACCACAATATTCAACCGTCAATACTTTATTGTCTGCAATTGTAATGCACGGTACCGGTGAAGAAGTGACATTTGTGAGCCAATCCCGGTGCATAGTCATATGCATGGATGCTCCGGAGTCTATATACCAGTTCTCCGAGTCTTTTGTTGTAGACGCTGAAAATGCTGCTATATAACCTGTTTTTTTAAGATTTGATTTATTATGCCAACAATTTTTACTGAGATGGCCATATTTATTACATGTAAAACACCTTGGACCTTTTTTATTTTTTTGCTGATTATTTTGGGGTAGATTTTTTTTTGTATTTGTATAAAGTGCGGTAGTGTCTGACATCCTTACTTCTTGTAATAACTTATTTTTTACTAAGTCAGCACTTATCTTCATACCTGAACTTTCCAATCCCATAATCATTGGTCTATACATTTCTGGCAAGCCTGCCAACATTAAAGTGCCTAACCATTCATCATTTACATTAAATTTTATATTTCTAAGTTTGTGTGCGGCTGTCATAATTTTGTTCACATAGTCCTCCACTGAGAGACTATTTTCTAAGTTGGTGTTTATAAGTTCCTTTAATAAACCCACTTTTCGTGTCAATCCGCTATCCTCAAATGCTCTTGCTAAATTGTCCCACACCTGTTTTGCATTCTGAGCTTCTTGAATGTGTACATATAATATTGGATCCACAAGTAATATTAATTTCGATTTTGCCTTTATGTCTTTTTTAATTTTAGTTTGGTCGTCCGATTCCGGTTCATTCAATATGCAATGAAATAAGTCTTCATGTTGTAAGTATGCTTTGACTGCAAAACTCCAACTAGCCCAATTTTCACGACCCGTGAGCTTCTCAATAGACATCATAGTATTAGTGTTTGACATTTTATTTTGTTTTTCACACAATATAAAAGCTGAAATTGCTGAAAAATAAAAATTGTTCGCGAAAGTTGCCGGTGACGCGGAATGTTGAGGTTACCTACTAAATTTTACTTTTACTTTTAACTTGAAAAACTTTAACAAAACAATCAAAACAAAACATTAATTGGTTAATGGGACGGCCCATAACCTGATGAAATAAAGCAAGGATGAGAGGATAGTAATTTATTGATTCTAGAATAATATTTAACAATGATTTAACAAACGGTATGACTAGCACATTTCACACACACGAGAGGAGAGAGAGCGCTGCTTCTATACATAGAACAATAAGACAATAACTACATACAATGACAGATGTCTGTCACAGTCTACATTAAGCGTCCATAGTTTCAACAGGATTAAATTCCAAAAATGGTAAAATACGCTTTTAATAATAGTGTCGAAACGAAAATAAATTGAAATCAATTTTCAAGTAAACTCGATAAAAAACTGCGCTCACTAGCGCTTACTATGTTTTCACACTTTTCACTATCTTGAACAGTTGGTTCTCATAGTTAACTGAAATCTGAATAGAATATTATCCAGATAGAATTTGTGGAAAATCTCCATTTACTGATAAAAGTCTATATTCACATTCACATTACCTTGAGTTATTCTGGTGTCGACATCCAGACAACCAAGACGCAAACATAAAAAGGCGATTAATGGAGCACAGGACTGTCTCGGAAGTATTGGAATGTTTCGTGTGAAATTCGAGAACTTGGGGAGACTAAGCGACGACACTATCTCTGAAACCAATATTTAAAATTAACACGTAAAATATGTTTCATCTATTTCAAATATTTATACCTGACATCATTAAATTGTTGTCTTAATATAAATATAAGGCGATGTGTGTCAAAACCGCTGAACCGATTTTGATGAAACTTTCAGACAAACTTCAGATTAGTGTAGTGTTTTGCACTTAGTAGGTACACAAGAGTAGTCAGACAGAAACTACTAAACTAAGCGATTGGTGGTTAACCAACGATAAAAAAACATCACATGGAATACTGCAGATATTAAAGAGAAATGGATTTCCGTGCATATAAGAATAAAACTGCTATCAAAAGTGAGATATTATTAATATCAATTAACTCGGAACCCACTAAATCAAACTTAGGTTAACTTAGAAATTAAAGTTTTGATTAAAATATATTAAAGAAACAATTGATTTATCGTTTCTATAATTCTGAAAGTTTGGTTGTTTTATTATTTAATTTATATATATGTTATTATACTTAGAAGTTACCATTAGTGCTGTGGTCAAAAGCCTAGGATTTAAGCTCCAAAACTTTTGGTTGTCTATTGACATGTTGTTAATAAATAAATGAATAATATTATATTATATTAAAATTTACTTTGCACTAAGAATCAATTTTAATATTTTTTAATAATACCTATGCTCTTTTAGCTCCCGATAGTTCGAAATGTGTATCAGTGTATCTATAAAAGGAATTTGGGTTTAGGCGTCTGCTCGTCGCCTATTCCGATTTATTTTCGTATATTGGACATGGAAACGGATTTCAGTCCAGATTTAGCATAAACAGTTAAGTAGATTATGTCTCGCTCCATTTATTTGGTGGCATTTTAAATGTGTAATTTGCTAAGTCGTACTTGTAGTGGGTTAACATGAGGCGGCTTTGCTACCAATTTGCCTATTGGTGCGTTACATTCTAAAAACTGTTTTTTTTTTATCCAACATATCAATAAACGAAACTTCTCCATTTTATATTGCAGCTTGCCTGGCCAGTTCATTTCATATTTTATTTCTAGGTATATCTATACTAATATTATAAAGCTGAAGAGTTTGTTTGTTTGTTTGAACGCGCTAATCTCAGGAACTACGGGTTCGAATTGAAAAATGCTTTTTGTGTTGGATAGATCATTTATCGAGGAAGGCTTTAGGCTATATACATCACGTTGCGACTAATAGGAGCGAAGAAACAGTCGAAAATGTGGAAAAAAACGGGGAAAATTATTCATCTTTGAGGGCTTCCGTTGCGTGCGCTGCGAAAACCGTTCGAGATACCCAAATGATTCCCAAAATAACTATTCCACGCGGACGAAGTCGCGAGCACCAGGCTAGTCATTTTAAAAAAGTGTGATACGTGCCAATAAGACCTCTATATGAATTAACACTAACATGGGGATTTTATTCCCATTATACGAAGTTAATAAACATTAAAATTTGAAACTCAAATTCAAGCGTATTACGATAGAAATTGACTACTGAACTGAACGCAGTGATGTTTGCTTTAAGTTTCACCATCACTCGACCTCCCACACTCCTTGATGTTCCAAGAAATCTAAACGTTCTGAATGAACTTTAAATTTAATTCGAGATTGTGTCAAACGGGATTAGATCTTTGTTTATTGTTTAAAACTTATCTTAATTAAAGTGAAATTAATATTAATTAAATTAAATTTATTACAATATTAATTTGGTTTTTTCACAAATTTAATCTTTACCATCTTTGACCATGTAAAAAAAATCTATATGTATACAGTAGGTATATAATAAAATTGTAAATGAGCAGTCAGTTCTTACTCTCACTGTTTCCGCAACAACATAGTGTTTGTTCCATTTCAATTAGTTTACAAACAAAAATTCATACCGAATACCAAGCGTACGAAAACCGCGTGTACACGGTTTGCAGACACGGTACGACAAGTTTTGCAGACGCTAGTACAAAATAATTTAAAGAAACAAAAATCGCATTTTAGTGTTTTCTCTGTAATAACATTTAAGAAAATACAGCAAGACATGAGTATATGTGTGTTAAAAGAGAAACATCCATAAATAATACTATAATTATGATGGATCCAAGATTATCTGCTCGCACGTGGTGTCGATTTAGAATTGGTAGCCGACGAATGGAAGACACAGTTTCCACACACGATACACGATACTCTCGCAGTCATCACACTAACTAAATGCACTGTTTTGTAATTTAATCAAGATTTCGTTTATTAATATTACACAATTTGTCATTATAATTTAATTTTATTAATTGAAATTAACATGATGGTTCTGCAACGATTGCTTCTGATGAACGTTATAGTATGTAGCAACTTACTTGTAGGTCCTATATGTCTAAAATATATTGTAATCTGTTTATTTTATATGATACTAGCTGCTGCTCGCGACTTCGTCCGCGTGGAATAGTTATTTTGGGAATCATTTGGGTATCTCGAACGGTTTTCGCAGCGCACGCAACGGAAGCCCTCAAGGATGAATAATTTTCCCCCGTTTTTTTTTCCACATTTTCGACTGTTTCTTCGCTCCTATTAGTCGCAACGTGATGTTATATAGCCTAAATCCTTCCTCGATAAATGATCTATCCAACACAAAAAGATTTTTTCAATTCGAACCAGTAGTTCCTGAGATTAGCGCGTTGAAACAAACAAATAAACAAGCAAACTCTTCAGCTTTATAATATTAGTATAGATGATATCCTGGTAGGATATATATCATAAACAGCTCAACAACATGTGGTCCTTTACAGTGTCTTCTGTTTTTTAAATATCATATTTAAAATTAAATTTATCACAAAATAACACCACAAGATCGCATGTAGGTAGGTAAATGTAATCGTGTTCGTTGTAGACTTGTTGATCCTAATTTGCATACATAGCATTTTTATTAAACGAATTGAATAAGCAAATACGTATCTACTTATTCAACATCATCTGGTAATTTCTCTTCTTCTAATACACAATCTATTGAGAGGCTCATTAAAACGGTGTCGCTTGTCAAATGCACTGCATCGCGAATAAATAAATATTTCTTTCATGCTTTCTTCACGTATGTTATTCTTTCATTTTCACGTCTTGCCACCGTTCTCTTGTTCACAGTTGGAGAATACAGAAACAATTAGAATGTTAAGTGAAATCGTCAAGCAAAAAAAAAAAACATATGTTATTAAAACTCATTGTTAAATTAAACAGCCGTGAACTGTAGGAAATTGGGCGTCGCTTCGCGTCGCGCATCGAAAGTGTGGGAGGATGCGGGGGCGTCTTTGTTTTCACTTCTCGATTCTATAAAATGATATTTCGGATTTTTTAAATGTTTAAAATATGCAAAACTGCAATTTACAACTTTTAATTTTAACATTAAGAAGTGCATTGAAAGTGTGTATTGTTTTCTTCAATTTTATATTTGAGTTGGAACTTTGGGGTACCATAACGAGCGCTCAAACGATCAATAAATATTGACGAGCATTGATGGATCACAAAAAATCCAGACTTTTCGTCAATATTCTTGCGATCGCGTTTAGACGTCAATATTCTTCAATATTTACTGACGGGATCACGAATATCACAATACTAGCTGGTGCTCGCGACTTCGTCCGCTTGGAATAGTTATTTTGGGAATCATTTGGGTATCTCGAACGGTTTTCGCAGCGCACGCAACGGAAGCCCTCAAAGATGAATAATTTTCCTCGTTTTTTTTTACATTTTCGACTGTTTCTTCGCTCCTATTAGTCGCAACGTGATGTTATATAGCCTAAAGCCTTCTTCGATAAATGATCTATCCAACACAAAAAGCATTTTTCAATTCGAACCCGTAGTTCCTGAGATTAGCGCGTTCAAACAAACAAACAAACAAACTCTTCAGCTTTATAATATTAGTATAGATTTATTGACTGTGTAACCCTTGCATAAGGATTCTGGTCAAAAAGCTTCCTTGAAAATTGTGTTTCGCAGTTATATATTGGGCAAGTCTGGCGGCAGTAACCACCGGCTTAGGGATTCCAAAGCCCATTCACCTATTCCTTGTAATAAGGTCTTACCTCAATACTTCCAAGGTCGGCATCGCATTTGTAGCACCTGTGGCGATTGCTTGTACCGGTGACTGTAGCCATCTACCATACGACATGAAAAAACTACCTTTAAATAAGTACCTACTTGTAGTGACATTCATAGAGGTCACCATTGGTTAAGAACTATAATACGTGTTGAACATAAATATGGAGAATTTAAAGCAAAATCACTGTACAGACGAAGAATCGGAATTGGACACACGAGAAATAATTTCTAAAGACTTGACTGACATGCATTTTAAATGAAAATGCTAAAATAAATTTGTAATATACTTTATCTTGTTGTGGTTTTGTCTATATGATTATTGTCAAATGTTTTTTCATCGATGTTTGTTCATCTTCAATATGACGGGGGAAATTTAAAAGTCCATGGAGTATTGTTATTTATTTTAATTTTATCATTAGTTTCTTGTTCCACCATATAAATATCATTTATTTTCCCTTTCATTACAAAATGCTGTTACCGCTTTTATTACGTCTAGACATAATATTCATAGCCTATTGTTTATGGGCAGTATATATTCTTCACAAAATTAGTACTTCCCGTTCGGCGATTACTTGCTAAGCATTGCAAAACACCGTGTGTGTGTGTGTTGGATGCTGATTTTCATGCAAATGCTCAACGACGTGTATTTGCGTGAACACTGTAGTCTTTATGTCCATTGTAATAGGTTCAAAAGACATGTTTACGAACAGCTGTGTCGTGTCTAGGAATAATAATTAGACGCATTGATTACAATAATTTCCATTCTACGTATTCGTGTTAAGAGAAATAGAAGACTCGTGTTCCTTTCCTTACGCTATCATTACTTGTTATTGTACGAGTACATTTCACGCAAATGTATTGTTTCAGCGTTCAACGTCTACTTTTAACTTTAACGTTTTTTGAATATATTATTGAAATAAATAATTTAATACGTAGATCCGTCTTCAAATCTATACTAATATTATAAAGCTGAAGAGTTTGTTTGTTTGTTTGAACGCGCTAATCTCAGGAACTACTGGTTCGAATTGAAAAATTCTTTTTGTGTTGGATAGATCATTTATCGAGGAAGGCTTTAGGCTATATAACATCACGTTGCGACTAATAGGAGCGAAGAAACAGTCGAAAATGTGGAAAAAACGGGTAAAATTATTCATCCTTGAGGGCTTCCGTTGCGTGCGCTGCGATAACCGTCCGAAAAATGATTCCCAAAATAACTATTCCACGCGGACGAAGTCGCGAGCACCAACTAGTATACAATATAATTCAACTAATAATTTCTCACGAGAGAAATGTTATATATCCTGTCAATGATTTAGTTACTTACATTGATGACTTCATTACCAAGCGATCTAAGGAAGCCGCTAAAGTCGTGCATTTTCCGCAAACGCGTTGTAAATTACGGCACGTTTGACATTTGCTCCACGACTAGTGTGAAGGATAACCAGTTTCTAATGGACCTTACCGAGTAGCCTGCAGCGCATCGATTTGTCTGCATAGCATTGTGATGCTAATGTGGACACTTAGTCCTTCTTCGTTGGATACAATAAGTTCCATTGAACACAATGTGTGCCTTAAATTGTCTACCTACATTCTTTCAGCAATTCTTAATTATTTTCTTTAAGTAAGTGTGCAGTGTAAATCACAGGCAATGTTTGACTGCATTCTCGAAAGGGCTGTTTATAACTCTCGTGGTATGTTAAGTGGGCCGCGCTTAAAATTAACAAACATACTCTGAAAACTTACAGCCAACGTTTGGCAGTCGTACTAAAACTTTTTATCCAGAAAAATCGCAGGCATCATATTAGTCAAATATTAACTTTTCTACGCGGATGAAGTCGCGGGATTCAGATAGTTAGTAATACTGGATTCTAATAAAAAAATTACTTTTGTCAGTTGAAAATAAAGCATTATAAATAAAGCGATTAATTCAGTATGAAATAGTCTCGTTTTAAATAATTTAACATAAAGTCTTAATATATCTTCTTCTGCAACAATAGTATATGTGTAATATGTTATACGAAGTTGTCTTAACATTTCATATAATATGCTAATGTTACAGAGTCACAGGTGTTGCGTTGGGTTTCTGTTGCTACTAAAATTTGCATTCGTGATGTAGGTATGCATAATGTTTCACATAATACTTGAACTAAGAACCAAATGCAATTTGTGTTTATATCTTAACAGGCTATAAGTGACACAATAAAACAGTCGTATTTAATCGTCAGGATTTCGAATAAAAATTTAGCCAAGATAGTGACAATTGTGAGAAAGAAACATCGAAAGAATCTCCGGATACCACTCTTGTCTTCATTACAAAGAAATAACAATTAAGTACATACATTTCTTACAACTATATTGTAGATATTAAATACTAAACAATGCTCGCTTTAAATCGTTTAATAAATCAGCGATTCTATAATAACCTTTTGAACATAGTTTAGCATTAATTTTATTGGCAAGTCTCATATTATAAAAACTTAATCGTAATACATTGAACTTGTATCTTAAAATAAAAAAAAATCTCAGGGAATTTTTTATTTTTATTTATATGTAATTATGTATAGATACTTATAAAATCGTTTGTCTTGACATAATATTAACGCACAGTCAATTTTAAGTTTAGGAAACTGAAATTTGGAACATATATGGTTATTTTATAACGTAATCATCCACTAAAAAAGGATTTTTGAAAATTTCAACTCCGTGCGAAGCTGGTAGCTCTATAGGCTTCTTATATCAGAGAAATAAGAATATACGCATATTGTTCAAAAATGGATAGTAAATAAGAAGTCAACATTATAAAAGCATTTCTTGTTACAAACCATCAACGAGTTATACTTAAAAAGGATGCTATACAAACAGCTATAACAAGACCGTCGATTTATTTACGTCTCTCCTCGGTAGTCGTGTGGATGTCGTCTTCCATATAAATCGTTGCATCAACACTGCGCTTATTCAAACCAAACAGTTATTTGTCGATGATTTAGTTTCTTTTTGTTTATTTCGTATCCACTTCACTGCAATAATAACGCTTTTTTGAATTCTAAATTTTTCATTCTTATATGGCTTTTATCGTAATCAGAAAATTCTTCGCGTTTCAGCATTAAAGTACATTTTAGTGGCATCCGTATCGCACATAAAGTTATCTAAATGGTCAATTAGTTACTATTTTCAACTGTGCGTTTCGAGATAATTTCAGTAAGTTCAAGAACTCGCTAATTTCTGTAAATGTATGAAAGTTGCAAAATGCCTTGACCCGAAACTTTGTTTATCATTCTGTGTATTGTATAGCTGACGGTTTAGTATTATAATATTAATTTACAATAACAAAATAAAGACTATAAATTCTAAATTCTTACTTGATATATATATAGAGTCGGATTCTTCATTGCTGAAGGTCGTGCCCGCTCTGAATTGCCTTGGTGGCATCGACCACCAGCTGTTTCCACTCCACCCTGTCCTCAGCCTTTCGCAGAGCCTTACTTGATATAACTACTAAAATGTTTATACGCTTTACACATTCAAAATACTGATTCCAAAGAATATTATGACAGTTGTTCAGAGTGTTAATAATATTTAGGAAAAAAAATCTGGCGCCACCGCTACCTCTAACTCTAACGCGGACTTTGAATAAATTACGCATTCCAATGTGAATCAGGCTTTAATAGAGGATAAGTCGGTTATAAAGTTTCAATAGATTTAATCATTTTAAAAATGACACTCGTCACTGTGTCCATTAATACATTGTTTTTCTTGGATATCACGGATGCTTCTTTTTGACCTTTCGGTCACCATCAGTATTTATTGATCACTTACAAGGGTTGCCTATACATATAGTCGGGCCGGCATATTTCATTCGGCAATTTTTGTTGAACAACAAAGCCAATCCGAAGTACCTTCTACAATATATGTTCGGCTTTCATTCGGCTTACCCGATCGGCAAAATCACCCGGGTTTTGTTTAGTATTGTTTAGAGGCCTTCCTTTCTGCCTAACGTTCATCTACATAATATATTCGAGTCTACCGCCTGGCTTTGCCGGCTTTAAAGCCGGGTTTAAGTATAGCCATGCATTAAAATTTGTCGAACGTACATCTCTACACATATTCTATTCTACCGCTCGGCTATGCCGGCCCGACTATATGTTAGCAATTAGCTGATAGCCTGATAGTCAGGCTGCACTTCAAGCACTGGACTCGGACTTTACCGTCTCAAAGCTGGTGCGAAACTGTGTAGACTACTTAAATATATTAGGGCGCAAGAATAAAGTGGTCCTAAGATGGGTACCTGGCCATATGGGGATCGAAGGCAATGAATATGCCGACGAACTGGCCCGGGCAGGCGCTAAAGGTAGGCTAATAGGTCCTGAACCTGTGTGCGGACTACCAAATAGCCTAGCTCGCTGGACCATATGGAACCAGTGCTTTACTAAATCTTACAAACGCTGGACTAACTTGCCAGGTTTGAACCATTCCAAAGCGCTCATAAGAGCCTATAGTCGAAACGTGACAAATCAGGCTATGTCGCTTAGTAGGAGCAATTTGTGCATGTTAACAAGGGCACTAACGGGGCACTGTCGTCTCAACAGGCACCTTAAAATAATGGGTCTCGCTAGTACGGGAGAGTGTCGCTTCTGCCATGAAGCAGAAGAAACACCAATGCATATCCTGTGCGAGTGTGGCCCTTTGATGCACAAGCGTAGTCACATCTTAGGAAGCCACACAATGGCTTGTGAAGATGTGAGGAATGCCTCTATCAAAAAAGTACTACAGTTCCTTGACGTGGTAGGTATTGGTAGAGAGCTTTAGTTTACGTGGCGATCACAATATTTCAGCAATGGACGATGTGATACTGGTACTCTAGAAGACAGGAAGAGCCACAAAGCAGATAATAATAATAATAGCAATTAGCAACCCTAATATATCAAAGACCAGTAAACGTTGTAACCAATCGGGCGACCACGATTGTATATAGATTATACCTATATAGATTAGTATCTGCACAGGATCGAAACGTGTTGATCCAAGGACACGCCACTTGTTATTTTATGAGGACTTTGCCGTTCCGATTTTAATAATTCAGGTTTCGCGACAGTCTTTTTTTTTTTGATGAAGCGTAATAGTATCCTATATGATTATTTTATTGCCGTTTAAATATTTAATAGTGGTTCAGGGTATTCAATTAACCTAAGTGTACAACATACTAGGCGTCTGGTTTTAATTCTGAGAATTTGTTTTTTTTTTTCTATTTTAGCAGTTTAAATAGACTTTTTTATTTAATAACTTATTTCATTAATATTTCTTGTAGTTTTTTTTTATATATTATGACATTTTTTACTGGTTTTTGAAGTTGTTTCTGTTAAAAATATAAAATTGGAAAGTATTATTGGTGATATCAATAATATAATGCTTATGGGTTCATCATAAGCAAGAAAAACATCGCTGTCATCTTTATGCGACATCCAAAATACTTTTTTATAATTATAATAGATCTGATATTATCTTTCATGTTTATAGCCAAGTTTAGGCTTTAAAATATCAGTGAAAGCGACACAAGCTCATTTTATTCGAGGTTGTGTTGTGATGAGTTTAATGTGCTCACTCTAGTCTAGATATATTAAATAAAACATCGCTAACATATTATAATTTGGCTTATACATATACGTTAAGACTTAATTGTTATTCCTCATGCTACATTATTCTTGTTTAAGCTTGAACGTTGTAAATTTTTTCATCGCAGGTAGTATCGAAATTTTTTTTTGTTAACCATTTGTAGGTAGGTACATCCGTACTTTATTAGGCAATGTGATTCGCTGTTAGCTCCACACTCAACTGCGAGTTATCAGTGAATCTGTCCAACAGTTAGTATGCGAGTCACGATCGATTGCTCGATCAGTCGGCCAACTGGTTTTCCTGTACGTTTCCATTATCACATTTTTTAACGTAAGGTGAGATTAATTAAAAAAAAATTAATTTAAAATGATTTTATTTTAATAGGTCGATGAATCTTTTTGGAAATATGCTTAGGTTTTAGGAGTTATGTACTGGCTATTTCATGAAAACATGATAAATACATAATTTTATAGTTTAGATCTCTAATCTATCTAAACTATAAAATTAAGGTATAAAAATGTCATAAATTAGCCCATAAAAATGGGCAGTGACTTGAAAAATATTTTTGAATTTTTATTATTGTAGATTTATGGTTACCCTTAAAGGTACATAATAACTAAATTAATTAATAACATAAATATAAGAGATAAAAAGGCAGTTAGGCAGGGTTTGGATAAACCATTCCATGTCGTGTCGTGACGTGTTATAATGGAAACAGTATTATTATGCAACAACAATTTCAATATTATCAAATAGGTGGGATCTGTGTCGTTAGAAGAAATTTGCATGCGAAGTTGACTAACTTCGTGTGTACTAATGTTATTACACTCTCCTACGTATAAAAGGTTTGCCACCTTAATCGTACAGTATAAAAAAGTGTAGGTACTGATTCGATTGCAATATAGAATTTGTTTACTAGTTATTACAATATTTTGTTATTAATCAAACCGAATTAAAAATTAATCACTGAATGTGTTGCTAAGCGACGGGACCAGTTCAGTGAAGAAGGTTCATTTATGATGAGAAAATTTGGAAAATATTACCCGAAAAATTTTGTCTGTTCAAAGCTATGATTTTTTAAGTAAAGATAACCCATCTCCATATAGCACGTCTTTAAAAAATGTTCCGCTTTGTACATACCTACTTATCTGTATACTCCTATATACTTATTACCTACGTGAGATATATTAGTAAGCGTGACAGATGATACAGAACGTATGATACGGAAAGAGATAGCTGTGTGTAAAGAGTTGCGTTTGAAGTACGCTAGCCAAACAAAGCTGAGCGATGCAAACAGAAGCGTCACATCATTGATATTAGAGTCTGTGCGGAAAGAGAATGGACGTAATAATTGAGGGCGCCACTGCGTATTTCTTATTTTGAAAACTCTGTTACGTTATTATAGTTCGACTGTAAACATCTTGATACTTTTATAAATTAGTTAAATTTTTTACTATTCTAAAACTTATTGGTAAAATTATTTATATAATAAAAATAATAAAGTCATTATGGTAGTTCCCTTATACGCCGCGTCCTTTCTCCTTCCGCACAGACTCTATAAACAACATAATTGGGGTGGCATTAAATAAAACAACTTATTTGCCAATTTTTTTATTTTTTTTATTATTGGAATTTTAATGAAGTTTTTATAGTAGGTATATATAGAATATTATATTATATTACAATATAATATTTATATAATGGAACTCTAATATATTATATATTATATTAGAATTACAGTATAATATAATATAATATTTATATAATGGAATAGTATTTCATATAATTCGAAATGAAATCGCCCATCACCAGTTTATAGTTACAGAGCGCGGTAAATTGTGCCTACGGTTTCGCTTCTGACTGTTAATCTATGACGCACGGTATCTGTCCCTATTGCACTGGATCGCCCAATTTTGTATAAAATTTATGTGATTTTTATGTACTTACGTGTGGTATGTAACTCCTTTATCCTTTCTTACTTTGGAACCATAGTTTTTATACTTTCGGAATACACAACTCGGCATTTTAGACTGTCATTTAATAATTATGACACAGAGTCAACACAGAGCAGCACATGTGTTCTTTCACTCGCTGTTATTAAGCGCCTAAATCAAATTACAACAATTGTCTTAATTTGAACGCCTCCGTTCCAGGGCACTAGTCCCATATCTACCTCGTTGTCGTCGTCGTCGTCCCATATGTCCCCCAAACTGGTAGACTATTTATTTTTTATATGGATACAAGTTAGACTGTCTATTTATATATATTTTTCGCTCGCCTTTTCCTTAAAGCTAGCACACACACATCTACAACATACACACACAAAGGTATCCAGGCTGTGCCTGAGATGAATGCCAATATTGAAATAGAACGCGTATTTAAACTGAGCATTTCTCGCACCCCGCATGCAGTTACTATCGACCAATGAAAATGAGCTTCCAATCCATAAATGAAGAATGTCTTGAAAGCCAATTTTATTAAAATTGCATATGATTTCTTAGATGAGGTAATTTCTGTAATGGCTGTAAGGTGTCTTGTAAAATATAGCGTACATATACAATAATATACTCGTACGTACATGTACGTAACGCCCCATTCCCACGACTATCCAACACGCACGAGAGCAGATAGTGAATTCAAATATTGACAGAACGCGATAAGCTAGTCGCGAGTGGCGAACGCGTAATAGAAAAATAAACATACTTTCTTATAATTAGGAAAAAAGGTTGTGGTCTACTTATAAGACAATTACAAACAATACAGGTTATAAACTGTGTAATTTTTATGCAGTATTTTACCATCGCATGACTCGTATTTATAACGAGCTGGCGCCTGCTAATTCTTCTTTTTTTCTTTCTTTAATATGTATGTTTATAAAATTTATGAAATAGATATGAAATATCCTGAAAATTGGTATTTTTTTTAGTTCTATTCTGGTTACTCCTGTGTAGGTATAAATGTAATAATAATAATTATCTGCTTGGCTTGATTACTCTATGCTTCTTTTTTAAACTTCAATGACAAATTGTATTAAACATCGAAACAAAGTGTCATATTCTTTGGAATTTCGTAACTGCTTGTGCTCATTTTATTTAATTATTATTATTACGTGTGTGTGTGTAGGTTACACATCTAATCCAACGTTAACACCAATCGCAATGTGAATATTTATTACTCATACAATCGACACCAAACACTTGTATATTACGAATTACTTTTACTTTCAATTCAACACGAAAAAGCCATATTAACGACATAGGTAATTGATTATACTAACTACTTATATTGCTTCATAATAATAAACGAGTAGGCATAGTCATGTTTTTATTGTATTAATATGTATTATAATTATAACCACTTATAAATAATTTAATGTCTTTCATAATTTGATTTTTACATTTTTTAATTAATTTTAGTTTTAATCCACATACCAAGTCTAGGCCACATTATTAGGTAAATATTATGATTTATAGTGGTCTCTTCTTAGTGAATGTTTGCAATCTAGGTATTAGGCGTACAGATTTAAAACTCCTGGCCTTTTTTGCTTCCTGACCTTTCTGCTTTTTAACGCAACAAAATACATTATTATTTAGTATATAAAAATGACTTTCCACATCTAGGTCCAATTAATAAGAATTTTTTTTTTATATATTTTTATATATTATATTTTATATATATTTTAAACATAAGCTAATCTTGAACCTTTTCTTTCTATTTCGAAAGCATTCCCCGACCGTCGCTGCCCTTTCATAGCCTGAAGTTTACTATGAACCCATAAATACCAATATACGCATTATTATATGTTGTAATGCATGTACATACTAATAGTACCTTGCTAACGAAAACGCGCGGAAATGAATTTCTTTAGTCCACATAAAATATTGAAATATTGACAAAAATATTTTACTTGTTTCTTGCCCGTATCTTCTTTTGCTCAATTCAAAAGTTTCTTTGATTTGAAAATCTTAAAAGTACCTCTAGATATGACATTAAGATAAATAAATACAATACAATTATTTAAAATTCCAATCAAAAGCTAAATTACGATAAGAAACATAACACCATTGTTATAAAAGATTAGAATACTGTAGTACGAAATGAAAATGCACGGCAGCTGCGAGTCTATTATGTCTAGTCGTTGTATCATAATAATGTTAAAATTGTATGCGTCTAAGTAAATTTACGCGTTTCGTAAGTGATTGCGTGCAGAACAACACGCGCAGTCCGGCTTACCAGTTCGGTCACTCCTTGAAGAGTCGGAAATAAACCTTTTTGACAAGAATCGACGAAGCCTATAGCCTTATAAAATTAGAATGTGCAAATTTTAACCGTAAAATATATATAATAATCCTTAATTTCTCAGTTAAAACGATCATGTTTAGCGTCAATCACACTTTGTAACGTACAATAATCACGATTTACTATCACGTTTCGTTGTCGTACCCCAATGGTTCATACAATCGCGCCGATCTGCACTCAAACGATCATAATTCTACTAAATGCTCTCGTTGTTCAGTGACACACGCCATGATCCCATCGATAAGGGTTAAACTTTAACCTCAGAAAATGCCAAACGTGGCAGGCGACAATCCCCGTGAGAACTACGGAGAATAGAATAAGAATGTTCCACGTTCAAGGACCATTCGAACTATCACTGCGTAGCGGTGACGATGTATCGCCCAGCGGCAATAAAACACTAGCAGCTCTTGCTAAAATTCACAAGCATTGCACCGGGAAATCTCACGCTAACGGTTGTGTTGATCATAAGTTAAATCTTCTCACCAAGTCTGACTCGAACACCAGTCTGCATTCGAAAAAGTCTTTCCGTGGAGAATGTATAATAGAAATAAGGGAGATCGATAAGAATCATCACGGCTTCAGAAACAACGACGGCTCATTCACGAAGAGTTTCAGTAACAGCACCAGTTCGTATGAAGGACATAGTGATACTGATTCGGAAAGCACTTCCAAAACTAGGTCAGACATCAGCAAAGTGACCGACCCGTGCGAACGTTTATTCGCTCAAAACACAATGGCTTCTTTGATGAAAACGGCTCGAATGCGATACGCAGATGATGGCATAATGTCTTCCATTCATGACGAGATCGACGGTGAGAGAAACAAGCAGCAATCGTTTTCGAGAAGTCCCATGAGAGCGAGCTACAGAGAACGGAAATCCGCCGTGGTTACTATTGAAGAAGTGAAGTCAGATGGTTCTAACAATGACGAAGAGTTAGCTAACGCTGTGCTGTTTGATGAGAAGAGGAAGTCGTCTACACAAAATAAGTGTTTGCAACGTAAAGGATCTTCAGGCAACACGGTGTTAAACGGAAAAAGTCCAAACGGTAACAAACCACCGTGGAGGGGTGCAAGTAAGAACGGAATACCTCCTGAACCCCTGACGCGCACTGCGTCTGCGCGCGGCAGCATAAAGAAGAAAACGACGAGGAAGAACGGTGTAACATGGCGGAAGCTCTACGAACTTTCGCTATGGAGAAAGTGTGGTGTGAGCTTCGCCGCCGTCGGCGCAGACACAGAGCGTGCATTACTGAGGCCGTGGAGCGAACTGTCTTCCCATCAGCTACCACCGTTCACGGTAAGTCAGACGTCAATCACGAGCCCCGGGCACACTGTGCACTTTGATATCTCACTCGGCTTATTTGGAAGCGTCTGATTACATCGACGCCCCCGTATCGGTCGAGCGCACGAACACCCATTACGTCTGCAGAGGCGGTCACGCGATAATGTTTTCAATAGTTGCCCTCTTGTTTATAAAGTCAATTATATTATGCTGTTACCGAGTGAAATAAAAAGGTGTGTGTGCATTACAAAGTTGCGTTTGAGCTTTTAGAACAGATACCGTATCTTATCTCGCCCACCGCACGAGGTGACGCACCTTTGTTTGCACGCGACGACAACGTTCTTATATGGACTTCTGTTACATTTGATGAAATGTAAGTGAGATAAGTTTTATCTAGTTTTTAAGTTATTCCCTTAATATGGATAAAATAAAACAAATAATAACTTGTTGTCAAGATGGTTTGACAAGTAGTATAGTATTCGCAAATATGTCCACGATACGTCTAAAATTATTTTCATGCATTTAAAAATGCACGAATTGTTTGATATTTAATTTATTATTAAAACATGGTTACGAAATATTTTGTGGTTTTGATACTCGTTCATGAAAATGTCATTGACTCCTATTGCATATTTAATTTGCCTGATAAATGTATAGATTCTGTAAAATCATACAATCGAATTTTTTATCATAAATAAAGTTATGACTGATTTGTAATGTTCTTTGAAATAAGATTCAATTGAACTTATTTTGAATGAAATCTTTTAATAATGTGTAAAGGGAGCTAACATTATAATATATGAATCGTCGCTGGTATCAAGTTTAACTTGTACAATAAATTATTGCAAATGCAAAACCGTTGACGATCTGAAGACACAAAACGTATCTGAAGACACGAACGTTGGTGATTTGCGAGATGTACTTGCATAACGAGGCGCGAATCATGCATACCAAATGAATGATGCACCAAACAAGCATCTTGTAAACAAATTGATTGTAGCAATTTGATTACTTATCTTGAAAATATTATATGTAATTAATTTTGTATTTACTAAATAAAATAGACTTTGCTGTTACGCTAATTAGTAGTAGAAGGGTACAACGCGTTTCGCAGTCATTGTGGACCTGTGTACCGTCAGCTTGTCTGATGATCTTAAGTTTAAGTCCTTGTTGCTCGAATAATGTCTATGTCAATCCATTTTATTTCTTGAATGTTGCTCCTGAAAGCTTTTATTTTTACATCATTATTGATAATAAAATGCATATATACCACTACTCATATTAATCGTTAAGCTGGTTTAGGAGTTTTGAATCTTTTGAAGAATCTTCTGTTGTGACTACAAATTTTGCGCTGTGTTTTCCTGCAGATATAACATTTGCAACTACTTAGTAGTTGCCAGATACATTTTATAATGACGGTTGTCAAAATTTATCACATGTTATTTATATTTGAAGCTTTGAAAGCGTGCGAAAGCTGACTAATGTCAGTAATGCTTGAAATGTTGCCTAGTTATTTGTATCGGCAAACAATGGTAATTTCGTAACGTCTTTACATTCATAAAGTTAATCTCTTGTATAATTTGTCTCCTACACTCTGGAATTGTTGCGAAATCGTTAAAACTATTTATCGAATCGAGAATGAATCGCTCGTAAAGGAATATCAATTTTCATTTTATACTTATGGTGAAATGAAAAATTACGATCATATTTAATATAAATTATAATTACGCGTAGAATTAGGACCACTATGGTAGTAGTCTGCCTTTTAAGAATGCCATTATTCGCTTGATTATGTTGGACATACATAACATCTAATTCTTTGCGAAATGACTAAATGTACGGAGATTATTAAGTATTTTCCTAAAAAGCAATACAATTAATTCAGGTTAATTTCTAATAACAAATTTCCCGGAGATTAGACTATATTGAACTAGCTCACTCCACATTCAAACAAAGACCGATTAATTACAAAAAACATATATGGTTAATTATTGTACTTACTAATTAGTAGACAAAATCTCCTATAAAGGCACTCGGGTAGATTGTTTCCAAAGAGGTCGTATAAGAGATACGAAAACCATTCAAGGGCATAATTAATGTCAAGTATACATAATTTGTCACCTACACATAAAATGCCTATTGTGTAATACTTGACATGTAATTGTATTCGTAGGTATTTAAAATTAAGATTTGCACCAATGGCAAAACGGTAGGGTGTGCATTGTTTTATTGGAATATTCATGTATGTATGTAGCGTGTATGTGTGTTTAGGTGTGGGCAGATAGATACTTGTTGAACGACGGTGACGACAACTTGTCTACGTTTGGTTGCTCAACTTTGGCCCAAATTTTTGTCAAAATAAAAATAATTCCCTATTTAGTCCACATTTAATATTTGTCAAAAAAAACACCTTTGTATGGCAACGTTGTATGTTTGATCAATTTATTATTTTCTAGATTCTAGATATTTTAAGGAATTAAATTATTCATTATTAGTGGTCGATGTTATTTGCTTTCACTCATTTGTCTGTTAGCTTGTAAGTAACTTTGACAAATACTAGTAGCCATGTGAGATTGTTAGGTAAGGGTTTGTGAACTATGTTGTGCTTTAGAGAGTAAAGCCATTTCTTTTTTTGAAATCAAAGAGTTCTTAGGAACGCAAACCCTAACAACTCTCTCTGCATCCACTTCTTTGAGGTTTCTTTGAGTCTTATCCATTGTTTAGAACTTTGGAATGTTGTTTTGACTCGGGGGTCTGACGATGTATTCAAGTTTCATTCATCGTAATGAATCCTATTTGTTGACAATCATATATATTGTGTTAGTTCATAGGAGATGCCATAATGTCGACTTTCCTGAATTTTAATATTCAGTTCAGTGTCCATTAAAATAAAAAGTAACAAACTTTAGCAAGTATTTTTAGAACGTATTCTAAAAATACTTCTATTCTTACATTATTATACATGTATTCTTGTACATTGTATCTACATTTCGAATTAATGATAATAATATAGGTATATAAATAATGTACTATTGGCAACTTCCGTAACACGAGCATCACCTACTCGTAATATAATATATTCAGATATCACTCAATTCTTATTTATCTTAGTATTTTTTTTTTGTAATATACTTAACGTATGATATTAATTAACAACAGGTTACTAATCACGATTTAGTAATTTATAATTCAGCTTCGTCTGTTTAACAATTAATTAAAGTTTTAATTCGAATTTAGAATCTTAATGTTCATTAGGCATTGGATGGATAGCACTGTCAACGTGTTCGGCGAAAGTTGTTAATGATTCCTTCGGCACTAGACTGATTTTTATCATGTCGGTCCTCTTTGTATATTACAACCTCTGCTTTTTTGATCTTGGCATTAATAGAAAGTCAGTTTTCTCTGAATGTGCTTACCTTTGAAAGCATTTTTATAATTATGTATAATCAAAGATTTCGACGTTGTGGACTTTTTTTTTTTTTTTTTTTTTTTTTTTTTTTTTTTTTTAGGAGGGGAAATGACATTTACGCACTATCCCTCGTCGACTGTCCCCGAGTGTGGGACTCGCCCGGTGAAGTGGCTTATCACCGGGAATACCCACCGGTTCCACCATCAGCGGAGATGTGTGGGTCCAAGATCACAGCGACACAGCGAGGCCATTTCCTCGGATCCCCACTCACCGCTACGTCTGCTTGGGACTCATCTCGTGGCGAGTATTCGCCTCACATTCTAATGTGGCGACTCAGGAATCCCGTGAGCGGCCACGCATCATATTTTAGGTGTTTCAGGACATCTGATGTCCCCGCCAGACGCCCTGAAATTTATCACGCAACGTGCGCCGCGGCGTACGCCCGGGCACGTCGGCCGACTCTTCGGCGCCTGAGTGGATCGGCCTGGGGGTCAATCTCACGAGACCGCTCATTTGCCTCTTTGCCACTCAGGGCCGCTTCGCAGAAGGTCTTGACGGCATCCCAGCCGTCAAGGTTACTAATCATTACTCTGACGACAGCGGGTAAGGACAAGTCCTGTCCCACGACTGCCGTCAGAGCCGTCCTCTCATTTACCCAACCTGGGCACTCCGCCAGTGTAAGGTCAGCTGTATCAATCGGCGCCCCACATTCATGGCAAGCAGTGGTCGGCTCCCTCCTCGCGATGTCGCACAGGTACTTTCCGAAACATCCATGCCCCGTAAGCACCTGTACGAGTCGGAAAGAGAGCGAGCCGGCCCGCCTGCTTACCCACTCCTTCAGAACCGGTGCGATCGCAGACGTGGTGCGGTACCCCCACCCCGGCTGCATCAACTCGTCGCGCCATCTCTCGAGTGCCTCGTTCGACGTTGTGGACCTGAATGAATAAAACCTAATTAACCAAATTTCTTGGGCAAAGCCGGGAGCGGCTCGCTAGTTATCTATTAAAGACTCCTTTTGAATCAGATCATAATTGAGCTAGAAACAAATACTCCCGCTGAATTTAAATTTAAGCAATCGAAACAAATTTCTTTGAGAATGATCCATAATAGTTTAAGAAGTCGTTTCACTGTTCTACAAGTATATACTACGTTTTACTAGCGACAACATTAACACAAACATTTCTCGTGTGTTGCTTTTTCATTAGTGAAAACCGTATCAAAATCCGTTGGGTGGATTGGGAATAGTTAGCGCTGATAACATGCATGCATAACCCCATCATCACTAGTTGTTTTTCGCAAAACTTTTATTCAAAGGTGTTTTTTTGTTTGTTACAGGTACGTCTACTGCGAGTGGAATAAATTCTGTATAGTTGAAGTGTTCTCTCATATTATTTCACTTCTAACTACATACGACATTTTTCGACTGTTGAGTAGGTATTGTTTTGTCACATGTTGTGTTACTTACTCGCGTCTCAATAAATGACAAGATTTAATGGTTTCGTCGAAGTCCCTAACAAAAAAATACAATGAAAACTTTTTCGTTTTTTGTCTATTATCTATAGATCTCTTATAAGAACTAGATCACCTTTTAATTGCCGATCTGTATCAATGTCGACCGGTTGAAGAGGATCGGGAATCTCGCTACCAACGGGATCCTCCCGATATGGCACCGTGTCAGTTATAATTGTACGTCAACAACCGCCTTAACCAGCTAATTACATTAGTCTAAACACTTATGTAAATACGCTTCTATCTCTTGTCGCGCTTTCAGGGGTTTTCCCTACGGCGACACTGACTAGAGTTAGATGGTACTATTAATTAATAAAATGTTGGGCGCCAGTGAAGCCTACAGAAAATGAAACAGCGTGATCTGAATATTAAAATATATTTTAAATCGCTCAAGAGTAGGCAACACAAATTGTGTAGGTCGTGGGTGGTCGGCCTATCTGTCTTCTCAACGCAGGACAGGCACTCCCCTGTATGATACAGCCGACGAAGGTGGTAGATGCGGCGTGATGGGCGTGATGGTGTGCGTCCTGCCGAAGCGCGTAGCAACGATGGTGAAGCGAGTAGGACCGGCAACGGATCTAGTGCGACCCGAAGCCGGCCGATGAATGGCGATGTTGCATAGGGACGGCAACGAATCTAATGCGACCCGAAGCCGTCAGTTAAATGCCGGTTACCGGCTTGGCAGTCATTCTGCCCAGACGATGTTGTTCGGCCCGGAGAATGCTCGAAGAAAGCTGTTCGGAGAATGGTCGGCCCGAAGAATGCTCGGCCCGGAGAATGCTCGAAGAAAGCTGTTCGGGGAATGGTCGGCCCGAATGCTCGGCCCGGAGAATGCTCGGCCCGGAGAATGCTTGGCCCGTAGAATGCTTGGCCCGTAGAATACTTGGCCCGTAGAATACTCCTGGAATCGACAGTTCGACACGATCACGCTCTGATACATCTACTCTCCAATCTGGATACCCCACGACGGCAACAGGAAGAAAATACCTGCTTAGCAGCAGTAGCATTGCCGCAGTGGTGCATAACCAGAACGGAGTTTACAAACAGCAATAAAGATTTAAAATGATCAAGCAAAAAAATGTGAAAATAAAAATATAATTTGAAATGAAAAAAATAATAATAATTAAGTAGGTAAAAAATAAAAATAAAAAATAAAATGTACGATGAAGCTATAATGAAAACAAGCTATTTTAAAATATGATTATAACGTAATAAAATTGTGTGCTATTCAAGACTTACCCTAACGCGGGAGATTCAAATACATAACTATATAATATTTAAATAAAGTTAATTAGACCGCACCACTCAACTAGGAGCGCTGAGTGGCGCGGACTGTCCAACTCTCGGCTTATTCGCCGACTGACTCGCAAAAAAATAAAATTATTTCTCGACCACCGCCCGTACATTGCAAATATTGCAATCTAGGTACCGCCGATCACCGGTGCAGTTGCACCTAATGCGTTCCGTTTGTGAATTACCCTATTATTTTATTTAAATTATGTAACGCTTCGTTACATTACCCGCTCGTCCCTCATAAGGATTTTATTTTTAAAAATAAAATCCGCAATCACTTCATTCTGTATCAACTTTTTACTAAACCTTTCATTCTACCTACTAAAAATCTAACATTCATCCCAAACATGCAAACATTCAAAATATAAATCAAGTAATATTATAATTACGAGACGTGTCCTAGCAAAAACCGAAAATCGTGCGTCTAATCTAACAAACGACTTTTTGTAAAAAGTGTATTAAATGATGTTAACAACGTGGGCTATAAAACAAAACATACAACATACAAAGCTACAATATGAGCATGAGTCTGACCTAAAACGGGAATCTCATACTCAAACTTAAGATTTTTGTAAAGAGAAAAATGTTAAGGGATAAGCCATTTTAATTTAATTAGAATTCTATAAAAAAAAAACTACAACGAAATATATAAAAAAAATTCACGAAGTAATGAAGTATAAATAATTAATATCAACGCTGGCAAGTTGAAAATAGCACACAAAACGTTAAATAAATAAATACTCCGTTCTTTACAATGAAATATGACGCTTTGGTTTGATAAGATGAAAATGAATTATGATAAACAAAAAAATGAACAGCAAAAAAAATTAAAATAAAATAAAAAATAAATGCAACTGGTGTGAAACAATCTTTACAATTGTTGGCAACAAAAGAAACACAAACAAGAAATAAATTTTGAATTGTTGAAAAAAAAAAAAAAAAAATTAATATACCTACAATTTTTTTTTTCTGTTGACTACTTTAACAAATTAAAATTTTGTTCAAAATTTTTTTTTTTTTTACATAACAGAAGATTACGAAAAGAATTGTTTCACTCCGGTTACTGCAAACCAAAAAAAATAAAAACGTTTTACAAAATAATAAAAAGCAAACAAAAAAAATAAAAAAAATAAGCCACCGTGCAATACCAACTACTTACTACGATGAGAAGACAGACAAACCACGTTATGGGCGCCAGTGTCGCGCTTTCGGGGTTTTCCCTACGGCGACACTGACTAGAGTTAGATGGTACTATTAATTAATAAAATGTTGGGCGCCAGTGAAGCCTACAGAAAATGAAACAGCGTGATCTGAATATTAAAATATATTTTAAATCGCTCAAGAGTAGGCAACACAAATTGTGTAGGTCGTGGGTGGTCGGCCTATCTGTCTTCTCAACGCAGGACAGGCACTCCCCTGTATGATACAGCCGACGAAGGTGGTAGATGCGGCGTGATGGGCGTGATGGTGTGCGTCCTGCCGAAGCGCGTAGCAACGATGGTGAAGCGAGTAGGACCGGCAACGGATCTAGTGCGACCCGAAGCCGGCCGATGAATGGCGATGGTGCATAGGGACGGCAACGAATCTAATGCGACCCGAAGCCGTCAGTTAAATGCCGGTTACCGGCTTGGCAGTCATTCTGCCCAGACGATGTTGTTCGGCCCGGAGAATGCTCGAAGAAAGCTGTTCGGAGAATGGTCGGCCCGAAGAATGCTCGGCCCGGAGAATGCTCGAAGAAAGCTGTTCGGGGAATGGTCGGCCCGAATGCTCGGCCCGGAGAATGCTCGGCCCGGAGAATGCTTGGCCCGTAGAATGCTTGGCCCGTAGAATACTTGGCCCGTAGAATACTCCTGGAATCGACAGTTCGACACGATCACGCTCTGATACATCTACTCTCCAATCTGGATACCCCACGACGGCAACAGGAAGAAAATACCTGCTTAGCAGCAGTAGCATTGCCGCAGTGGTGCATAACCAGAACGGAGTTTACAAACAGCAATAAAGATTTAAAATGATCAAGCAAAAAAATGTGAAAATAAAAATATAATTTGAAATGAAAAAAATAATAATAATTAAGTAGGTAAAAAATAAAAATAAAAAATAAAATGTACGATGAAGCTATAATGAAAACAAGCTATTTTAAAATATGATTATAACGTAATAAAATTGTGTGCTATTCAAGACTTACCCTAACGCGGGAGATTCAAATACATAACTATATAATATTTAAATAAAGTTAATTAGACCGCACCACTCAACTAGGAGCGCTGAGTGGCGCGGACTGTCCAACTCTCGGCTTATTCGCCGACTGACTCGCAAAAAAATAAAATTATTTCTCGACCACCGCCCGTACATTGCAAATATTGCAATCTAGGTACCGCCGATCACCGGTGCAGTTGCACCTAATGCGTTCCGTTTGTGAATTACCCTATTATTTTATTTAAATTATGTAACGCTTCGTTACACTCTTAGGTCATCTAAAGAGCCTAGTCTTAACGTGGTTAGTTTACATTCCTCCAATGAATTCTCTGTGTTCTTGCGTCTGAACGTCAATGCGCGAGTGTTTGCTTGTATTTTTTTTGTTTCAATCACCACTGTCTTGCCAGGTTTCTCTCTATGGTAGAGCCACAGCATACTTATTTCCTACAGTAGGCCGACGCCTTTGATGTTGGGCGATACCGCCGCCTGTGTAGGTATTTAAAAATTACGGAAGGGTTGACACAAATTAAGTAATATAAAATGTGCTTAAGTACCTTTCTTCAACGTGCAGAAATTGATGAAAGCTTAGTTCTTTATTTATGCGAGATAAAGATTTGCACGCACTTACAGCACATGCCGTAATGCACCATTTTGATATATATATTTTTATAAAATCTGAAAGACGCGATAGCCCTGGAATATTTATCCCAAGCTACTAAGAATGACGAAGTATGCAGCTTGGGCACGTCCCACTCGCGCCTCACCCCTCACGCCCCGCACGATTGCCCTGTCTAGACGTCTCCGTCGGCCTACTGTATGAAATAAGTATGCTGTGGTCTGAACGTCAATGCGCGAGTGTTTGCTTGTACATTTTTTTTTGCTACAATCGCCACTGTCTTGCGAGTTATTCTCTCTGTGGTAGCGTTGAGGTTGACCTGGCTTTTAAATGACACACTAATGCATAAAAATTATACAAAATCAACGTCACAAATGTCCAATCTTAATTGGAATTAAGCTTGACCGTGAATTGTGTCAAACGAGTTCTGTTTCCTCTATAAATAACTAGTGGTACCAACTTCCTATCGATTCTGTCTCCGAAGACACATTAAATTAAGCGCTTGTCAAATAAATATTCATAAATATGTAATTTTAGATGCATTTTGTGTCTTCATTAAGTGCCTACGTTTAATGTTTCTTTAAAGTCGCCGTAAATTTTTTTAACTATATGTGCTAAGTTTTTCAAAGATTTTCATCCAGGATTTCAAAGATTTTCTTATTTCGCCATAAAAAAAACAACATTTTTATTATATTAGTACCTATATCAAGATTGAAATTGACTATATCTCACTAATTTAAAGAATAATTCTGGAATAATGGACTTTATCATTTATAATTAATAAATCATTTTAGTTTTTATGTAGGTAAGTATTTAGTTTTCACACGTGGATTCATTTTATTAGGTTGTGTTTTGGAAAATATTATATTTTTGTCACTATATTTTTAAGTTTTTACATTTAATAATTTATCTTGGAAAGTAAGAAAGGCAAATGGGTGTCGCAACACTCGCTAAACCTTCTTGGCATCTCTTTAAGCTCGGACAGATTGTTATTAATATACTTACTACTTTATAAAATTAATGAAACTATTACATTACTGTAATAGTTTACTGTAATAGCAAATATAATAAGTTTTAATAGGGGCTCAGCCGAAACTAAGTTACGGCAAAGTACAGTCAGATAACACCCACGCGCTTCACAATTTCGAAAGTGTAACGCACGCGTCCGATGGCCTATCTGCTGCCATTTTACACTTAACACTTAAGCTATTAGGGAACATTGATATCTTGATTCTATTGCGTTATGCTATGATGATTAATTATTAATAATGGACATCGAACTCGACAGGTGGTATTTGATCATCATTCCTTGCTAGTCATCTTTATATTGTATATTTCTGCTACAGTTTCCTGTCTCATATATTTTATCAATATTATATTAGATACAAATTTGCCAGTAAAGTAAACCACTTGAAATAAATGCATACAAAACTAGTAGAGTACAAAAGTGGCAAAAAGTTTCACTACAGGAAATATTTAAGTACATTTTACACTCGTCCTTACATTAGTACAAATACACAGCTAAAGCACAAAGTGCAGTAAAAACAAAGGAATATAACTATTATCCATATCCGTACTAATATTATAAATGCGAAAGTTTGTATGGATGTATGGATGTTTGTAACTCTTTCATGCAAAAACTACTGAACCGATCACAATGAAATTTTGCATACACGTTGTCTGGGACATCAGAATGGACATAGGGTTACCTTTCATCCAGAACGCGGACGAAGTGGCGGGCACCATCTAGTATTAAATAAGTAATATATTTCCATTTAAAACTATTCGTTTACTCTGGTTGACCTGTAAGTTAAAGAAGAGATTACGATTTGTACCATCACATCACCATGTACATAAATTATATTTGATAAAGAGAACATCTCACTATTATAGCAGCGTTTATTTAAAACCACTCCACTCAAGCCTCTGCAATAGAATGGTTAATGTTTGTGAACGAACACAAGCCCAGTTTACTTTTAGATTGCATTCGATTGAAGAGCTTTTGATAGGTGATTTATAGAATTCTCTTATCCAATCTCATTCGGTAAGAAGATATATCACCGGTTGAAAAGTATATTATTATTTTACGTTGACAATAATACGGTATAAGTATCGTTCTTAATAACTAGTATCGTAATAAGTAGACTTTTACTTCGTTCGCAATTGGTTACGAAACTCCGGTTTCGTACGCGGCCGAAGGGGAATTTTTACACTTAAGCTACTCATTTCTTTTGAGAATACCTTTTCATATTATATTAGTACTTATTTTTTGGTCCTAATGTAACAACCTCAAACACGACAAGGTTGCTTTATAATAAATCACTCTGCTAAATTATAGCCCATAATATTCGTTCGTATGTTCCATTGATATTTACTGTTTTAACTATAGATAATCGACAGGTTCATTCAATTTAAAATAGCTTATAGTTATTATAAGAAGCTTATTATAGTTTAATATCAATCGAATAATCAAAAGCCAATTTTAAATTACATTAGTGTCGTAATAATTTTGTTCGTCTAAATGAAAGATTAATGATGAAGTCAACCGTCAAAGTTTGCTATGTCAGTTAACTTTAAAACATTATAGTTACTATTGAAATGTGAAACATTTCCTTTCTATTCCATTACCATGTTAAGTATATTTGAATTCAATGTTGAAAGCTCTCAGTTGACTTGAGACACGTTTGCTCCGTCAGAAAATACAATTCCTTCCCCGTCACTCAGTGTCCGTCTATCGGGAATGTGTCTTCCGACTTCCCCCAACAACCAGTTCCATATACTTTCCATCTCACGTAATCGAAACCCATAAACGTTGGCTTAATGGAAATATACCTACCATGAATACCATGATCCATTATAGATTCAACCGACAGCGCAGATATCCGGATCGGAACTTCACCACTGCATTTGAGGCGTGCAAAGCGACTAAATTTAATATACCCTCAGGATGTTGACATTACTATTTAGAGATGTGGATCTTTAAATGGTTTATATCACTGTGTGTGGAATGCAAACGTTACGTTCGCTTCCTGACTTATGTATTCCTAATGCAGACTCGACGCTGGATTCGAATGAATTTTATAATGTCCACATTGTTTACCTTATGATTAGGTGTGTGTTTTTTTGTTGTTGCTAACAGTTTCGTGTTTTGTTTTTAAATCAAACAAAAGAGGATCACAGAGTGGATCTAAATTATAAATTGAGGCCTGAAAAAACAGAAGTCGTGTGGTATATAAATATATCTCAAAAAGTATTTTGAAGCAATGTGCGTTAGTGTTATTTGTGTTCGTTCTCTGTTTGCTTTCCAGTTTAGCAAACTTTGTCTTTGTTGGTTTTGAAATTGTGAAAAATGTTGTTTTGCATTATTTAATAGATACCATTCGACTAAAATGAGTCAATAAAAATCTGAATTCGGTATCCACACAGACCAAAATATACTTACAGTATCGCCGCATTAAATATTATACCCTTTTGTACCTACTCGGAGCATTCTGAAGAAACGCTTAATTCTTGTGATTAGGTAATTGAATGTCCACTAGTAAAACCTAGATTTAACTGTGCTTAAGACTTTGCCCGTAACAGATGTAAATACATCATACGCATATCCAAGTCCATATAAGGTGTCTTAAAAGTGAACTACCCATGACCCACCGGACCATATTGCGTCGAAGAAAATATATATATCATGCTTTCTAATTTAATGAAAAAATCACCGGCTACGAGTGTCATAGTACTTGACATAATGACTCTGTGGTTACTTGTTTTAGTTGTGCGCTGTGTCAAGTTTCCATTTTAATCAGTCGATTCATGCCCCTATTCGGTTTCTAAACAACGCTCGAACACCTTCAATATAGTGAAATCCTATAATTGCATGGTTTTAATACGGGTTATTTCTATTAAGAGACTGGTTCGCGACACGCCCCGTGCTCTAACCAGATTACTGTATCGTTCTTGTTTTGTTTCAAATTTTATCAACCTCTTGAATCAGTCTAAGGGCCGATTCCAATAATATCCTCTAAAAACGAGACATCGTCACATCGTCTTACATTTATCGTCTTTATCTATTTACATATTCTGTAACTTTACTCTAATAACTACTATAGTATATAGGAAAGTTGTTATTACCGGCTGTCTGTCCTCTTATGTGTAGGTTCAACAAAAGTACGCACAGGATTATTGTTAGAGTATTAAATGCTAAAATTTCTGCAACTACTTTTCCCAAACCACAGGCAATGTTGTTGTTGTAATTCCAAAAGTGAATATATTATTAGGGCGATGTCTTACAAAAAATTAGGACGATATCATAAACGAGCGTCATGAATCACGATTTGTCAATACTCTTACGGCTCTTATGGCACTATTCCGTGTGTTCTTTAGATTTATTGGGTGATTGATCGCTCGTTTGATTTGAGAGGTAGAAATAAAATCTATTTCATAACTTTGTTTACGTCTGAGTTTAAATGCGGGATAGTAGTATACTAAGAACCGTGTATTGCATGAGTTAAAGTTCAATATAGGAAATGTAGGTAATAAATTAGTAATTAGGTATAAGTACTCTGAAGAAAATTATATATTAACTAGGTGAGCCCGGCCACGCTTCGCTGTGGTTTTCTTTGACGTTCAACGGTCTGCGGCTGCCATGACAACGGCTAACTGCCACTTTAAATGTGACAACGGTTCTCGATGGCGAGTTAGTTCTTCTCGCTTTCGGCAGATGGCGCCTTAAAAAAAAGCAATTTTTCTTGCGATCGAAATTATATTACATATTACGCAAAATATAGATTATTATCAATCTTTGGTGCGGATTACATGTCGTTGATGTTTAGCTGATTAATTTTTGGAAACAAAAAATCAGTCAGCATGGCCAGATAGCGCTCGTCATTCACCATTCGCCATTCGCAATTTCAAGTTGAGAACAAGTTGTCTTGTTGATGGTTTTGAATCGAGAAAAGTAAAAATAATGCGAAAACTATCAATAACTGCACGAATTGCTTGCTCAGTAGGCCGATTATGTTGACCGTAATATGAATGAAGTGCTCTATGAACTTCGCGAACAGATTTTTTTTTTTTCAAAGTAAATTTCCACAATTTGGAAGCGTTGAACTATAACAACATAAAAAGCTATGTTTAAAAAAGCCAATCGATAAAATAGTGTTATAATGGTCTGCAATTATCCCCTTTCTGGAATTGGATCAAGAAGACATCAATTACTCGTAGTTTGCGATTTGTTTAAATCGAATAATTGTTTAAAGGTCACATCGGCGTACTTCAATCGATATTACTCAACTACTGCAACACAAAATTTATTGAAATTGATTCAGGGAACGCTTTAGCATTGTCAATTAAAGCTGATGATGCCATACCACAGAAATAAGCAGATTTATGAAGAATTTATACTTAATGAAAAGCAAATTTTAGGTTATTGATTGGCTTTGTAAGTTGTTAGTAATTTCTGTTACCTACTTTTAACATTTTTTAACATACTTTAACATACTTTAATTTTTTAACATATGTACTTTTCAGTTATTCTTAGATTTTATTTCAGTACAAAATCTTCTTAGGTTTCGTTTCATTTTATTTTTTCCTTTTAAGGCATGCGATACCTAAAATAGCAGAATTCTTAAAAATGTGTTACTTAAGCTTTAAGTGCACTTACAAAACACATGTGCAATATTTCATTGTTAACAAATCTTCAAAGTTATGATGATCGATACCCGCAACCACAACGCCATGCCATTCCTTGCTTGTTTCATAATTTATCAATAAACATCAAAGTGTTTCGAAACCGTGTACCTACTCGTATGTATAAACCTCATGAGTTGTGGTTTTAGTGAGAATGTATATAATATGTGACTATGAAACTATTTTTTGTATAACCTAAATTTATAGAGGTTTTGATAGATAGACAATATAAGACAATATCAAAGTTTAGAGTAAAAGCAATGTTCTAATTCTAATAATATTCGTCTTCTTGAGTCTTCTCTGTTTGTAAGTTTTAATTCCTTCTGTTTAAAAGTGGTTTTACAAAGGCATTTGCTGCTTACTGTTTTATATATAACATATCTACTGTTGACACTTGGTCCGCGTAACTTTATAAAATATAGCCTATGTTGCACGCTGATAATGTATGTAGTTTTCTATAGGTGAAAGAATTTTTAAAATCGCCCCAGTAGTTTTGAGTTTATTAATTTTTTTTTATTAAAAAGTTCACAAAACTGGCATACAATTCCATTTACAAGCAAAAAGATAAACAAGAACATTCAAATATAGCAATTGATTCGGAATGTAACCTACTACATGTGAACACAACATACAAAAATAAAAACATACTGGACAGTTACACAAGACAAACAATAAACAACAATTATAAAGTTGTTGTACACATTTATGAATTGATCTCCTTGCCAAGACCGCAGAACCATGGAATATATGAAATTCGTTTCGAACATACAAACGTACTAAAATACAAATCTTTTCTCTTTGTAATATTAGTATAGAAGACTATAAATTAGGACATATCGTGACGCAATGATTCATGACACAATAAACACATTCGCACTTATGAAACACCAATACGATGGCGTGGAAGTACAGTTAGTTACTATTATGTTTACAATTTGATTTGGCCATATACTCGTAATTATTTATGTGGTTATAAAAGGTTTAAACACAAATTATACTTGGTATTATTATATTAAAGCTCTTTGTATGATAATCTACCTCTTCAAAAAGAAAGATTTCATTATATTTGTTATATTTCATTTTACTTTCTCTATATACAGATCCTATTTAACATACCGTCAAACGGGGATAATTTGACAAGTTTTTGAAGATTTTTATTGTTTCTACGACGCGTTTCTGCGATATCTAAATCAGTCGGATTTCTCTCAAAATTCACACCAAACTTCGGATTTTTTGGATCTGTTACAGATTCCGCACACCCATTTCTTACAAGTGATCCATAGAACATAAGTTCGAATTATCCTTCTTTGCCAGCTCACTCAAAAAATTTCTACATACTTCTACAACATAAATAGTGATACTCAGTGACTGCCTCCAGTTTTCCACTTAGGATTGTTTATATTAATGCAGCCAAGATCAGTACCTACCTACGACTATCATTATGCCAGACTTAACGAAGGTGATGGCACTAATGACATGGTGCGACAGGAAACATCAACATTTCTAGCGCACTACTCTAATAACATTTGATCACATAACGTAATGATATGTCTGGACGTGATGTGTGACAAGGTGAAAATGTTTACAAGCTAACCTAATTTTCTTTAAAACCTTATTCTAATCACGTTCCAATGAATTATTATTCAATAATAATAAAGTTAAATAATAATCTTTGAAACAGTTTTCGGTGATCTTGCTTAAACTGGCTATTACGTTTACGATATATTTGATATTCATTAAAAAAAAGGTGTAACTTTTTTTACTGTAACTGTAAACTTTATAGTACAATAGCTACAAACCTTTTAAGATTACTATATACCCGTAAGACTGATGAGCAATTTTAGTTTAACCCTTACATTAAACGGAAGAGTATGTGGCATTAGATTCAGAAATTAAGAGAACCGCTTCATCGTTAAGTGCAGTACATTATCAGTATCTGGTTTGTAAATTGCATTTACTCCGAAATGACAAATTTAAAGTAGGAAATGTCGCAAATCTTTTCATTACAACAGCTGCAGTGAGTGTCCGAGGTGTTTACGAGTTGCCGGTAATTGGTTCAATTTCAACGGATATGCGACAGATTCGTCGAAGGGTTGTAAATGATAGAGCAATTCGATGTATTTACGACAAATCTAGACAGCGAAATAATTATATCGGCTGAGATAATAAACAGCATGGCGCCCGGAACTTGGACAGTTATTTTCTAAATGCATTCGTTTAGGCAACGCTGCCCGGATACAGATTTCTGAAGCGATTATAATAATTATCATAATAATAATGACAGTACATTATTATCTATAGATTTTCACTTAGTTCAGCCCAAGGATGTATAGATGGGAAGGTGCCGAGATGGGAATAAACCATAAAAACGACACTATGTAAAATTGAAATTTGTAAAACTTATTTCTGCAAAGAGAATCTATAAATTTCTCTCCGGTTGTTTCTTCATACACGATTCGTTGTCCGGTAATTGTAAAAATTTTGGGGATTTAAGTTTCTGAATTTTGGTCATAATATGCAATAAACTAATTTTACTATCATTATTTATACATACATATATTTTCTCAGTGTTCTGTTTGTGTTTTAAATTCTTTTGTTCTCCAACAGTAACAAGAAAAGCGCATTTGTTTTCCCATACAAAATATGTATTAAACGTTTGAAGAATACATTATTATATGCAGCCATTTTGTATGTTGGCAACACTAAATTAGCCCCACGGGCATTTGAATTAAATGCTTTAAATTCCTCACAATATATCTGTTACAAGAAAGCGTCTAGTCCGGAGTTGTTTATGAATTATTCACGACACGTACAAGTACGCTGGATTTTAGAGTTGATATACTGCGTAAATTAAGCGAAAATCTGTTCGCAGTGTTTATATATTGTTTCGTTTTAGAGAATTGACACGGCTTCTCCTGTAATGCCTATTAATCTTGCGGTAACCAACTATTACCAACTTTACTTGATGTACCTACTATTAAATGACCCATGATACATCTTCACTACGTACTAATCAGTAAATATCTCAGGAGTTCACAGTTTAGATAATATAATATTGTTATAGAAATAATATAAAATGATTTGAATGACATTCTAATAAATATGGTATTTCAAGTAAACGAAATATTTTTTTTACCTCTAATGTAGGTCTGTAGTGAAGTTAAAAGAAATTATTTATTTTTAGGTCGAGCAAAATCCTGATAAGTTTCTCTAGACTCATATTCGGAAGAGTGCATATATATCTTTTTTGTTTTACTAATCATATTCAATAAAAGATACAGGCGATTTATTTTAAAGAAAATTATTTTTCTCCATTATAAATTGTGATCCGTTGTGCTGTCCTTCGTTCGTTTCATTAATGCTGACATTCTCGATTGTATTTACCTACTTAGACCATAAACCCAATTCAGGCAAATGCGTATACGCGGTGCAAGTAAAGCGAATACAGTGGGTCACCTTTCAACGCAAACAGACCATTTATAAAACACCTGCTAAGTGCAACAGATCGGTTACACACTGTGTCATATTTTTTTTCTGAATTTTAAATTGGTTATTCATTTAGCGAGGCGTACAGTATACATAAAGACTCCATGCATTGAAAACATTTTGATCGCAATGTTTATGAAATATTTATTCTTTGTAACTGATGACTCATACATAATACACCATAACATTTACTGAATAAGATCTATCTGCATCCTTCACACGAACAGTTTACCGAATCATTAAAATAGAAAATAAGTTTACACTAATATTATATTATTTTGTCCATACAATTGATAAAATCTATACAGGTACTATAATTTAACAAAGCTGAGGAGTTTATTTGTTTGTTTGTTTGTTTGTTATCCCTTAACTACTCAGCCGATCTCCAAGAAATTTCTCTATGATCTCCACGACAACGTGTATCCAAGTGTACTCATTCTCATGGATACAGAAAATCGTTATCGAGTGATCATCTAAGAATAAAATAATATTCAACGCCTTAAAAGAATTGATGAGATTTAAGAACCTGTGGCGAATTATTATTATTATTATTTTTCACTTTTAACTCTAAATGTGTGATGGTATTTTTATGTTCCACACAGTTTTATTTGTTCTACGATAGAACAGTTTAGACAAAAAAGTCCAAGCTGAATGTAAGTTGCATAAGCTACATATGAAACTTTATACTACATTTTTCTTATTTATATATTATTGCAGAATATGCGTAGTGTGTAGGCAACCTTAGAACTTGAGTTCTAAATATGTGGGCGTCGACATTAACAAGTAAACATAACATGCATCATTTTGTAACCGTTTCCGGAGGCTGGGATAGAGCGGAGCGCGGAGCGCATCTACTTACTCACTTAGATTTTCCGATTTTCAATCGGTTTGTTTCAAATTGAAATGCAACCGTTCCCTTACAGAAGACCACCGTCAACTTATGTATTATATATTTTCGTAACATATACTCCTGGAGATATACATTAAAAGTATTTGATTATAATTGATTATATATTATTTCATTAAATATTTCACCAAATCAATGCTGACTTTATTGACAGTAATTAACGTAGAATAAAAAATGTAATATATTTTATTACTTAGTTAGGTATTACTTTTAAGGAGTATTACTTTTATGGAGACTCGTCATATATGTATGTGTAACAATATTATTTTTAAAACTGGTATCGAGATTTTTTTTTAAATTAAATATATCTACATATTAATACTTAGTGTTAGAAGGTGTTATGTTTAAAAGCACATTTAAAAGGGATGGCATCATCTATCTACAAATACCGAGGAAGTACCTCCGTTGTCCTATTTTACATTCATTGGCTTCGGAAGTGTTGCTGCCATCCTTGTAATAAAAAGCACACCATAAACTTCCCATAAATTATACATACAATGTATATAAAGTAGGTTAATCACCGCAAACAAAGGTAATTTTGTCCGTTTCCGTGAAAGAAAATGCACCCGGAAAAGTTGTATGTATGTATGTATGTATGTATGTATGTATGTATGTGTATACAGGTAACTACCAAAATAGTTCGTGTTCATAATTAAATTTCTTGCATTACGTTGCATTGTTTGCATTGGTATCCTGTTTCCTGCATTCCATTAATTATCTATATCCCGTAACTATAGTATTAGCAAACTGAACTATATACCATTACAGTTAGCATATAATTTTAGGAAAAAAGTTGTTTTGGCATTTGTTAAAGTACGAGTAAGTTCTTTTTTATGTTAGAAATGTGAGTCAAGTGACACCTGTGACGACTGCTATCAATAAGACACATGAGTGCTAATATATGATTTTGATAACATTACTCAGTAGCTTATTTGAGAGAATGAATAATAACTATCTTATTATAGAGATATATTGATTTTAAAAGAGATTAGCACTATTCTGACTAAAAAAGTGTTGTGAAACTTATCCAAGAGACAGCTTCTGCCAAAACACGTCGCGGCGATATTGGCGGTGGTATCGTTCCTTTTCGTGCCTTAGTGTCTTGCTATTTTCAAATTATCGTGAGCTATAGTCGTATTGCTATTAGAACGCGTTTTAGAGGTTTTTAATTAGTGCATGTTTATTTGCTCTTTTTATCAGGAAATAAGTAAAATAATTTAAGTTAATTTTAAAAAGAAACACTTATAAAAAACAGATTACTATTTGTTTACGTGAAACACAAAAAGAGTGGTACCTACGTAAATATTGAGATTCGGGTCTGAAATTTATTTCTGATTACGGCCGCAACGAAACCATACCACCCACAAAATAAAAATTGATTCCCCACTTGCATTGACAAAGCATTGACGGGTCAAAATACATCATTGTTACATATAAGGAGCCGCTGTGTCGAGGTATGGACATTATTGTCGACTCAGGGCCCCATAATGTTGCACTAGCGGTACCTACTGCCGACCGACGACGTTCGACCGTCGAATTGCAATGCTTGTTTATAGCAGTCGTAAATTGTGGAACTTGTCTCACATCCGATCGAGAAATTTAGCGAATCCAATTTAAGAACCAACGTTCAACCAAAAATCAAAATTCTATTGACGGCGTACCTGAATAACAATAATTATGACCCATAAGGAAACAAATATGGTTTATTAAGAAAACCTTCCTCAAGAATTGGATTGTCAAATATAAAAAGACTTTCAAATCCTACAGGTAGCTCCAGAGATAAACGTGTTCAAACAAAACTTTTTTGTTATATTAGTATAGATTCATTCAAAATTACTTGTACCTAATGCCTAAAATATATCTTATAATGAAATCATTTTGTTGTTTGTATTTTGTCGGTGCCTATATATTGTATTGTCTATATAATTATTTATGCATTTATCTTTAGGCTTTTACGTACGCACCGTTGAATTTAGGAAAACCGCCTGAATAAATGTGCTCTCTTGAAATTTCTATTGTCCAACTCCTCATAAGCGCCTTACTTAAGTGCAACCCTAGTTTTATTAACAACGGAGATAAGACAGAGAATTGTGATACACATAAAGCCGATATCAGTAGTAATTCATCAAAACAATAAAATTCACTATACAATTGTCAACACATAAATAAAACGTTCATAAAGTGTAGTGCAGTGAAATCAAACCAATTCGCCAGTGCCCGTCGCAGTAGATAAAACAACGGTTTTGCTCGCATTACTCTTGGTACAGTCGCCGCTTTCTATAGGGCTACCGTCTGAAGTAGTGTTACCGCAGGACACCAGCTGCGCCTGTCCGATAACGTGGTTTACAGCTTACAGCTTACACGAATCATGTTTATTGGTTTACCTCATTTGTTCCTTGTACATTTCTGGCTGCGTGATAGCGGTCCGCAACTGACCCAGTGCCTAGATATGTCATCGCGCGATTGTTGTTTTTTGATTGATACAATGGGTTTTCTTTCGGGGTTTCTTCTAAGGATTGTTATATTACCATCTGTGCAATTTTTTTTTGTAAATAATTTGCTTACTGTTTTCTGTTTTCTGTTTCACTGAAAAATATAACAATGCAATGTAAGGATGTTAATAATTTGGTTTTCTTTATTTTCTATTTATATAAACGAATATTATGATATTTCTCAGTCGTGAAACTGTTTTGCTGTACGATCGGTTAGAAACGGTAATTTTTAATAAAAAGAAAGTAAGTATCTATAATATAAAATATATACTATTTTTATCTCAAAACATGTTACATTTTACATTTTTCTAGCACGACAGAAGCCTTCCATCCGTTCTTTATATTTATTAAAAAGTAAGAATGGATTTGTGTGCTAGAAAGACAACCGTTTGGAAATGTGGCGATGCTTTCTACGATTCACAGTCGGGTTTCACTTGGCGTTCAGTGAGATTAAGTAATTACTTACTTGTGATTAATTGTATGAACGATCGCGGAAACGCCAGTATTTACGGATAATTGCATTGAATTAGCTGTGAATCAATGGCACGTGGGAAGAGTAGTGTACACTTCCTTCTAAAGATTACCTACTTGTGTGGGGGACTTATGACTTTTGATTTATTATATATATACTAGCTGGTGCCCGCGACTTGGTCCGCGTTTTAAAAAAAAAAGAAGAGAAATTATAAAGTCTGACATCTTTATCGTTGTGACGACGGCGGCGCACATTTTTTTTAAAGTTTTTATACCAAATATTTTTCTACTTAGTTTGCCAAATTTCATCCAAGCCTGTGTAGATCCTGGTCCAGTGCCAGTTTTCTGTTTTCTACATACACCCAGCTTGAATTGAGCCTTGTGTCTTTTGACCGTAAAATACCCAATATCTTGTAATCTTTAAATGCCAGTTCAATTGGCTATGGTGCAGTACTCTTACAGAAATCAGGATCGGCTCAAAGTTAACAAGTACTATATATAGTCGAAGGACTATTGAAGTCGAAAGTCCCTATCATAGTTAATGTGTTTTTTGTGTTGAAGTAATAGATGCCAGATATACCTCTTATTCTATCAGCTTATTTGAATCTCCATGTTTTTTTGTATTTATACGACTTTAGGACTTACCATAAAGTGGATCCACAATCAACCAGTCTATCCTCTTTTATTTGGAAAAAGTATGGAGTTATTTGACATAGTTTCCGTGTCCAAAAACCAAAATAATTTATAGAGTTATATACTCCTTAAACTGTCTAAAATGGCGGTAAACTACATAATGTCCGTGGCTTCACTTACTCGTACATATAACGTTTCGAAGCTTATTAAGGGCACTTTGTACTTAATAGCTTGCTGTCACGAAGAAGTACCCGTAATGTCGCTAATAGTGTTGTTTCCAAATTACTACTTTCCGTAAGCTCCATCTTAATAGAGTTATTAGCTTTTGCGCGACTTGGTTATGTTTTGAGCATAAACAAGTCAAGAGGCAGCATTTTATGATTAAATACTCAACTATGAGTAGCAAATCGACCGCAGTACTTTTTAAAAATTTTCTTAGAACTTAGTACCTACTTAGGATTATGCGGAAATATAGTCTGATAAATAAAATATCCTTTGTACGCGCAGAGACTAAAACGCAGCAGGTGGTGAATTTTAATAAAAAGTGATAATCAAAAAGTGAAAATAGAAAAGATATATGATTATAACGATAGGTACTATAATTGGGGCAAATATGTAAAAAAATATGTCCAATAAATAATACAGTCAGAGTTGATCTCAGTACGACACTACAACTATTTAGGAATTCATAAAATAAGCATGCTTGATTTATCCTTGAAATTATATCCTATGAAGTTTTCTTAAGTGATCGTATGAGGGTATTAAAATATCACAGATTGACAATAAAAATATCAAGTAGGATTTTACTTCTAACACGCTATCTATCTAGCTTCACACAGATAAAATTAATTGCAGATATCTGCTGTTAAATAAAATGCAGATTTTCACCCGAGACAACCCTGTCGACACGATTCTTACCGTACGTGATCTTTGGATAAGTGTATAATATTATGACGCAGCTTAAACGTAATTTGTCGTAAAAGTGGTTGTCGGCGTCCCTGTAATTGAATCCGCATGACTTGTTGGGAAGCGACGTGATGCTAATGCTAGCGGATACGCTATATAATTTTAGTATGTAATATTTCTTATCTTTAATAGTTTTAAGTGAAAATTATCATTGCACCAATCATCCCTACAGTAAGCCCGTGAGCTATGTGCAGAAGTCTGATTTCAAATAATATATACCTAGGTACTTAATAGTGGCTTTATTATTAAATTAAATTTTATACTTTTCAGGCGAAATCGGAGGAGCAGTTAGCATGCGAAAAAGAATGGCTACAAACGGGTCACATGTGGTTAGCCCATCGAGGCGGTTTCACTGCAGTGGTCCGCGAAGGCGACGCAGACGCAGGTCGCACCCAAGTTCGCGTCATACAGACTGACGAGGTGCTGACAGTCGACGATGATGATTTGGAAAAGGTAATATTTGTTTGAATGAATCTTTATCTCAGATAGAAGAAAATTTTCAGTCATAATCATACAAGAGATAAAGGATAAAGTCCCATGTCCATCATATAAGGCCTATGGCTACTCATCTAATAATTTTGAATAGGACAATCATAATATCTTATAGATATCGATCGCAAGATGTTGTTACAGCGGCAACTTAGCAAATACCTAAGGCAGATCTTTTGCGAATTATCGCCTGAAAACTGCGTATAGTATACGAAGGACGTGTCTGCATTGCAAAAGCACTGCAGCCCCAAGGCAGCAAGTATTATTAGATATGTTATATGGTACATACTTTTCATATTAATATTCATGATATTAATAAGCTTAAAGATTTTTAAAAATTTCTTATAACATAATAATATAATATAATTTTATAATAGGTTTAGCTAAGTAATTTAAATCTGGTGATCATGTGTTTCAAATTATTAAACTGTTTACGGGATCAGCACTGTCAGCCGGGGACACAAGCAATACTCTCAATTTTTTTGTTATTATTATTATTAAAGAGGGGTTTGCTTTTGGCTAGCATCTAGCCCTGTACCAAAGTCGAGGACGATGATGGAGCGAGCTCACTCAGAAGATGCCTATTCACTTGAACTTTAAAAATATTTGGGTTATAGCTCGGAAAGATGCTAACAGGAAGTTCCAATTCTTCTTGGTTATACCTACTATGCCTACTGACTTACAATTTGAAATCGTAATGGATTTTTTTACGAAAATATAAGGCTGGCTTTGATGGGAATAAACCTAATTCACAGTTAACGTGTTTTTTCTTTCAGGCTAACCCACCGCAATTGGAACGTTGTGAAGACATAGCGTCCCTTCGTTGTCTTAACGAGTGTGGTGCTTTGCACGTGCTTCGTTCTCGCTATGCCGCGGGTCTACCACATGCCCGCGCCGGTCATGCTCTACTGGTACTTGGACCGCCCAAGCGGACTGCGCCTATTTACACAGAAAAGGTTAGTTTTACAAATGTCTAACAGCGGGTTCCTATAATCTACCATTCGTCACTGTTTACAAGTAACTACTCGTTTTCATTTTCCGACAACGGATTGTAACAAGCGTTCCACAAGTTTTCTACAAGTAGATGAATATAGGAACGCGTCACCCTTACGACTCGTGGCTATAAGTACCGTTTGTAGGCAAAAACGATTCGTTGTTGGGATATAGGAACCGGCGTAACGTAAGGTCCCACTAGATATGGCCGGCGTACTTCCGTACTTTCGGACACGCCGAGGTTCCGACAGGAGGCGGAGTTACTCAGACGACTTGCTAAGAGTATTTATTTGACTATAGTATCACAGGGCGCCAGCTATCCGAAGAAAGGGCATATGAGATCACTTACTTGTCACACCACACTTTAATCAATATATAGGCACGTTATACAAATATGCGCTGTGGGCGCTGATTACTTATATATATATGTAATATAGTAAGTGCTGTGGGGTAGATGGAGGTTCAGAGCACGACATCCGGTATGTTATTGTAAGAATGTTTCATATTTGTAGGTGGCAGCGATGTTTCGCGGTTGTAGAGCTGACGATATGCCTCCGCATGTGTTCGCAGCGGCACAGTCCGCGCACCGCTGCATGCTTGCTTCGCGTCGAGATCGATCCATCGTTTTCCTTGGAAGGTGAGTGTTTGAAACATTAATTGCAGCCCTTTAACTTCAGGGAAAAAGCGGTAACACCTTTGTAAAATATAGGTAGACAAAATTGGCTGTGAAAACCATAAAAAGCTCCTATAGAAAATAATTTTTGTCATACATTATTTCAACTTATATAAAACAAAACGCACGCAAAAAACAGATTTTCATACATTTATTTTATCAACTCCTTTGACAAAATCACTATAGTAGTTTTATAGTAAAAAAAAGGCACAAACAGCGCAATAGAATCGACACTTCATTTCAGTTTATTAACGACATTTCAGTACGTGCAAAGATGTCGTTTCAACAAATGTTATTGCTGTGTAATAAATGTTATAAACCTTTGATTTAATTACAGGTTAAAGGTCTAGATCATACTCGTATACTGCCGGTGCTTAAGTTTATCGTAATAATTTTTTAAAGGCTTTAAAATTTTAATTTTAAATAATTTAAAATATTAACGTAAATTAGCAGGGTAAAATTTAACTATTTATAACTAACTATTAGCAGGTTTAGTTTAAATAAGTATGTAAATAAATTAACTTTATTTGTTAAATAGGTAAATAACTTAACTGATAATTTCTCATTTCACTGTTTAGGCTAAAATCATAAACACAATAACCCCGTTAAAGTTGTGTAAATTAAAAATTAACTCGTTTTATGGTCTATCTATATAATCAATCACCGAAACATGTTCATGGGTTTGATCTCCTGCTGTTTTTGAATTAAATTAATGTTTTAATTGTATTTTAAAATAGGTGATTATATTCTGTAAGTTCCTATTATACTGCACTATAACAAAAATCTGCTGGCTTCATTTTTTTATTATTATTTGCTGCTAAGAAGGCACTTTTTTATTACAAAAAAGCCAAATAAATTGTTTGGCGTGATAACAAAAATCAGTAGAGATATCAATGTCATATTTATAGCTATATACGGGTCGAAATTCTCGTTGACCTAAAGGAGTAAAATTTTCAAAAATACGAGGCTTGTAAGTTATGAAAAACAAATGGAAAAAAATAAGAATTTTCCGATGACATAAAGTAGAAAAAAAGCTTTGCTATCCTAAATAAAATTAACTCCCCACGAAATCTACTTTTCACTTTTTTATTTCACAATACGAGTAAGTTGTAGCATTAAATTATACATACATACATACCTCCTATTACCAGATAACTTACTACTTTCTATATGACTTTTTAAAAAAATAATGCGAAATTTAATTTCAGATCTGGCTCCGGCAAGACGTCTGCAATGCGTCACTGCGTTTGGTACTTGGCCAGCACTTATCCTGCGCAAGGGTCCAAATTAACCCCCGAGAGGCTTAGCGTTGCCTTTGATATATTACATACATTCGGATCTTGTCGGTAAGAATATGCAATATATAATTTAATTAAACGTCAGCTTGATGGACCATAACTGGCACTGGAAATTAACACAAGCATAACTAAGAATGCAAATGAATGCCAGTTTATGGCTGCGAAACGTGTGCCTTGTGCTATTACACTAACTTTTATTGTAACACGATTAATAGTGATTACGTTGGTAAAAGTTATATAAAATTAAATTTTAAAATTAATATTACAAATTGTACTTAAAAAAAAATACTAATCTGAATTGTGTTCATTTAATGTATTGCTTGCTCGCTACCCTTAAATGTATAAATGGAATAAAACCTATATAATATATATATATATATATATATATATATATATATAAATGTTGGGTTGGTTTGTGTATTACATATAAATAATATTATAAAGGCGAAAGTTTGTATGGATGTATGTATGGATGTTTGTAACTCTTTCACGCAAAAACTACTGAACCGATCGCCATGAAATTTTGCATACACGTTGTCTGGGACACCAGAAAGGACATAGTTTACCTTTGCATCCAGAACGCGGACGAAGTCGCGTGCAACAGCTAGTTTATTATAATTTACTTAAAATGAATGTCGTATCCTGTTTCAGTACAAGTTCGAATGGACACGCGTCGCGATTCGTGTCGCTCACGTCTCTCGATTTCGACGGCGGAGGTGCTCTGGTGTCGGCTTCTGTGCAGACACTGCTACCGGACCTCAAGCCTGGACAAGCACCTCTCCGAGCTTTGCATACGTGAGTGTTTATTTATTTATTTATATAAAACAGCAACAGCCTAACACACTTAACACTCCAATCGTATCGCTCAACATCTAGGTCCAGTGTGCAAGCCAATTAGAGCTGAACACATAATTCACTTTTGGTTAGCTTTTGGTACATAAATTCGACAAACAACAACACACGAGTGTTGTTGATTAGCTTTGAAGTTTATTTTATCCACCATTGAAACTGGAATGGCACCAGTCACTTTTGTAACCCCCGGGACATGTAATGCAAAAACAGAGTGTTATAAGTTTTACGCGTGTATCTGTGTATCTCTGTAGAATTGTACCTCCCAAACTGACGATCCGATTTTGATACGGATTTTTTATTGTTTGAAAGTTGACGTTTAGGTCTTTGAAGATCATGAGCCTATTTCCTACTTGACGAAGGGATCTCACAAATTTCCAGATTTATTGTGTTCGGTATACTTACTGTTACTTTGGTGGTATTTTCATGATGTGGTAACCTTGACCTGGTGCTGCAGCATTAAGTAGTCTGTGGCATATCCAACTCCTTAGTAGCTTACAAAAGTTATTGGAAGTTTTGAATTATTTTGTCTCTGTATGTATGTATGTATGTATGTTCCTCCATAACTCTTTAACGAATTAACCGATTTTCATGAAACTTGGTAGATAAACATCCTGTGTGTACGTACACATACACAGGATAGGCTCCTTTTTTCTTTTTCAACACGGAAGAAGTCACGGGGGGCGCCAGCTAGTTTTTAATAAACTAAAATAGTTAATAATTAATAGTTAATAGTTATTAGATGTTAAAAATATAAAAACATAAAACCTCCATGCGTAGATTGTTCCACGGATGCGACGGTAGAGTTCGTCGCGAATTGTTGCTCGACCAAGCGCCGGCGAGCGCTCCGAACCCGTTCATCAACTCAAGCGAACGAGCCGACGCCCCCACTGAGTTCGCAGCGCTCAAAGAAGCGCTGCATCTGCTGAATGTCACCGAGCAGGAGCAGACGGCCATATGGAAAATACTCGCCGCCGTGTGTCATCTCGGATGGGCCGGAGTGGCCAAAGGTCTGACTATAGTTCTTTTACTAAAAGATACATTGCTTACAATTGAGAATTTCTTTACGAAATCAGTAGGTAGAATTTGTAGACAGCTCATTGTTACGATGTACTCACGAATGAAAAGCGAAACACAGGAAGGAGAGTTTTAATAATAATTTTTAATGAATTAACTTTTCTTTTACGAATGTATTTTGATCAAAAAGGTTATATGAGAGCGTGATGTAAGTCACGAAAAAAAACCTGGCTATCCTGCGTCTGTGCTGTGCTTAAAGTCAAATATAGTCTATTCAGAAAACATAAAATTTGATGGTTTTTTTTTAAACAGCAAATGTGGGATCCAGCCTTAAGTACCAGTTCGCGAGTTCGGGATGTTCGCAACGCGCGGCGCGTTTGCTCGGCGTCTCAGCGGAAGAGTTGACTCGGGCGGTATTCGCGAACGCCATACCAACCTCACCGCAACCTACCGCTAACCTAAGGTATTTACAAAGATAATTGATTGGTCTCGCTGCGCTCGACTAGATAGAGCGCTATACAAAAGCAATAGCTCCGAAAATATTGCAACTTTTTATTGTAGTGTATGTAAAAAATCGTCACTTTTTATCACTTTTTACCCAGTTTTATTATATTTTTAAACAGTTTCACTACGCAAACTGGTATTTTATTATGCCTAAAATTTAATAAAACATTCGGCACGTACACATCACAGACAGTTTGCAGTGTGACTGGTTCGGGCACGCCGAATTCGGCGTACTATTTTATGCCGCATTTTGCAAGTACGACGGCGGTATCTTGTCTAGCGCAGCGAGACCAATTATTTATCTATGGGTATTTATTTATGTTTACCACATTTTCTATACCTATGCTAATTGAACATCCTCTCCATTTATATTATCACATTATAATTTTTTAATAGTCAGTTATAGGTCAGTTGAATGAACGCGTTCGCGAAGAGAAGTAAATGTCGTATGTCCTTATAGTTAGAGTCTATATTTTATAAAGTTACGTGAAAGAATTCGCGTTCAAACTAAAAAAAAAGAGGAATACCTAATCAAATTATTTGGAATTATACAAGTTTTTTTCTTTTTCCAGAACGCCATCGCCTTCAAACGAGCGCGAAATAACCGGAACAGAGGCTCTCGACGCCTTCGTCAACGGCCTCTACAACGAGACGTTCAACATTATCGCTGCACTCGTCAATAGGTAAGAATTTCAACCCCTATTTACAAAAAGTTTGAAGAAAATATTCGAGTGTCATAATTATTTAGGCAAAATTACAAGTAAAAAAAAAAAACTTAAACATGTCATTAAAAATTGTTATTCAAATTTTAAAAATATTCAAAATCAAAGATTCGTCCCATTTATCAAAATTGTCAAGTACCTAACTAAATCCTTTCGAAGAGTCCGGAAAATAAAAAAAGTAAAATTAGTCACAAAATTAGTTATTCCATAGCACTCATAATATTGTATTACGCATGTTTAGTCACGGAATTAGTTATTTAGAAATTAATCAGCTAATTTGATTGCAGTATATCCAGTTATAATGCTCTAAATGTTTACATAGTACTTAAAGTCGAACCTTTTATTTACCAGGAGTCTATCAACGTCGGCGAGAACTTTAGCATCCATATTACTACTGGACACGCCAGGCGCCGACAACCCAATGTGTGCGGGCCAACAGAGCGGAGCGCCACTCTCCAAGTTGCTATCCAATTACTTACAGGTATTGCAATTTTCTCTGTATACTTAATGGTTTAGAGTAGGAGCGTGGTCACTGCCTCCTGACGCGCTGTTTATTTTATGTCCTATATAGTGGCGTAGCGTGGACTAATCTAGACGAGGGCGAAGTCGCATTAGCGAGGCCCTTTTCTTTCAGTAGCTATTCGCAAGATCAATGCAGAGATTCTACCATATTTTTGTGAATGTAAAAGCAAACCCTGATAAGTGCGCAAGGAATATTGAAATGCATAAATTTAAGTCCTGTATTAAGGATTTGTAATTAATTTTTGAAGCTAACTCTGCTTCGATTGATAGTATTAAGCAGACAGTCGCTCTTGCTCCATACAATTCCTCAAATATTTTTTAATAAATATTTTTTTACTTTAAAAAACTTCTTTCTGTGGAAGCTGTACTTACAGGCATAGTCAGCATAATTCTAATAGCAACATAAACATTAGGATAAATGTCTTGTAGTTCATTTTTAATCAAGTATTCAATGAGATGAAGCCCTGTCCTATATATGTGCAGAAAGTAGCATTCTATACTGTAACTATAACTTGTCGCGAATAATTAATTAGTAATTGTGTTCCAGGAGCGATTACAAACGGTGTTCCATGAGGCCACTCTGGTCTCGCCAAGGGAACGATACGCGCAAGAGGGCATCACTCTCGACGACGGCAACGATGAAGGTTAATATAATAATATTTTTACTTTTACTTTTCATAATAATAAATCTGTATTTTATGGTATGGTTCTCCATAACTCTTAAACGAATTAACTAATTTTCATGAAACTTGGTAGATAAGCGCGGACGAAGTCGCAGGCGCCAGCTAGTACTAGCTGATAATAGTACTAGCCGACCACGCTTCGCTGTGGTTTTCTTTGACGTTCAATGGTCAGCGGCTGCCATGACAACGACCAACTGCCACTTTAAATGTGACAGCGGTTGTCGTTGGCGAGTTAGTTCTCCTCGCTTTCGGTAGATGGCGCCGTAAAAAAAAAAAGCGCGATTATATTATTACGCAAAATATAGATGAGATCAATCCTTTTGTTTTTTTTTTTTTTGAGTTTTTGAGAGATACACAAACCAACAACATTTTTATATATAATATATAGACTGCATAATATGTCAATGGTTTAATATTCCGCAGATTGGTTGTCGGAGACAGTCAACCCGGGGCCGATGGTCGAGTTGCTGGACAAAGCGCCACAGAACACAATCGTACGCAGTTCGCAGGCGGACCTGCGAGAATGTGACAGGCGGGGATTGTTGTGGTAAGCTAGAAAAGTAGACACAAATTTCTTTGAGAATAATCTATATTAGTTTATATGCAATTTTTTCTGCAAATTTTATACACAAATCTTCCTTGTTTGTCGTTTTTTCTATTGGTGAAAACCGTATCATAATCATAAGTTAGCGAATAAACGGCAGCGGCACAGTCCGTCAGTAATCTTGTTTTGCAATAGGTACTAGCATTCCCACCCGAATGCATTTTTTGTGCTAATTATATGCTTACTTATTAATCCCTCTTTCCATTAGTGAAAACTGTATCAATATCAAACTTTGAATTATTTAGAAAAAGAGAATATATACATTACATACAGTAAAAATCTTACATAGATAGATTAAAAATTATAATTGATGACAGGTTGCTCGACGAGGAGTCGATGTATCCCGGCTCATCGGATGACACGTTTTTGGAGCGAGTTTTGTCCCACTATGGACCCCCTCATCACACACATCACCTCATCAAGAAAGCGCCCCACGCGAGACAGTTCCTCTTGCAACACCTTCAGGTATACGCCTTTCTTTATGTTTCCTGCAGATTTATTTATTTATTTATTACTATCCAACACATATCTAAACACAAGATGTTTAGATAAACCATTAATGGTTTGTCTAGATATTTTATTTTACATATACAATTATAATAATTACACTACATTACAATAATATATAACAACATTACACCATATACAACCATAGCAATATAATATTACACTGTATTACACTCATCAACATGTCCCAACTGAATCACTTAATGCATCACTTAAATAGGTTAAAGCAATTTGCTATTTGATAAGATTTAAAATATACTACAAATTGTAGTTATCCTATCAGAAAATAGCGTAAAAAAACATAAATGCCACTTTATTTCAAGCTAAATTGTGTATATTTTTATAAATTATATGAAAAAAAAATTAAATTAAAAAATTTTTTGAAAATTTATCTGCGACCGCAACGCCCTGTGATTGGTTGCAACTCTGATGACGTCATAAGCTAGTAAACAATGTAGGTTGTTGCAGATTATTGATTTGTTTATTAGCGTGTGACGTCACACGTATCAAACACCAGCGCCATTACAGCGTTTTTGGCGCGTTTTAGGAAATTTAAACTTTAACATTGATTTTTTTAAATAAATAATACAGTAGATCTCCCGAAAATAACGATTTTCTAAAATTAGTCAAATAGCGGATTCTCTATCATTGTTGAAGAAAGTGGTCGTTAAGTACTAATTCACACCACAATCGAAAGACAAAAAAAAAGCAACAAGTTTTTTATTCCACTATTGTCATTAATTTACAAAGAAAATCAATTGAAAATAATTTGGTTTATTTATGACATTAATTGTGAAAGATTTGTCTTACAATGAAAATATTATAACTCAGGGCACGAATCCTGTGCTGTACGACGTCACCGGATGGGTGAAAGCGAGTCGAGAGAACCCCGTCACCAAGAAAGCGCTAACTCTGCTTCAGGAGAGTCAAAAGTGAGTAATTTCATATTAATTTTTTGTTAAGAAATTAAATTAAAATAAAGTTTTCTTCGAGAAACGTCGAGTCAAATCGTCAGTCGCATAACTTCTGAATAAAAATACTAGTAAATATTGTACAATACTGTACGTACACATGACCATAGACCTTTTTGTTAGTTAGTACTAGACCGTTGTTGGCGTATAATTTTGTGATTTAGCTTAACTTATATAAGCTCCCCCATAAAAATATTTTTTTGTAATATAAATTGGAGAAGAGAAGATTCAAGTAGAAATTTGGTTCTAAAAATAAAAATGAAAATTTCTTACCAACTGACGACACCTAGAGCCTAAAGTTAAGGAACACATAACTACTATTTAAGCAGACCATTCACGATAGTCCGGCGCTTTCATTCCCTAACTCTAGGTTGGTGTTGGTGAAAACGGGCATTAGCCGCATAAATTCCATAAATTATTGCAATTAATTTCATTAATTTCATAAATCTTTTTAGGGTTTTCTGGGTGAGCTCGCTCCATCTTAGGCCTCATCTTTGCCACATGGCTGGTTGTTGGCCAAGAGCTAACCCACCTCTAATAAAAAAAAAAAAACTAGTGTGCTTATGACCACACGACTGAAGTGAAACTTCTTTCGCTCCATCTGTATGTATATATATATATATATATATATGTGTGTGTACAATATATACATGTATACACATATACATATATTAATTTTCTACAAATATTTAAATTTATAAAATAAATATTTATCGCGCGCACATTATCGAAAATGTGCGCGCGCACTGCTGTCTCTTGCTTATATCCCCCACATAACTTCCGTTCGCCTTGCCCGATCACACTTTTCGTAACGCTTACGTCACGCGTTCGCCAGCTTACTCCCCAAGTCAAGCGTGCGTAAAAAAGTTTCACTTCAAAAAAGCGAAATGTCACGTGACCTTATTTCGTTTTTTTTTTTTTAAACTGGTCCATACGATATTTTCAATCATGCTTAAGAAAAAAAAAATTTTTTTTTTCCTAAAAATCTCCCTCTGCCCTATTTTAGTAGAACCAAACATTGATAAAAGTAGTATATTATAAAAATTTAATAGAAATAAATTTACTATTATTGTCAAAATAAGAATTCTTTAAAAAAAGATAAAATGGAATATTAATTAGTTGAGTATATAAGAAGTATAAGCATCAACATTTGACAAAAAAAATAATTAAATTTTGAATACATATCTCAAAAAGCGCCATCTGCCGCATTAGTGTCGAACTACAACGAATCGTGTCAAAGGTTATCGATTATTTATTTATTTATTTTAAAAGCGCCCTTTGCCGTATTGGAATTGAACTAGAACAAATCCTGTCAAAGATCAAGTTAAGTAAAGGTCGGATGCAATGTGTACTGTGAGAAGATAATAATAAGAAAGAGACAAGGAGTTTAACAGTTTTGTTAGCTCGACGAGTTAACTCTCATGACAAAACGCTAGTGTCCCATAAAAAGTTTCACTTCAAAAAAATATCAATTCGACACCCTCCCTATGTCTTAATACTATTTTCCCTTTTGTCTGAAGTTGATATAGAAATAGAAGGGACCAGCATAAAGATGTGTGTTTGTTCGCAGTGAAGAGATAGGTCGTCTGTCGTCGTGGGCCCGCGGCGCTTGCGGAGTTGGCGCGTGGTCTGCGGCCGTAGGCGATGCCTCAACACTGCGAAGAGCATCTTCCATACGGAGAACACTTACGTCAGGTAATCAAACCACGTTTTTCAACCACAGTTGACTGCGCTATAATCCGGCCCATGTCTAAACCGGCGTCTAATGTAATCCAACATGCTTATTTATTTTCGACAAATCGTCGTTAATTTGTGTTTGAACTGACCACTAACATAGTAATGACTGTTTTGTAATAGGTTACCTGTAGAATTCTAATAACACTTGGCAGTAAGTCCGTACTAATATTATAAATGCGAAAGTTTGTTTGGATGTATGGATGTTTGTAAGTCTTTCACGCAAAAACTACTGAACCGATCACCATGAAATTTTGCATACACGTTGTCTGGGACATAGAAAGGACATAGGGTACCTTTCATCTAGAACGCGGACGAAGTCGCGGGCACCAGCTAGTACTCTGTAATCCGACAACACTTGGAAAAACTATCTTCTGAGTCAACTGTGTAACGATATTTCGCGTCTTTCTCTCGTCTTATGTGTAGGCCCAAAGATAATTGGACAAAAGCAATAGTTCCGAAAATGTGGCAACTTTTTATTGTAGTGTGTGTAAAAAATCGTCACTTTTTATGACTTTTTACACAGTTTCACTACTCAAACTAGTATTTTATTATGCCTAAAAGTTAATAAAACATTCGGCACGTACACATCACAGACAGTTTGCAGTGTGACTGGCTCGGGTACGCCGAATTGGGCGTACTATTTTATGCCGCATTTTGATTGAGTCCTTTGACCGTACAGGTACGGCCGGCATGAAGCGTCGCTCGACCGCCCTCCAAGCGAAGTTCGTAGCAGACGGCGTAGTGGACACGCTGCGGCGATGCGGCTCTGGCGGAGTGCAGTTCGTGTGTTGCCTGTTGGCCGCACACCCCTCGGATCCCGCCGATGACGTCAACATACCTCTCTTGAGGTCGCAGGTAAATCATTGTCAGTGCTCATCAAGACCGCGTTTGTTCGGTTTATTGGTAGGGGACCACAAGACCAGATCGTATAGCCAGTGGGCTGATGACATTACCCAAATCACACTGAGAAAGACTGGATGACTGCAGGATTAAATAGAGAATTGTGGAGGAGGTCTTCACCCAAAAAGGGATCCATATTTCATAACTATATTATAAGAATTTGTAAAATTAAATAGTGATAGGTGGCAGCAGATTTTGAATGAAACGCAGTGTTTTTATAACTTTCTGTATTTTAAAATAATAAAATCTTCTATTACAACGAAATGCAACCTTTTTATTTCTATACGCTTATAATCTATGATTTTTTAAGTAAAGATAACCCATCTCCATATAGCACGTCTTTAAAAAATGTTCCGCTTTGTACATACCTACTTATCTGTATACTCCTATATACTTATTACCTACGTGAGATATATTAGTAAGCGTGACAGATGATACAGAACGTATGATACGGAAAGAGATAGCTGTGTGTAAAGAGTTGCGTTTGAAGTACGCTAGCCAAACAAAGCTGAGCGATGCAAACAGAAGCGTCACATCATTGATATTAGAGTCTGTGCGGAAAGAGAATGGACGTAATAATTGAGGGCGCCACTGCGTATTTCTTATTTTGAAAACTCTGTTACGTTATTATAGTTCGACTGTAAACATCTTGATACTTTTATAAATTAGTTAAATTTTTTACTATTTTAAAACTTATTGGTAAAATTATTTATATAATAAAAATAATAAAGTCATTATGGTAGTTCCCTTATACGCCGCGTCCTTTCTCTTTCCGCACAGACTCTATAAACAACATAATTGGGGTGGCATTAAATAAAACAACTTATTTGCCAATTTTTTAATTTTTTTATTATTGGAATTTTAATGAAGTTTTTATAGTAGGTATATATAGAATATTATATTATATTAGAATTACAATATAATATAATATTTATATAATGGAACTCTAATATATTATATATTATATTATATTAGAATTACAATATAATATAATATAATATTTATATAATGGAATAGTATTTCATATAATTCGAAATGAAATCGCCCATCACCAGTTTATAGTTAAAGAGCGCGGTAAATTGTGCCTACGGTTTCGCTTCTGACTGTTAATCTATGACGCACGGTATCTGTCCCTATTGCACTGGATCGCCCAATTTTGTATAAAATTTATGTGATTTTTATGTACTTACGTGTGGTATGTAACTCCTTTATCCTTTCTTACTTTGGAACCATAGTTTTTACACTTTCGGAATACACAACTCGGCATTTTAGACTGTCTTTTAATAATTATGACAGAGAGTCAACACAGAGCAGCACACGTGTTCTTTCACTCGCTGTTATTAAGCGACTAAATCAAATTACAACAATTGTCTTAATTTGAACGCCTCCGTTCCAGGGCACTAGTCCCATATCTACCTCGTTTTATATATTAATATCATTGCTTATAATACATAATGACATCTGTATACGTGTGTCAAACTCACGCACACTCTTGCCTTGGTTACGTTGTTAACTCAACAAATAGTAACACTTCACCAACTATAATTGTACCCTACATTTATATTTTTAGAGAGATATGGAAATAAAAGGCTATTATTATTATTATTGTGGTAGAGGAGCCCACGATGGTAAATGTGGAATTACTCGATCTAGCGTCGTGCGGACCTATTGGATTTCGAAGATTAGATAGTAGAAAAAAAAAAAAGGTTATACTCCACCGGTGTATGGAGAGTCTACATGCTGTCAAAAGCCTGTAATTAGCCGCATTAGAAAATAACTAAACAATAGTCAGATTATGAAATGCGCTCTCTCAAATGGGAGCTTTAAGTTTGGGTTCACTTAACATCCCATCTGTTAAGTGTTAAGAATGAGGATATATTATTATTCTCATTCTTAACACTTTTAGGGCAGAGCAATTTATGGCGTGGCGCGTTATCGCAATTAAATGACAGTATATAAAATTTGTATTAAACAGTTTCGCGGTTTCCAACTCCTCGATGCGGCGCGTCTCTACAAGCAAGGGTTCCCTGAACACATGCCGCTTTCAGAATTCTCTAGAAGGTAACATTTTTATATATTTATGTAGAAACTACTAGAAATTTCAGTTGCCGATATGACACAAGCACATTTGAATCCCACAACTAAAGTAAAGTACGTAGAAGGCTTACGCTAAGACCTTTTGCCAACACATAAATTTCAGAAAACAGAGGGCCTACTATCACCTCTTAAAGCGATGCAAAGACGATTGAGTGAGGGAGATGTCGCCATACATCATGTATTGCGCCATCTCGTTTACTCGCTCGTTTTTGCATCGCTTTAAGAGGTGATAGTAGGGCCTCAGAACACTACCCTCATATTACTTACATTAGGTTAGGATAGGATCTTGTATCTTGTGTCAATGTCATTGAAATTAAACATTGAGTAATGCTACTCGAAGATGGTGAAACTTCGAGTACTCGAAGATGGTGAAACTTTGAGTAATTTTTATTTGAGTCTCAAATTCTCTTCTAACATTGTTTTCGCCCAGGTACCGTCTACTGGCCACGTCCGAGAGTGATGACACGGAAACGAACAAACCAACAGGCCAATTGTCGGACCGTCAAGTAGTCGACGATATGCTGCTAGCCCTAGATCTGGACGTCACCAGCTACAGGCTTGGACTTACTCAGGTCAGTGTTTAGTTTTAATTTCAATTAATAAAACAATTTTTGTATAATAACGCTCGTCGGTGAGGAGAAACTGTGCAAAATCATTTTTTTTTTCAGGACATCTTAGTATCTTTATAGATGTTTTTTTTTTATTTAAATGAAGTAACTCGTAACGGTTTATTTATTTGGGTGACTTAAGTATACAATATAATACTGTATAATAAATATAGCCTAAGTTAATCTGGAATAGTAAAATTTCAATTTCAAATATTAAAAGAATTTTTTAAACAATATTACGAAATTTGCTCTCACATTTTATATTACCTATTAAATTTCTTTGTAATTAATCTTATTAATACCATAACCGTACTGGTACAACTCAGCCTTATGCATCAACATAAAATGTGTTTTTTTTTTGCATTCTTGAAATCAATTTGTGACTCTTGGAATTAACTATTATGTCATCATTCAGTTAGACAATGTTTATATTCCAATTAGTTATGTCTAGTTAGATTTTTAATTTTTGACAAATTGATAAATTATTGTGATAGTCATTAATATGCTTAGGATTGATGGACAATGGACATTTCGTAAAATGTAATTTTACGGTGAACTAAAGAATTTATTTTCCAATAAACATCACATCTCATTTACCTTACCATGGGACTCGTGGCGTTGTATTGAAACTGATGTTCTTTATCGAAACGGTTCTTTATAAAAATGTTCTTTGATCGAAAGGCTTTACTTCATTTATTATTTCTTTAATGACAAATTTTAGTGCTGGAAATAATATACTTGAGATTGGATAATTGATACTTGACATTAAATAATAATATTATAAAAATTGGATGGAGATGTGTTCGGCTAACATGTAAAATGTAATAACTTCTGATACAATAAAAATATGAGTGTCTTACATAAAATCTTAAAGGAGTTACCTAGAATGTTACAAGTGAGAGTGTTGTGACTGGGAAATTATGTAATACTAATAATAAACTTAAGTGTATGGCAACATTCGCTCACAGTAATTATTAGAAAGAAAAAAAAAACTGTTTTTATTTTTAATTCTAATAATTACTATATTTATATTAAACAATTATAAACCTTTAAGTAAATTTGTTAATTATAATTATATTTTTATCTTTTCAATGAATAGTTAATGTAACTAAATAAATTAACTCTATTTTATAATTAGACTGTATGAACTTGACCGAAACTTTGTATACGATAATCCGTCGAGAAATGAAAATATAAATATTTATATAAATGAGTTATAAGGCCTGACATTTTTATCACTGTGATAACGGTGGCGTCGAATTTTCCATATTTTAGATGATCTCTCGGGAACTAATATTTTTCCAGGATAATCCTATATGTTTTATCCTATATATCTTTCCCTTGGTGAAGGGAATCCGCATTAAAATCCGTTGGGTAGTTTAAAAGATCTAAGCAAACATACAGAGGAGTCAGACGGAAGGAAGCGATTTTATTTTATACTATATAGGTATGTAGGTAAAGATTAGGACAAAAGTTGTCTATTAAAGACTTTTTGTGTGCATATTTTTAACATGACAAAATAAAATAGTGATCATACTATTAGCACAGCATACTTATTTTAGTATTTTGTGTTTATCAATATTAAACTATTGTGTTTTAAAGTTTAGTCATTGGGCGAGGTGAAAGTATGCCTTATGCAACGATTATCACCACTGTTTTCACTGCGACTCGTTAGTTTTGATACTTAGTAACTAACATTAGAATTATCATAAATAGAGTTTAAGAATTGATTTTTATATAAAACTTTATGGAGATGTTTTTATTTATTAAATGTTTTATGTTGGCTATTCAATGTCTTATGAATAACTAAGTAGATGGATTTAAATGAATTTTGGCACACTTATGGACTGTGTTCTCTATTTGTACTGTAGGTAAATCTAATATATAAAATTCTCGTGTCGCAGTGTTTGTTGCCAAACTCCTCCGAAACGGCTGGACCGATTTTGATGAAATTTTGTATGCTTATCGGGTAGGTCTGAGAATCTATCTATTTTTTATACCCCTAAATGTTAAGGGTGGTCCAACCCAAAAATTTATTTTTTATTTTTTCGCAAAACAACGTTTGCCGGGTCAGCTAGTATCCTATATAATAATCACTATAATATAATTTTACTTGAAGTAATGTTCCTTTGTTGAACTAGATGACACTATTCGTCTTCGTTTTGGTGATTTTTGTAATAAGTTCCCAAGGTTAATTCACAAACCCATGGTAATAACAATAAATGTAGGTATTTAACGAATCGTTTTTATTTCTATAAATAAAATCTACTTTGAATTTCAAATGGAATAAAAAAATTATGAATTCCAAAAACTAGAACGATCATTCTTATAGTATCAAATACGTTCAATCCCAATTGCATTATAATACCGCAACGTGCCCGTCCGAAAACGGTTATGCAATAAGACGGAAAGTGTTACGTCAGCGAACACTGTGTCACTTTAGTTCCGAACTGGCTCTGTGTGCCGAACGTTGACCTTATTCTGTGCAAGAACACATTGCCGAAAGTATTACCTGTCCCCGATTATACATTAATGTTACATGTTACATCATCGAAGCGACTTCGCGTAACATGTACATTTTGCAGAGAGAAGAGATAAATATACCTAATGTAGCTTTTCCGTGCCATGCGCTTAAAACTATTACTCCGGTATCTTATATCGATATTCTAATAAGTTTACAAACTTCACAAATGTATTATCTACTTTAATATTATTTATTAATTTTGTAAATGTGAAAATTTTATTTATGAAAATATGTTCTTGATTTTAAGACGTTTAATTGTTATCTAGCACACAGAGAGATTTATACTGGATTACAACTTGTGACACTTTTTGTCCTCATAAATGTATTTTTGAGATAGATAATTAATTCTACTAATTAATTCTACTATAAAAAGATAGATTGTATGTATGTCCATTAAGTTTAATGCACACCTTACATTTACAACTTAATGTACAAATTACCAGAAAAGTTACATAAAAATTGTATGCCCAACAAAATTGTGTAGAATAGGTTTATTTAGTTTTAATGGTACCATAATTATTGATATTGGCTGTCTATTGATTATGTCATGGCATACTTACATTGTTAGCAATGTTAGCCGTAAGTCATTCTCCATTAGTGTTACATAACTGAAGTGTAACTTCCGAACGAAAGTGCCTCTTACGAGTTGTCTATTGAGGCTCCTCGACCACTATCTTGTGGACTACTTGTGACTGTATATATACTTACTCGGTTGAATTGAATAAATTTAATGACTTGGTTTCCTCGAATTAATTAAATTGAAGTACATTAAAATTAAGAGCCAAGTTACCTCAGTAAGAGTTGATTACCTCCGAATAAGAAATGATCAAGGTTGTAACTATACTTATAAAATTGTTTATCCTGACTGACAAGTACTGGGAAAAAAAAGTCTCACTAGTTCGGTCAACCGAACTCTGTCAACCGAACTACTGGGAATGCACCCTATTAACGCACAGCCAAAAGTAAACTCGACAACTAAAGGGCTTTATAGCCCTAAGATTGAACATTCTTTGTATGTGGTAGAATGATAAGGTCTGTTTTCCTTTGATAATTCAGTGACAATTTCTATTGCTGTCTTTATTAGCGATGACAAATTATGTCAATCAGTAATCAATACCTATTTCAAATCTAAGCCTTAGCGAATTTTGAAATGAATGGAATTTGTAATCGAAACTGATAAAGCACTTTTCTTGTCTGCTTTACTTAGACTAGAAAACTGAAATTTGGAACATGTTTATTTTACTAACAGAAGTAATCTTTCGGTAAGAAAGGACTTTTTTAAAATTTAAAGAGGACTTGAGGAGTTAACACACTGGAAGAAAAAATTGATTATTTTCAGTGGCGAGTTTATATTAATGTAGGACGAAGTTGGATAACTTTTTTTTTTTGTATAAAATTAGATATATATTTTTTATACATTTACAAAACAATCAGCACTCGCTTAACCAGTGCTAAGCATCTATCTATGGTGCTACAACGATAATTACGACAATTAATGTTTCTTGGTCGGGTTTGTTGATCTCTCGACCAACTCGACCCATAAACCTGATTTGTGTTGATAATTTAATTAGTGCAAAAAAACATTGTGCACACATATATTACAGTCACCAAGGGGACTGCGAGGGTCAATGCACGAGTCCCAGACGAGGTTCCTTTCCACAGAGATAAGATTGGAAGCTCATAAGTAGGGCGTCCATCGACATCGACAAACTTCTTCTATCCACAAACAATTTGATATTTTAGTTTTTTCTCTTGTTTAAAAAAAAGGCTTAGGTTGTCTTGTGACGTTTTTGCACCGATATTTACATATGTTCACTATAAAGGCAACGAAAGTGTTACGCGTCCTCGATAAAAAAAAGTGCTTGTAATATATTACATCATACCTGTTGGGGCATTTTTGGAATGCTCCGCCTTAAAAATTGAGACAGTATTGTTTTCGTACGTATTACATACAATTTACGACATCGTTTAACTGTGGTGTAAAATTTTGGCCTAAATTTGCTTTGTGACAAATAATAGGAAAGATAAAAAGTAGTTTACACATCTTTAAAATATAGAAAATCTTATATTAATATTTTCATATCTATTGATATGAAAATTATAATTATTATATGTAAATATTTAAAAAAATATTTATATAAAATTTAATTGAGGTGCTTATCAAGACGCCTTTCTTCCGTTTCTAAACCACGAAATGTGGTTGTTATGAGAAAAAGTTTTTTTTTAATTACGCATCGGTTGTTTCGAAAAAAAAAAAAAAACAGCGAAACAATCCAACAATTTTAATAGTCGAAGAAAGCGTTACAAACATTCACCTCTATTATAAATTCGGCTAAGTGAATCACCGCGTAATTTTACCACCGTTTATCTAAAATTAAGTTAACCTTGATAGCGATCCATCACGCACAGCGTTCGCCTCTTCTTGCATGCGATACCTACTTACTAAAAAAATACCTATCTATCAACTCGTCTCCCGGTTTTTTTAAAAGTTCATTCTTAGCGGATTCTTCCTTACATCGCGTAGTCTGTTTATCTATTACTAGTTTCTGCCCGCGACTTCGCCCGCGTAACTTTGTAAATTATATACTAAAACCATCCTCGAGAACCATACTCTATCCATTGGTGAAAACAGCATCAAAATCGGTGCAGTAGTTTTTGAGTTTATCGCGAACAGACAGATAGACAGACGCGGCGAAGGACTTTGTTTTATAATATGTAAGCATAGTCTCTGTATCACTACATATTATAAAACAAAGTATATAAATGCGAAAGTTTGTATGGATGTTTGTAACTATTTCACGCAAAAACTACTGAACCGATCACCATGAAATTTTGCATACACGTTGTCTGGGACACCAGAAAGGACATAGGGTTTCATCGAGAACGCGGACGAAGTCGCGGGCACCAGCTAGTAAGTATGTAATAAAATGGATTATGAAGAAGTCTCACACATAGGGAATTTTTTCTCACGTCATATATACATTGTGCAGTAATTACCATCTTACTCGCTTCGACCTATATTAAGGACGTAGACGTAGACGTAGACATAAGTTAATATATGTGTAAAAATATGAAGTTTGAAGTTTGAATTGAAATAAACTTTCTTCCTCTATAGGTCCATAAAGTTTCACTTACCTACTGAGCTGAATGGAAGGGTTAATCTGCCGTTTTCCATCGGCCTCAGTACAACTTTATTGTGAGGCTTAGCTTACTGTCTCGGGTTGTATCCCCGCGACCTTTGAAGCTTTCGAGAAATAACAACTTGGCGTTAATTCAATTCACAACCAGTATCCACTAACAAGTCTTAAACAATACTAGCTGCTTGCTTCTCTGGACTTGTCTATGTATTTCAATTGTATATTTTTTTTATATATTCAAGGGTTAACCCTAAACGAAAACTTTCGTCTTATACACGTCGACGATCCAAACTTTTATATTATAAAAAAAAATATAAAATGAAATAAAAAAAATAGTTATTAATACTTCATTAAACGTTTTTATTATTTTATATCTCTAAAACGCGATTGATTTTAGATCGAGGGCGATAAAATTAATATTCATTTCGCGACACACTACCACATTAGATTGAAACTTCATTCCGTATAGGTACCCGTTATCTCCGAAATTTTAAAAGCCTATTACAAAAGAAAAAAAAAACAGTTTACTTAATGGGTGCATTGGACTCTTTATTCTGACTCTTACTTCAATAGCTATTCTCGCACATATTAAACTAGCTTATGTACCTATGCCCGCAAATTCGACCGCGCCCCTTTTTCTTAAGCGTGTAAACATTTATTCGGTCTTTGAACTTGGAATGGAATTGAAACTTCTTACACTTGAAATTCTTATTCTTAATTTAGTATTAATTTGTAGGAAAAATATGCCACATAATTTAAAAAATATATATATTATCCGATCGCTACAGAATCGCTGGGCTAATCTGAAGTCAGCTTCGAAAATTGCGTCAAATTCGGTTGAGCGGTTTTGGAATTAATAACATTAATCCACATATCGGTTTTTATACACAGAGTTCTTCATATTGAAAACCAAACCGTATTCAAATCAACCGTTTTTGAGATTAGCGTCCAAAGACTAAGTTAAAAACATTCTGAAAACTATTTTTTTTTATCTTGGCATAGGCACAATTATCGCTAAAGATCGTAGACTAAAAACTATTGGGGAACTATAATGATGCCTAATAAAAATAATAAAAAATGATCATTGACGATAATACGGTTTATTTTAACAGTCAGTGGTTCCGTAGTAGTAAAAGTAAAACTTAGAGTTAGGGTGCTTGCTTTAACGCTCGGCTTCAGGGGTCACGGGGGTTCGATTCCCGACAGGGTCAACTTTTCAAAGTTGGCTCTGGTCTGGATCTGAAAAGTTGCAGGGTACGCTGCGTTTCGCAGTCATTTAGACAGCTCGTCTGGCGGAGATGTGTTTGCTCTTGGCCAACAACCAGCTGTGTAGCCTATGATGAAGCGAGCTCGCCCAGAAGATGCCTATTCACTCGAACTATGAAAAGATTTGGGTTATATGAGTACGGAAATACAGACGCCGGCAGGGAGTTCCAACCTTGGCAGTGCGCATTATAAAGGATGTTTTAAAGCGCTTGGTCCGAAAAAGAGGGATTTCTACAAGATGAGGATGCATGGTAACCAGCCGTGCGTCTGTATGTCCGATAGAAGAATCGTAATCAAGCTTGTCCTGCTCATTGGTTAAATATCCGTATAATGATTCGTCAATAAAAATATGCATTAATTGTTTAAAAAAAATAGATTTGATATCTAGACGTGACCCCAAAAGGTTCTCCCACGTTCGCGGAAGGAATGGCTTTTTACAGTTATGGCTATAAACAATTTACGAAGCAATTTTATGTTTGATATTGTGAGAGTGGTTACGGACCAGCTGTTAAAGACAACTTAGTTGCTTAATGCAACTTATCTTTCCAAAGTTACATTTTGATGATACGCTAGCTATCTAGGCACGTTATCTTCAAACTAACTTTAGAGAAAAGATACATGACGTGCTGTTTTTTTTAATAAAACAATCCACAGAGACCAGCCACCAGCTAATAACTTTTCAACGACTTTAAAAATATTTCTTATTCAGACGTCTCAAAATTGGCAATAGCCTATAACTAAAGAAAATATTGTGTTAAAATTTAATTTATAAGAAAAAAGTCTTAGCTATCAACTATCAACAAAATCAGATATTTTATAACTCTTGCTGACCCTCTTTTATATTTTTCTAGCTGCAACAGAATGTTACTGAACTGAACCCTTACTGAACTTGCTGTTAGCAATGTAAAGTGGCAATCAAATGCTTCCGCCTTAAGTCTAAAGCGAACATAAATTTGGAGATAATAATGGCCTTGAATGAAAGTTGTATCGGTTTCGATATACCTTTTTTTTTCTTATCGGTAATCTAAAACTTCTAATTTACATTAGAAACTTGGTCAAGTTAATTTACGATCTAGCTATAAATAAATAAATATATTAGCATCGGGTCCATTAAAACGGTTTCTAATACTTTATGGGCAAGATTAGCACATTGACTAAAAGGCAGCAGTAGTTTACGACCTCTTGTTACATGAAACTTGCGATACATGCAAGTCATAAATTATTGTTTATTTGTATATGAGTATTAACTATTATGTACGAAGTATGTTATGCTTTGACTGTTTTTGCATCTGTCATTAATAATAACTATTCATTTTATCATTAAGGGCTCATTTCACTATGGGATATAAATTTAACATAATATATTACATCTCGTGATATAAATTAATAATATCGCTACCGTACCGAGATGTACTTATATTTATATTTTTCATCTCAAACTACAATATTTTTTCAATCGACCAAGCGATATTTTCAAGATAATTAATGTTTCGCCTCCTGTGCCCGCACACCGTTATACTCGCCGCTGCTGCGGCTGTCTGTTATATCGCAAGCTGACTTAAAAATCAGTTACAGTGTGACGTCCGATCGCGAAAGATAATTTATATTTGGCGATATAATACATAACTTTAAGGTCCGCTTGATGGTAGGTAAACCATCAAGCGTGCTGCAGCCTTCTTAAGGTAAAGGATTCATTTCACGGTGATTTTCTGTAAGGGCTAGAATACTCGTAGACTAGACTACAGGTAGTCTAGTAACTCGTTACTACAGACAGATGGGTGGCCACATTGGAAAGCAGTATGGCCAACCTAGATGTATTTTCATAAAAAAAAAAAGAAACAGTATTCGCTCTCATGGTAACGGATCGCGTACAGCTATTAAATTATAAGGAATTAATTTATTAAATCCTATAAATATTATAAATGTGAAAGTTTGTTTGGATGTATGTATGGATGTTTGTAACTCTCACGCAAAAACTACTGAACCGATCACCATGAAATTTTGCATACACGTTGTCTGAAACACCAGAAAGGACATAGGGTACCTTTCATCCAAAACGCGGACGAAGTCGCGGGCACCAGCTAGTAAAAAAATAAAATTGAAAAGTTCTTGTGTCCAGTTTATCGAATTTTGCACCTTGTCATTTACTATGGTTTCGTGGCTTCAAATATTTGAACAAAGTGTTACAGAAAATTGAACGTTTATGTATGCTTAAAAATTATTGTGTGTTAAAACTTTGACCAAATTTTCAAATGTCCTTGCCTCACTTTTGCTACATTTCTGTTGGTTATCTTATAGTATATAGTTATATGTAGCTTATAGTACCTACAGCTTAAACATAACTACAAGTAATATAAATATAAATATATATATAAAATTAAAACTACAACTCATGACTATATATAGATAGTTGCTTAAGTAGAGTTTTGTTGTTAATTTCAATAAATAGTAAAATGCCACCAGTTTTTTGCATACAAAGAACAAGATAAACCTGAATTCTTGGTTAAGTTTGTATTACTTACTACTAAATGTGAAGGTGGTTTCTATACAGATCTATCTGCAGCCTTGAAATTTATTTTTAGGCAAGTTATACACTAGTGTTCTTATCACAGGGTCCAAATTAAAACCTGAGTGTGGATCATGGAAATCAAAAAGTTAAATGAAATTTACTTTCAAAATTCTAGGGATTATAAGATTTTATATTTATATTGGAATTGTACGCTGGTTTGAATTTAGAACTTGTGTGATGTACGCGTACGCCAGTTTATGTAAATTAAATAACGTTTACTATCGAAGCACTTCAAAGTTAACTGTCCCACCTACTTATGTCTTTTTTAATGACTTCGATTTATTGACATGCTATGTGGAGCACAAAAGCCTGTTATAGGATGTGATGATCGTTTTTCAATTATTTTTAGATGAGTTTTTTTAAATATGTGGAGCAGATTTCTGTATATTAAAATATTTCTATTAATTTATCAATGTTTTATTAACGAATAACGATATTAATCAAATTGTTAATATTTACTTTGACGCTTTCAAAAGTTCACATAGCGTTACTTACATCCATATATTTCAATGTTTTTCAAAACTCAATGTAATGAGGAAAAAACTAGATCCATCACGGTTAGGGGTCTAGTGTCTTACTTATTCATAAGAATAAATACACATGGGTTGTATTGTAACCTCTGTAACACCTATATATACGTTTCAGTTAGACGATTTTATGAGGAAACACATTTCAATATACATAAAGAGAGAATTTGTGTAGTCATGAAAAATATTTTTTATTCTCGAATAGCGTAAACGCAAATAGGCGGTTTAGTAGTGCTTTCGTACAATTTTGTTTCGTACGAATTGTGCGATGAAGTGACCTAAAAATTAAATATATTTTTAGTCGTTGTTTCGCACAAATATTATTTTCACAAAAAAAAACTGCCCCGTTAGAATGTAGCGATAGTTTATTCCTCGATGTTTGCACAAAAAATGAATAGAATCTGGGCATGTTACGTGATCGCGGGACCGCGAGAGGTCCAAGCGGGCCAAGCCAGACCAGCCAGACCGCGGAGCGCGCGGTCTTGCAGTCTCCGTTTGAGACGCTCGCGACTCGCGCGCACTTTCGCTCTCGAATACGCTGCGTGCACTTCCGCTGTTCGCTTCCTTGATCTACCCGCCACCATTTTTCCGCACTAGATTTTTTTTGTTTCTTTTTTTTCAAACAACCCCCGTATTGTACTAAGTGGACGCGTGTTACAAGCGCGCATCGGTTCCTGCGTTGCTAGTGCTGTGCTGTGCTGTGTCGTGGTGTGGTGACTATGTTTGTGATTCTTGCGTTTATCGGAGTACGCTTCGCTCTTCATGTGTCCAGGCAAAGTTCTCGCGCGCTCGCCAACGAATGCTACACGAGGAAGTATGTGTTGTATATACGAGTACATAATTTATGTATATTGTATATTTGGCTACATGTGATTCTTAGTTCTTACACACTGCACACAAAAACAAAAAATAAACACTAATTATATTTGGTACCTAACTGTTAATTTAGTTTACATGATAATCATGTAAATAAGTTTCTAAGATAAAAATCTTGTATTAAAAAATCCGCATTTAAAGACATGGAAAGGCAATGCTACAATGCTACAACTATTTTTTCATTAGGTACCTACTTAATTATATTTTTATTTACACGCATGCGCAAAAGAGAGTAGTTTATATAATTAATTAGTCTCATTTCTATTACTTTTGAATTAATTTTATGCACTTTTACTCTTGAAAAGATGACGAACATTTTATTAATTAGCGGTCTTTTTATGACATTTTTCTTTGTAAATTTTGGCGTAAAATCAATTATTAAGTACATGCAACAAAAAAGGAAAAAAAATAAGAGTAGTAAAGTAATTACAAAAAAATGTACTAGGTATAAATTAAGATATATTTTTATTTATTTTTTTAGAAAACTGGTTTTAATAATGACTTATACCTACAAATTTATGACTTTTCAATGGTATTTATAATTTAATTAGAATATTATTGTATAATATAAACTTTTCTTTATTTGATTTTTATAGATTTAAAATGTTAATCAAAGTAATCAAATAATCAAACAATAGTGTTAAAATCTAGCAGCTATACCGTAAGAAACATTGTATGTATCACTCAACTTTGCAAACTTATTCAATATCCAATACGATTACACGCACTACAAGAAGCTGTGACCTAAATAGTACTTAACACAATGAGCAGTCGTGTTTAGTAATTGATAGACATATTATAATGACTGCAGATATTCATGAAATTTTATTTATGCAAGAACGTGGTAACACACCTACGACTCAAATGTCATTGAGTACACCTTCGTAAAATCCTTACTAAGGGTATCTGAAAATTTCAAATGTATAGTGTCTTATATAGTAGGTAGTAGTCATTATACTATGTGGGATTTATCTTACTGACTTTAAACACCTATGTGCTCGTATCGTCCACTATTAACGTACTGAAGTTGTACTAAAGTAAGTTGCACAGCCTTACTATTGTCTTGATGTTGTTCAATAAAATCAGGGCCACTCGTAACTTGACCCAACTTAATTTGCAATCTAATTGACCTTTGTCATGGAAAGTTTGTTGTGATTCTAAACGTGGAACAAAAATTATTTACTTACGCCTTTCTATATGTATAATAAATAATATTTTTTAAATTCAATACAATATAATTATTGTCGTTGCTAGCTTTTTCGTGCGACTTAATTTGCCGTAAATAAAGAAATATAAAAGATAGAAGTCTTAAAATAAGTCAATAACATTTACCACCAGTTCGGAAAGCAAATTTATTTCAGGAAGAACTGACAAGAAATTTCATACTGATTTTTCTGATCAACAATTTGATATACAAATACTTTACTCGTACAATTTATATGTTTTAACATAAAAGAATATTCAAATAGACAAACAGTGTATACATACCGATATATTACTGTTTTAAGTTTGTACAATGGCTTATCTTTATAAATGCTATAGTTAAGCTATAGTTCTTTAAAGTTTCATAAAAAAACATTTTAGTAGTTTTTGTGGGAAAGATTAACAAACACCCTCAAAAACTTTCGCATTTATAATATTAGCAGAATTAGAATTATGTACAGTGAATAAAAAAATATACTGAGCTGTATACTTATTGTAATTTTAATAACATCTCAACATAACACGGAATCTCCGGTGAACGTTATTCTAAACAAAATTCAAGGTCTATATTTAGGTAATTGGCCTTTTTATTTGCTTCGAAACAACGAAGGTCACAATTCGCAATACTACAGAAGGTTATTAGAAAATGACCTTAGCTTTTGTTACCCACTGCATTGATATTAATACTAGCTGGTGCTCGCGACTTCGTCCGCGTGGTATAGTTATTTTGGGAATCATTTGGGTATCTCGAACGGTTTCCGCAGCGCACGCAACGGAAGCCCTCAAAGATGAATAATTTTCCCCGTATTTTTCCACATTTTCGACTGTTTCTTCGCACCTATTAGTCGCAACGTGATGTTATATAGCCTAAAGCCTTCCTAGATAAATGATCTATCTAACGCAAAAAGAATTTTTCAATTCGAACCAGTAGTTCCTGAGATTAGCGCGTTCAAACAAACAAACTCTTCAGCTTTATAATATTAGTATAGATAGCAATATTAAGAGGCATGCACAATGCACATAGTACATCAATATAATTTTAATAGAAAAAGCTCGTATTATGAGGAACTCTTAAATAAATTAAAATTAATAATTAATTAATTAACTAACTTAATTAATTAATTATCTAAAATTAATTAACTTTGACGGTATTTGGTTACCGACGCCGAGTAAATGTCATATGTGCCTGCAATAAATAAGGATTAAGGATAATAAATGGGCTCTTGCATCTCCTAATCACTCATACTCGTAACATAACCAGTATGTTACGAGTATGAGTGATTAGGAGATTAGGATTCTATCAGGGGGTGGTTACTGTCGCCAAACGGGTAGCCCAATTTATGACTACAAAATACGCACTCATACATGCAAAACAACAAAAATGTGACATTTTTTATTTAAATTAATGTAATATAAACTAACATTTGCCCTCTGTTTTGTCGCCCGCGTGAATTTTTTTTATTTTTTTTTTATTAAATGTATTTTGATAAATAATATTGTTTTTTTACTAAAACTTGTAAATGTCCCAAATTTGCCTAATTTGAACGAATACATAATAATAAATACGTATACAAATTAATAATTTCCGCTGACTTTTTTGAACTAAACCAACCAACAGATTTTGATACGGTTTTCACTAATTACCTTGCATAATTTGCAATGAGTAAAAATATAAGTCTTCTAGAACTATTATTGTGTTTAATATTTCGTTTCATTTACATTAACATTTTAATATTTAATATTAATTAACCAAGAAACTGTTCACTTGCAAATAAACAATAACCATTCGAGGTCACCAATATATTACATGTTGGTAAAATCCTGTTTAAAATGGACCTGTCTCGTAAGTATTTTTAAAACGAGATTTAAGTTGACACGTCAGTGATGTAGGCTAATCCTAGTTATTTATATCTTTAATCTTAAGGTCTAGAGACATATTGTTTTATTAAATTAATTGCGACATCATTAATCATCATTAATGTAGTTATGTAAAGGATATATCGACTTGCTGGTAGTTTTCGTTTAAAAAAATCGTTAGTACAAAAAATAGGGCCAAGTTATATTATTCTTTTAATTCAACGACTGTAGTAATATGAATCATTATACACAATCTTTGCTTATTTTTAAATAATTGTAAGATATATTTTTTTTTATCAAATTTACCAAAAAATAAATTTAATTTTTAATAGTTTGTTGGTACATATAGGTATGATCTAATCGATTGTAAGTTTAAAACCAAATTTAAACTTAGTTTAAAGCAGTATTTTGTTTTATTTAGAAATTTTGGAATAATTAAAATTTCATTGACAATTTTTTGTGAGAAAGATTTGGGTAAAGGTTAATAATAATTTTGTGTCAAAAACATACCTTAACTATCTCGTTATCATATATTTAGAGAAGTTATTAGCAAGAAAGTAGTTCAAATTTTACTTGCGCGTATTGTTTAAGTGTAAACTATTACGGCTTGAGGAAATCTCCGAACGAGTAGCGAGCTTAATACTGTTTGTTGTATTTTAACGAGACAATGACGCTCACGACGCATTTCACACTCTCACAATCACCTACACCGCGTACTCTCGCACTATCTTTATTGTTATCTAAACCAGATCTAAACCCAGTTTTGCGGCGAACATCCACCACTTGTGCACAGAAATTTGACCCTACAAGTGGGTTATGGGTTCACTTTCATAAGTTTTCATAGTTACCGCTGTCTATGTACAGTCCATTAACTTTTATAACTTACTTTTTATTCTAACTAGCTTTTCTTTTGCTTGGCCCGCCATCAAAATTAAAAAGTGGCCTCTAGCCCTTCTTCAGACAGACCTATCTTCATAATGAACTAACTAAAACATATATTTACGTATTCTTTATGTATGTTTTAGGTTTTTAATCTATTTATTTATTTTTTACTCCTTTTTTACCAATTTTGCTTTTGTTTTGAATATTCTATATTATTTTAAATATCAACTCTACGGTCTTTGAAAATATTTGATTAGAGGCCATGATTGTTTTAACTAAATGTTAAGTATTTTTGGTTGTCGAGGTCACTGTTATTAGGTGATATACAAATATAAATATTAGTTTTATCGTCATTGTAAATGGACTGTAGGTACATATTACTTAGTATATGTTTAGTCAATTCACTAGTTAGTAGATATAAAATAATTTTGCATTTGCCCTGCCATTAATGTATTAATATATTAGCAAAGAATAAAATGTTAATATGTGTCTTTGATTAGGTAAATTTGCCTACATGAACTATATATACCTATATATCACCGCCTAACTTATAAACCTGCTCAATTTTAGCGTAGGTAACTTGGCTTATAATAGTTGTATCGTTTACTTCTCATACTCAGAGTATACGAGTACTCATACTCTCATACTCATATATACTCTACTCATAGTGTGATTCATAGATATTTGTAATCTATAGCAAATCTTTATTATCCACATTTTAAAGTTGTTTAGCTCTTTCGACCGATAGAATTACATATGCACTGGACTTTAGGCGAGCCTTTAAAGACAATCAATTACGGTACCTACCAATAGTCTTGAAGGCACAGATTGCAGGTACGCTCCGCAAACACAAGAATTTTGCTCGAGAAAGCATGCGTCTAGTTTACTTTTCAATTCCGCACTGTTCCTCTAATAACATGAAAGTGACCCTGTAATAGATCGCGTGTATGTGTGATTGTCAGTAACTGCTGACTGCTGATTAGCGGTAATTTTGTATTTTTCCTAGTTAACATCTCAATTTGCCATCCGAGAGTACAGTCACAATTTTTTTTTAATTTTTAACTTTATCGTGATTGATGAGAAATTAAACTTTGCTTTACATTTTTAGTCTATCAATATAATACCTATTCATATCATACCAAGTTTAACATGATATCTATCATACTGACTCGATATGTCTCTTATTTTTCTACTATAGAGGAACATACCGTTCGCACATACGCAGGATATAGCATGCATATATTTATGATAGGAGGTTATGTGAGATTTTTCCCCACAAAAAAAAAAAAAAAAACGCTCGTACATGGAATTAAGTAGTTTCTAGCCCAGAGTTCAAACAAATTACTTGTCGACTCCGCGTTGAATTTCGATATTTGTAGAGAGCTTGTGTGTTGAGGGAACGTTTTTTTGGAATCGAGCAAATATTTAAATTGATTTCGTCTTTGCTGACTAATGCTCAGGCATAGGTGGTATGCGTGCAAAGTCAACATTGCTTAGGTAAATGTCCACTACTTTGTACAGAAAATAAAAAAAAATCCTACGCATTTTTATTTGTAAACATTGTGTTGTGATCTTAATTACAAATAAAAATGTGGCTTGTCTATTTCAAGACGTACATTTCGCAGCCCGTCTGGCGGAATTAACCACTCCCTTACGGAAGACCATCGTGAAATAACAGCATGTGTGCTTATGTGTTTCGATGAGTGAATAAGGGATGCCAGAGCCTAATCCTGCTTTGCTAATGCTCCCCTTCCTAACTCTTCTTTGCTAATGCTACCCTTCCTAATCGTATTTTGCTAATGCTGCCCTTCCTAATCCTGTTATGATCGGCAGAACATTTCTAGCATCTGTGGCGTTGTTTGTATTAAGTAAAAAAAAAAATTAAAAAAATCTTTATTAACAGTTAGAAAAATCGTTTTTACAATAACCATGATTGAAGACTCCTTTTAAGCGGAAGCCTGTGCCAGGAGCCTTTATGGTTATTGTAAAAAAGAATTTTTCTAGGTGTTAATAAACATTTTTTTAAGTACCTATAGGCAACGCCAGCGACCTTCGATCAAGTGGACCGTCAGCATGCCTGACGACGGCACCATAAGGAAAATCTAAAAAAATAATATATTTTCTTGATTGAGTTTACTTTACAGCATTACCCTCGCACTCTTCTAATTAAATTTACTCATTGATCTTAAGTAACACATCAATTCCTTTCAAAAACTCTAACCTGTCAAAAAAGCCATTATATTTGCCGCCGAACAATGGCTAGATCGACGTGAAAAAAATATTTTTTCGCTCTTTTTATTTCGTAACAAACTCTGTTGAATAGAAAACCTATTAAACTTATCTATTATGTATGGCTTGTAATCGTTTATTTTTTAAAAAATAATAATTTTCGCGGTCACGTATTATGATTCGTCAGGGCTTCTGTCGAATTTGCTCGAAAATATATTACTTTCTACGGTTCATTTCATTTAATAGATTCTTATTTCATTCTGAAACTCGAAAGTATGTGCAAGTTAAGTGGGCTTGTTAAAAACAAAAATTAAACTACTTAATTAAAACGGCTCAAGTCAAGAGGCTTTTTTATAGCTATCCAATCAAAGATTCATTTTATCGTTGGTCTTTCGTTTGTAACTTTAATCATTTTAATCAGAAGTATGTACTTACTCGTAATCTGTTCGACGAGTTAATCAAACTGTCCGTTATTTCGATTAACAATTTAATTTTTACATCTTCATATCAAATTTGACAGTTCTCTAATCTAATACGCCATTCCGATCTATGAAACGCTCTGTTCAATCCATAAAGCGGGTCAGTTGCTTTTGATCTGACAGCGTTAATCTAAAGTAAAATAATACAACAGAAAATGAAAATCGAAAGATTCACTAAAAATAAAAATAAAAGTAACTACATAGTTGGATTTGTATACTTACTATTAATTTAATATTTTCAATCAACTACGCCAAACCCCCGAGCAATCAGTGATTGTCAATTTTAGAATTCTTGTAAAGTAAAGCATTGTTTTATTTTATTTATTTTATTTCATTAAGTAAGAACATAAAGAAATTAATAATTTATAATTGAAAATCTATAGAGTCCTATATCCTAAAAATTACTTTCTAATAAAGTTTTTGAATCCAGAATGAGATCCTCTAAATAAGTCAATATATGAGAGATTATTGTTGTGATGGTGTGGTTGATTTTTTGAAATTAATTAACAATTCGTTCAAGTAAGTTTTTTTCACAATATAAACCTGAGGTGGTACCTATAATGTAGACGAGATCTCTGGATAGATTAATCATTTAGTCATAGTAGGACTTCTTCTAGTACTAGACTCAGGTCGCTGACTAGACTCTGACTAGACTAGACAATACTTCGATGTTTATAGTGGAATAAAATGTTGTCTACTAAAATTACTTTAATTCTAATAATATTGACAGTTCTTTGTGTAAATATTATTTGGCTGTTGTAAAACTCGTAAACAATCCTTGACAAAATTATTCAAATGGATTTAAGTAAGTAGATTATTCAAGTACGAGTAGTAGTCTTTTTTTTTACTCATACTATATTTTGTAACAAACAATGATGTGTCAAGTTAACGTCACTTATTATTTGTGTAATTAATTTTTTTTATTTTTTTTATAAGAGATGGGTTAGCTCTTGCTTGGCCAACAACCAGCCATGTGGCAAGGATGAGGCCTAAGATGGAGCGAGCTCACCCAGAAGATGCCTATTCACTCGAACCTTGAAAAGATTAGGGTTATATGTGCTCGGGAAACACAGACGCCGATTAATTATTTTAACATTACTACAAATATTTTCTCTACCTACTGCATTTTGGTGTATAGTGAATGCTTGGAGAGATAAAACCTTCGTATTGAGATAAGATCTCATCTTAATTAAGAGATTACTTACACTTAATAAGTATGTTTAATGTGCGTACCTTTACAAGTTTTCGTATGTTCTATTTTTTTTTTCGTGTATTGTATAAGAGTATTTAAGTATATTTTTGCATAGAATAAAACACGGTTCCGTGTTTCATTGTTAATTTACTTAAATTAATTTGGATGCAACAAGGCCATCGAGGTTATGATAAGGTCATCAAATTATAATTTATAATTTTTGCGGGTATGAACATTTAGCTTTTGCAAATAAATTAAATTGCTACCGGTTTTGGTCTGCCCTCAAAATATTCTAGTCCACTCTGAGAGTCCATTGGTATACATTGGCATTTTTGAACTCGAACTTGAGAGATTATCTCCTACATATAAACTATACTCTAAGAAAATTTATATTTTACTACTAACAAATTTTAGGTTGACTTTTTGTTACCCAAAAACCTAAATGTTAATTTTCATTACTCTTAGTAGGTATAGTAATGTTAGTACAGTAAATTGTACCTAATAATGATATAAACTGCACTATCTATATAATAATATGTTTTATATATATAAAAATTACGTGTCGCGTTGTTTGAGGCCAATGGACTCCTAAACTACTGAACCGATTTTGATAAAACTTCGTAACTATGTGCAATTTGGTCCAACTTAAAAGAATGTCCGCCTCTATTTGTTTCTCCGCTTAAATTCTTCTAAACCACCTAACGGATTTTGATCACGTTTTGATACGGTTTTCACTAATGGAAAGACCGATAAACGAGAAAGGTTTCTATAATATACAATTTGCGGAAAAAATTACGTCTGCGATTAGCAGGCGGCTGGTCATTATTACATATAAATAAAATAAGATTTTTATCTTAATATCTTGTAAGTGGTATTCACCAGTGATTGTTTGCCACACATGTTTGTTAGTGTTTTTTATTTTGTTTTTTATTAGATAAGTGTATATTGTGTGTGAGCAAATGTTGGTGGGTCTTTTTTGTAAAATAAAAAAATAAAATAAAATAAATATCCGAGATCATGAGTAAATTCTAAATAACAATAGTTTATGAAAACTTTCTTGGGAATAACTAGGTCGTTTTTCTAAAGACGGGCAAAACTGCCAAAACTGGCACATTTTATTTAAGTAAGTCAAACGTGAGTTGTCCGAAAAAATTAACAAAACTTCATATTTTGTTATGCGGTTTGGCTCAATAGCATTGTAACATTTCATTGTATTGTAAGAAAAAATCGGCAATTTTTTTTTGTACTAAATCTAGTACTCCGTTACAAGTTCAATATATTGTCTCCAATTACATCTTGCTATATGCAGTCATTCGGAGACCTCAAAATAAATTAAATATTTACGTTTTAAAGAAATACCATTATAAATGAACTGTGCCTTCTAACTCCTCTAATGTACTATGTTAGTTAGTACCTACAGCTTTTAAGGAGCTGGACCTCGGACCTGAAGCACTAGCCTGAGTTAAAAATATATTTATCTTTTCCTGTAACTTACAACTCAGGGCCTATCTTTCACCAACTGTCAAGTAGGCTAACCGTCATTTAGAGTCACCTGTCACAGGGAATAATTTAGCTGATATACTTTTGTTTGTACGGTGAAAGTCCCAAACATTAAAAAGAAAATAATTTAAAAAAATCGCCTATCGAAGGATGCACCAAACCGAGTGCACAATTTAATAAAACATAAGATTATTTCTAAAAGTAACTAATCAACACTTTACTTGTAGTTTTGTGAAAGAGGTTCTTACAAGATTGTAATTATCCACTGCTTCGGTTATACACTTATTTTTTGAAAATCCCCTGTTAAACTAACCTTTTATTTCGTACCTACTAGCGAATCGCCCCTGGATTCCTACTAGAATCTTCCTGGGGCCTCAAGGAGTATTTAAAAATATATATATAGACGAATTGGCCAAGCTGTTCTCGAGTTTTGCGCTTAGCAACACATTTAGCTATTAATTTTTATTTATATAGATAGATAGATAGATGAACTGATAGTTTGATTAATCGTTGCTATTCGATGGTGTCTTTATATAGATGTTTTGATTCGAAAAATAAAATCATTAGTGATTCAGTACAGTCGGGGCGTTATTATAAAGTTTAAAGTCTTATCTTTCTTGTTTTCGGCTGATTAGATTAGTTTTAATTTATTGAAATAATCCTAAATGTTTTTTTTTTGTATAGACGTAGAATTATTTGTTATTTTATCATTATGCAGTTTTTTTTAATGGAATTAAAACCTATAGTTAATGATGATTAATAATAGCTTCTAGGGCCAGATAATGCACTGTTTCTGTTTAAACTTTAATATTATTTTATGCAAATCATTTAACTTTGTGGTAAACATTTACTTTAATGCCCTGTTATCTCATAACGTTTGTTTTTGTACAGTAGTGGCGAGTCCTGCAGTAAAAATTAGTAGTACCTACCTAATCGTTTTTAAAGTTATGTAATAACTTTACAGTTAAGTTTTAGTTTTAGGCAACCCAGAAACGAATCGAAATGCAATTTGAAATTTCCAGATGATTGAGTGCAATGTTTACTTGCCGCGGTAAGCAATTGCAATGTTTTCTGATCAAAATAATGGAGTGCTTAGATTTCACTACCAAACATTACGAAAGAAGTAAGAAGACATCTACTTACTTCCTTGAATTTAACTTAATTTTTAAGTCAGGAACACACTCTTTGTACTTACTACGAGTTTGTGTTATTATTTCTAATTTTTATACTAGCCGATTCCCGCGATTTCATTCGCGTGGACGTCACCTTGAGGCATGAATCAATCAATACTAATAATAAATCTGTAAGTGTAGGTATTGTATGTATGTATGTATGTATGTATGTATGTATGTATGCTCCTCCATAACTCTTAAACGAATTAACTGATTTTCATGTAACTTGGTACATAAACATTTAAACGTACGAGACACAGGATAGGCTACTTTTTTTAACGCGGGCTAAGTCGCGGGCGCCAGCTAGTATATAATAATTTTATAAACAAAAACTAATATTATCACAACTACAATAATATAATAGATAACACCTAAAGATAAATGAAGACCCTTCTTACGCAAGGAAATGTAATCGACACAAATGCAGTTAGCGCTGACCTGCCAATTGAGATAACTAGGTACATATTAAATTTGCCCTTGAATGCAGCCATTCATTTTATTTATACCAAAACATTGTTGTGTTTAATTAATGTCTTTCCGATTGTACATACGACACGGAAAATAGAATGTATGAAAAAATGTAATGTAATGTAATATATTAAACGTTCAATTGATTATGATTTCGATTTGAATAGCGTGTAAGTAATCGATTATTAAAATTGTACATTTCCAATCGGCTCCAAATGAGTTCAATCATCATTTTGTAGCTGAGTACAAAAAGAGTATGCTGAGTATTTAGGGTTACGAAAAAAATTTAAATTGATTGCTATAAGTTATTTTATAACATAATTGCAGCAATAAAATAATATAATTACACCTATACTGATTGATGAAGTATCTCGTTATCAATCGTAAAAATACGACATATATGAATTTATATTAATGTAGAATTTGGAATATTGATTCTTTTTTATATAGGATAGTAAAATATTCATTTTTAACTTGTTTCATAATAATATGTTTTTTCAATGATTGGCATTTAATTCATGATCAAATATACCAGAGCTCATTTTCCTACTGACCTATGGAGGTCCTGAGGTCCTAGGTCCTGGTGACCTCTAAAATATTGGACTGTCAACTTAGTCGCCGCTATTTATCATATAACAACCGTGTAAATCAATTACTTAATTGAATTTAATTACTGTACTTGTTTTTTGTTTTAATCTGTTACAAACTTTTTTGTTTTCTATCTTCTAAATATCTAATCAAATATCAAACTAAACTTGTAATCATAATTCTAAATAAAAATTGCAAATATTTTTATAATATTTTGATTTTAATCTTACATAAAATTTTAATCTTAAAATCTTAATTAAAAAAAAATATAGCATTGTTCTTATTTTTAGTGTACACTTTTAAGTCGGACTTTACGAGCCGCGTAAATTTTGCAATTTTCCTAAGAAACTGCATCGCTTCGCTTATTATACAAAGTACAAGTTCTAACAGCTGTTATTTAATTTGCAAAATTTACCACCGAAGATACCATTAGCGATTAGCGGTAAGGCAAAACTCATCATATCATAACATTATGTTTACGGAAACCTGACTGAGATGCACGCTTGCACGCTGATGATGTAACACCTCGTATCCCCACTACCTCTACTGCGGCAGCAGAGAGGGGAAAGGTAGCATATACAGGCTGATGTTGCTTGAAACGATTTCGTATTAACCAACCAAATTAAACATTCGCTAAATTTGAGGCTAACAAATTTTTATTTAATTTTATAATTCTTTATTATTGAATAAATAAGTAAATAAATTGTTTATTTACAAGATAAAGCTATTTTAATTTCAACAACTTATATTTTTCTTGTATAGGTACTGTAACATACTAATTACAAGTTGAATTTTACTTAATCTGTATAATGATAAGAATTGTTTCATTGATTTTTTAATATGTTTTATATTCATTGGTATAAATTACTACATATTCTTGTGATTGTGTATTTTTTAAATACAAACTATTATACAAACTATTTGACCAATGAAATCATATTTTCACAATGTACTTGTTTTACTGCGACAATAGTTATCACAAAAACAAACTTAAATGTCGGAATAGACTACCCGGTAGTCAATAGACTACTGTCCTATACAAATCTTAAATAATTGCCTCTGAATAATTCTCTAAGAAATCTTAATTTTTGTTTAATTTAAAAATGTGTAGAACCGATAAAGTTAGAAAACCCGACCAAATCTGTAAACTTATCTGTAAATCTATAAAGGACAAAATGTTGATTTTAAAATTTAATTCTAACCAATTAAGAAATTAACCAAAGTGTAGTATATTTCCATTCGTTACTATCATGAATGACACTTCCAAAACACACACATACTCTCACACTGAAACGCATCACATGTAGCCCGTGTTTGTATTCGTCCGCGAGCGCGCCTGCAACCGAACCTCACCTGCACAGATGCACGACCGCTGCAGTGGAGCTGTCGGTGCCAGAGTGGGCGCACTATCTTGCAGCTGCACTCTTCCTATTATGGCTTGTCTGTGGTCGAAGACGCAGCAGCGTGCGATCCGTCTCTACGTGAGCAATGTGTACGTAGCTTTAGAGAGCTTTCTATGCATTTCTTTGGCTTTATTTTTATCTTGAATAGCACTTTCACACTATGTATAAATTGCAAAATAGACTTAATTATAAATTAAAATGTTCTGAAAATTACTTTTCAAAATTATAATACAAATCACAATTGATTTTATTATTTTGTTGTTTGTGTTTTTTAAGGTAATATTTAAAATATTTTTCTCATCTAAAATATTTAAATATTGTCAAACTGTTTGTGTTTTAAAGAAAAATATTTATTTTCCATACCATAGTCCATCCAACATTAGTTTTTAATTTAGTCGCGTATTGTATTCGCTGTGAAATTAAACTACATACTGTAGATGTCTACGCTAGAGACAATTTCACCGTTATAATGTTCTTGTTTGTCTGCTTGTCAAAGCAAAGCAGTCATTCGTTTGAGTCAATCAGTAGCGAGTCGGCCGCCGTCCGACATAGTCTACCTGTGCGGCGGTCCAGTCAAATCTGTCATTTTTAATTGGATTTTTTAGATAAACTTAATATAAATATTAAATTATTAAAAAATATTTTCATAAATAAAAGCAAAACTCAATATTAGGTACATATACTATTCACATTTTGTTCCAGTTTAAATGCGGCGTCGATTTTTATTTCACATTTATAAAAAAATATTTCAATTGTTTTGAAAATTTAAATGAAGTTATTGTATCCAGAGAAAAATATTAATTTGAAAATAATTTGTTACTTAGTAATTTTTTTTTATTGTCAAGAATATTCCGTTTTTGTGTTATATTTTCTAAGACAAAATGTCTTATACAATTTGTATCGGAACTGATAAAAATACTTGGTTTTTTTTAAATATTTTTATGTTAATCTATATACATAAACATTTTTAAATTACTTAATGATACCGCCAAAATATTTTCATTTACAATCACTAGAAGACGCTACTAAACTAAAATTGAAATTTGTTACGATATATATAATATATTTCGAGTAAATTTAGGATATTCTATCCTGGTTACTAGTTCACAGGTGAACTATTAATTTACCTTTTTGGGACTTTTGCATTACATCTGTTAAGCGGAAATTCTCTTATATTGCAACTAGTACTATAGTACTTCACAATTAAAATATAGTAATAATTGTATTTTATTACGATGATTGTAATGATTTCATGAGTTAAACTAACGTTAAGTTAAAGTGTAAAGTTAAAAACAACTTTTACTGGAAACATTTATTTTATACTTGTAATTTTATTGAAGATTGTCGATATAAAAAATAACACCCTAGTTAAGAAAAATAGCAAATGTCACAAGTTACAAAGATTTTGCTATTTTTTTTAACATTTAAGTTACAAAAGAAACTATGAAAATTACAAATTTTCCCCTAACAATTCGACCTAGGTATTAAAAGTAAGAAATAAATTGAGAGTAGGTATGTTATGGCATTCATATTGAGCTCAACTGATTCGAGTATCTTTGAGCAGTAATTTAGTTGGACAACTAACTAACGACCAGAGATCGAAGAAATTCGGCTGACTATGTACTCAAATGCTTTTAAAAAATATTCTCAAACAATTTAAAAGTCGCGTTCACGATATGAACTAAGTGTAATGCTACGTACTCGGAAGTCATTGACAAATTTTCATACAATTATATTTCTCATCTTACTCCATATTATAAATGCGAAAGTTTATCAAGATGTATATGGATGTATGTTTGTTCTTCTTCATTCAAAAACGTCTCAACGGATTTGGATGAAATTTAGCATACATTTACTTTATTAACTGGATTAACATAGAATTATTTTCTGTGCTTGATTTCTGACCATGATGAGACAATAAATATTTGTATGTTATTTTACGTAACATACAACACAGATATGATGCAACACATCCAGCATACGTTTGTTAACGCTACAGTTTTTCCAACTACCACGAAACGTGTTCGTTGTCGCTTTGAAATTTATAGAAATTGTCGCAATGTGTCCTTTTTGGTCCATTCGAAGTGCGACGTCCATTGCTGTGAAAGTCCATGAATAATCGGGATGGTATTTCCTTTCTACAACTAACGGACACTCCTCTAAACGGCCATTGATAATGGCTCTATACTCTATAGGCTTGAAGAAACTATAGAAAGTTCAACTTGTGTATTTTGAGTTTGAATATCTAATAATAATAATTTATTGCTTACATATGAACCATAAGTATTTATTACTAGTGTGATGTGAAGATATATTGTAATAATTTAATGAATTTAATGAAAGTTTGAACTTTGAACGTTGTGGCTGAAGATTCCCCTCAAAATAAGATTGATAAGGAATAAATAGGTAATATTTTTTATACTTAACTACTAAATTAGCGTGGATATAGTATTTTACTTTATTTTTTCTTCAGTGATGAAATCGTCCTGTTATTACATTATCATCTTAATTAAAAAAAAATTTATGACTATATCTTCAAGTCTCATTTAAAGAATATATATAACAACTTAAATTTTAAGAATATATAAAATTGTGCTATACAATCCTATTTTTTAGTGGTTTCTATATGTAAAGTTTCATTATAAACAAGAAACAAATAAACAGACTCACTCTAGCATTTACAAAGGATAGTATGTTGTAACATTGCCTTATGATAACTCTCACGGGAAGAAAAGGCATTGCGTTTGGCAAGTGAAAATGGCCCGTCTACAATTCCAGACGATTTATAAATCGGACACATCTTGATATCGCTGGGATCCAAGCCTAGACATAAATCACACCGACTATAACATCATAAAGCTTCGTGTACACGCGACTCTAAAGCACTTACAACATAAAGAATAGGCAAATCTCAACAACACGTTAAAGTACAAATACAGAGTACAGATATTCTGGTGTTGATAGATATGTACATTGTATTGTAATAGGTTTTATTGAGTCACTACCTACTACCGATCGAGTGGTTCATCGGCCTGTTGCATACTAAATGATTTGTATAAATTCAATATATATGATACGTATGCAAAGTTACAAAATTCTGATGTTTCCGAGTATTTTAAAGTTTAAAGATATTTTTTTAAAGTTTAAAGTTTGATGTCAGTAGGATGTAAATATGTCAGGTTTTATTGATATTTCTAAAAAATATATTCATTTAAAACCGTAGTTTAAAACCCATAAATCGAATTCGAAATAAATTTTAAAAAATCTACCTAGCAGAAGTAAAAAGAGGTGGCGATGATCTGAAAAAAAAAAAAAAAAAAAACCGCGTTATTGGTGGTTATTGGCACCATCGCAGCAGCCAAATGATTACGAAGGCTATCTCCAACAAGATGGACAGATGGAGCACTGCAGGGCGCACTGGTGGAGTAGAATTATTAAAAAAAATCCGATTGATTACGTTGTGTAGTGGCGTCCTTATAATGGCGCGAAGTCAATGTCTTCAAGTCGCGTATCTGGTTTCAACTCGTCTGCTAGCACTAGCAGCTTGCAGCCTTATGTAACACGTATGACGTGAACTTCATGTTGTGAAACTGTATGTCACTTTTAATTTATGTTACTACTAGCTGTGGTCGCCCCCGGCTTCGCATAATTTTTTTTCTGCAAATTATATTTATGAAAACCTTCCTCTTTTAACACTCTTTATTTTATTCTCTCAGGGTAAACACTTGCGTTATACTTGATTTGCTTAGTATCTAGACAACGTTAGCCACCACCTGCCGTCAAATAGACTGTTAGACTACTTCCAAGCGTTAAAAAAAGTTGATTTAAATGTGGTTTAATAGTAACCTACACTTACATAAATTACTTACATACTCGCATGTGAAACGAGTAACTGGACAGAAGCGTTGTCAGCGTGTCTGTCATTTATATTCATGTGTCGCCTGATTCTATTGTAATGCAATGTCAAATATGATTAACGACTCGGTACCCAGTTGTTACCTTGTTACTTATCCAAGTACCTAAGTTAATCGTTAAGTTGTTTAAACTTAAAAGTTAAAAAGCAAAAAAAATGTGAAAAACGTTTTGCATTAATTGCATCGTCATTAATTAACGTCGTACGTAATGTTTACATTATTTCGTACGTTCGAGACGTATGTATTTTTGGACGACCAAAATAAAAATTGAATCAAAAGCATTAAAAAGAAAATACATTAAAATTCTGAAAAAGTAAATACCATGTAGGTATAACAGAAAAATACTAAGTAAAAATCTTTAGTAGCAAGTAATAAAAAGTTCACAGTTATAAACAGAAAACTTATTGGTCGCTCATGATTGTTGGATTACTCAAAGATTCAGATACCTTAGGTTGTCAGACTTGTAGACAGCGTAATGACCCCGCACACACTACAGTACAGTCATGGATGCACACCTCTCATTTACTTCAGGTAAAACTATCACGAATTATTATGCAAATCTTCAAACGATCGTCTCCCAACAACATTCCTTATAGAGTGCCTATTGTTTTGCAATTTTACCAAACACACCGTACGCATAAATAATTATATTTACTAATACTAGCCGGTGCCCGAATCTTCGTCTGCGTTTAAAAATGACTAAATATTTAAAGCAACATATCGCCTGACATATGTACATATTTACATGGACGCCTGACATTATACTTTTGCATAGCGTTGGATATTAATAATCTTGGAATATTTAGCCTGTGTCCATCCTAAAAGTCTAATCTATTTAAAATGATTTTATAAGTAGGTTGAATAGATATAGATAGATTTATGGATGCGAAGAAATTATTACAAATTATATCCAATAATAGAGTCCAGCTGGTAGGGAAATCAGTAAAAGTGTAGGTACGTTGCTTTCAGATTTTAGTATCGTTATTCCCACGGCGCGAGCGCAGCTAAAAAGTGTTGACGATGCGAATCGCTGTATTAAATACAATTTTACTCATACATATTAGTCGGAATAAGCTTACATATATAGATTAATGAAGAAAATATATTTATACTAGCTGGTGCCCGCGACTTCGTCCGCGTTCAGGATGAAAGATACCCTATGTTCTATCTGGTGTCCCACACAACGTGTATTGCAAAATTTCATGGTGATCGGTTCAGTAGTTTTTGTGTAAAAGCGTAACAAATAAGCAAACAAACTCACATTCACATCTATAATATTAGTAAGGATTATCTCTTTTAAATCTTTCATATTAGGTCTTTTCTCTAAAAAAGCTCTACTCTTGCACGCCGAGACTAATGGTAATCTCGACTTCTGAATGAAGAATTAATTCATACTATCCACCTACTAGCGATTCGTCTCTCGGTGACATTTTAGCGGCTTGCGTTACTAAGTTTTTCATCGGTGTATGATCTTGATCATTGATCACTTTCTTTAAGTGAAAACCGTGCGAATTCTATTGTAAAAATGCCGCTTATTTAGTAACAAAAAATATTAATAATTACGAAACGGCGGATTAACTATTAATTGAAAGCGAAGCGCGAATGATAAACATAGTGTGTAATTTACGAGTATGCGTTGTTTAGAAAGTTTTCTCGCAAGACTGGTATGGACAGTTATTGCTTTCTTGTCCCTCTGGATGAGCAAGGGTTAAAAACGTTAATGGCCGCAGGAAACAGATGGCTATTCCAATATCAATTAATTTCTTGTTACAAGATAAAACAGTATATTAATTGCAAATTATATTATTGTTTGTTTTTACTTTCAAGGTTACATCGATGTGCAATTTGTATTGATTTTTAAACTTGAAATTCTCTATGATAAGGTCGTCACGTCATACAGGTGAGCGTCAAGAAATCTCAAGAAAGGAAATTCGTTGTCGTACACTTTCCTAAATCGTGCCTGTTCTAAAAGAGACCCTTAAAATATTATAAGTATTTAGTTGACACATACTTAAACACACTTCCCACGTACTACTGTCAGGACTGACTAAATATTAGTTCTGTCGCACATTCCTATAAGTATGTAGTATCTCAACTTATAAATAAGTCATAAGCTTACAGCTTTTTTTAAACACCATTGTTTGTGGATTTAAGATATACTTATCACTATTTTAATTTTTTGACTAGCCCCATTGGCTTTGGCTTTGGATGCTTTGGCACATTGAATTTGTGTCATTTGAACAGCCATTCTGGCGGCAGTAACCATCCCCTTACAGAAGACCACCGTGCAATATAATAGCATGTATGCTGTTGTATTTCAGGTCATTACCCAATGCCAGAGCTTATTACCCTATCTCGTGCTAATCCCTTGCTGATCCTTACTGTGATCAGCAGCTCATTTGTAGCACGTTGCTTCTAGGTGACTGTAGCCCTCTACCATCAAGTGCACCGTCAGCCTGTCTGTCTACCTCAACATAGAAAATAAACTAATTTGTAGTCCGCTTTATTTCATTAATGAATAAAACGCTCATTATAATAAACAAATGTTTGTTATTATGTTGCCGGTGAATAAAAACATTTCAAGCTTCTGTCGTTTGGACCATTCCCAAAATATTTGTTCACTTCAAGCTTCAAGTTTAGGTATCGGCGGCGGCCAGAGATTAAAAAACCAATGGAAGCGAAAAATAAAAACGAATAATTAAATTATCTTGTCAATAATTAATACCTAATTGTATTCAATTGTAATAATATATTAAACATTAAAGTAATATATCTTATTTACTTAGTTCTATGTTTTGATATACTTAAGTGAACTCAAAAGTAAAGGTTTTAATTACTTTTACTTTTTTTTAAATAATTCTTTTGTAAATAACTGTGCTTTTTTTAAAATATTCATTGAAGTCAGAGGAAAGTTCTGAAATGAAGAAATTAAATATTGGCCAGATTATTTTACACAGTCGGTTACACATCTGCTGCCACAGTCTTAATAGCTTTTGACAGGACGACGGCTGTCAGGTCAGCTAAGTCCTAAAATAATAAATAATATAATTTAAATTGTCTTTGTCCTACTACCCTATCGTACGTAACCTACTATTGGCTTATTCTTCTTTGACAACGTTTTCTTTACTATTCTATACATCCGTACTAATATTATAAATGCGAAAGTTTGTATGGATGTTTGTAACTCTTTCACGCAAAAACTAATGAACCGATCACCATGAAATTTTGCATACACGTTGTCTGGGACACCAGAAAGGACATAGGGTACCTTTCATCCAGAACGCGGACGAAGTCGCGGGGACCAGCTAGTAACTACTATTTTATTCTAACAATATTTAGATCTGTGGTGCCATAGTTATGAATGGGAAAATGTACACCATTTAGGTAAGAGGAAGTAAAACGTCTCGAGGGTTTTATATTTGTACAGAACACCGTGTGCATGTGCGCATTGCAGCATTTACTCAATTGTATTGTATAGTATCTCCTACTGTACATATTGTGTTTGATTCATTACTAGCTTGAAGTTATGAATCGTTGAAAAGAATAAACCGGGAAATTCCACTGCTTATTTTTTTTTTATAATTAGGAGTGTTAGGAATATTTTTATTATTATATTTAAATATTCAAAAGTTTTATCGATTATTCTAATTTTATTAGGAGAACTGTTATCAACTATCACAATACCTACTGGTTAGTTTATTTGAACGATTTATTATTATTTCATTTTAGTTGTGAACATAAATGCCATCCGATTTTTAAGAAGACGTTGAGCTACGTTGACTCTGAAGTTAAAATATTAATAAAAATGTAAGACTGATTTCACAATATTGTAATATTCATTGCCTTATTTTAGGAGTAATATCGACCTAAATGTATTGCATGGCGCAAGCTGGACACACGCCTCTTTTTTACCATGCTAGTACGCTAGTCAATGGCGCTAGAGTTTGTTTTAGAAGGTTGCTAGTCTTTTTAGACACCTATAGGTTTCCTCGTGTTGTCATCTAGTGTTAATTTTCAAACTACAGTTCACTCACCAATATCAAAAACACTTGAAAATTAATCGGAGTTCTCAGATCTGAGCCACTTGTCCCATTAAACTAGAACCATCTAGATAGCAACGGTTCAGTGGTGTTAAATAAAATAAACTTTTGTGATTGTTTGTTTTTGGAGATTTGATGCTCGCATTTTCCCAAACAGTAAAATTATATTTCTCTAATTCACTTCTGGTTTTTCAAGACTAGGTAATTAATTTAAATTCAATCTGACATTAGATTCGTAGATGGAAATAAAACCACACGTTCACTTGATTTGATTCTGGCCAATTAAAACTTCAACCGCTCTCTGAGTTTATTAATGTCTTTATTGTTCTAAAGTGGCAACTAAGGTCGTGTACCCACCGTTTTAATTCTGTTTCTCATGTGTTCCAATAAATTATTAACATCTTACTTCAGCTTCAGCACTAACTTGTGTAAATTGAGCTTGGTAGATTTTTCTAGGAAGATATTCTATCTTCTCAAAAAGGCTTTTCACGTTCCGTACCTACTAGTTATATTTCTGTGCATTTAGCATGCAAAATTTAATAAGTTAGATTTTTTTATACTAAAAGTCGGCACTTGATGATGATGATACTTAACTATCGTCGTCATGTGCTTCCTCTGACCACCCTAGTCGAAAAATGAAGTTTCAGATATTTGGTCTAGATTTATTGCAAATACGTACAAGCGTACAAGTCCTTGTTTACAAAACATTCCACACATTGCCTTAAGAATTCTGAATATTTAGTTAAACATTTAAAGAAGACGATATACAAAGTCTCCAACCTTGTATATCGTCTGCTTTATATGACTAGTGAGTTGAGAAGGTGCATAATTACATCAATTTTGCGGATTATCTGGAACGTTATAGTGGGCGACACTGATGAGCCTCACGGGTTTCGTCACGGACCAATTTAGTGTCTGTTCTAAAGTTCCAAATTAAGATACATATCTCATACCGTATAATTAAGATTTTTAACGGCTTATTGTGTAAAAGATTTTTAACAAGGAACAGCTTTTTCAACTATCACTCAAGATATTTCAGGTAAATATGAAAATTGTCTCATTGATGTTTTTTAAAATTTTAACCCACAAAATCGCTTGAAATATTATTATCATTAAAAATTATAATGAAATATTCAATAATGCTATCTTTTAACCCGCCATCTATCAATAACCTTTATAACTTTAGTTATTGTTATCCTACGTATTACTTCTGTTAATATATCCCATGTTTTCTTACAGTCATTAAAATGCCAAGTAATAATACCTCATCAATAACCTTTGTGTTTGGTACACTCCAAAAACTGGTATGAGTAGACCGATTTTAATTTGTGTTTCACATAGAAAGAGGGATTTCTTATACATATAAAAATTACACGCGAACGAAGCCGGGAGCGTGTCGCTACTGTAGTATAATATTCAAATTTAAATATAATAATTACAATTTGTAACTCTGTTAGATTCATGTTTTAAAAACATGGACCAGAATTTGTGTGCAGTTTAGATGGTGCTGGTCTGATCTCTCAAGTACAGGATATCCTTATTTGTTATGAATGCAAGACACGATTTTCGTTAAACTTGAAAGTAATTGTTAAATTATTCCCACGGGCAATGAATTTTTCCTTATTAACCTATTACAAGCATTAAGTTTGAACTAATGTCTATACCTATCTATTGTTTATGCGATCGTCGTAAATACATACGCCATTAGCTGAGTATGTCGTTATTTTATCATTTTGTATATTTGTTATTATCCTCGTAGCCCTCATTAGATAAATTTTTGAACATGAGTAACTAAATTCCAGATATTTTATTTGTAAAATGTTACTCAATGTTTAAATAACCTAATTTTCCATATAAAAAAATATTTCGTGCGCATTACCATTAGAAATGTATCATTTATCTCTCTAACTAATTAAACGTAGACTTCATAAATTTCTCGCTTAAAATGTCCACATATCAAATTACAGGCGTCGTTTTTTCTATTTAACGGCACGTCATACGTGTTAGTCAGTGTCAGTTAAATCTAATCCAGTAAAGGATAACCGTGTTTCTGCGTTAATTAGGTTGCCACGAGATTTATCTTTTTTCTATGTAGTTTCTGTTCGGTTTATTTTCCCAACCTAATTTCATGTATCGCGTGCGGATGTGGGTTCATGAATCGTGTTACGTTACATGTCATGTTGGCAACCTCATTACCGTCCAAGGAAGTCGCCGTCAGTACCTACAAGTTTTTATTTTTGTTTTAGACTAAATATTACGTAAAGGTTCCTTGTATCCTTCGATATTTATGCGCTTGCGCAACGGTCACTCAAACGATCGGCAACAAGTAAATTATGCGTGGTGTCATATTACTGTGCTTCTCTTGAACTTGCACCACTGTTAGTGTAATGTATGCACTGTCACGTCTAAGAGACGCTGAGGTGACATTGACTTTCTTATTGTGCCGGGGCTGATAGCGCAGCGTGGTGTGGTCCGTTGCGCCCGCGCACATGCACGCCGCTCGCCGATACGCGCGCGCGCATCTACGCTTCGCGACCGCCCGTCCGCGCGCCGGGCACGCGACATGCCCGTAGTGAAAGTATTCAATATATTCGGCGGACAGAAGCCGACCGAGAAGCAACCTGTACCCCCAGCCCACAAGGGGGCTATGCAAAAGTTTTACAGAACTTTTTCAGTCGGTACTGAAAGCTCGCCCGAACATAAAGGCAAAAAAGTGACCGCTATCGCCGCTTGCCTCGAAAAGAAAATAGTCAGTGAACCGTCAGTGAAACTTAACAGTGATAATGTGCAAAAGTTTTTGACTCAAATCAACGTTCATGAAGCGGCAGTGAATGACAAATCGGACTGTTCAAATCCACGTGAGCATAGGTCGTACGAGAATGTAAACATATCAGGCGGCGAAAGGAATCCTTTGCGAGAAGATACACTTCTCGATGAATCTAAAGGATATTCCTCTATTTATGAGAATATTACCTTCGTTGGTAAATGTAATAATATTCCTAAAATAGAAAACGATAATAAGAGTGCAGAATCTAAATTGAATAAAGCTTTGGAATCTTTTGACAAAATCCTATCTGAGTTTTCTGCTTCAACATCGTTAACGCCTTGTGTTACAACAAAACCAAACTTTATTCCGCCTAAATTACAGAAATCTAAGACTTGTAGTATCATAGAGTCGCGTTGTATATTAAAAAAAGTCAATTCTGATCCTGAAAGTGACACAAAAGCCAGAAATAAAGTTTCTCGTAATAACTCAATCGATAAAACAACAAGCCTGTGGAATCTTGATGACATGAAAGGCAAAGAATTAACTTCCCCTTTAGTGCCATTGTCTTCTGTAGCTACCGACAAAATGAATCCCGACAAATATGCTACGTATAAAGTAACTACAAAAACCTCGCCTCGGCCGAATGGCATTAAAATGGAAGATATGAAAAAACTGGACGTTAAAACAAGAATATTAAAGAAAACATTATCGAACCCACCATCGACACCCGTTCCAGTTATATCCAAGACGAAATCGGTGGTAAAAAAAGTCGAGAAAAAATTGAGTGATCCAAAGAAAACAAAATCTAAAGTGTGTACAGATAATGGATCCACAAATGTAAAGACGAGTTTCGAAAGTAGAGAGCCTCCCAAATCACAAATGCAAAAAGCAAAAAGTGTATGGGAGATAGGAAATGAGGTATTGATTTCACCTAATTTAGAAAGAACAAAGTCTAGTACTTCTATCGCGGGTTCTCCTAGCAAGATCCCGGTGATCAGGAGTCAAATGTCACATAACAAATTCAGTAGCACGAGGGCGCTTTTTTCTCCCACTCCGGTTGATCTAAATAGTGTAGAACAGGCCAGAGAGTGTGCTCAGAAAAAGAAGCCAGTTGCGCCTAGAAAAAATGTTGAGAAACCGGACACAATGAAAACAAGACAAAAATCTCAAATCAATCTAAAGTCCGACGCCAAACGACAGTGTGATAAAACCAAAAGAGAGGCTCTCGACAAAAAAGCAACGTCATCACTGAAACCATCAATGAGGGATTACTCGGATGAAATAAACGCCGTTCGGGCCAAGCTTCAACACAGAAAAATCAACAAAAGAGACATCGTGACTGCCTCTACGGATTCCAAACGAAATGAAAACGAACCGATTGAAATTGATTCGACACTGTCACCTGTTAAAGCCATCGTGAAAAAATTAGAGCTCAAAACCGCTATGGAGTTTAAGGCGGAGCCGTCTCAATTTGTAAACTGTAAAGTTATTCCGGCGGTACACAAGGAGCTGTGCGTAGCGAACACTATCTTTCACAATCACTTGAGCACACTCGTCGGCCGACAGGTTAAATGCATAGAGTGCAGGGATGACGTGAAAACTTGTTCGCAAGTCGAGAAACAACCATTACATAAACAATCCGAGGACAAGATATCTGATACGCATTCCGACTGCAGCGACGACTCCGGTCACGTATCTAATGACGCTGCAAATGACAACGATCAGTCATTCGATAACGCTAATCATGCGAGCCCTTTGCAATCGAGTGTAGACGAAGTGGACTGCAAGGTATTCGAACCTAGAGATTTCGGGATAGATTTGCCGGAAAATGCGAAGAGCGTTGTTCCCGTACGGCCTGCGAGGCGCGGCGGGCGCGGCAACGAGGTCGCTAGCGGTACCCGCGGCACTGACGCTCCGAAAGTGGACGAACAGGTACGCGACACTGTTTACATATCGATAACAGCAAATTACAACTACCATTTATCTGCAGTTATGCTCTCCCGGTGCAAATGCGGAACGATTTAGATAGCTGCCTGCGCAGTATCTATCAAACGCACTTATCTAGTCAAACGAGATCAACATCTCGAAAGCTGTCGGCACTTACGACTTTAATGTTCTAAGCGAAAATATGCTTTACTGTAACATAAAGTAGTATGTACGTATTGTGCACTTCGTATCATAATATTTATAGGTACACTGATGCGTAACCATACCGAAATGCTATTGTAACTTCTCATCGTGAATTTTAAACGAGTAAGAGGTCCTTTCACATGCCTACATTAATTTCAATACATAATTTATTTTCAATGCACAGTTATTTACTATGCAAATGTATGTAAAAAAAAATTAATTTTTTTACGGACTGTGAATTGTATTTCTTCAACACGCAACGTCAATTTATTTATGTAATATGACATAACCAAAGATAACGGAAATAATTTTGTCTCTATACTGTCGTTTGCCATATTGACATAAAACTCCTGGTTAAATATTTGTGTTCTATGTTAAAAATTCACATTCAAATGAAGCTCTTCTCGATTTAATTATGCATTTTGTTATTGGAGATTGTAATGTTGAAGCACTTACTTAATTATATAATCATGCAGTAAACACGCTTATAATTGTCTGGAAAGATATATACGTAACGTTTACAACCCAATTGATTGCATAAAGTCCAATTTACACTATATACGTAAGGCAGTATACATTGAAAGAGTTATTTATTTATTTATTATTGCAACAGGTGCTCCGCAGGGGTCAATGCTGGGGTCCGAGTTATTTACGCTCTTACTTTCACTGGATGCTTTTTACGGTTGTCTCATTACTTTACGTTCTACGATCGTGTCTCGAGAGACCGTAATGGATTGCCTTAACAATGCGAGAAGAATAAATCGATGCGTTCTGTGTTACGCAAATTTTCAAATATTTGCAGACAGTAATTGAGTCTATCGGTTCATCCGCAGAATATCCGATAGCAGTTCCGTATTTGTTGCTTTCGAAATTCGCGAATGCATACTCATGTCAGCGCCAACGTAGTGGATTGCATGTAAAAGCCAGTCACTTTCCGTTTCTGCTTTCTCACCGTGTTATGTGACAGTAAATATTACGTGCACCTACTTGAAAATGGTTAAATCCTTCAGAGAATGCAATTACAATGCTTACTCGCTTACGATTTACTGATATAAAGAGAACGCTGCAACAAAATGACGTTCGTAGCTTCAGTTTTTCGATGTCTAATTAATCGTTCAGTGAATATGATTTGCATAACTAATTTTTAACTGCCATTATTACGTCTTAAGTAGCGATAAGAGAAGAATGTTGAGTGACGTAAAATGCAAGCGTTTTACGTGAATACCTTTTAAAATTTATTGGTTTTGGTTGTGACATAATTTGGTTGTTATTCTTTTTCCTTACATGAAAACAGTTGTCGTAATTATTAAAAAAATCTTATCAATTAACTGTTAAAAATTATTCAATAACTGGAAAAGTTTACATATATTAAACTTATATATAAACTTTTCCAGAACTTTTACGTATGAGATTTTAATTTTTAATTAGGGTTGTTTTATTTTCAAATCTATATTTTAACCCAGATATAAAGTAACCCACCCACATTAAAAAATGTTTCTATCGTAATGGCGACCCAGCCGTCACGTAGAGCAACGCGTCGTCACGGTTTCTATTTTCCGTAATATTAATAATAAATAGTATGTCTCAAGGAGGATTTAGTTTTTGTAATTTATTTTTCAAGTAGTACCTACTCTGTGTACTTCTGCGAGTATGTATAGTATATATAATTATATATATAAAAAAAAAACAAAGTACACAAGAACCAGATTTTATTTCTACACTAGCTGTTGCACGCGACTTCGTCTGCGTAACTTTATAAAATATAAGCCATGTTACTCGCGGATAATGTAGATTTCTATAGGCGAAAGAATTTTTAAAATCGGTACAGTAGTTTTTGAGTTTATCCATTACAAACAAAAATACAAGTATTTTTCTATATATTAATATAAATTAATTAAAATCAACGTGAAAGCCAATTAACAATAATTGAAACTGCGTGGTGCTTATTTATAAATATATATACTTAACTAGCTGCTGCCCGCGACTTCGCCCGCGTAACTTAGTAAATTATGTACTTATAAACCTTCCTCGAGAACCACTCTACCTATTAGTGAAAACCGCATTAAAATCCGTTGCGTAGTTTTAAAGATCTAAGCATACAAAGGGACATAGGGACAGAAAAAGCGACTTTGTTTTATACTATGTAAAGATGAGAGATATTTATTATTACAGTGTAAATAATTATATATAATAATAAAATTTATTGCAAAGCTGTATATAATCTAAAAGGCGATGCATATAGTTATTCTCTACATTATGCTCATCACGTCCGAAGCTTTCCCCACCGCAGAGCGTAAGCGGCGAAAGCAAAGTCCTTTAAAACGTACACACTAACTTGTCAGAGTACGTGTTATTATTCGTAATTATGAAAATAGACGCATATTAAAGCTACTCCCATTTCACTACATTTTATACTAGCTGCTGCACGCGACTTCGCCCGCGTATAACTTTATAAAATATAGCCTGTGTTACTCGTTGTAAACGTAGCTTTCTATAGGTGAAAGATTTTTTTAAAATAGGTTAGTAAAATAGGTTTTTAAAATAGGTTTAATTATTTATTTTTGAGTTTATTCATCACAAACATTTAAATCGTCTCTCTATATGTATATGATTAGAATAGATTTTTAAAGACATATTTTTAAATATAAGAAAAATCAAATCTCTAAATGTTTAGAGCAAATTTTTGACATTAGCATATACTTAATTTTGACTGGTCCATTGAAATAAATGAACTTAGAAATTTGGCCTATGTTGATAGACTGCAAATAATGTAATGGATATTAATTCATTAAATATTTGCATTCCAAATAAATCATGTAGTCCGTAAATTTTGACAAATTATAGTTATTTGTAAGTTAATCTTATATTTTAAATGTTTGTGTTAAAGAAACATGTTTGATTTTCTTTACTCTTTGACTCCCTTTACCATTGTGCGAATTGATACAAAAACAAACAATAACTTTCCAATAAATCGAATTGTTAAGAATAACAACACCAAATGCGTTACACTGCTCTAAATACTTGCTACTTTCTCATTGGTCGTGGTGTTACTTAGTTGCCACTTAATGTATATTTGGCTCAAAAAGGCAACAATTTACGAGTACACACTTCATACAACAAATTGTTAGTGTAATTTAGCGAGTAGGCGCAAGTGGGTTTGCAAATAATACCACTCAGGGTTGATACAACATTTATTTTAATTTTATTTTATTCTTTTTAATGCCTTATCTTGTTTATTAGGAACCCAGCTAAAACAACTTATCTCCATATAAATAACGAAAAACTCTTTTTATAAACAGTTTCAATGATTTCTGCTGCTTTTGCTTCGGCACTTTTGAATTGGAAATCTTTATATTATAATTCTTTAATAGATTTGACTATTTTTCGACATGTTTTATATATTTTTTTAATTTCAATTACATATTATTGAAATATATATTAACGTAAGGAAAAATAATAAAAAAACACAATGGAAAACGTTAAAAGTTATGTTTTTTTTTTTACGAAAACTCCCCTGAGTAGTGTTAGTTTGTTATGCGAGCGAAAAGCTAAATCAAGTATTAAATGAGGTCGATCTCCAGTCGTTAAAAGAAGTAATGAAACAACTACACATCAAAATCATCGCAATCGACAACCCTGATCTCGTGCAGTAATTGCCGAGCCGCAGGTGGCCGTTCCCGTAATGATGACTCGCTGACTGACCGACAATTTTAACACAAACGACATGCGACAAAGAAAAGCGATAACGTGCAAGAAATATCTTATTTAATTATTATCATTAGAAATTACTCGTTTCGATTAAGTCATAAGGAAGCGATAAATTAATTCTTGCTGACATGCTGTAAATGTGATCTAAATGTTGAAACACGTGCTTTGTGTATTGATCTGTTAGGTCCATAGCGTGTTTTCAAAGCCTTTATAATGCCTCCTTCTTTATCAGCATATGCATCACTAGCGATCTGCTTCCGCAATGCAATTTTTTTTTTGCAATTTATGCACACAATCCTTGTTAATTTTTATACAGTGAAAACTTATTTATTTATAGATAGTATAAGTGCCTGAATTTCTATTTCACACATAATCCTGAAATTCTTTTCTAACTATTGGTGAAAGATTTTAAAAAAAGGATGTGTACGTAGTTTCATACATCAAACATACGAACATTTCCTCGTTATAATATTAGTATACTTATAAATATGTTTTCATGTGGATATAGATTTGGTACCTACTACTTTAATAAGTTTATAAGTTAAAGTTTATAACTTTATATTTTCATTGATACTACTAGTACTTACAGAAACGTTGAAAGTTTTATTTTTGTCAGTTTGAAATGCGTTTAAAATACACTCTGGTGCAATGAAATCGCACATGTAAACATTTTTTTGAAAAATATGGTGTTATTTTTTTTTTATTTAAAAAGTCACATATTTTTTACAATAGGATGAAAGGTTATTTCAATACCTATTCAATGATACCATATAAGCGGTGATAAGTTTACTTTACTGTCGAAAAGGAAAGCAAAAACAACAAACCCCAAAATTGCTTACTTAGCGCACTGCAGTTTGCGATAGCAATTGCAGGTATAAAAAGGCCTGTTTTGAGTAAAACGTCATCATTTGCATTTCAACGCTCTACGTGAAAGGACGCCTAGTGACTACAGTTGCAACATTCTGAAGAAAATGGATACTACTCCGGAAAAAGCCGCTCAAGTCGTTGCTCTAATTGAAGCAGGCCAGAACCAGAGTGCAGTAGCTAGACAGCTGAATATCAGCCGATATTCAGTTCGTCGTGTATACCAGCGCTATCGGGAGACTGGTGGCTATGAACGGCGACGAGGATCTGGTCGCGCCAGAGCTACAACTCAACGGGACAACCGATTTCTCGTAACGACGTCATTGCGAAATCGACGACTGACTGCCGTTGATCTTGCACAACACCTTCAAGAGGTACGTGAAGTGGAAGTCAGCCGGTGGACAGTTAGAAGAAGACTTGCCGAAGGTGGCCTGACTGCGCGTAGGTCAGTAAATGCTCCTAATCTAACACCAGCTCACCGCCGCGACCGTCTTCAATTTGCACAAGAACATGTGCACTGGACACTCGACCAATGGAGAGCAGTCCTGTTCTCAGATGAGTCCAGGATGTGTCTTCACGGCAATGATGGTCGAGGAAGGGTCTATAGAAGGCCTACAGAGAGATTCTCCCAGTGTTGCATCACAGAACGTGTGGCATACGGCGGTGGTTCGTGTATGTTCTGGGGAGGCATTTCACTCGAAGCGAAAACGGAGCTTGTCTTCATCACGGGGGCCAATATCAGGCGACAAACAAGAGGATTGACATCTCAGCGGTACATTGAGGAAGTTCTCCAGGAACATGTCGTACCATTTAGCGGTTTTGTTGGAGAGAACTTTCTCTTTATGCATGACAATGCAAGACCCCATACAGCTGCTATAGTACAACAATACTTGCAAGAGGTAAATATCCCCGTGATGGAGTGGCCAGCTCGAAGCCCGGACCTTAATCCGATCGAGCACTTATGGGACGAGTTAAAAAGAAAAATAAGAGGCAGAAATATTGCTCCAGCCAATCTTCTGGAGCTACAAAATGCGCTAAAGGAGGAATGGGAAGCCATAGCACAAGACTTTGTCAAACACTTAATAGAGTCTATGGAAAACCGGTGTCAAGCGGTTATTCGGGCAAGAGGGGGTAACACTTCTTATTAATAAATGTTTTTTCACTACATTTTGTGATTTTTTTTAATAATCGCCAATTTTCGAACTTTTTAGTTAAGCAAAAATCCGCTGATAAAAATGTATTTGTTGTTTTTGCTTCTCTTTTCGGCAGTAAGGTAAACTTATTACCGCTTATATGGTATCATTGAATAGGTATTGAAATAGCCTTTCATCCCACTTAAAATATATATATATGTCTTTTCAAATAAAAAAAATAAACAATACTTTTCAAAAAATCTTTACATGTGCGATTTCATTGCACCAGAGTGTATTTAACGTAACATTAATATATTTTTTAAATATGAAATATTCACCACTTTATCACATGTTTAAAAAGAAAAATCAAATATACATACGAGATGTTTTGAATTGTAATGAAATCTTTCATTCATGTCATTCTCATATCGCCATTATACGAATTTTGTTTTTACTTGGATACGACGTCCAAGTCGGTATTTTTCATTTCTATAGCGTATTAGGTGCACTAATGCAAGCCTCCGGAAAGGCTATCTATGCTGATTGGCTTGGCATACTACGTTATTCTATTAATGTTATTTAATGTATAATTATCTGGTCTACATAATGTGTAAAATTCTGGTTATATAGATGATACTATTTGGGTTTGAGAGAACAGAAAGCATTATATTGCATCCCAGCACTGACGCGGCACAAAAATTTAGTTGCGCTCAATATTAACTTACTTACCGACTTCCTGCTCATATGGCCTACATCCCGAAGATAACGAATCCAATCACCAGCCAGTTAATGTAACATAACGTATAAAAAAAGCGAGCGATCTCGTGTCTTGATTATTATTCTTTTATATAGACAATGTACAGTGCAGCGGACCGGCCTCGTTTCACGCGCCATGGGTTAACTGCAGATGATGCTGTTATTGTAGCAGTAGATGTTAGGTCTCAAGGTTACCTTGCAACAATAAAAAACTGTTACGGCCAAGAAATCTCAGATCTCATTCTTAGATTGTATTGGGAAAAATTGATGTTTTTTGAGGTCCACCGACGATGGTCACCTTTCATCGTCAAGGTATCTATGAATGAAAGAGAATTTTGTACAATCTGTCAACAGACCTATGTACGTTATATAGGTATGTATATTATAGTTGCTATTGAAAATTACTGTATTATAATTTTCCTCTGCCTTTTCCTTGTTTAGGTAACAAGGACGACTTGTGACATTTTAAGTAGGTAACAAAAGTTAATAATATAATATCTAAAAGGAGAATGTTACTGACATAAATCCTAATGAAAATGTATATATAAAATCAACGTGTTTTTATTTTATTTTTATTTAAATGAATATGTTATAGTAGCGGCCCCACGGTTTCACCCGCTGTTTAATTTTAGCTTACCTCAAGGACTACCAAATGCAATTTTTTTTAAATCCATCTGTTGTTGTTGTTCCAAAGTTTCAGGCGTTTAATCAATTTACAAACAAACTCTTCATTCAACTTTATTATATTAGTTTAAAAAAATATTGCTTACAAAATTTAAATAAACGCAGATTTCATGAATTTCATATTTTAGTACGAGTAACGATAAATTTCAAGCATAATGTGAATTACTAAAGTTGCCGGAAGTTACAACTGCCGCAGCTGGGGGAGCACTAATAATATAAATAGCTTCTACTTTACTGCAACAAAGTTCTTAGAGCAATAATTACAAATTTGAATTTGCTGTTGTTGTTTGTGTTTTTGTGAATGTTATCAATAGCAAGCACGTGTTCCTTACGCTACTGTGATACCATTGTGTTTAGTGGGTCACCTAATAAACTTTAGTCGTTGAAGCAATAATATTATAAAAATAGATTTAATAAGAAAATATTAGTATTTAATAGCTTTACTATAATAATTGTGAAGTAGTAGTTTGGTAGTTTGGTTAAGGTGAAACTTTGGAACTAGGTACCAGTCTCATTTTAAAAGATCTTTTTGCATTTGATACCTCAAATCTTGAGGAAAGTTATAGGCTAAATAAGAACAAAATAAGAATGTATCTTCAAGTATAATCAATACTAATAATAAATCTGTAAATGTAGGTAGGTATTGTATGAATGTATGTTCCTCCATAAATCTTAAACGAATTAAATGATTTTCATGAAACTTGATAGCATAAACATTTAGACGTACGGGCACAGATTAATAATAAGTTACTATGTACGGGACACAGGATAGGCTACTTTATTCAAGCGGACAAAGTCGCGGGCGCCAGCTAGTTTCTAAATATATTTCTATATATATAAGTTTCTATATATAAGTATATACTAGATGTTGCACGCGACTTTTAAAATATAACCTATGTTACTTGCTGATTACTAGCTTTTTATAGGCGAAAGAATTTTCAAAATCGGTCCAGTAGTTTTTGAGTTTATTCATCACAAACATACAAATCTTCTCTCTTCAAGTCAACAACAAGTTTTTTAAAACTATAATACTTAACACATTATAAACACATATCAAACAATTAATGTGCTTATATAAATTCTTAAGACACATTAAGACCGAATTCTCATACCCACGCGCACCTATATTCTAATGAATTCACAAAACAACATTGCATAACTAAAGCATCATTAGCATATAATTATCATCAATGAATCGCCAATTCGGAATAAATGAAATACGCTGGCTGGTGTATTTCTAATTATATCTCATAGTTATTCAATTGTTCTTGTAACACGAGTGGCTATTGTATTGAATATATTAGAAATTTGTATTGTATGAAATTTGAAAGCGATCATTGCAAGCGTTGTTACATAGAAGGAAATTAAACTTTCTTTCACGTGCTCTGTTTCGCAATTGTCGAATCATTGATACTAGAAGCGTCTCGTTAACGTCGAATGCTGTTTTGTTTCAATTTGTGCTAATAAAATGTTTGACATTGATATATTTGTTGGCTGCTGTGTCACAATAGATACATTTTCTACAATCTCGAACCACCTCGAACTATATATGTAGGTACAATTCATTTGTCAAGGTGTTACTGAATATCGGATAATTATGCTTCTATAAGAATAACGCAATCAAATGAAGTAAGATTTTTTTTTAATTGCTTAATATACTCTAAATTATCTCAAGTCGAAATCCCAAGTTATGTAGGTACCTTCATAGTTAATACATTAATTTTAAAACCTAAGTACAGCATAGGCGGTACCAATAAACTATATTTTTCCACTGAACATCACTGGGAAAAATATCAGGGTATATCAGAAATCAGAAATTATTGGTTCGTATATTAATAGTTTTAGTATATCGTAACGTAACCTTTATTTAATTATACTTTTTTTGAGCCAAATTAATCTTGTAAAAAATAGATACAATCTTTTTTTTTTTTAATTAAGTTCGACAGGCATGCCGATTTATGATAAGATCTACAGGATAGTGACAGTCAGCCTTTTTGTGAATTTCCAATAAAGGAAACGTTATTTGTTACAGATTATGTTCCGCGGTGGCGTGGTGGGCGGTCTGGACGCGCAACGCGACGCTGCTCTCGCTCGCGTTCTCGTGCGATTGCAAGCGCGGGCGCGAGGTGTGCTCGCGCGACGCCGCGCTCAGCGTCTACGCACGCAGCACACGGCAGCGCGTTGCGTGCAACGCAACGTGCGGGCGTTCCTCGCCGTGCGCGACTGGCCTTGGTGGCGGCTCCTCGTTCGCGTCACACCGCTACTCGCCGTCCACCGCACCGAACACAGGCTCAAACAAGCACAGGTAACTAAATTTTATTAACATATTTAAACTGGAAATGCCTCGTTCGAGCAACTGTTCCAGTTGGATCTTGACAGAGACACATTCAGAGAACTGACGGCCAACCTTCAATACTGAGGAGGCACTGAGATAGGTAGAGAGAGGTATTTGTGCCACTAAAGAATAGAAAAATCTCGGGCCTATCTTGGCGACTTATGAATTCTGTACTTAGTTCATTCCGGTTCTCGTGATCTACAGCCGCGAAACGCGGACTTTCAGAACTTGGTCCACAAGCTAAGATTCTCTCAATGAGCAATGAGAAGATAATGCTCTCGGAGTTTTTCTGGAGTGTAATAATTTGAATTTAGAACTGGGTTCACGTAGCCTCCAAATGGCAAATGGACGGGTCGCACTACTTCTTAACCTTTAATAGGTATTTCATATTCAACAAAGCAGATGAAATTAGACAGGCTCTGTAAAAGCCACTGACGGTAAAAGCACACATATTCATTATGAAACCATAGCTATGTGGATATAGAAATATGGTACGCAGTGTGCCCCTGTCATTATTTAACTAAATACACAGCAAGAAATACGGATTGAGTGTTAATTTTACAATTTCATAGAACGATTAAACGCGATGCCCTAAATTTGTAAGTTTCACAACAAGAAGGATCCTCATCTAGGTATCAACTAAAAGGCAATGTCGCAACATTCGGTGTGCGCACACGCACCGGTCATAGGTTATCTCGGACTTACATTCGTCTTGAATCGCCTCTACGGAGCTTCCTGTTATTACGCCTGTGATGTGAAATAGGACAACGAACTCATATACGCACAGGTCAATATTACATATCATGCCAAATAATAATATTAGTATTGATACAGGGCAAATAATTGAAGGTTTAATAAGAAAATTGGCAAATAGTTTGGCAAGTCACTTGAGCAACCCGTCTGGTGGCAGTAACCACTCACTTAATAATCCGCTTAATTGTAATATACTAATTTAAATTTCATTATTGACCTGATTTAAAGTTCGATTCTTCATAAGTGTATATATACACTTATTTTAATATTTTTTTAAATATATTAATGAGAAATGAAGTTTTTCACAATTGTAAAATGAAATGTAGGTAAACGTAAAATTGCTAGAAAAGAATTCGTGCATCTTAAAGTTTCAGACTTCACAACACTCTCTCATCATATATTAAAATAGTTTTTTATTTTCAAAAACGTTATCAAATTTATTCCTTACATAGAAATGCAATTAATTAAACATTTGTAATACAGTAAACGTTATTTATAGCAGTTACTCGCTATCTAGTGGTCATTAGGATGATTGCCTCTAGAAGTATACACTTCGATTGCATTCGAAAACGTGTATTTATATAAAATATGTTTATTAGTTTGTTTATCCATATAATATATTTAAATTTATTCAAATCGGTAATGTTCTAATGGCGAAACTCCTAATGGAACCCGCTCAAATATTTCTCTCACATTAAATTAACCAACTGCTTTTTTAAAATAACAAAAATAAAAATCGTAACTACTCTCTTTTTAAACGTTCTCTTAAAAAAATTATAAGTAAAATCAATCAATACTAATAATAAATCCAGTTCTTTTATTTTATTTGGCAAAATTGCTTGCAGAATATTATTTACTAAAGTAACTAATATTTGCTTAAGAATAAATGCAGAATCTATTCTTGAATTTGAAAATTTTATTCTAAAGTGTACTTTATAATTCTGTTTCTTCCACTTTCAAATCTAATACCTAATGAACATTTTCAAATTTAATTGAATTTAATTCTTCATTATAACGTTTTGGGAAAAAATCAGCGCTTTTTTCCTTGTATGTGTTTAATAATAAATGTTCTTTTCTTAGATAATATAGACAGATAGATAGTCTCATTTGAATCAGTTCAGCCGCATTACTCGTAAAAAAATTTGACTATATTTAAATTTTGTGTAAATAAAACATAATGGTACAATGTTATAAATAACCTACCGTAATTAAATCTTTGATGTCCATTAAATTGAATGGGAAAAAAGATACTCTCATGATCCACGTTGAACCATCAACAAGAAAGTGTTTGTGACGTTCGTCGATGAGTCCCACACACATCGAGTGACGCACTATTTTGTCTAATAGGATAAAACATATGCGTTGTCGTAGGGCGTAACTCGGAGGGAAGTTTCTATTTTCTATTATATATATCTGTACAATTGTACATGTAAACTCGACAAATAAAGTGTTTTATCACCGTAAAATTGAACATTCTTTGTATGTTGTAGAATGACAAGGTCTATTTTCCTTTGAAAATTCAGTGACGATTTCTATTGCTATATTTATTGGCGATGACAAATTATGTCAATCAGTAATCAATACCTATTTCAAATCTAAGACTTAACGAATTTTGAAATGAATGTAATTTGTAATCGAAACTGATAAAGCATTTTTCTTGTCTGCTTTACCATATTATAAAACAAATTCGCTGTACGCCTCTGTAAGTATCTCCACTAACTTTTTTCCAAACCATCCAAAGGATTCTCACTAATAGAAAGAGCGATAAAGGAAGAAGGCTTCTATATACTCGTAGTTATATAATTAGCAAAACGCTTAATGGCCTGTATATTTCTGAGTTATGTAGGTATCTATTTTTATTAAGAAAAAATGTATCGACGAGTGTGTGATTTGCCAAAACATTACTTACTCATAAAACACAGTAAAGTAAGGAAGGGCAGTTAGTTTCAACCATCATGTCAAACTTCAGACATTTTAAACTTTTAAAGTATTTTCTTTTCCCATAAACTCTCTTAAACATTTCCTCCCGACCATATGAGGTGTTCCTGTACCATATAAAAATGTGTAACTAATACCTTCGTATGTTGTTGAACCGCTAATGCGGCTCATTTCCGCATGATTGCACCTTTCATAACGTCCGACGCAGGCGCACCTTACCACAAACTACATAGATCGAGTGTAAGGCGTAGTTTATAACACATTGGGTCGTGATTTTCACATTATTATTTTTTTATGTGAAAATGTAACGGTCATGTTGATCTATACACCCGTAATGGATCAATACTCAAAATACTCAAAAGAGTAGGTACTTAAATACTCAAATAGTTTTCTGAATCATTCTGATTTCCTGAAAAAAATCTTCTTTGCGAATTAAGTTGAGAAGATTGAACTAAGATTTTATTCGAAGTTGACTTGATGGTATAGATATACTTAGCCAGACAGAATATCATTTTAGCAGAATGTCTAATTAGCAGAACTCCTGATACTCCTGATTGAAATCTAATAAGCATCGTCTAAAACTAAATGTTCTCTTCAACATTATCGTTTAATTGTCTAAAATAGTCTAAATTACACTTAGGCACATAATAAAATTTAGATCATAATATATTTTTTATGGTTTAGATTAGAAATAAAATAAAATGCTGTTATTTCACTGTAATATCTAAGTGTATGTTGCATAATATCGAGAACGGTCTTCTGTCAGGTGATATTTATTGTTATCCGAATGGCTAGCTCGCCAAGTTGACAGCTGAACATGGTGTGTCCGACCAATACTGAAATACATCCTAGACTATGAAATTATCCTACTACTTCTGTGATCATGACCCTTACAAAATGGGTTGGTCTCAAACGGTCTAGAACGCAATTTGACTAGTTGTAGTTTTGTCTACATCGCAATATGACTACTAGGTAAAATACCTAATTCTTATATTGACTACAACTCAAAACGTCTAGTTAGTATATTTCCTAAATAGTATAACGACTTAAACGCAAAATGCCCGGACAGGTAACTGCAATATAATCTTAAGAGGTTTGATGTAAGTACTTTTATTATTACAGGCCTTTATCAGTTTCACTAAAAGAAAGTATTCGAGTTGGTATTGTCATCATTGACAGTTGTATTAATATTTAGGGTGTAGCCATAAACTAAATCTTTCAGAAAGGTATATACGTTTTGTTGTTCGTCTGTTTGTCTGTCTGTCTGTAACAGTATGTCAGCATTAATAAGCAGACACATTTTATAGACACATCCGTCCGTACTAATATTATAAATGCGAAAGTTTGTATGGACGTATGGATGTTTGTAACTCTTTCACGCAAAAACTACTGAACCGATCACCACGAAATTTTGCATACACGTTGTCTGGGACACCAGAAAGGACATAGGGTACCTTTCATCCAGAAAAAAAGTACTGCTCCCGAGGGATTATCTAAAATTAAGGAAACTAACTCCTGGCTAAGTATAATAGCAATAACGATGTCAGGCGATATACAATGATATTATAATATAAAACGATTGCTTTTTCAACGCGGACGAAGTCGCGGGGACCAGCTAGTAATATATATATTTAAGATAACACATGCATTTTTAATTATAGCTTAAGACTTAAAATAATTCATATATGTATGCTTATATTCCATCCCCCATTTCACTACACAAGAGAATGATTGCCAGAGTATATAGTACCTATTCTATATTCAGGTTATAAATAAACTATCTATGTGCCAATTTGTGTGATGAGTCGAATATATTCTGTTTGCGATTGTACATGCAAAAACAAAACACAAAAGTAGGCAAAATGCGTCTTTGCCATTTTGTATTATGCGTTTTAGTCGCTATTAGTTTTAGACATATTTCGCGGTAGTCATATTGCGATGTAGGCAAAACTACAACTAGTTAAATTGCGTTCTAGACCGTTTGAGACCAACTCTACAAAATTACTAGTCACTAGTGCCCTCTGTGTTTTATTATTATTATTATTTTTTTTTTGAAGGTTTTTGATTCAACAGAGAGTCGGCAGTGTTGTACACATAGCCTTATGTTGGTATGGTATGATGTTAACCAGAAAGACTAGATTATAAATTGTAGCACTCCCCGGCAGTTTTATCACACGGGTTCGCCACAAATTATCATTTTAATTTATCTTAACTTGTACAATTTGGCTCTTGCGAAGTAAACTAATTGGTTGATACCTAGATTAGGTACTAAAAGTTTTGTAACAAATTTTGCAGATTATGTAAATGTGCTTACAAACGACCATTTCAAATGGATACGGTAGCCAACCGACGAACATACTTAAAGCCTAAGAAAATTCACTTCTATATGTATATAGAAGATGTACAAAATAAAGAATGTCTTATAAAGAAAAATATAGCTCTGGTTTATTTACTACCCAGCATTGATGCTATCTACATATGTATTTATATGTAGGTGTACACAATTTCTTAGATTTACGTATATATATATATATATATATAGAGCTTTTATTTATGATAAAAAGTCCGCTGACACCTCAGAATATAAAAATTTTATATTCCAGTCGAAATAATTAAATACCTATAGCTCGAAAATTTTCCGAACTTATTCAGTTTTAGGTAAAATTTGGAGGGAATATCTGGCGTGGAATAATAACTTCAAAAATATCATTGTACAGTTTCTATAGCAATCTATACTTCTATGCTAATATTATATAGAGAAAAGATTTGTATGTTAGTAATGAATAAACTCATAAAATAGTGGACCGATTGTAAAAATTCTTTCAAATACACAAAGTAAAATATTTTATAAGTTACGCGGACAAGGTCGCGTGCAACAGCTATAACATGTAAAATTGTAACAAGAATATCAAAAACGCATTAGATTCAATTAGAACGAACATTTATTAAATTATGACTTTTTATAATCACTTAATTGTTTAATTCTCCATCGTTTGATCCGTGAAACGAAACGGGTAATTGGATCAGGGTCGAGGTAACTGTCATCGAAGCGAAAAACCAACATTTATGTCCGTTGCAATGAATGAGCGAACGTAACACAGAGCAGAGTGGGTAACGGAACGTCTTCTCTCACGGATACGAACTCGGAACAGAAACAGGGATTGTGACTGATTTACATTTCGCCTGCACATTTTGCACATTAAATTTTATTGCTCCCACGTCGAACCCGATTAGATGTACAGATAAAGCCTTATTCGCTGTCTCCGTTGAATCTGGTCGCCTTTTTTAAACTTAGACGCGCTAAAACCCGTCTTAAGCGAGTCATTCGCAGCAAAAACATTCAGTGACAAGACGCGATATAGAATATACCTTTTTTTTTTATTTTTTATTTTTTTATAAGAGATGGGTTAGCTCTTGACCAACAACCAGCCATGTGGCAAGGATGAGGCCTGAGATGGAGCGAGCTCACCCAGAAGATGCCTATTCACTCGAACCTTGAAAAGATTAGGGACCTTTTCCTATTTTTCTTTATATCTCTTATCTATATATATTATATAAAAATTACGTGTCACGTGTTTGAGGCCGATAAACTCCTAAACTATTATTATTAATGTCAAAACATTAATTTAGCATTTATAACATTAGTAACAACGCTTTGGGTAAAAGCGTTTAATATACCTACATGTTATCCAATATTTTATTTACCAAAAGCCGCTTTTACATTTGAACCGAATGACGAATATTATTATATAATTGTTATTAAATTATTAGGATTTTTGTTGTGAAAGCATCAATAAAATTCCATTAGGTATATCATTAGTTCTTTGGCGACGAATTTGGTACAGTCTCCAAAATGTTACAAACTAATTAAATATATAAAAGTATATAATTTAGAGTTTAGACATTATATTGAACGCTATTTATTCTGTTAAGTCAATACTGTAGACAGAAGTCTACAGAGACAGAGTACTTACCTACTACTTTTTCTTAAAGTTACATTGAAAATCTCGTTTAGAATTTACAATTAGTTTTCTCGTGCCATTCACCGTATATTTCCTAATGAAGTATGATGCAGCGGCGTCAGATGACTGCATCGTGTGTAATGCAATTTTTTACATGAATACCGTACGTCTATAAGATTGCGGTGCGGTCACAATGATTCTTAAGCGCCAGCGGACGTAAAAATTAAAAAAAGAAACCTTAACCTTTTTAATCGTAAATGAACAAAATTATTTCAATTCATTTGTAAAGCTAATTTGCTAATACCATAGTTTGAATTGTACATATAATATGTGCTAGCAATTCCGATCACAGATGTCAATTTATAACAACGAATATATCGGACAAGTTACACCTCTTGTTTGAGTAAAACAACAATATATTGATAATTTGAATCTGTGATATTTCAAAGTAAATGGCGTTAATGTGCTCAAATGAAATTATTATGAGAACTCTTATTTAGCCGGTGGTAATATTATTTGTAACCTGTCAGATAGTTTCCTTTAAATATAATCAATTGTCATTTAAAAATTCAAGTTGTGTTATTTGTTGTGTACATGGTAAGAAATTAACTGGCTTGCCACAATAGATTATGACTTAATTCATTGTGTTTGTAAGACTTTTTAAGACGCGTCTTAAAACAACCCTTTTAATGAGCCACAGCGAGACTTCACTTTAATTCTACGCCGCCGTCAATGGGGCCACACCTTAATTTAGAAATGTACCACTTCCGTCATGTCGACCGGTTTAATTGGCGAGCGCGCGTGTGTGTGTCACAAAAAGTATTAAGAGAAAGAAAACTGTGGTCGAAGAAGAAGAAAAAGAGCTGCTTTCATCGTAATATTGTATACATAAACATGTAGGTGTGTATAATATCTATATATGTATATGCATATATAGATAGCAATATACCTAACTTAAGTCACATTAGTACACACACATATATATATATATATATTGCCATAGCAATTTTCGTAAGCGGATCCCATCAAGTAAGCTTTATTTAATTTTGATCATTCTTTGAACTTATCAATATAATAATAAAGTGATAGATAACGTATTCAAAATACAAATTAGAGAAAAAACCTTCACGGAAAAGTTTTCTCCATTTTTTTTATCGTCATTACATAGATGCCGGATATATGTACACCTATCTAACAATGGGGATATGATATACATGTTTGCATTGTAGGACTATTCACAGGTATAATATTTAATGCGCCTTTTTGATATTCTATTGTAATAGTTTAAAAAATAATATTTCTAATACAAATTGTCACGCGATTATTAATGTCTCGGTCTAATAGCGAATAACTCGATCACTCACATTGCATGTGTGCAAAAAATTCAATATTTCTGAATTGTTGAAGCTCTCTTGAAATTCTCATTCGTGTTATTTTCCATGAGAATTTTTTTTACTGTTGCGTTTGCACAAGGGATGTTTCTTTCTATATTTGCATTTTTACATATTTTGTTTCAAGGAAACATTAACTGGAGTGCTCTTTATAGACTTCAGTTAAAACAATCTATTATTGCCCGTCGATTTGAAATTTTCTATTAACGCTCGTTCGCTAATGAAAATGTAATTACGAGGGCCTTGAACTTACTGAACACATTTTGCTTTGACATAATCAATCACTGCGACATATTGCTAGTTTTTCTTGCGTCATAATGCGCTATTTATTCTTAATGCTGCATTAATAAATCTACCTACACTAAAGAGGTTGCTGAACATTAACGTGTCATTAAAGCATAAATCACAATGTCGTAATTAAGTTTTTTTTTAATCATAAAAGAAGTCTGACTTTCTTCAGAATGGATTTAGTCATTTTAGGCGTTAATTTTTTTTTTTATACATAAGGCAGCGCTTGGCCGCGATCTCACTTGATGTTAGGTGCAGTCATTAAGGGTACCCAGTCCGGGTACGGTTGTGACAATTTGAAAATAAAATATAATAACTTATCTCAAATAACTCATCACAAATTTATTATCGATATTATTATGTTGACAGATAACAATATTCCCTTGCTATATTAATTAACATTGTTATTAATATTATTTACAGGAAGAGCTGGAGACGCTGCGGACGAAGCTGGAGAAAGTTGAAAATGAACGAACACACTTCAAAAATGAAACAGAGAGGCTTGATTCTAAGGTATGTTCATGCTTTAATTTTCATTCTAAGTTTTTCGGATTACATTAAGGTAGTAAACTTAATGCACATTGCATTTTTGCAACATCAAAAAGACTTCTGCTGGTTCGTTATCACGTCGTGTAACTCAACGCTGAAGTATGAAATAGATATAAGTGATGGGAAGAGAACAGCTCTAGAGGGGTCTGATTTTGAACATAGTATATTATACTCATCAGAATTTATAAGAAAACTTAAACTTAACTTAACTTGACTTAACTTCCTAAAACATATTATCGTAAAGAAAACATTTTTTAATTACCGCGATTTTACTTTTAGATAATTACAACATATATCTTTTAGATATAATGCTGTTATAATCTAAACTAATACAATTAAAATAAAATCTTATTTAATTAAATTATTCTAAAATATTACACTTGAAAATATTCCATTAAAAAATATTTTTAAAGATTTAACATTATAAATAATGAGAATATTTATTTATTATACAAGGCCTCCAACGAGGCAGGCATCAAACTAGATCACAGTGTTCAAAATAATTAGCATTTGGCGGGAAGCTCAACATGCACCAGTAAAAGCTCCAAGCAACATCCAATGTACTAAACTTAAATTTAAACTAATCTAAACTAATAAAATCTACTAAATGAAAATAAAAAATATAATTGAAATATATATAGTAAGCAATTAAAAATTGAATATATTTTATCGTGTAATATTTTGTGTTTTCCTGCTAAACTTATTTTGTGCAAAATTCTTGTAGTACATAAACAACAGAAGTCAAACAGCAAAATATATGTGAGATTTCTGAACACAAGTAACAACTCATTGTTACTTATTATATAATATCTCGGAAAGTCTACTTCCGTTACATTACATCAGAGATGCCCACTGATGCGGTGTTGTAGATTGGGTCTTCCTTAATAATTATTTGTAAATAATGGTGCCAGGTTTCCTCTGTTCAAAAGTGGATATCCACTGTGTTCGCTTGGTACTCCACGCTTACAAACATACAACTTGTTCTCCAGTTTCTAGTAGACCCACGTGAGTAATTAGCATAATAGTAGGTACTAGAATTAGCATGATGTATATGTCGTAGGTCGATCGTTAAACTGGGCCGATCGAGATCTGCCTGGGCAGATCATGATGTGGCAGCATTTCTTGATTTTGTCGATTATTTCATGATGTTCCCAGTATAAAGTTAGGCAGATCAGATCTTATAAAACCTCCATTATAACCTCCAAAAGCAAACGCTGAAACGCTGAAAGAAAAATGAAATATCTATTTATGTAGCGTTAAGCGTTCAAAATTACAATATAACCGTAGCTAAACCGCGAGTAATAAATTCGTTTATAAATCAATTGTTCTCGCGCGGATGGATCCTTATCTCCGCGGAATCGTGGTGAATCGGTAGCCGCGAACAATGGAAACAATACCTTATCTAATTACCTCCCGCTGACGTCCGAGAGCGGAGTGCGTTTGCAAGGAACGCTCCGCCTACTGCATTATTAACGCCGCTTCTAGCTCTCCTTGAACACGGATTTATACCTGCCACCTTATGACACTTAGTGTCTATGAAACCTTTGCGCGATTCAGTGCGGACAGTAAAAAAAAAAAAAAAAAAGAAGAGCCAGTACTTAATTGAAAAACATAGTAATCAAAAAGTGTTTAAATTGCATTATGACCAATGGTAATCGTATGTTATTTGATATAAATGAAAATGTACAAGTGAGATAAGATGTATTCAATAAACTGTCCAATTAGTTAAGATGATAATAATGCGTGTAAGTATTAAAAAAATTTTTTTTTTTTAATTACATACATAATACTAAAACACAAAACAAATGGTTTTATTATAGTTAAATCATAAACAAAAAATGTTCGTTTAATTTAATCTTTCCAAACTCAATAATAGTAATGTTTATAAATGTTACTAGTGACCCGCTCCCGGCTTCGCCCGGTTCAAAATAAAAATTATCCTATCTTTTAAGTTGGACCAAATTACACATAGTTACGAAGTTTTATCAAAATCGGTTCAGTAGGTAGTTTAGGAGTTCATCGTTTCTTTTTGGCTAACTGTGATTTTTTTTAAATTTATTTTTCATGCTTTTAACCTTCCTAACTCTGTTAATTTTACCAGAAAAAATTATATAGACATTTCTATGTAAAACTAATATCTCTACAATATATTTCCGATATTTCTTTTTGTAACTCTCGCAAAAAAATTGTATAATTTGAGGATTTTTTAAAATAATTTTTTCCACCCTTCTACAAGTTGGATTCGACAATTTCTTTCAACGATCGATATTCTAAAAACTTATATCAAAGATTCCCCTAAGGATATCAAATTTAGATTTGTTAATAAATTTTACTGGACTACAAAAAGTAGTTCGTACATGTCCAGTGTCCACTTTATTTGACACTCGATCCAAATTTGGTAGGCATTTAAAATTTGTCATTTTACACAGAAGGTTTAGTTTAGGCCACTCATCGCAGTAATTAGTGTGAGTCACTTAACGTTTAAGGTGATGTTTTATTTGTTTGCATGGCTTAGTTTGGTTAAGTTACTGGCAAGATACAAGTCTTCGGACGACCCTTATAAAGAAATGATACATAAGCTAATTACCTAGTTACTCGTAGCTAGATGTGGATAGTTATAATGTGATAATTTCCTTCAATGGATGCGTCATCGTGTCAACAGGCGCCTTCTGAAAACGTGAAAAGTTTTTGGTTAATCAATTCGCACGTGGCTGACCTAGAGAATACAATGTAACAAGAAAATATATTTAGTTCCTTGACCGAGACGAAAATACGCGTAAGCTTCTTACATAATGTAGAAGAATGGCGAGAACATTTTCAACAGTTTGTACACAGGGTTGCCAACTTGAAATTCAGGAAAAAGAAACACCGATATTATACCGGATTTCTCTTTTAGCCTCAAAAACTAAATAAATTCATTTGTTTGCATATTTCTTATTGACATGAATTCGTCGATAGTGTAATCTAATTTACTACTGATTACTATTTTTTCGACTGCTGAATAAGTAATATGAAGTTTTACAATCAATATTGTATAGTTTTTGTTATTTTAGAGGTAAGGACTAAAGTTACCTCTCGCTCTGACTCCACTTTAATGGGTATGATCTAAAACCAATGTCAAGTGGAAGTTGCGCGACTTTATTGCAAAATATTGTTTTTTTTTTTTTACTTACATATAACTTAATTTGGTTTTATTATATACTAGCTGCTGCCCGCGACTTCGTCCGCGTAACTTTATAAATTATATATTGAAACCTTCCTCGAGAACCACTCTATCCATTGGTGAAAACAGCATGAAAATCGGTGCAGTATTTTTTGAGTTTATCTCGAACAGACAGACAGACGCGGCGGAGGACTTTCTTTTTTCTTTTTCTTTCTTTTTTCTTTTTCTTTTTTTGTAAGGATTTAAACCTTCCGTGAAATTTTTTATCTATGTAATGGTGTAAACCGAACCAAAATCCGTTCTGGCATGCTTTAGGTGGTTAGCGGATTGCGACTTCAATTTATACTATTTAAGTATCACAAAACTAAAAGTAGGGGTGTCGTCAGTTAACAATTACATATCAATGTTTTCTTGAGCTTCCGGCGTTTTATTCTCGTGATTTGGCAACCCTAATTTGGTGCGTGCGTGATTCACCCAACGATGAACGACGTCGACAGTCCGCTCCGTCTGTCGTCTTCTCGCACTTGCACGAGAACTTTCTATGTTAATGAGCTTTTTTTCCTATGAATTGAAAACGTAAATATTGCGCGTTGATTGATTACCTTCTTGTCTTGCAGTAGTAAAACGTAATTATTAATCTCCGCTTCACTGATTCCTGTTTATTCTCTTACTTACACAACATTGAAAAGAGGATTTCTTTTCAAGATTCATAAAGCAATGAATTGGTCTAGTCTGCTTTTTATAACATGAATCGTACCCCTTATCGTTGTCGTTTTAAGGTCGCTTCGTATGAAATAAATGTTCTTCACCAACTAATCTTTAATAAGGTAGAACCGTATAAAATATTAATAATATACTCGTATTTATAGCTTCAAAAAAGAATACAAGAATTCTTGCACTTGCGAGGACGATATGTTTCAATAGCGTAGGACCAAATTTATGTGATATGCAATGCAATGTTAATATTTTACAATTACTGTGCTGATCGGATTGCAGGTTCTATGAGGAAGAATCAGAAATCTCATATAGGTGCTCTTTTACTTAAATATTAAATATAGTTTCTTTTTTTTTTTTCATTCATTTACTTTCGAATTTAGCTGCTCAAGGTGAGTTTCCTGACGTTTCTTTTATTAAAAATTGACAAATTCAGGTTTTAGAAAAATTCGATACCGTATATAATTTTAGAAAATGATCGTTTGTTACTGGTACGTAAACTTACTTTTTGTCAAAACTTTTTTACTAAGTACTGCAAACAAATTTAAAAGCTCTATATATTCCTCAACTACATACTGGAGCCGAGTATTATTAAATAGAACATCCAAATTAACTTTTATTAATAGTCTATGACAAAGATCCGCTTGACACAATTTTTCTAATATTTTTCAGTTTTCTTAACATGTGTTCGCGTGTCTATCATCCAGCAACGCTCCAGAAACTCGTACGTCGGCAATCTAATTTCAGTGATTTACTAATGTCTTATGTTAGTGAATTATAGTTTCTATTTTCGAACGCTTTGTTGTTAAATATCTATTGTGTTAATCTGTCATTTAAGAGGAACAGAGTAGAATCAGTTCGGTAGTCTCTTGAAAGCTGCATTTTGTGAATGCACATGCGGTTACTAAATTAGGACATGAGCATTAGAAATATACGAGTCTCACAATGGTCTGTAACTACTGAAGATTTTCTAGATTTGATATCTTCTGGAGTTGTTAAGGTAAACACGGCACAGTAATATTTATAAGATTTATAATTACTAGCCGGTGTCCGCGACTTCGTCCGCTTTAATATTAGGTATATATAATGCTTGACCTCTTGTTGCTGTAAAAAATTTGGCCAGGTTTTAGTTTTTTATTTTATTTTAGATGATCCCTTGCGGACTATACTTTTTTTGGTTTAGGTACAATTTCATGATGATCGGTTACTTTCATATTTATAAGTATGGAAGTATTAGATAAACAAGAATTCGTATATAAATAAATATTTACACAAATGGAACATTTATTTATTTACCCACTGACCGAAATTTAGTTAATTTAAAAAAAAAACATGTTTACAAATATCTCTGTTATTATATTCGGTTAGTCTCGTGAGTGCGTAAATGCAAACAGATAACGATGCAAAAACATTCATTTTCGGACATAAACATCGTTATTTTAAAACGCTAATGTTAGACTCTAGCACGAAAAATGTTTAAAATTGGCGTATTTACCGAACTTCTTTCTGTTTACAATGTTTACCAATTAATACGTTTTGTAGTTCAAGTTGCGGCTTCTGCAGTATCTTCCTTAAACTACAACTTTTCAGTTTTACCAACCAGAGATGGACTGTTAGTACCAACTACCGTATCCATATTGTTAAATAATATGTGGGCCCTAATTCTCTAACACCATTTCGCGATTCTTTACTTCGAAACCGCTAATCTACTAATCGATAATCTTCGTAAATTGTTACGATATCTACTAGATTCTGCTAAAAAGTTATTCATATATATACATAAGTCTTACATATAAATAAAAATAAAAAAGCCTTTTATTTCTTGCGAAAGTTATATACATGTGACTATTACTAAATCTTATGTTATAAAGTAGATGAGTTAAAAATTTTCTACAAGAACCCCTCCGTAGGTAAAGCCCTCCTCCAAAGAAAACCAATTGTTTTTATCTTGGGCTGCTTGCATCCAATATGGGCCAGCCGTTTCGACTATATCGTCTTCCCATCTCTTGTACGGTCTTCCTCTGTAGCGTTTCCCTTTTGGGCCTTTCCACGATGTCACTCTTATGGTCCATCGCTCGTCTGACAATCGCGCTACATGTCCCGCCCATTTCCACTTTAGTTTCTGGGCATAATTAAGAGCATCCGTGGCTTTTGACATGTTTCTTATTTTGGTGTGTCTTATTTTTTGAATTTTCTTTATTTTTAACATACTGCGTTCTAGTCCCCGTTGGCATGTTGTAATTTTTTTCCTTTATTTTTGAGGTATACTTCCATGTTTGACACGCATATGTCAAACACGGCAAGAGACATGTGTTCATTACTCTAGTTTTAGTTTTAACTGGAATGTTGCTTTTAAAAATCTCCTTTAAGCTCCAATACTTATTCCACGTATGTTGTATTCTTCGTTCTATTTCTGATTCATTATTTTTTCTGTCAAAGCTGATTTGTTTACCTAAGTATACGTATTTTTCTGTGTAGTTCAGTAGTTCATTGTCAACCGATATTGGCTTTTCTGTGCTGTTAGTCATTGTCATAGTTTTCGTGAGGTTCATTTCTAGACCTACTTCCTTGCTAGCCAAATTCAGTGATTGGATCATGGATTGCAGTTGCTTGCTCGATTCCGATAGAAGCACCAAGTCATCTGCAAAACGGAGATGGCTCAGGTATTTCCCGTCGATGTTAAGACCTATGCCCTTCCAATCCAACTTTCTTATTATCGACTCCAGTATAGCAATGAATATTTTAGGGGAAATAGGGTCACCTTGTCTTACACCCCTTTGAATGGGGAATCTTGGGCCTATTTTCTCCAATTTGACTCTACCTGTGTTATTACTGTAGATATTTTTGATTACCTGTATGTACTCATCTTCCACACCTTGATCTTTTAGTGTCTTCCATATACTTGAATGTGATACAGTATCGAAGGCTTTTTTGTAATCTATGTACCCTATGTATAGAGCTCTCTGCCTTTCTTGATATTTTTCAATCAGCAATTCCAGGGTATGAATATGGTCAATTGTCGAAAAACTTTTCCTAAATCCCGCTTGTTCTATGGGTTGTACAGCTTCTAAGGTGGAACTTATTCTTTGGTTTATAAGAGATGAGAATAGCTTATATATACATGGCAACAAGCTTATTGGTCTGTAATTTGTGATATCACATGGGTCTCCTTTTTTATAAATCAGAATTATATTTGACTCTGACCATTGTGTCGGTGTTTTAGAAGTTTCCAATATGCGATTGAAAAGATTAGTCAACGGTAGAGCCAGTAATGTATGAGCCGTCTTTATGGCTTCATTTGTTATGTTGTCTGAACCTGGACTTTTATCCATTTTTAGTCTCTTTATTGCTTCGACAACCTCCTTTACGACAAATGGTGTTCCCATTTCTTTTACATTTACATCCTTAGAGAACGTGTAGCTATGGTCGATTTTCTCATATTTTTGGGCGCTATAGAGTCTTTTATAAAACTCTGTTGCTATATTTATAACATCGCTACGACCATTCAATGTTCTTCCAGCGCTATTTAGTCCGTCGATCCATGTCTTGTGTGTTCGTAATTCCTTGAAAGCTTTTTTAGAGCTGCCTGCTTGTATCAGATGTTACTCAATAGTGCTGGACCTGTACCTTCTATAGTCGTTCTTTATGCGTTTACTTATTAGCTTGTATAGCGCTGCAGTTTCGTTTTTCATCGCCCTTGTTTTGTTTTTCGTTTTTTGCAGTATGCGTCTCCTCTTCATTAGTGCTAGAGTGCTTTCTGATAAAATTTTATGACTTGTTTGTATTTTTATTAGATATGCAAGCATTCTGATGACTATAAGTGATAGCTTTTAATATCTTGTCGTAGTATGTTTGTACTGAGGTGTTTTCTTGTAAGTCGTGTAAAACTGGTAAGTGAGATGTGATGCCCTCTTTGTATTTATTTATTTCTTCCTCGCTCTTCAATGTTAATTTTTGGTTGTTATTAAATCTAGTTCTATTCTTTTTTAGTTTGGTTAGTGTTATTGTTGCCCTAACTGGTCTGTGATCTGAAGAAAAATTAATGTTTAATACATCGATATTTTGTACCATACCAGGTTTGTTTCCCATAATATAATCGATTTCGTTTTTATATTCTCCGTTTGGAGAACGCCATGTCCATTTGCGGTTCGGTTTCTTTTTAAAGTAAGTATTAAAAATAGAGATTTTATTTTCGAGAGCGAAGTCAATCAGAAGGCCTCTTTGATTTCTTTCCCCATAACCGTTTAATTTCATTATTAAATATTCATCCGCTCTTGGATGGCCTATTTTTGCATTTAGGTCGCCCATAATTATATTAATTATATCGCCCATAAGTCTTACATATATATAAATGCAATGATAAGACTAGGATAAGACATTGGCAATGTCACAATCGTGAAATCATAATTTGCCATACAGAATCAGGGCCCTGGTAAGTATAATGTTCACATTAAACGTGATAATGTAAATCAGTAGGTGCTAAGCCCACCCTCTTGTGTATTTCCCGTTTCACTTAATCCCGCCACCTCTGTGTCAGTCATTATGAGTTTAACCAAATGTAAGCTTACTCCTAAGCCGACCAACATTCCCTTCTCCCGATTGTACAGAGCGGCTTTCGCAATGAAATCAACATATTCATACATTCTTATCTTGATTCGTCGCCAGGTGTTAGTTTTCGCTTTCGTTCGAATGATCTGTTTTTCGATCTCTGCTGTCTGCCGCCCTATTGTAGTGTAAATAATAAGCGTGTTTAAAGGAAAGTGAAAATCATAAGCTCGTGTCATGTCAGTTGAAAATGTTGCGTTACTGACGGTTTTTCTCTTATAACTATAATACTCCTTAATGGGAGATGAGAGCGTGCGAATTTCAATTGCTCTCCCATCTTTGTCTTGATTCTTGACTTTTATGTAGACAAGCTCGAGGCTTGTCTGTGGTTTTACTTTTATTCGTTTTTTTTTCTGCATCAAAACGTAACTTGTCTATTATAAAATAGTTATTAATTAGCAGTTTGTTGATTACTCCCGTTCAATGTTTTTGTGATACTATCTATAGCTTCACTTTCAATTAGTATTACTTTGTTTTTAATTATTTTTAAAGTGGCATCATTTGATTTATAAATTTACTCGTATTCATCAGCATCTGTAGCGGCTGCTATTTTCATTCCTCTCGTGTCTATGAAGAGTTATGAACCTGTTTTCTGATTGGGTTGGTATTATTTGATCCGATAGTTTATTCCAAAAAAGGGAGTGTACCTACGCTAACCCATCTTTATTAACTAAAATATAACTCTAATTTATTTATCATGAAACATTATGTATCGATTTTACAAAAGTAAATGGTCGTCAGACAGGCTGACGGTGCATTTGATCCCATAGGTGGCTATCGTCGCCTATTCACGAAAACCGTCAAGGTGCTGCCAGTGCGCTGCCGATCACGAGTAAGGATAAGGTATCTAAACTATCTAAAAAACGATTCAATAATACTGCAATAACTCCATCCACCAGTATTGTGTATTAGAGGAACGCGACACCGATTCAAACCTGCAGCGAAACTGCTTGGATTTGACAACGGAGCCGCTATTTCAAACAAAACTGCAAATTTTTTTCACCTTTATTCATTTATTACATATATACTGTACATAGATAAACTTTATACCTTCTTTTATACACTTTAGATATTAGTTTGTAAATATTGTAAAATTCTTTTCGTCATTTGACTTCAGATAATAAACAAGTAGGTACTCAACAATAAGAATAATAACAATAATTAAAACTTGGTTAATGATAACGTTATAACACTTAATTGCCTTTGTGCTATTTATAAAAGTGTGCCAACACATCCAGAGTTGACCTGTTATTACATTTTCTATGTCTCAATCAGGGTTTGCGCAAGTAATAAAACTATATATGCATTTAATTTGGATTGCTATTATACAATAAATGTTAACAAGTGAATGCGTTAGTTACGAATCGAGATGCAGTGCATCAAGTGGAACGCATTGGCAGACGTCGGGGGCTAGTTATTTATTTCTTATTGGAGCATCGGAGCTGTTTAGACGTCCAGATGGGTGCAGTTAACTGGGATTAAAGCTCGTCTTAATGTTGAAATCATGTTGAGAGCGTTCTTTATTGTGGATATTACTCCCGATAGCTGCCACAGAAATCAGAATTTGGATACTGCAATGATTGGATGAATCCCAAATGACATTTTTCTGGAGTTGCTTCTTAACAGTATAGGTTCTAAATCTATATAGGAAAATATCTTAACTCACAGAGCATATATCACGCACTTTTAAATTCAATACTTATTATATATTTTTTAGTAGCTATTTTGATTAAATTGTATCAAAAAATTCAGCGAATTGCAAGTCATTTTCTTTGTTTCTGTTTTAAATACACAAAATGACGTTATGCGATCCGTAGAAACAAGAACATTGGTGAGTTAGAATTAGTCCAGAACTCTAGACTAACTTTCAGTTAGCTATTATTTCACAAGATGTAGGTCATGACTAAACTGAAACGACTTGTTTCATATAATTTACTAGAATTTACTGTTTTATTTCTAGTTTATTTGTTTATATTATTTGAAAAACTAATTTAGTCTAAACATTTCGGACACGACCAAAACGTTTCATATTTCTTGCAGTTGTTTATTCTGTCACTTCTGTCGTCCTATCACCGATTACATTTTTAATGAATTTTCAAATTCGGGTTAACATGATAGATGAACTATTTTGAATGTATGTTATGTGAAATTGTGACGCACAGGCAATAGCGGGTCAGAACGCAGTTGTGTTGTCGATCAGATCGTTAATAGAGGAAATATAATGAAGGTTGTTGAGCAAGAAGAGGACATCTCGCATTTCTTACTCTTTCACCGTTAAAAAAATGTTACGTCTTCTGTAAGATGTATTATTACTGCCAACGCGTGTTTGTGAGACGCGGAATGCCCCACATTTCAAATTAAATATATTTACATTGCAAATTTTTAGCAACACGTTCTTATTTTTATGAATAAAAAAAAATTCAGAAGCATGCTGACAGTTTTACTTCATTGATGCAATAAAGACTCAGTATTGAGAGAACCATTCTCTAAGATCTTCAGTCAATATATTTTCCATTTCTCGGATCTCCCTTTCCCTTTAAATATAGCATCCTCCTTTATCATTGGTCCTTTAAGATAATTATGTCTATTATACTGGAACTTCCTTTCCTTCATTAAGCTATATATATTGGAAAAGATTTATATTGGTAAAATTTAAAATTAAATATAGCAACGTGTTATATCACAACAAACACAACACGGCCTTCACAGTGTCCGCTTCGTTGCTATTACGTCCGTTTTGCTATTACGCACGTGTCTTCTGGTGACGTGTTTTTATTAATGTTAGTAGTGTTTACAGATGCTTTCTTTTCAAAATTAATGTTTTTACCTTAAATCTAAAAAAAAAAATTAGTGTAGGTCTATGAAGTTTCTAAAAGAATAGATGTACCTATTATTGGAATCTTAGCGATCCTCGGGCTTCACACGAATGAAATGAAAATGAAAACTGCATTAAAATTTTTGCTTATTATAAATGTAAGTACGGGTCAGGCAAACATAATCGCGCTTCGCTCTATAATATTTGTCGAATAATCACCCTTCATGTAAAGGTCGTGATGCATATTAAACGTTTGAGAATAGTGCAACGGAAACTTCTAAATTTGAAGGTCTGATAGTGTCCGTCAGGCGTGCACTTCGACATCTACGTAAACTAAAATAGTCTAGCCGGTACCGCAGCCCGGCGACCGAGATATCCGACGCAGTGCGTCCGCGAAGCGCTCTCGCGCCGGTTCTATTTCAACCACGATGTCCCGACGCACCCCGCGTCGCTCGCGACAATAATACTGCACTGTATGACAGTGAAATGGCACTGGACTTTCACCGCGGGATTCATTTCCACTGCTTTACTATGAGCAAGAGAATCTAAACAAAAATGCCTCATCTTAACGGCGTTCTGTCGAATCCCACAAAGGATTCTGATCAACTCAAGATACTCATACCGGAAACTAGAATTTCGTCACCAAATTTAAACGGAACACTGTCGCCGACTTCTAATGGAGCCCTATCTCCAAATGTTTTGGATTCAACGCCAAAAAAACCACCCAAGGCACCGTTCGGTCGACCCATTTTACCAACAAAAAAGGCCAAGACACTGCCGATAAACTTTGACGAGAAAGTGCCTCCGAAAACTCCACCAACACTTACAAGTAGCAAGAAACGTCTAGTCACAACAACACCTTTGAAGGAAATTCACACAATCCCTTACAGCTCTACTCCGGAAAATGGGCAATCGTCAAATCATGTGTACAATAGAAGTCTGTCTTCTACTTCTGTTGAAACAGGTTCCATTGCAGATCTCGCTAAACGACATGGTCCTAACAGTAGTATACTAATCTCCAGATCACCAAGTCCGGCGTCTCATTACAGCAGCATCAGAAGTACCGCCAGTCATTATTCAACTTGTAGTAGCAATGGAACATATGTGCCTTTGTCCAGGTCGACCAGCATGACATCCACTATTTGTGGACGAACACCAACACCGCGGAGATTGTATCCACAAAGTTGCACCTATAGCAATGGCGTTGACATGAAAGAACTAAGGTCAAAGGAGCAGGCCCCTGTTGTTTTTGACGCTAATTTAACATTCGTTCTCGGTTGCAATAAACAACCAGTGCGGCAAAGGTTCAAACCTATAGCAGCTCATTTAGAAGAAGGCACATCTTCAAACTACCTAAGTAATAAAATCGATAATTTCCTTAAGCGAACTGATCATGTTATGGACGAATGGCGTAGGCTAGGGCACAAAGATGAGCCCGACTTGGAAATGTACTATGGTGGAAAGAAGAGAAAAATTGGAAGATCCAAATCTGCTACTAATATAATGATTAAGGGATTTACTATGTTCAGTAGAAACGGCAGCAGGGCAAGTAGCGTTTGCAGATCGACACGCGAAGTGTCCGAAGACCGAACGACTATATCCGAAATGGAGGAGGTTGGTTGTTTTGATAGACGATTTAACTCGTAACATATTACAAATGGGATCGAGTTGAGAAATATACTAACTAACTAACATGCCCCAATAAATTATTATAGTTTAGAGAGAGAACGCCAACGTGTGGCGCTTGTTACGATATCGGAACGCGATTATTGCGGATGGGCCACATGCCAAAACCTTTTTTCATTGTTGACATCTTTGTTACTGGTAAAAATTTACAAACGTCTCAAAAAAACTCTCCTGTCTGTCCAACGTTTTTTTGTTTCTCAGCACGAACGGAAGCTCAAGTGTTTTTTTTTTTGTTTTGTTGGCTATAATTAGTTGTGCATTTGAAATCAAAGGAAGTTGTATGGACGTTTGGCAAGCTATATAAATTCTAGTATTGCGAATCCATCATCGATCGGTTGTTATGCAGCGTCGTCGTCGTGATGGACCACCTACACTACACGGCGAGCGTGTTCCAATTTTAAAACCCGTCATATTATGGTTGAGTTATTGATACCTCGTTTGTATTTCATTCATAGATTACAAGCTAGCGTTGATTAACAAGGCGGCTACGGAACATCCAATTATTTGTAACACTCAATTGGTCTTGATGTATCGACTTCTATTGGTGGGATAATTAATGCTCTACTTCCTATAATTTTCATTGCACATGAACCGCAATTATGTAGAAATGTTTTGATTCTGGCTAATAATAGCCAGTATGTAAATCGTTTTCCTACACAGAGATAGATAGATACTCGATAGAGTACCTACTCGATTAGAACCGTCTAAGAGACATTGAGATATTGAGTAGGCATCTCTTAAAGTCCTTTCTTTTGACGCGGGCCTTTGATCCCAGACCCAACACATCGGCATCTTAACGCCTTTTGGGGGTCATAAAGTGATGATATAGCCTATAAACCTACCTTAAGAATTGGGCTATCAAATGGATTTTTTTTTTAAATTCAACCGATAGTTCCAGAGTTTAAAGCGTTCTACTAAAAAAAATAAAGCCTTCAGATTTATTATATTAGTATAGATTAAAATAAGGTAGGTACCAAATGATGCACAGCAACTATGGAATGTTAAATTTAAATCTTTTATTATATTACAACAAAATTATTTACCTAATAACAAGCTATCTTGTTGACAATAATACGTAATGACATTGAATGTATATAGCAGCTGCAGAGGTTTCTTGCCAGTTCCTTGCCGTAAAAACAGCTTTCATAGAGACGGCGGTAGATTAAAATTTTAAATTTGAAGATAACTGATAAAACTTTATATAGATAAATAAATATCACAAAAGCAAACAAATCGAAATAAATAAAAAAATACAGAAATTAAAATAAATTAAAATCGTAATAAAATTATCTTAGTACGAGGTTAGTTAGGTACGAAAAGTTTAATAAGTTTGAAATTGTTACAGCTGTCTGAAGTCGGCGGCGAACTCGCAGAGGAACGTGCTGCTGCGGCTCTGGCAACAGAGAGGGCTGATGCTGAAGCTGCCGAGAGGTTACGAGTGGAACGGGACAACAGAGATCTGCTCGCCAACAATCAAAGGCTGCAGCAGGTATATAAGATCCTTTATTTTATTCTCAAAACTAGCTCAACCAGGCCACGCTTCTATGCGGTGTGCGCGAAGAAAATTAGTCTTATTTCTCCTTATAACATCAGCTATCTGCCAGTGAAAGTCACGTCAAAATCGGTCATTCGGGTCAAAAGCAGTTACCAGAACGACCCTCTTGCAGAAGATCACCGTGAAATAATAATATTGTCTTTTGTGTTTTGGTGAGTAAGAAAAGTAATCCAGAGCCCATTTCCTTATCCCTTTCCAATGCTTAATTCCCTATCCTTAATCCCACTATGGTCGGTAGCTCACTCGCATCACTTGCAGATAACTGCATTCATTCCGATGGGCTATCACGACTTATACCTGATATCTCCACAGGCTTCGGAACGTCTCGAACTTGAATTGTTGCACTGGCGGTCCGCGGACAACGGTGGCGCTGATCCTTCGGACTCGGAAGGATCCGAAGCGGACGCGGCCGGCGTCAACGACAAATACAAGAGACGGTTTGAAAGCGCGCACAGGGAGCTCCAACTTCTGCGCGCACAACTGCGCAGACAACACGAAGATGATCTCGAACAGCTTGTCACTGTTAAGAAGCAACTCGAAAAGAAGGTCAGTGCCTACCTTTTAGTACTTACATGTTTTATACAGGTACTTGTGTTGAAAAAAAAAATTATATCGCCACTAAGAAATCTTTTATAACCTCACAAGGGTTGCATTCTAAAGAAGAATCAGGTTGTATTTTCATAAACATTCCTTTATGTATTCGCATCATACTAATCATCCATATTATTGCTTATATTTTAAATGCGAAAGTATCTCTCTTTGTCTAAACCGTTCAACTAATTTTGATACAATTTGGTATAAATGTAGAATAACAGCTAACTTTTTGAAGTTTGAACCCCCTGATATTTTTTTTTGTTTCATTTAAGTTTCATACCATAAGTAATGAATATGGTAAAAATAAATTTAAGTGCTCTTATGATTTTATTATTAAATGTTTAATTCACGATAAAACTAATAAAATATTTTATGAACACTAATGGAAAAAGGAATAATTTCCGTTTATATAGACTATAGTGTTGGGTGGCTCAATTTCTACCATAAAGATGGAAAAATAAAATAACGTTAGAATCATTTGAGAAATATATCGTATTTTATGATCGGAAAAGCCCTTGTACCTAATAATTTACAAATATTTCAATAACAAAATTGAGTAAGTTCTCTAGAGTAACGAAGGCGGGTCTGTTTTGAATAATACCCAACCGAACTAACTATCTCGGGTGCTAATATTGAGTTTGACAAATGGTTCGATGTAATTGCGTCAGTGTTTGTTGAATTTATAACGTTATACCTACTGATTCCATGGCTGTTAGTGGAATGTCTAAACAGCAGAATTGGAGTGCTGTTTATTCTATTTCTATTCACAGTGATATAAATATAATATAATATACTATTTCTTTTATACGAACCGAGGGTTTTTAGACTGTTTAGACCGAAGGTTTAAAAACCTTTATGTTTTATAACATAAATATTAAGGATAAAGGACGAGGAAAGGGGTAAGGGGTAAGACCAGAGCAAACTAAAAAAGTTTATTCCCAAAGTTGTCCCTGGCGGGAATCGATCCCGGACCCATGAGACAGAGCGTTAAAGCAAGTACCTTAACCACTTGAGCAAAAAGCTCGTCAAACCCCTATAAACCTATAATTATCTAGTTTTACAAAATATTTTGTTAATTTTAAGTGTAAAAGACAATTTACACATTTACCTTTGACAAATACAATAGTAGCAATAGCTCGAAAATATATATAGTTTTTGACGTGATTATATAATGAACGGACATAATATAATTAATACCTAGTTGTTTGTATATAACGAAATTGGGTACATCATGTTCTCGCCTATGTGCCCTATTAAAGGTATCGTGATGCTGGTATCAATTCAAGGTGTCAGTGATGCTGATAAGGATCAGATTAAAGTGGGCCATACCAGACTGTTTATCTTATGTCATCCTTGAGATGTAACGATAAGTTTCTAACGTAATTTTTTTATTTATTTTTTGTCTAAGCGTCTAGGCATTTAGGCTCACTAAAACGGCTATAAAAAGAGAATATTACAATAGAAGTTAATATTTTCATTTAAAAACTTATTTTGCGTTTTATACAGTGAAATCGCTCTTGAAACGATAATTACGACAATCTGTTTTTGTGTAATACTTATTTCAACAATTATGTGAAGCGGCCCTTAAAAAATCTTTGTTACAAAGTCATGGAAGAACAAACTCAAGAGGTCGACGTACCCGAGGTAAATCCGCATTTGCATTTGTCCCTAATAAAAAAGAATTTAAATTATTTTATTAAGACATCAGTTCGCAGTTTAAAAATTACTGGCAAAATTCCAAAATGAAAAATAACAAAAGTATGTAACATTGAATATTTAATTTTGCACAACCATTAAAAAACAATAACTTTTTAAAAATATATGAAAACACCGTAGTTCAAGTAGGTACTGGTTCGTTTGGACACATTCCAGAATGTTGACAGTGTTTCTGTAGTTTCTACAATACGACCTTGCGTCTTAGGTTGGTATTTGCGGGTCAATGCTGACGAAAGTTGTCCTTGAATTAAAACAGAATAAAAACTCTGCCCAGCTTGGTCCCTCCAAGTCGATTGGCTAATAAGTTCTTCTAAAATTTAACCTTCTAGCTGAAGGGATAAGACGAAAGGTCAACATGTTACTGTTCACTGTTATTGAATCACTCAATGAATGAGGTGCGGACGAAGTCGTAGGCAAAAGTTACCTTTTAATAAATATAAAAATTTGTACAATGCCCTAGCTTATAAAATGGGATGCTTTTTATCATAGCAATATTCGATTTTAGGTGCAAGATGCATACGAGGAGGTTGAAGAGCAGCGCGCAGTTGCAGCGCAATGGAAGCGTAAGCTTCAGAAGCTGACCAACGATATGGCCGATCTCAGGTCACTTCTCGATGAACAGGTAGGTGTACTACTTTATTGTTATTATTTTCGTCGTAATTTTCTTTTATCACGATCTCCCACAAAAGATAGAAGACTTAATTCTAAGTATATGTTGCAGTCCGTTCAGCCATCGTGAAATAAGCACATGTGCTGTTGTGTTTCAGACATGTCGTAACAACTTGCTGGAGAAGCGACAGCGCAAGTTCGACAGCGAGCTGCACGCCGCTCAGGAGGAGTTGAAGCGCGAACGATCCGCCAAAGAGCGACTGTCGCGCGAACGCGATCAGGCCTACGCCGACAAATACGTGCTCGAGCAGAGCCTCTCTGTGAGTCTCCAACTATTTTAATATTAGACAGCCGTAAACAGGCACGAAACTACCATATTTTTAATTAAATGTAATCCTTACAATCGCTCAAAAGAGAGTTTAATACCATGGCCGAAATGACTACATTACAGTATTAGTGTAACAGAACATGTCTCTCTAGTTTATTGGTCCATAATAGCACTATCTTGAGTTCGCTATATTTGCTATTGCAGGAAGCTCGGTTAGAGCTAGAGTTGAAGGAGGAGCGGCTGAGCGCGGCCAGTCGAGAGCTGGAGGAGCGCGGCGGCGGAGGAGACGAGGTGACGGCGCTTAGACGAACTAAGACCGAACTAGAGAGGAAGATCCGCGACCAGGAGGAGGAGCTCGACGATCTCGCTGGACAGATACAAGTGAGTCTCGTTTCATCCACACACCAGTGGCTTAAACCACAGGTGTGGTAAGCGGCCCCAAGAGGCCATTCTTTTATTCGAGAGCTAAGCATTGAGGTCGGCCGTTACCATTATCTATATGGCAACTTCATTCCGAATCCGCAACCGCGATTACCGGAAACTGCACTCAAAATGACGATAGCCACTTAATATAATTTTGTTAATCTATTAATGCTGAAAAATGTGGTAAACAAAAACATTACATTTCAGTTGTTGGAGAGTTCAAAACTTCGTGTGGAGATGTTACTGGAGCAACAGCGTAAGGAGTCGCGTCTGGAGGCGGCTGCGCGCGATGATGAGATGGAGGAAACCAGGGCCAATGCTGCCAAGAAACTCAAGAGTGAGTACTGTCTCAAATTTTTATCATCATCATCATCATCATCACCGTCACTGCCAATAGTAAAAATTAATGCTCGATTGATACTCATTTATTTATTTATTTTTTCAAAAGGTAACACAAGGCAATTTTAAGGCATACCTACACACAGATAAACTACAAGCTAGAAATTGAGACAACCGATAAAACACGCATAGCAACTAAACAATAAATAACTAAACAATAATCATGTCCAATGAAAGTTTCCACGAGAATTGTACCAATATACCAATATTCCAAGGACAATAAAAGCACGTGAATCTCCTATCTTGACCTTGTATTGATATTTTACGTTCGTCCCAATAAATGGACTGTAACCTCTGTGCGTAGTGCTGGAGAGCCAGCTGGAAAGCGAGCACGCGGAGCGTAGCCTGCTTCTGCGCGAGCGCCACGAGCTGGAGCGACGTCTGGCGGCTCTGGAGGAGACTGCGCGGGCCGAGACTCACGACCAACACCAGCTGGCGCAGCGGCTCAAGAGGTATTATTACACCATCAACTTTTACCCATGACAAAATGCCCCCAATGCAAGTGGTAGGGCACACTGCGTTCTGACTATGGAGGGTAGGACTAATATGACAATCAAACTGAAAAAAATGGTCCTCTCCAACAATAAAATAAGGGTTTTAAAAGTGGCCAGAATGGCGCCACTGTCGCATATCTTCTATCTATCTCTGTCTAATTTACTCGTCAATGCTACACTAGCGCAATCTTAATTTACTGGTATTCTAGGACCACTTTTTGATACATAGAGTCGGTCCTCCTTATCTCTACCCTCCATAGTTCTGACACAAGATTAGTCTGAAAAACCAGCATGTCTACTGTTGTATTCAAATTTATGGCGGAAACCTATGTTCAGAATTAGACGTCCTACGGATGAGTAGATATACGGTTTTAAGTATCGCTTCTTATCCCGTATCTTATATTTATATTTTGATATAAATGATATAATGGATATGAAGACTATATATTTCCTAAAATGATAATGTTTCAGGGATCTAAAGCGATATCGTGCTTTACTTCGCGACGCGCAGACAATGTTGGAGCAAAAGGAGAAGGAGGGCGGAGCCAAAGCGCAGATTCGACAACTAAAGAATCAGGTCAATTTTCTTTTATATTATGTACCAATGTTTAGTAATAACACGGTTTAGCTATTATTAAAAATCAGCGGCTTAGCCCTCTTAGATAATTTATTTATTTACTTATTCCAAAAGATACACCAACAGCACAAACAAAAAACTTATACAATAGATACAGGTAACATAAGGCAATTTTAAGGCATACACACATCAAATACAAACTAGAAATTGTGACGACCGATAACACACACATTTTACAGGTGTCTCTTTATCCACTAAATTAACTCACAATGAAAGAGAAGGAGGAGTTAAAATGTTGGGTTTTGTAATTAGAAGTGTAACTAACGGTGTTGGATTTCTGTGCAGGTGGAAGAGTTGGAGATGTCGCTGCACGCGGCGAACAAGGCGCGCGCGACGGCCGAGAGCGAAGCGGCCGAGGCTAGCGCCGCGCTGGAGGAGGCCACGCGCGCTCGCCTCGAGGCGGCCGAGCGAGCTCACGCCGCCCAAAGGGACGCGGCCGCCGCCACCTCAGCCCTCGACGACGCCGAGGAGGAGGCCGCCGAGGTTAGTAGCTTTCCATGTAACCGTTACAGTAAATGAAAAAAAAAATACGTTTTTTTTATAATTATATTATACACAAACTAACAAAATGGACGGATCCTAATGTATCATGCGTATTTAGGTACAATATTGCACAGCAAATTTTTATGGATTCTCGGAAAATTTGAAGGAGTTTCTTAATTGTGTAAAATTGTAGGATTAAAAGTAGCTAATTATAACTTTAGTACATAACTACAGTTAATTAAAATGAAAATAAAGTTATAATTGTGTTATAAATATGTGTTTATTAATATATATTTTTATTTTAAATGGAAACAAGCACCACCATATAATGCAAGCCGTTGCATGGTTCTTCGAGCCGGATTATATGCTCTAACCAAATGGTTATTTCTGCGCTTACAGTTGTTGAAAAAGTATCGGTCGAGTCAGAACGCAGTGTGTGCGGCGCAGGTGGAAGCGCGCGAAGCGAGTGCGCGCGCGGACGCCGCCGCGGAAGAGGCGCGATCCGCCCGAGAGAAGCTCGCCGAGCTGACGGCTCGTCTGGCGCAGGCCGAGGCGGGACACCACCATACGCATCACGAGGCAGAACGCCGTCTCGAAATGAAGAACAAGGTCTAGAATATATACTTTTTCATTCATCACACCTATTAGAAAAACGACAATTCATTTTAGAGGATAGCGGGAACCAAATTCAATTTAGTCCCCACAAAAAGTATGAGTTTTCTCTCTTCCGATTGGTCCGAGTATGTGCTTCTGATAGATAAGCGTAATTAGGTTGGAGCCGCTCGTGAAAAGGTTGAATTTCACTAACTGACGTTCAATTCTCTATAAAACTATGTTATTGGTTTGTATTAGCAAGGAGTTTGTATTATTTATAACACTAATCGAACGTATAATGTATGAAGAAGTTACTGTCTTGTTTGATTTTGGATGTTTTTTTTTCTTATTCAAAATAACGCCCTCTAGGAACAAAATAATAAGTAACACAAAGAACTACCGTAGTAATGACAAGACAATTTTTAGTTTAAATTTCTACACATGTGTGTTGAGTACACTACACGTGTGTTGAGTAGCAAAGTATCCTGATCGGGACGCCTTGCTATCCAACCAACACACGTATAACCAATTTTGTAGATGAAACTAATTATTGGGTCGATACACTATTTAAAATATGTATATATTTGTTGTATAGGAATTAGAGTCAAGCTTGGAGCTAGAGGCGACGTCGCGCGCACGAGTGGAGGCGCAACTGACTCGGCTGCGCGACACTCACGACCAAGTGGCCTCCGAACTGGCCACGGCTCGAGCGCGCGAACACGCCGCCGCCGACGAGTTGCGCAAGTGCAACAGACAACTCAGGTACATACGTCTGTCTGCTAGTTATAAATTCACATTTTTTTTAAATTTCTTTATGATAAGGTCGACAAACTGACGGTCCACTCACTCGTCCACTTCTTGATGGTAAGGCTACCGTCGCCCATAACAGAAGCAACTGTGTAGGTGTTGCAAGTGTGGATCAAGAAGGGATAGGAAAATGGGCTGTTACTTGAACGGTGGTCTTAAAACAAAATGAATGTATTGTTCCAGGGAGTTAAAAGAGGAGATCACGAACGTGAACACGAAATTGAGTGAGGCGTTGCGCGCGAAGGCAGCAGCCGAGGGCAGCGCGGCGAATGCGGCGGCGGAGGCGGCGGCGGCTCGCGACGAAGCTCGTCTCGCCGCACGACGAGCGGCCGCCTTGCAGGAGGCCATCGCCGGAGATCTCTCCAGCGCCCACGACTCCAGAGACAGCGATAGGTGAGCATCCAAATCCACTTTTTATCATTGGCACAAATGCCAAAGCGGCACATAAAAAGTACGCCTAAAACGGAATCATGGCGGTCGATGGTAAAAGGTAGTAATGACCAAGTTCTACTTATTCATTTTAAACACTATAATGTGTTGACATAAAATCACATTTTCTTTAAATGACAAAAGACAGAGTACATGCTCTACGCATGTCATTTTTAAATGTTCCATAAAGTTCTGGGTTAGTCCAACTAGTTCTACTATTATATAGATCTACTTACGTTAGAACAGTTTGGACAAAAAAATCTAAGTAGTTTTTCTGCAGAGTATCACAGATTGGACTCGAATATGGAATGCGAAATTAATAGCGTTTTTGACATTCTTATTTTAAAAAAGTGAGCTCCACGAAGGTCGAACTATATTTCTATCGATACAATTTTTTTTTTGTAAATAAATTCGTAACGTTTTCCAACGATGATAAGCGAATTTGATTGTGTTTTTAGTGAGAACGACAGCTATAGCTCGGACGAGTCCATCGGCACTTTTCTGGCAAACCACAAGCTGAGTCCATCGGCGCCGTCGCGGAACAGCTTGCACCTCGATTCCAACAAGTATGTGCAATATAAAAGTTTACAAAGAGTTTGGTTATTTTTATTTTATATAGAGAATTAAAGTATATTTTCAATACATTTTCTCCAAACGAGTCAATTTAAAAAGTAGTAAAAATAACTTTAAATTTTCATAGGTATTGGGTTCTAGTGTCTGAAGGTCAATTTAAAATTAAATATTATTCTCTGATAATTTGGTGATCGAGTTTTTATTTAGCTTAGCTTAAAATAAAGTGACATATTATGCTTTTTTTTTTTTACGCTATTTTCTGATAGGATGACCACAATTTGTAGTATATTTTTAATATTGTCAAATACCCAATTATGTCTGCTATGACACCAATTGTCGTCTTACACACGGGAGGAAAAGTTATTGACGTTAATTTGTATCTGTCGCAGATCGCACACTCCCGAAGGCCGCCAAAGCCGATCGAGCGTCGGCTCCGGCTCGAAGCCGCTCACTCCCACGAAGGAGTCGTTCGCATAACAACCGGCCGCCGCCGGAATACTGACGAGTGCGCTTCCCGTCCTCTGCGCGGTATTCTGCTCGCGGCAGCGCCACGACTCGGCCCACGTCGTACTCGACTGAACAAGTGAACACTACTTCACTTCACTCACACGCACTTCAACGCTGACGTGTGACGTGTCTACGAAATTGTACACCTTATACGTCATAGATAATATAGATAATAGAGGTGACGTGGACTAACCTATGTGGGGTATTAAATTGAAAAACTGTCAAGCTACAATGGCGCTTGATATGTTATGGTTGATTGAGTAGTTCTACAGCGCCACACTCCCATACTCCTAGAGCGCCTCCTATTTTATGGTGGCCGACAGACCGAGTTGGTCCTCCTTACACCTCTATTCTCGATGACCATACTGTACCGTATAAAATGTAGGACGATAAATTAATCATCCTACAATCTACAAAGTATAGGGTTTTGTTGGCAAAACTGGATGAGAATTCGGCAAAGACGACGACACACGACATCCGAATCTTATTCTGATACTGATTTGTCTGCTCCAGTAATTTATTTATTGAGCTGAATGGCGGTCATTATTAAAGCAATTTAAAAAAATTAATTAAAAAAAAAGAATTCTCAGGCTGCACATCAGAAGTGAAAACTTCTTACTTTCACAAACTCAATATAGTAACAAAGTTTCACAAGCTCAATATAGTAACAAAGATTTCAATAACAAAGTTTCACAAACACAATATGGTAACAAAATATTCAATAAAAAAGAGTGTGATGATATCCAAACGTGCCTAAAATAGTTTTCACTTCAGCAAAGAGATAAATCCAAGGATAAATAAATAAATAAATTTTGGGACTTTTTAAATTACTTATCCAGTTTTGCCAACAAAATGTGTCATTACTCAATGCTTGATTAGTATTAATTAATAAAGAAAATTGTTAAAGCTCATCTTAGACCGCTCACTGGTATTTATTGTGTGCAGAGGCTATAAGATTTTACACACGGTTATTATATTCGACTTAATATGTAATGTTTTTGATATCACTCTTTTATATATTAAAAATTTAGTAGTTTTTTTATCGTGTAATCGAAATGCTCCAAACAGGCGGCGCTAAAATAAATATACCTATAGCAATAAATGTTTGCGAAGACCCAAATAGATGAAAAGTATTGTGTGGATGCATTCCAGAATAATAATCTCTTCGGACTCTCATCACAATTTAATCTGGCTTTAAGTTTAAGTTGTAACGCTAGATGGCGCTAAAACTGGGGCCGTCGTAACGTATGTAGGCCTTTGATATAATAATATGCTGTAGTGTGTTCTTAATTGTCTATGGTTAGAGGAGTTGTCACTGCGTTCGTCGACCAGCCAGTAAGTATTTATTAGGAAAGATGGCGAAACTTACAAATTAATTGTATTAAGTTCTTTGTTATTTAGTTAGCTAACTTTTGTAAATAAAATAGATTGCATATACACATCTTTATTTAATTTTGATATATTTGTGTGATCAGACTGTTATTCTATGATTTTAACTTGTTACACGTGAATTGTTGCTTTATTATGTATGGTATTATAGAACATTGAGGACATATCTATTAGATAGATTTTTTTATATAACTCATACATTATTATTAGTGTTTCGTTTATTTTTTTATGTGATTAGCAGATCTATTGATTAATAAAAATATTCCTCATAATAATTATAATATTTGAACTCCATTAATCTAATTCCTTCTAATATGTATACCTATAAACTTAGCTATGTGTCTGTAATCCCAAATATACAATGTTCATAACGTAAATGTATTTGTATTTATAGTGTAATGAAATGTTACTGTATTCATTCAGTACTGGTTGTAAAATGAAATATAACTATTTAATAAAGTAAATGAAATTCGATTTGATTTTTTTCTTAACTTTATTTCCTTTTAAACATACCTCTGACTACTATGGATCTGACTCCAGCTTCGCTGTTTCCATTAGTTAAAACCGTATCAAAGTCCGTTACTAGGAGTTAGCTGAAAAACGGACTAAGACTTTTATAATATATACTTAAATATGCTTCCATAGCGTGGATGTATAAAATGTGGAGAGGTAACGTTAAAATCATCCCAATAACGTTAAAATATGTATAGAAAAAATCCGTTCTTTGCAATCAATTAAATCCACTAGTGCAGTTTAATAAAATACACATTTGCATAACATATTATTTATTCATATAATAATAATTTTATTAACCGCAAATAACTCTGGAACATGGTCACCATTGTTACAATACTTAGTGTCCACTCGGTGACCAAACATTCATACAACTACCATCGAAATTACATTCGTACAAATCTCTAGCTTAGAAATATTCTATAAATATTATCTTAGACCAACATTTTACACTACTTAGTCGGGACGAGATTACGAGTTGATGATCGCTTCGTACGCTTGGAACACGCAATGGGCGACCTCTACCGTGCGAGATTTGAGGCTGAGCGTCGCTTCGGGGTTGCCAGGTTGCAGTTTGAGCTCAAGCAGAACCCAAATGTTGTTTGTCAACTTGAGCGACTGGTACAACATGTCCTGGCCTTCGACGTTCCTTTTGGCGATGGTGAATATGTTGTTGAGGGTCATCTTCTGAGCGATGGTGTCGGCGTTGCCGATCACGTTGGGGAGGGTGTGCTGCACCTCGTTGGCGGCCGGAATCTCCTTCCAGGTGGTGAGGAAGACTCGCTTGTCGAGCTGACCGTCCTCCGTGAAGAGAATGTGCGCCGGGATCAGACACGCAAAGTAAAACACGTCTATGTTGTTCTTGATTGCGACCTGAAAGTGCCAAGTATGTGTTAGGGTCGCGTTGCCATTCTGTATAAGTCAGACAGAAAAATATGTACACTGGGACAACTTTTCATAAAGTTTTTAAAATTAATTATTACTAACTGTAGCACGCGACTTTGTCGGCGTGACTTAATTGCTGAAAGTAACGCGTATTTTATATGCGATTTGATATTGAGAAGGATAAACGAATCATATAAAAGTGTATTTACTTGATTTATTGGCTAAAAACTTCTATATTTGTTGTTTAAAAACCTTTAAATTTGTCTTTGAAAATGGTAACAACAGACAAAAAATCATTGAGTACCAACTTTTAGTAAATAGCTAATTGTCAAATATATACCATAGAAATTTTTAGCTTGGTTCAAATGGTGTTTTAGCTTGAAATATGTCAAAGAGGGAGTACTTGCCTGTAAATTGTTGAGAGGGTCCATGCGTTGGACGGGTCCACTGGTGGCAAGGGACAAAGGTGCATCAGCCGTAGCCCCCGCCGCCAGGACTCCCACGGACAAGGCTCCCGCCGGGTACACGCCGAAGCTGCCAAAGAGAACCACTTCATTATTCTGCTTGCTTTCATTTTATTGGTATATTCCTTTCATTTTATTGGGATATTAATTTCATTTTATTGGGATATTCCTTTCATTTTATTGAGATATTAATTTAATTTTTTGGGATATTCGTTTTATTTTATTGGGATATTCCATTCATTTTATTGGGATATCATTTCATTTTATTGTGATATTCATTTGTGATGTGTGAACATTGGAGGCTGTTGTCGGTCATACATACCTGTTCTTGTTGAGCTGAATGGCGAAACCGGTCATTGGCTGCATCGCCTTGTTGGTGAATGTCATCTCCATCCTTGGTTGGCCGTTGGAACGACTGAATGTGCCCCAGATTTCCAAACCTATATGGCGTAAATTATATATTTTTAAATATGTCGCCTGTACGTATCAGTTGAAAGTATACTTTAATAAATAAAATAATGAATACCTTTTCCTTTGTCGGCGGGCAGCCAGCACTGTTTGGGAGGCAGATAGGAGGCGGGCGGTTGAGACACGCCGAAGATGTCACCCAGAAGTCCTGTGGTGGTGGGAGCGGCCGGTTCGGCGCCCGCAGAGCCCCCCAGTAGCACGTCCAGTCCCCCGGCCAGCAGGTCCACGTTGGACGCGGGAGCGACGGCGGGGGCGCTAGTCGGCCCGCCGATGTCCATCGACAGCAAGTCACCGATCAATGACTCCTGTCACACGAGGTCGCTTTAGTACACGGGCTTCGTTTCTCTAAATTTATACTAATAGTACAGGATCCGAAGAGAGGTCAGCCTTGACCCATCTTCTGTTTCTTGGACGAAAAGTATATTTTATCAATTGATATCTATGTAAAAATAAATCGCGATTGCGTTGCCTATTAAAATGTGATATCCTTTATTTAAAAAAGAAGTGGCTAATATGCTACGTCCTTCTCTATTACACTGCATAAGCACTGACACTGATGACTTCAAGGTTAGTTCAAGAAATTCTCAATTATGGGAGTAATTTAATTCAGCTGAATAAATGTAAACCTTATTCACTGAAACGAACTTATAGGGAGATAAAGCGTTCGGCTGTGATTGGTGGAGATAACAGACAATGTGAGTGTACACAGTACATGTACTTTTTTGTCTGTTTGTATAACTCTCACTGTTATTATACTGTTTTTTTAATTTTAATTCGTATTATTGCTATTTTAAGGTTTGAATTTAGTTTAACGTATATTAACTAATGTATATTTTATGATTATATCAGGATCTAAAATGTGTATTATCTTAACTAATAAATAATTCATAACTTAATGGTTAGAATAGTTTATACAAAATAAAAAGTGTCGGGTTGTGGGTAAGTACGTAGGTATTACTAAAATATTTTATTATAGTTTACAAAGCTAAAACTGCTAAAAGTAGCGTAGAATGAACGTTCACCTATTATTGTATACGCCCACTCAAGATTTGCTGTCCTTGTCTTTTGTAAGAGAAAGCGCTTAGCACGTTTCAGTGAATCGGGTATAGTTATAGTTGTAGGCGATAAATATTGCACATCGACTTTTAGAGAGAACGCTCTACGCAGCCGAAACTAGCCGTTCATCTCTCTCTAAACGTCGATGTGCAATATTTATCATTACTTCTAACTCGTTAACGGGGTGATGGCAATGATTTAATTGTAAGACATTCAAATTAAAAAGAACAGTGACGATACCTGGTTGGGAATGACCGCAGGTGGTGGGGCGTGTGTGTCCTCTGCGTGCGCGCCTCTGGCTGGCAGACACTTGCGAACTCCTGCGCCGCGACCTGCCAATACATCACCATATTTAATATGAGAAAGCCTCTCTCCCTTATAGCCTTTATTTTCCTCATACCACTTTTTAGTCATCCATCACACGTGACTTACCTTCCACGAAGGCAGTTGGAGGCTTGTGGTACACGGATGCCAGGGAGCTGATGTGGCAAATGAGCTCGTCCAGGAGTGTGGGCTCCAGAAGGTCAGTCTCCTCGGAAATGAGAGGCTTGTCGGCCAGCACCACCTCCTTGGCGGCGGCCGGATCCGTGGAGAGGAGACGCCAGTATATGAATCCTCGATCCCTGGGTAACAAAAGTGTTAAATATTAATATTATGACGAAGCTCGTGAGGGTTCCCCCCTAAGAACAGAATTAAGGTAAAAAACAGCAACCTGAGATCAGGGTTGTCGGAGTCCTGGGTGGCGAGACTGAGCACATGCTGCACCAGCTCCTGAGTATCCGCGGGCCTCTTCAGAAACAGCTTCACTACTGCTGTCAGCAATTGGAGTTGCACCTGCGTATGGCATGAACATTGAACAACCCAACATCATAAACAAAATATTTAAAAAATGATTAGGATGTTTGCCCTTAACACTGTTAAGAGTTTCCGGGTTCGATTCCCTGCAGCCTCTGGTCTGGATCTACAAATTAGTGGCAGGGCAGCCCGTCTCCCTATCCCTTCCCCAATCCCTTAGCCTTAATCTTCGGAACTAAGTATAAGTGTAATCAAAATCGTCCAGCTAAACGTGAATTGAGCTTAATAAACATAAGGTAAAGTGAAGAGAATAAATATACCTGAGCGTTCTCATCATGGAATCCCTCTAAGAAAGAGTCTAGCAGCTCGTCGGCGTTGTCAATGCGTTCCGCATACTCTCCTACGATCCATACCTGAAATACGTACAATATTACTAAATCGGGATATTCATCATCCAAAAGGCTATATAAATAAAATTGGTAAAAAAATCGACACATTGGAATGCACTCCGAGCAACTTTTCAAGACAACGGTGTCATGAAAAAAGTCTCATAAACTTCGAAAATAATTTAACGACAATTGAAGTCTCTTTGTATTTAAAAAAAAAAAAAAAAAAAAAACGTATAACACAACACATTAATACTTAGTTAATATATTACATAAAATTAATCAATTCTGTACTTTTAATAAAACTTTAAATAACAACTTTAAATTTAAGCAAAGAATTTTCTAGATTACATAAAGATCTAAGTAACTAATCTAACCATCAAGTAGACCTTCTAGCCTGTCTGTCAAAGTAAACATAAAATAAAATAGAGCAACTTTATAAACTGCTATGCATTAATTTTCAATTTTTCAGTTACTTAAATAAATGTTTAGATAATTTAACTACGGACTTATAGCTTTTAAAAGAAATTAGTGAATACAAACGAATGAACTAACCATGGACGCCCTCGCTTCGGGTTCATCGAGTGTGTCCAAATTCTCGCAAAGAGTGCTGATGATGCTCTCGTACTTGTTGGGGTACTTTCTGAATATGTCCTTGATGACAACGATCGCCTCTTGCACCACATAATTCACCTTCGTCTGGATCAACTCTAGCAGAGTCGCTACACACCTTTCCGCAGATGGTTCAACCTGAAAAAAAAAAAAAAAAAAAAACTTACTGCCACTCTTATGCAACCTCCTAATATTAATATTCTATTGGAAATTTTATTTAACCAGGAATCCACTGATTAGGGTGTTTGCTATATCTGGAGCGTCCATCTCAGCGTTCCCGGGTTTGATTCTCGTCAGGGTCTGACTTATGACGATACTTAGTGTGAATTCACCTTAATAGCGCAGCGGCCGATAGCTCGAACGGCCTTCCGGACAAAGTCGACGTCCACTTCTGTTGCGTACTCCTTGAGCTCGCCGAGCACTTGTGCTATATTCGCCTGCGACGCCAGACGGATCATTATGTCCAGCTTCTCCAGCTTCACGTAGATCGGATCGTTGTACTTCACGAAGAACACCTGCAAAACAACACCGGACAATCAATTTCTGTTCTGTTTCACCCCAAGGAAGCAGTCCGTTTTCCGAGTGAGACGATACCTTCATCTCGTGCTTGAGTATGTCCGGTCGTTTCTGCACGACGAGATTTATGTTCCTGAGGGCCACGTACTGCACTTCGGGCTCGGCGCTCAGCAAAGTGACCAGGGGCGGGGCCAGCTTGCGCGACAGAGTGCCCACCAGCTCCGTGTCGTCGGAAACCATCTCCATCAGCTTCATCAACACCTGAAAATCGAGTTATCAATTGAAAATAAGATTAGGTTAATCTATAGATAGAGTATGTCATGCGACATCTATCGCATTTGGGTAGAACTGCTTGGTGATATTTTTAGCGAGCTGCAAATTGTATTACACCTATTGTATAACCTTCCTCGTTTAACGCTCTTTCCACAAGTGAAAACCTCATTAGAATCCGTTGCGTATTTTAAAAGATCTAAGCAAGCGTATAGGGATAGCGGGAAGCGACTTTATTTTACACTATGATTCCTTTTATACGACGAATTTTTAACGACGACTATTATATTGCAAAGGATACAAACTGTACGCATTTATTAAATAATATTAAGATGAATAATAAATTATTTTAATTTTGAATGAATATTACCTTGACGGCGGATAGCACGACTGCGGCGTTGGCGTGCGCGAGCCTCGGGGTGATGCGCTCGCAGATGGAGTGAGCCTCGCGGGCGTCGCGCGGCGAGTAGTTTGAGAGCGCGTCCAGTATGAACACTTGGCCCCACTCCGTGCACTCGTTCAGTGCCGTCAGCAGCTTGTTTATCGTTGGCGCGTTCATTTCTTTTTTATAATTAAATAAATTGTATTTAAATATATTTTTTTATAAGGTCAACCGGGGCAAATGCAACTATGGGGATATGGCAACTACACATCATAACTCCTTTACATGGGCTCTTTATAACCTCGCCCTCTATAATATATTTTAATAATAATATTATTATTATTATATCATAGATGGCGAGGTTATAAAGAGCCTATGTAAAGGAGTTATGATGTCTAGTTGCCATATCCCCATAGTTGCACTTGCCCCGGTTGATGGCATCTCAAAAAATTAAAAAGTTACAAGACGTCACACTCTCAATTTTACAAAGACAAAAAATGTTCAAAAGATAAAATTACAAAAAAAAATAACAAACAAGTGCATTTAATCTCACCAACTAGAGGATGTCCCGAGACACTGGCTTCGTTGATCTCGGAGAGAGCTGCAACAGCGTTCGCTACAACCATCGGATTTGAATCACTTAGCAGATCCTTAAGCTGATCCAAAAATCCCTGTAAAATTAAGAATTGGGGTTATTGAAATATATTAATCTATTAAGTATTCTGCAGTCGAAAATGAGCAGGACAGCTCGTGTGTTTTTGTATTTCGATGCGTGAGTATTTCACGTGAAAATATCTTAACTCTCTTCACTGGTTACTTCACTAGTTCACTCTTCGAGATGCTTGGTCGCCAATAATTATAAAAAAAAAAAAAATATCCAGAAAGACGCTCTGTAACTAGGTGTTGCACGCGACTTCGTCCGCGTGACTTTACTCGCTGATAACACTATAACTTTCTATAGGTGAAAGAATTTTTGAAAATAAGGTCAGTAGTTTTTGAGTTTATTCATTACAAACATACAAAAATACAAATTGTCTCTCTTTATAATATTAGTATAGATAAAAAAAAGTAGTACCTGATCTTCAACCATACTGGATGATATGTCGTACAATTTGGCGACACAGACAGCTGCGGTCTTCCTCACATAGGGATCTTCATCTTTGAGACACTTCCGTAACGGTTCGCACAGGTACTCTGTAATCTTATCCACCCGAATGCAACCCATGGTCCTGACTGCGAGCGCTCGTATCAACGGATTGGAGTCTTCACAGTCCTGGAGGCGTTTCAATGTCGTTTGCATTCGGTAATGTGTATAAAAAGAAAGAGAAAGCAATACATCAATCATACTGAAGCGATACTGACTATATGAAGCACTAGTAGAAACCTTATAATCTGACAATCACTAATAAATCGGGGGCAAAAAAAAAAACAACAGTTACCAAAAAACATTTGTTTTTCTGGCTTAAAAATTAGTAAAAAAACTGTGAATAATACAATACTAAAATTGTGGACTCCTGGAAGGTTGGGAACATCCTTTTATTTTTTGTCAATATTTTGGAAAATATGCGTCCAATATTTCCAAAATATTGACCAAAATATGGAAAATGTAATATATATATTGGTGTGCTCCAGAAGACAATATGGCGAACTATTGCAAAATTTGTAATTTGAAATTGTATCGTACCAGGGTAAGATATCGACATGATACAGATTAAAAAGGTTTCTACTGAAGGAGTTCAAAGTACAAGTAACATTTGACTATGTGGTCTATTCTCGGTAACAATACAAATAATGGGTAAAATGAGGCATGGAATTTATCATAATTATGAGTATTAAATTATATTATTTGTAGCATTAAATATCATTATTATTGCAAAACATAATGTTCGGATATAATTGTAGATTTACACATTAGTTTATGTGCTGATGATGCGCTACCGTTGATCAAATAGGTGTGTAACTTCATGCAAATTTCGAAACATGCAGGTTTTTTTTGTTGTAAAAAGGCGGCAATAGATGAAGTGATTCGATTGAGAATTTAGACTGGCAATTTTTTAACTTGATTGAGTATCTAGCTAGTAATTTAGATTATAGTTATTTAGCTAAAAGAACCATCTATTTCATATTCACCAATAATACTGAATTTGCAGTCTAAGTTTCCAATTAGAATTATTTATTAAATTAATAATAAACAGAAAGAAACTCAAAAGCTTGCTAGTTGTAGTTTTTCTACAGCTTTTCTTTCTGTTCCACAATAAAAATTAAAGAAATGTGTAAATCTACAGATTGATGAGTTGATTGGTTGTTTTTTTTTTTTTTTTGGATCATTAGATTACCTTAACAAGCTGGTATGTTGGTAGATCCTTCCACCCATCATAATATGGTACAGTAGACATTAAAACGATAAAAAAATACAAGTCACACACACACACAGTAAACTACACTATGCGTAGTTCTTTTATTAAACTTAATTTTAATAAATTCACTTCGATTGCCTTCAAAATTACAAAGCACAAGTTTTGAAATAATCCCATGCTCATGTTTTATCAACATCTTTTTTAAGAGACATGAAATCAGGGTTGTTGCAGATCCAAAATTTTCAACATCCGCAGATGCAGATTTTTATAGAATCACATGCGAATGTGGATGCTTTAAGTTTTTTTAATAAGTAAAATTCTTATTACGTAATCAAGCTTTTAGTAGAAAAATTAATAAGGTCAAAGAAAAAACTGAGGCTCATCCTGGGCCAGATTTATAACTAGCTTCTTTCAATCTGCAAAAGATTCGCATAGATTATTACGGATGTGGATGTCTAAATCTAAGCGGAAGTTCCACATTTGCGGATGCGAATATCCGCAACAACCCTGCATGAAACGGTAACCCAAATGTAACATGCAAATAAAGAGTAATTTATAAAGCGATAATCACTTTAATCTGAATATAATCTTTAAATTTGTTAATTTTTTTTAAGTCATTATGTGTAATGTAATAGTTATGTGAAAACGTACCTTGACAAATGTGTTGACAGCCATTATGGCCATGTCGGGCTGTGACTTGGCGTAATTCATTAAGTATAAGTAGACCAACTTCTTAAGTTCGAGATTGTCGGTCTGCATGCAGTTTACAACATCAGGAAATAAGGCGGATACATCTTTTCCGACTGTCATAGAAGCAATCACCTGAAACAGAAAATGTATGAGTAAGTAACACAAGCCTTCGTATCGGAAGGTCATAAGTAAGGACCGTATGAGCAGAACATCTTGAAAGATGCAGACAATGACTTGAATTTATACAATTTAAAGATAATACTAGCTGACCAAGCTAATCTTATGTAATGATATGAAATAAATAATTATGTTTGGTCTTTCTTTTAAATTATTTAATTGGATAAACTGTCAAAAGGTTGTATTTTGTTGGGTTGTTATTGGGTATTCTAAACTAACTCATTTTCGGTGATTTTAGGATATTTTTAGTTAGATGTTACTAATTTTGCGAAAATTTCACATAAATTTTATGCAATATAACTCGAATTGGGAATCTTCGAATTAGGGATGTAATTTTAAGAAATGGGTACCTAGTAAGTATGTCGGTGCAGTAGAACTAAATCAATCATATCTACAACTTAAAAATACTGTAAAAGTAATTAAATAGTAATACCTACATAGTAAATAACTTAAAATACAAACTTTTTTAACGGCTTCTTTCTTTTTTTCCTTCTTGTCACTGTTTAGTTCAGATTTTAATTCAAAAATCTCTCCCTTCTTCGTAGTTGTAAAGTACTTGGAATCGGTCATTTTGATAAAGTAAAGCTGCTTTTCTTCGTGCTAAAACATTGCACTTTATAAGAAAAGAATTTCTACACTGAGTTGAGCACTTTCGAAAAATCGATAACAATCTAGAACAAGAAATAATACGAAGCGCAAATTTCTTATTATAATTTTAAGAACTTACTAAGGTAGACTCCTAGATAATAAATAGATTTAAATATAATCTAATAACAAATTTTAATAAAATTTATGATTTCATTCGATTTATTGAATTACAATTACAAATTACAACACTGCAAAAGGGGCGTAAATAAATGACAATGTCTGACAAATGACATTTACGTTATGACCACAGATTATAAAGTTACTTTATGACCACAGAACACAATATACTGCTAGTAAAACAGATTAAAGGGTTTTGCCTAAATTTTTCATAAAATTTATGAATCTTCAATCGGAAATATAAATTAACCAAATCAAGCTGGCATTTAATTTTACTCTTTAATATGATCGATGATTCAATTAAATAATGATTTGGTTAGAAAATACGAAAATACAGTATCTATAAAGTAACCGACTCTTTGGACCATATATATACTCACTGGCGAGACTTTAAACTGTCTACCCACATAAATTTCCGTATAAAAATGACTCGTTGAATTTTTGGGCTCCTAATAAAATAAAATCTACAAATATATTAACGGCAAAGAATAATTCATAGTAGATATAATTAACAATCAAGTATTATTTAAACATTTATTTATGGTGGTTTTTATATGATAAAATAGCGAGTGTTTATTTTTTTTTATTTTAGTTGGTTCGAGTCCCGGGCGAGTCAAGCGAGTTTTAGAAAATCTTTGAATGCAGTTTTGTTTCTTTTTAAATATAACGGAATGTCTCCTTTATGTAAAATGAGCCATCTTAAGAATTTAAGGTGGTTTCCCTCCAGGGCCCGACTTATTTTTCCACCCTTTATATCAGCATCGCCAGCTATCTTTAGAGGTTCGGATAGAATCTTAACAAAGAAAACAAATATAAAGTATCATTTTTTATTTTCCGCAAAAGTGTATTACAATCTTTTCATTCTGTCATACTTTACCTTATTTCTATATTTTGTCTATATCTATATAATATATACAACAAAATGACAATGGCCATTAAACAATTGTGGTTAAAAATAAAACCACAAAGAAATATTCGTTTAAAGATTTCAACAATCGTAAAATTATGAAATTAGAAATTTAAATTCAACAGTGAAATCATGGCCATGTAGTAAATAGAAAAATAACGCTCAATTTAAAAAAAAATAACGCAGTACCTAGTCAAAAACAGAACATTTAAACTCTCTTTAAAATGTATCAAAAATATTCATTTATAAATAATTTACTTACATATATCTTCTTATAAAACAATTCAATCAAGAATATACTTCCACTAGTTGAGATGACATCATGACATGCTTACATTTTTCATATTTTTTTTTGTTATTAAATAATTATCTCAAAGATCTTGTACCAAAATTTCAATTAGGACTAAGTATTTATTTTAAAAAAGTATTTAATTTACTGAGATAATTGTGCCATTTCACAACATTCGAGATTTCTTTAAAAGTTAAGAGCCTTTAAAATATTGTTTTCTTTTGGTGCTTGAAACTTTCCTAGCTTGGCATTTATGTATGTTTACCATCCACATGATCGTTAAAAATATTTGAAGATATTATTTCACTTCAAAATACCAAAAGTTGAGCTCCGAAAGAAAATTACCCGTTGGCATTCATTACTCAAGCCATTACTTGACCAATGAGCTTCCATTATAACGTTCGCTAGGAGTTTGACTTATGGAATGGAGTATAAGTTTAGCCATTTGAATATTTTAACCACAAAATGGTCCATTTTTTCCCTCAAAGATATTAGGACGATTGCAAATACTGATAAGAGGTAGTGTTAAAGTGTTTGAATGTAGGCGGTAAACTGCGAAACTTACATATTTATTATAAGAGCCCCAAGATGACATTTTAATAAAGCCAGTCTCGTTAAAAATTAAATGGTTCCGAGTGAAATTTTAGTTGATCAGACAGTGTTTCTGATAAATCAACTTTTATTTTAAACTCTAAATAACCCAACACAGATATAACTAGCAATTGAGATTTAGTTTTTAGCACTCACTGCTAATTATCAACAAGATAAATCAGCTATAAACCGATAAACTCTTTCTTTTCTTAAATTAATAAAGAAAATTCCAGAATACATGTTCAGTAACAGTTGTTATGTATCAAAGATGTTTTCTCGAATTTATTGGAAAATCTGTCAATAGACAGGCAAAATCTGTCAATAGATTTTCTTTGACGTTTTTAAACAATAAACTAATCATCAAAAAAGACTATATTTCGTCGAACCATTTATTTTACTTTTAACTGCTCTAGTTATATTATCGAATCGATTACTTAATACAATCGACTTTTTTTAAATTCAACATTTAAATCAATTTAACAGACTGACATTTTACTTTGTATTGTTAACTATAATAATCATTACAAGGCCTTATATTTTTACTACTACTATTTTAATATACTGAGGATGATTCCGGTGGAGAAGAATTCAACGATTCATTATTTATCTAATATTAAAATACATAATTATAAAGTATTTCAGTTGTTTTATTTGACAATATTTACCTATTTATTATGGCGCAGTGGATGTTCCAAATGTTATAAACAATGGTTTGCGTAGTTTTTTTGTGTCACGACTATGGATGGAGGGTAGAGGTAAGGAGGACTGACTAAATAAAAAAAAAATCATAAAAAGTGAAAAGTGGTACTAAAAGTGGTCCTTCTAAAGTGGTCCCAGAATACCAGTAAATTAAGATGGGTGATAGTTTTGCATTGTCGAGTAAATTAGACAAAGATATTATATCTATATAAGATATGAGATATAGAATTAGACAAAGATAGATAGACTAGTTACTTTTAGAACCCTTATTTTATCGTTTGAGAGGACCATTTTTTTCAGTTTGTTTGTCATATGAGTCGGCACTACTCACCTCTATCCTCCATAGTCATGACATGACATAAATTTACCCCAATTCGTAACTAGATAGGGGTGCAAACTTTGATAAAGGATGCACTAGATAACCTGCGAAAAAGTGTCCACTGGATTTTTTTATACATGCTATCACTTTCTCTCGTTAATTTCTTATAAAAAGATGAATAATGTAAATGTTGCATGACTGATTTGAACCTTAACATTTAGTAATAATGGTTCAAGTCGTAACACGGGACAACTTTGTGCAACTAATTTGAAATATCACCCCAAGTGGTGAGTGCGGTGATATTCTACTATGCCACTTTTAGTGAAGCAACCCCTATAATCTATTGTATTCTTTATCATAGGGTGCAAACGTTAAAAGTAAAATAAATATTTGGACAGTATAATTTCAATCATGGAGAATAGAGCTCTAAGGACACACCAACTGTATACACGAGTAAGGCACTGCAGTAGCATTTTACTTATTTTTTACTACATTTTACTACAGATATATTCATATACTGTGCTTTCATGAAATACGCAATCAACCAAGCGATGTTATACAAGCGCCATTCTTGGCCAAATTAACAATTTTCAGTTTTACACTCATATACGTTAGTCCACCTTATTTCTATTCTCCATGGTTTAAATAAATATTGTCTGTAGTAAGTAACCTTAATCAAATTGTACAAGATGTGGTTCCACCTCAAGTTTCTGTTTCATTATGGCAGACAGCACCACCTCAGTACTGCACACTACATTCAAAGTCTTCTCGGATTGCAACAAATAATACACTAGATGGAGATCGTTTGGCACCGTCAACACTAAGTAACTGTAAGGTCTTTGATTGTGCATTTCCTGTATGGAGACGTAGGATCTTCTATTTTTCTCCACTCTGCCGCCGCACAATTCTATCAACTCTGTCAATTCTTGCCTGGACGGTTTCACGCAGGGCGTCAAGAAGAACACGGTCCCTTCAAACAGTTTTCTTCTTTGCTCCCCGCACAAAAGAATATCAGAGAGGTCACATTTGTACATTTTGTTGAAATTTTCGTCCCGGAGGCCATATTTGGCTTCGTCTGCAAACTTGTTGAGACGTTGACTCTCCAGTACCCATTCGGGACTCAACACGTGTTTGACGGTGATCAAGCAGGCAATCAATTTGGACGTTCTCATCAATTTCTCCATAACAAGATGCGTCGCTTCGTTTGGTTTGGTCACCACGAGACCGCCAAGTTGTCTGAAAGAGAAAATTGTAATTTAAAAACTTTACATTAGTTTAGAAAAACGACATAATTTTTTTTTTAGAATTTAATATAAGTTTTGATAGAACTTGTTAACGCATACCTGACTATGTTCGCCAGCCGGGTTTGTTCGTGTGCGGCCATCGCGGAGAATAGAACTCGTGGGGCAAGGTGTACGGGTAGGGTGGGGGGAGGCGGGGCGTTGGGGAGGGTCGCCGGTGGCTCCGCTGGAGGCTCGATGCGAGGTCGCTTTGCGCGACGAGGAGTTCCGCCTATAGCGGCCGCCCCGCGCTTGGCTCGCTCATGCGACTCCTGCGTTATGTTTATTGCTATCTTCCAAGAGTCTGCAAAATGTATTCGAGTAACAATAAGTCGCCTGCTATGCCATTAACACACTGCAACGACAACGATACGGTCGTACCGGAACGACACCACCAGCGAAACACTTTATAAAGCAAAGCCAACCAGACAACGCAAAGAATGTAAACTAAATTTCAAGGGTTGTAAAGATGCTTCCTAATAGAATGTTCCTATAAGATGAAACAGATAGCGCCGGCCGATTCGTGTGAGGGAAAAAGGACAGAGGACCGGGTATGTTTACATTGTTTGCGTTGTCTCCTTGGCTTTAGTATAGTATGGTTTTAAATCATGCGTACTCTGTCTAGTACGCAGAACGAAAGCGAAACAAAATCGGTTAAAATGCAGATCTACCTATAGCTACCTATTAATATACATATAATATGTTCAGACAGGTTTGAGACACTCACTCATGAGATGCGAGACGAGGGCGTAGTCCATACGGAACGGGCTCTGCAGGTTGAACTGGTGATACTTGGCGCTGTCCAGTTGCGCAAGGGCCGTCGTGTTGCCGAGCAGTAGATCCGTGACCCATAGGGGCGACACGACTGGCACTTGCCAGTCGCGCGCGCGCCTGTACTTTGCTCCCTCCGGCCGCTTGCATATTAGCACTGTGTTGTCGCGCGATAGGTACGGCGTTGTGCGGGCGCCCACGTGGCGCAGGCAGTTCATGAGTCGCGTGCGTTCCTCGTCGCGCCAGCCGGACACCGCGACGCGGTGGTGTCGCGCGGGTCGTTCGCGCGCCGAGAAGGGGCTCGGCAGGTGCAACGCCTGCCAGGGCGGTGCGACGGCGCGCCGCGTCATCGCGTCGGCCACCCAATAGGCGGTGACGCAGCGTTTGGAGTCGCGCAGCGCCTGCATGACGACACCGTGCCGTTGCGTCTCGCACACGACGTGCGTGACGCGGGCGCTGTAGTTCGCCTCCACTTCGCCGCCTCGCCGCACGATCGCCTCCGACCAGCGGGCGACTCGCTCGGCGCCCATCGACTGCTGATACTCCACCTGATAATCACTCAGTGTAAGCTCAAACGCGTTAAACCCCGACTGTTATCAACGCGCGGTAATGCGAGCTTTGAGATCATCTGCTTACCGTGCTACCGTTCAGTTGGGCGCGCGCTTTTGACCCTAACGTATACGCTTGGTCAGTTCAATAAGTAATCGTCCAAAATGGAAACGGGGACACATGAGACATGACAGACTTGGAAAGAAGTATAGTGATGTATGATAAAATTGGAACGATGCAATATTGAGCTTGTTTACTGCGCAGAAAAGTACGCAGTACATGGATACGGGTAAGTGACGTCGGTGGCGCCACGATACATTTCGCGTATTCACTGAACTGTTTACTATTTGTGTAGTCCATTGATTTATTTTTATATCGAGGTGCAGAGAGAAAAATCGTCATTCGTTACTTACGATATGGAAGACACACCCCAAGAGGAAGAGGTCTGGGGGCAGTTTGAGATTGGGGTTGTGGCCGTAGAACTGTGCTCGAGGCGGTGCAGCCCGCACGCCCGAGTACACCTTGCCGCCCGTTACGCCCGGCACGCCTGTCACTCCGGCCGGCACGCCCGCAGCCTGAAACATAGCATTTCCATTATAGTGAACAATTTCACAAGTCCATCGGGGTACTTTTGTGCCTTAACGCTCCTATTACCTGGTGTGCATGATGCGTGGGGCCTAGCAACAGTCTGGTTGGCGTCCGCACCGCACCTCCCGCCGCATGAGCGGCCGTCATCAATCTGAAAAAAAAAAAATAGTTTTCATAAACTATATTCATATAGTTTTCATAAGTTAATATCTATAAAACATACCCTTACGATTGGCACAATTTTAATACACATACGACTTTCAAAATGTAACGTTTAGTACCTGCGTGATCTGCGTTTGGTTTAGATTTAGTTTATTCTTATATTGAATCTTGTATGCATAATTATTATAAAGAAAAATTAACAAAAAAATATTACAATTAGTCCAATGAGATGATGTTACTTAAAACAATTTATTTCTACCACAATATCTATGAAAATACCCCTACGTATTTAAAAAAAACTCTTCATTTTTTCGAATATTAACTACGCATTTATGTTGAAGAATCCCACAAAGTAACGGTTTATCAATAACATGTTAGTTTGTAATACATTAATATTAATGTGACTACCGTTAGGTGGTCAACCATTAGTCAACCCGTAATCAGGTGTCTTCGTGAAATATACCTGTCTACTGTAAAACTGGATTCAACACTTAAAAAACACTTCACGGGATTCGAACCGGCAGCCAAGAGAGCGTCTCGCTGGGCTGTCATACCATGTACTTTGTGGTACAAACCTGAGAGTTCCGGCGGCGGAAGGTTCGTGTTCGGGCGTGGGAGTGGCGCCTTGCAATCTGATACTCAACATGTTCGCCAGGGCGGTTTTCGTCTTCGGATTCACCAGCAGTGCATTGTTGGCACCTGCTAAAATGACACCGAAATATACAAAATTTATCGGTGCCCGTGAAACAATTCTCGTTGAAAAAGAAAAGATATATTTTCTGACAAAATATATGAGCTGTGCCCGCAATTTTGTATGCTATGCTTATTCTAGAGGATTTCCGATCTTCTAGATAATTATACTAAAGACTGAAACAGTAGTACACCTCGAACAAGGATAACTTTGAAAATCTCGTTTTCATAGTTGACCACTTGCTGTTGCACCCGAGATGGTCGTGATGGTCACACGTGTCATCGTACATACCCTGTTGGTGCTCGGGCGTGGTCTGCGCTAGCAAAGTGCCATCGACCTGCTGCTCCGGAATCGATGCGGCTCCTACCACATGCTGTGTCACACCAGGAGCAACCTAAAAATTATTTTCAATTTGAGTACAGATATTTCACCAATCCCTACTATTATATGGCTATTCCGATTTTAATTCGATTTTTCACTTTATGGAAGGAGGGATAAACAGGGAAGATTTGTATATATAAAATTTGTACCCCGGGCGAAGCCGGGAGAGTCACTAGTAATATATAAAAGTTATAATGTACATTGTACACCTATAGTAACTCAATTCAGATTGTGTCCATATCAATCTGTTGAACGGAGCTAAATGTAGGTACTCGCTTTAAGTATGGGATACCAGACGAGCTATCAACTAAATTTTTACAGCTGTGTGGAGAGTACCTTACAGTCCTTACACAGTCGCTCTTAGTTGGTTGTGGTTATTCTCTCAATGGCGATTAACTTACAGATCTATTCACTATAAGGCGGCGGTTGCGTATAGCGGCGTACCGTTGCCGCTATTCTTACGGGTACGCGAGACTGGAATAAACCGGTTTGAACAAGCAATGTTTACACTGTACTGTACGTGTGCACGCACACATTCAAATGCCGCCTTCTTAGTGATAGATCTGTAATGGTGATAACCTGTTTGACGGCGTGGTGATGCGCCACGTGATCCCTTTGCGCTTGCAACTGCTGCAAGCGCTGGTACTGCTGCTGGCGTTGCAGCTGCAACTGCTGCAGCTGCGACTCCACCACACCGCCCGCCCCCGCACCGCCACCCCCGCCGCCCACTGGGCTCACCACGCCTGCACCGCCCACACCACCCACTGGAACACACATACTGACTTTCCAAACACTTTGCAATTTGGCTCAAGATTCCAGCCATAAGTGCACCAAAATGAAATATTTAAATTATTCACACTGTTAATGAAACGTGTCTGCCATCGCGACATAAAATTTTAATTCAACTTACATTTTACATAGTCCATATTAAAAAATCATTTGGAATTTCAATCTTTTATCGAACACTGGCTACGAGTGTGGGTGAGGAAAAAATACTAAACTAGTTCGCATTTAATGGAAGGCTTCGGACATAAGCTAGATAACGCATTGAAATTATAATGCGGCTATGAACGCGTCAAACCATTCATCACTATGTATGAAACAAAATTTAAATACGCAGAGCGTAATCTATTCCTTAAGAGAAAATATCGGCACGCAACACGATATTTATATATTAGTATTTTAGTATGCTAGTTATTCGGAGAGCCTCGGCGATAACACTTTTTTTTCTATTAGACAGACGGGATGAGGTTGATGGTCTACTTAAGTCATTGAATTCTGATGATTTGAAAAGCGCCCGCGTAACTTTGTAAATTATATACTAAAACCTTCCTCGAGAACCAGCACTCTATCCAATGGTGTAAACAGCATAAAAATCGGTTCAATAGTTTTTGAGTTTACCGCGAACATTCAGACAGACAGACAGACAGACGCGGTGGAGGACTTTGTTTTATAATATGTAGTGATTATTAACTTTAAAAAGAGAAGAAATATAAGAAACCTGGCGAATGCGGTGGTTGCGCAGGCGCAGCGGCGGGTATGGCTGCGGCGCGTGCACCCTGCTGTTGAAGCCATTGTACCTTACAAAACAAATTGAACATGAACCAAAAAATATACGATCAAAATGGCCGTTTAGTAGTGTTACAATGATCCCAATTCACTGACAGACTTTTAAATAGTTCAACCTACTCTTAACTCTTAACCACAAAATCAACGCTTTTGAAAGAAATACAATTCTGTATTTAGGGCTGATAAAAAAATACATGAAAAAAGGAATTTCTAAAAAGCAAACCGCTTTAATAAAAGAAAGAACAATACCTGCTGCTGTTGTGTTAATCCTGGCGGAAGTTGGCTGCGAATAAACGTGACACTCTGCGGAGCACCGGCTTGTGCTTGACCACCTTGGGTTCCAGTCACCACACCAGCTTGCTATCAAACCATTATTATATTTTTTTTATATTATATTATATCTGTATTATTCATTACAATATATGATAATGTTACAGCAATAAAGATGTGTTATATTTATCTATCACTTTTCAAAGTGGACGAAGTCGCGTTCACCAGCTGGCAAGTCATATTTGTAAGAGTGTAAGTCAAATGTTGTCCTCACATATTATATTTTATCTTCAAAAATACAAAATTCACTTAATTTAATTTCGCCTCTGAAAGTGTTGCATTTTATGAACTTTCTGACTGACCTGTTGCTGTATATGGGTACGTTGCAGAGTAAGCTGGCGCCGCTTCTGCAGTTGCGCCACGAACATGGCCCGTTGCTGTGGATCCATTTGTTGGAGCTGAGCGTGTGTCCTCGCGTCCAGATGGATCAATTGGCGCCCGCCACCTCCTGCGGTCCACGACACCTGCAATCGACGGACAATCATCATCACCACATAGTATAAAGTCCTCGCTTTTTCTGTATCTCTGTAGTGTAGAGTCTTCTGTAAGTTGTGAAACGATATTGTTCCTGATTGGAACACAATGGAAACGAAAATTTCTGAGGATACATATCTATGTATTTGCAGTTATCACAAATTGTGCCAAAGAAGGCACGCAGCCAAGCGTGGCCGGGTTCAGCTAGTTGTATATTATGTTACGACGGAGGATAATAAATCTATGCTAAGTCTAAGTAGTATAACCAGGACCATACCAGTAAACAGCTGGAACACTCTCGATTCAAGTTTAGTCAAGTTTGAGTGACACTCGGTAATGTTAGACCTTTTACTTATATTGCAAAACTTATCCAAAAATTATTTACATCTTTCAAAATGTTGTAAAAAAAATAATATGTCACACATTATTTTAAGATAGTTTTATTTTTAAGAAGAAAAATAAAATGTTATGTTACAGCAAATATTTGCACAAATATTTAAACATCTTTGATACAAGAATACTTCGAGTTTGCCTGCTGATAAAACTTTGTGTTTATATTTACTTAAAAGAAATATTATAATTGTTAAAAAAACAGTGCTAGTACCGAAACTATAAAAAAAGCCAAATGATACCAAGCGTCACTGATACCACAAAAAAAATGTTAAAAAAATATACAACTCAATGTGATAATTACTAAAAATTAATATACAAAATACCTACAATTACATATTTATTAAGAGTCAAAACGTCAATCCCGCCACTTTATAGACGTCAGGAACAAACCACAGAATTGGAGAACAATCAGATAATAATGAAAATTGGAATTAGTACTATTAGTATGGATGCTGTATAAAAACAAAACAAATACAATATACCCTCTCAATCTACGAATAAAATAATACTCAGGAAATGTAACTGCACTCAAAAAATTACCCAACGAAAGTTGTGTTCAGGGTATAGTTCAATGGTTCAGGGATCACTTTTCACTCTTAAGTAGTCGCTAAATTATAATTATAATCAAGAATATTTTTTTATTATAATATATAAATTTAAAAGAAAATCACAATGCCATAGCTCGACCCTGCCAGGATTCGAACCTGGAATCTTCTGATCCGTAGTCAGACGCGTTATCCATTGCGCCACAAGGCCAACTTAGCATGAGTTTGAATGTTTCGTTCCTATTTTGTTTAGATATAATAATTATTATACCTATAAGACTGCCGGGCCTCACCAATGACTGGTGAAAATCGAGATCTATGAACCAAAAGAGACTTCAGATGTTGAACAAAAAGCGGATTTCTACACAAAAATAAGAACTGGAGAGCTGCAGTAAAACATCATAGTCAATGTAAAACATCATAGTCACCTAGCGACTTCAATGTAAAATTGGAAAACATTGAGTTAGGTTAATTGCTTATTCAAAGCTTGATTAATTTTTTTAAGTTGCAACTAAGTAAATTAAATAGGTTTCTAGTGTTCTTCAATTCTTATTGTTCGTATGATTCATATAACTATTTAACATTTGATAATACATGTATTTACTTAATAATTTTTTACATTATCATTATCATCATATAAATTTTCTTAATTATAATACATAAGGAAGAATGAAATAAAACACATAAAATAATACTCACCCTTTGCCCCACTGCACCAGGTTGTCCAATCTGTTGTCTTTGCAAATATTGTTGCTGTTGTTGCCATGTTACATTTCCTCCTTGCACTATCTGTTGTCCTCCTGGAGACACAATTTGTTGACCTCCTGGGGAAACTATTTGCTGACCTCCCCCGTGGGTGATTATCTGCTGAATACCACCACCGGTTGTGAGCTGCGATGAGCCCTGATTTGACTGTTGTACTTGGGACAAAACCTGCTGCGTCTGCCCTACTGTTTGACCGACCGCTTGGCCAATTATCTGTTGCCCCGACTGTGTTACAATCTGTTGTGACGGCTGAGCAATTACAACTTGATGTTGCTGTCCTTGCTGAGTGATGACATGCTGGTTATTTTGTGATAAAACTTGTTGACTGCCCTGTATAATCTGTTGACCTTGATTCACAATTTGTCCTCCTTGGTGAACGATTTGACTCTGCGACACAATCTGTTGGCCACTCTGCAAAGACACCTGCTGGTTTCCGTGCACCAATATTTGCTGTTGACCAGTATGCTGATTGATTAGTACCTGCTGAGGACCTTGCACAATTTGTTGTTGTCCAGATCCATTAAGCAATTGTTGCTTCTGAATCAATATTTGGTGATGGGTCTGACCCAGACCCTGACCCTGTGAACCGATTGATTGTTGCAAAATTTGCTGAGATGATTGCTGTATTGTATGCTGCGAGCCGGACTGCTGTTGTTGATTGTTGATCAAAGCCTGCTGTTGGGTCTGCATAATTTGTTGCTGTAATATTACTTGATTCTGTGGATTCCTAGATTGAACTAGTGGGTTCCTTATAATTTGATGCTGTCCTTGGACATTTTGCACCATCTGTATGTTTTGCTGCCTCCAGGCCGCCTGTACATTTGCAGTCTGTTGACCTTGAATACTTTGTTGGACAGACTGAATTTGTTGACCAATGACGGATTGTTGTCCCGAACCACTGACGAGTTGATTTATTTGCACACTTTGTGCATTTTGAGCTTGAGATGATGTCACAAGACCTTGCTGATTTACAACACTCATATTTAAGTTCTGCTGCTGATTTGTCAGTGATTGAACAGTTTGTTGTTGTATAATAGGCTGATTTTGGGATGACATTTGTTGTCCCGAATTCAACAGCTGTTGTTGGTTTAAAACTTGACCTTGACTCAAATTTTGATTAAGTTTCGCATTTTGAAGGCTTTGCTGCAAATTTGCTGACTGTGCAAGCTGTTGTGCAATGTTCTGAACGGCTTGTGATGCACTCTGTTGGCTAAGACTTAGACTTTGCTTCATAGCCATATTCTGTTGATTAAGTTGAGCCTGTTGCAAATTGTTTGCACTCTGACTTAGCATTTGACTAATATTTTCAATTTGCTGTTGCGCCGATGTCATCGTTGTATTAGAGGTTTGATTAATGTTTGGATTCTGTTGCATATGGTGTTGAGAGCTTTGTATATTTTGCTGCAATTGACCAGACAAGTTCTGATTCATCTGTGACACAGACACGTTGGACTGTTGGAACCCTTGCTGTGTTTGTTGGTTTACATTTTTATTTTGCTGTAACATTTGCATTCTAAACTGATGTTGCTGTAACATTTTTTGCTGTTGAATTTGTATTGCTGATAGGCCATGGGGCTGCTGCTGCTGTTGCTGTTGGTTTTGGTTGAACGACTGCTGTTGTATATTACTTTGTTGATTCGGCAAATTCATACTAGCCTGTGAAACAACCGTATTTTGGCCAAACTTCTGCATGAGTTGTGGATGAGCTTGCTGCCCACCTTGTATTTGTAGGTTCTGAGTAGTATGGCCTGGGATTGAATGGCTCATAACTCCAGATGTGGGTATAGAGGTTGATGTGTATCCTATTGAGCTAGTAGCGGAGGTGGGTATTGTAGATGGACTTGAAGTAGATGCTGGAATTTTCCATGGCATCCTCTGTTTAAGTTTGTCCAGCAATGCCTGTGTACTATCGTCTTTTGTATCACTCATGTTCTGGGTAGGTACTTCATTCTTTGCTATACCTTCCTCAAAATCAAATCCAGTGATTGCACTAATACGATCCATCACCTTCGGCTGCGGCGGTTGTACTAACAGTTTCGGGTGATACACTTCACACACAGCAAGAATACTAGCTCTTATGCTCTCTAAAACCCAGTCGGGTGTGACTATTTTTATTTTATTGCTAGGTAACGTGAGCGCTGCACTATATATCTTTCCGCCAGCGGAACCACAGATTAAATGAGTGCACTGTGCATCCAAGTTCAACTTAGTTTTTCCACCATGATATGTAATCAAAGCGAACAAAGCTTTAGCATCTGCTGCACTCACTCTCGACACACAGGCAACAACATTGTTAAACACTTTGTTTTTGTTGGGAGTGTATGGCTTGGGGTTTGCTAACTTTTTTAATCTAGCACACGCGAGCACCCAGTGTTCAGTCACAGCAGGTATCTGATAGACATTCTGAGCTTGGTCGAGGTCAGTATCTGCAGCATTCCGACCGCAAATTAAATGTGTAACATAGTCAGAAAAATAGATCTTCTTCTCGGCGCCACTCGACTGAAGTAGATGCATAATCTAAAATGACAGCAAAGTATGAAACAGTTGCGTTAAAAACAGGATTGTAAGTTAATGAAAAAAGAAACAAAAATAATGAAAACAAACCCTGTCAGAGACATCCCCAGAGAGGTAATATTTGACATCTTTGAAAATTGGCTCTTGAAAAGTCAATGTTTCTATATCGTCGACAATCGTTACCATTTTCTAATTCACCACGAGGTTACAAAACGTAAGACATAACCATTTAATAACACATATTGTAGAAATAAATATTACAAACAAAACGCCGGAAACATAAGCAAGGTACGACGTCCATTTTTAAATGTTGCCATTCACAACTTCTCTCGTTTGCCAAAAATGACCATCATACCATTACCAAAATTATGAATAGTTATGTTTTCAAAAAACTGAGTCCAATAGTAGTAGACAATAGGCTCTTCTACAATGAAAGAAACGTTCACTGGTCTTCTATGTTATTTGTATGTAATACAAGTTGTAACTATTTTAATAGCGGTGGAAGAAGTTTCATATTATTACAGAAAAAACATAAAATTTTATTTTTAATTTAAAAATTTCAACTCGAATCTAATCTGTCCAACTGCAATTTGTGATGGTGCTTGCTTTTCTTCTTTCTTTTTTTTTCAGTTTTCAGTACAACATACCACATTTAAAATAATATTTTAGTTTTTTTGATTATTTTTTTTGAAGGCGAGGAATTCTAATATAATATATTAGTAGCGATCCGCTTTTGGCTTCACCCGTTAGACAAAACGTAAAAGCAATGATTATGAAAAAGGAGGCAATTAAAATCTTTATGCTGTAAAAAAAGTAACATGTTAAATTTTATACATCCTTAATTATTTGCATAAATGTTATGATTGTAATAGCCGGATACGTTTTTTACAAATTATATTTGAGTATTTTTGTGCTGGCAACATTGCTTTATAGCGGGAAAGTTTAAAAATAGTTTAATAGTTGCAAATGTTGCAATGATATTTACATAGTTGTAATGGCAGCATATAACTTATACTTACACCAGGTACTTAGCTGGTGCCCGCAACTTCGTAGAAACTGTAGTTGTTTTTTGAAAATCCCACAGGAACCAAACATTTTTCGTGGATGAAAGTATGTTAATCAATAAATCAGTAAAAACCGCATTCAAATGATAGATATATAATATAAATTTAGATAGTTAATTTTATTATCCCTATATATAAAATTCTCGTGTCACAGTGTTTGTAACCAAACTCCTAAGAAACGGTTTGACCGATTTTCATGAATTTTTTATGTATATTCGGTACATATTTGTTATACCCCTAAATGATAAGGGTGGCCCCACCCCAAAAAAAAATTTAAATGGCAAACAACGTTTGCCGGGTCAGCCAGTTATTTAATACAAATTTCCCAAGAAGGTTTAATACAGAGGTTTAATATGCAACGTAACTTTCGAAATCCGAATAACGTTTTGAAAGGAGGACGGCCAAGGGGAATTCCAAAACGGACTGTTGGTTGTTGGCGACTCGTCATCTTCCGACTCACTCGTAAATCGTATGTAGGTAGCTATGTATATCAATCAACTTTGCGGGTAGGTATAAACCACAGAGAATTGGGCTGCGCCGTCGCTCATTTCCGCACCAAAAAAGCAGCAGCACAAGTGCTTTAATTTCACGGTCGTCTTCTATGAGGGTTGGCTGTTTATATAGGTAGGTACCTATACCAGCTGAGCTGGCAAACTTTGTTTTGCTATATAATTTCTTTTTTGAGGTGATCCACCCCTAACATTTATGAAAAATAGATGTTGGCCGATTCTCAGACCTACCCGATAAGCACACAAAATTTCATCAAAATCGGTCCAGCCGTTTCGGAGGAGTTTGGCAACAAACACTGCGACACGAGAATTTTATATATTACTAGCTGGTGCTCGCGACTTCGTCCGCGTGGAATAGTTATTTTGGGAATCATTTGAGTATCTCGAACGGTTTTCGCAGCGCACGCAACGGAATCCCTCAAAGATGAATAATTTTCCCCGTTTTTCCAAATTTTCAACTGTTTCTTCGCTCCTATTAGTCGCAACGTGATGTTATATAGCCTAAAGCCTTCCTCAATAAATGATCTATCCAATACAAAAAGAATTTTTCAATTCGAACCAGTAGTTCCTGAGATTACCGCGTTCAAACAAACAAACTCTTCAGCTTTATAATATTATTAGTATAGATAATAAAATAAATGGTAATATTATTCATCTATTTGGCATTCCCATTTAAAAGAAAAAAACGTTTTTCCGACACGCCAAATGTTAATCAATTTCAATGAATAATATGATTATTACGTAATCATTATGAACTTGTTTTTTTTGAAAAAAAAAAAAAAATCTTCGTCATGTTTACGTTTTATGGGCGATTTGTTTATCGCACAGGTCAAACGCGTTGATAGATTGGCGCCAGACAAACTGGTATTTCCAATGTTCATTCCCCTCGATTTTTTTATTCGTTTACTACAACTAGACTAGCCTTTACACTGCCATAACTGCCTCAAATATTCACTTACAAAAAAAATACTTTTTCTTACATACTTATTTAATTAGAGTGAATTATATATGTATGTAGTATGTACCTATATTATATATACTTGAATAATTACTTTCATAAGTATTAAACGGTTTTTTATTTTTTTTTATTTGTTGTATTTTCGAGCCCCTTGGTGGTGCTTGCTTTAACGCCCTGTCTCAGGAGTTCAGGGTTCGATTCTCGGCAGTACCTATTTGGGAAATTAACTTAAAAAACTTGTGGTTGCCCAGTATGAGTATGAGCCATAGGTAATTCCCCTTGGCCCTTGAAATTCCGAATACATTTAAACTCGCACATTTAATAAAATATCTTATTTATTTTAAATCTGAGGTCTTATTTAACCTTTAGAAATTTTTCCATATAACTTTTATACCTACACATATACAAAGTAAAGTAGCTGTCCGCTTCTATCTATTTATCCGCTAATTTCTTCTAAACCACCCAAAGGAAAATTTCTTCTAAAACGAGGAGTGTCTGTGCACATACTTTGTAGAAATTTCATCGGGAATCCGGTAATTTATAGAAAAAAAAAAGCAGGAATGGATCGCTAGTAGTTATAGTAGGTACCTAGTTAAGTTAGTAAACAATAATAATAACATTTTTTTTTATTGTTCTGATATTTCTTCTAAATAATGTAAATTTGATAATGTATTGAATCAGAGAATTTTGGAGGAGATTCTGTGTAAATTCACTGTTTATAGTATAGAATAAATAAAGTTTTTTAATCTATAATTATATAAGCCACATTATTTATAACTATCCTCCGCACGGAGATGAAAATTTTCTAAAATCCTTTCTCGATAGCTTAGGTAATAGAATAAACCTATGTTCCGAATTTCAGCTTTCTAGACTTAAGTTTGGCTGTACGTTGAGTCAGGACCAACGATAGTATAAATATAGATATCATATACTATTTTTTATTTATAATAATATGTTTATTTAGTTATTATGTAGTAAAACTTGTAAAGCAAGTTAGTTAGCAAGTTGTGAATTATGGGAAATAGTTTTGCGAGCTACTTATGAGTATCTTAATGATCTCACTATAACCATTCAGTTTGTGGTTGACCGGTGTGATGAACGGACGTTTTGTTAGTCTCGCGAAAACGATGCGATTATAGGAAACGAAATAAAAAAAAATGAATATCCCGTTTGGTGGTTGTTTAACGGTGTTTGTTGGACTTTTAAATGTTTTATCAAGTAAAGCTCAATTCTCACAGTCACCGTGTCCGGAGTATTTCGACTATCAGAGTGACGAGACTGGTGTTTATGGTCTTATAAAATTGGTGCCAAGTGGTCCTGTGAATTCTGTGACAATTAATGTTAATTTTACAATAGCAACCCGATTGCCATCGGTAAGGACGTCACTTTTTTAATATATATCGTAGTTGTCAAACTAAAATTTGCTATGAACAAAATTAAAAATACTGTTGAGATATTGAAAAATCAAAATCAAAATCAAAATATTTATTTATCAATTGGGTTTCTACAAGAAACTCTTATGATCGTCATTATAAGTTTAAATTTACCAGGGTTTCGGAAAAAAGCCAAGATGACGATCCTGAGAAGAAACCCCGAAAGAAACTCAGGATACTAATCTTTTTGTCATCTTTAAAATATAAACTAACAATTACCTACAATTAATATAAAGATAATAATAATAATATTAAAGTAAACATACAATACAACACAATATGAGCTCCGAATCGCTTAAATCCAGGCTTCATTGTCATTTAAATAATCAGTGATTTTATAATAGCCTTTTGAGAGGAGTTTACAAAAAAGTATCGTCGTTGTCAAACCAAAATTTGCAATGAGCAAAATTAAAAATACTGTTGAGATATTGACAAAAAAGTTTGCCTGATTTTTTTTTACATGAAATCTTATTTTAGTTGAAACTAAAAGTTTGTCATTTGAACATGTAAATTCAATAGTTAATTATTTATTTTGAAAAAATAGTGTAAATTTTGCACATAACAGATTCTAGCTGCGCACATAGCATAGATATTTTATTTACAGTTTTTTTTTAACGATAAATAAGTGAACTAAGGTCAAAATGTTTTGGTTTGACAACGACCAAATTCTACTTACTTAACTAGCGAACCAAACATTTTTTTATATACATAACAAATTTTCATCGTTTCCTCTTTCAATTAGTGAAAACCGTATCAAAATATGTTGTGTAGTTAGTTCAAAAGGATTAAACGGAGAAACTACTTTTGCAATTATATGTAGGTATATAATTACGATTGACTTACATACTATTTAATTCCGCAAGATATTCATATGAATAAAATCGCGAAATAATGTCTCTCTGTTTTTCCTGTTTCTTCTAATAAACTACGCGTAACATAATCTTTGTGAGTTCAACCTACAATTCAGAGGATCATTAAAATTTGAATCTGAAATAGTTTTTGTTGAATACGAAAAAAATATAGAATACAATTTGGAACTTAATTACATAGGGCACAAAATTGCATTTTATTCGATAGCACCCTAAGACAGGTTAACTTAATTGACGATTATGAAATGGGTACTTACCTACAACCATCGAAATAATCGTGTAGTATCAGCAGTACGGTTGTTTGTTCGGTTGACCGAACTAATGAAACTTTTTAGTAGCAGTAGTTTAATAGGTATATCTTTGCAAGCTTACAACTAAATAATTTTTAAATCTTTGTTGAACAGTTCACCTAGGTAAAGCAATACTAACAATAGGCTAAAAAGAAATCCTAAAATTTTTTTTTGGCATTTTTATTTTTATTGGGATAATTTTTTTAGGTAAAAAAAAAAGATTTTTCAGGTTAAAAAAATCCTAAAAAATTCGCCTTAATTTTTCTCAAAACTGGGGTTCACTGTGGGTTCAAAATACCTACCATCGTCCACATCTACCATGGTAAACGGAACTCGTAAATAACTACTTACTTAGTTACAAAAAAAGGGACTTTTTTCAGTTTTTAGTAAATAGTTATTAAACAAGAATATTTTGTCCACTTTCGCAGCGTAGTTAGTTCCTTTGCGTAAACAACGATATAGTAACTCTTTAAGATATTTACTTATTTTTTAATAACTAGGTAGGTACTTATTACCTAAACAAGAATGTTTTGTCTTGTTATAAATGTATATAGTATATATTTTATATATGTTTGATTATACAAGTGAGCTACGAATGTTGACAATATATTCTTGTTTAAGAACTGGTTACTAAAGATTCATAAATTATTTTTTCCTGGACAGTGAAGCAGAGTTTTCGTATCGGAAAGAAGTTTATATATTTGTAGTGTACCTACAGTTGTTTTGCCATATAAAAAAAATGGGGTGGGCCACCCTTATCACTTAGGTGTATAAAAATAGTTTACGACCTATTCTCAGATCTACCGAGGTACACAAAAAATTTCATAAAAATCGGTCAAGCCGTTTCGGAGGAGTTTGGTTACAAACACTGTGAATTTTATATATATACTAGCTGGCGTCCGCCGCTTCGTCCACATGAAAAAGTAGCCTATCCTGTGTCCCCGTACGACTAAGTGTTTATCTACCAAGTTTCATGAAAATCAGAGTTATGGAGGCATTTTCTACTTTAATTGACTGCGAAAGGTACACAAACCAACAAATGGACTGTTGGTAAGTCTACCTGGTGACCTTAACAAAAAAAAAGGAAAACTAAAATATTGTTTAGTATTAAATTAAAATTAATAATAGGTAAATGTACCAAAATTTACAGCATAGTTATCAAGGCATTTTCTACTTCGCTTATGATTTCTATAAAAAAAGATTCTTTCTTCCATCGGACATTCCCATCCTCATCTTGTCGAAATCGCTGTTTTTCGGACCAAGCGTTTTAAAATATCCTTTATAACGCAATTCTTTTCAAAGTTCGAGTGAATAGGCATCTTCTGGGTGAGCTCGCTCCATCATAGGCCTCATCTACGTTACACAGCTGGATGTTGGCCAAGAGCAAACCCTAATAATAATAAAAGCTCTAATAATAATAAATAAAAGTAGAAAGGTGTCAGAAACGGAACTGTTTTATTCTGTAGAAGTTACAAGATCTACTATGATTATAGCTAACTAAGTAGGTACCTATAAGTTTCACCAAAATATTTAAGCTGCGTCAGTATTCCTACGATTCGTTCCGAAATGATTAACCTTATTATGTTTAATGTTTTTGTCGAAATATTTGGCATTTGAGTTTTTATCGAATGTTTAACAGAATCGGACGAACACTATAAAATATAAATCCGGTTGGTATAAGGAAAAGACAAATGACGTTTTTTTGACAAAAGAGAAAGGAAGGACCATTGCTTTCACTTCAAAGTTTAATAACCTGGTGACTATCATTAGAGCATTGCATATTGGCAAATCCTAAAAAAATACCCTAAAAATTAGGTAGATACACATTTTTTTTAAATTTCCCTTTACGTTTTTTTTACGTTTTCAGGGATCCAATGAAACTTTGTAGGGTGGTAGCTTTGAACCCTGAACAAAGATAAAGGCGATCTTTTCAAATACATGTGTTTCTTTTGTCGATGCTATGCCGAGAGCAAAAGATAAGAGCAAAGATTTCTGCAAATCTATACTAATATTATAAAGCTGAAGAGTTTGTTTGTTTGAACGCGCTAATCTCAGGAACTACTGGTTCGAATTGAAAAATTCTTTTTGTGTTGGATAGATCATTTATCGAGGAAGACTTTAGGCTATATAACATCACGTTGCAACTAATAGGAGCGAAGAACAGTCGAAAATGTGGAAAAAAACGGGGAAAATTATTCATCTTTGAGGGCTTCCGTTGCGTGCGCTGCGAAAAACGTTCGAGATACCCAAATGATTCCCAAAATAACTATTCCACGCGGACGAAATCGCAAGCACCAGCTAGTTAAATATATAGAAAACTTCCTCGTTTAACGCTCTTTCCATTAGAGAAAACCGTATGAAAATCCGTTCAGTAGTTTTTAGACAATCGTGAACATACATACAAACTTTACAGACACAAAGACGGGACGGGAGACTTTGTTTTATAATATTGATTTAAGATGTGTAGGTACTTACCTATAGATGTCAGTTTAGTTAACTTTTGTGTTTAACACAGAAAAAACATTAACATAACTAAACAATATTGTACCTACGTGCAACATAAGTCATCCATGTATTGACTAGATTACGATGATCTTATGTTTATACACAATAAATCGTGAATCAATAATTTATCAGATCACGTTAAGAGTGTTTATTATGCAGTAGTTTGCACACAAAGATATAATTCTCACACAAACTTACCTACCTTGTTTGTGGTCATTGAATTAAATATAAATAGAGTAATTTTTTCATTGTAACTTGAATATTATTAACAGTTTACAGTAACTTCATTGATTCCATATCAGTAGTAGACTGATCTGGAATCATATAGGTATGTAAGTATGCATAGAGATGTGAAAAAAATTAAAATTAAAAAAGTATTTAAATTCAAAATTGATTGAAATAAAATTTTTAGATGGTGTTAAGTGAAATAAAATGTAAATCGCAAAATACATATTTTCAAAAAGTTTTTTCAAATAAAATAATATAATATTTCACTGATTTTATTTAACATTAGTATTTGTTTAAAGGCTTCATAATAATTTCACCAAACATACAAATTACTTTTACTTATTTGAGATCTACCTATTTTTGAATTTAAGAATGAAAAAATAACAAAAACGTTTGCATTTTACTAATGAATATTTATTTCAAGTACTTAACTTCAAATGAAAATAGAAAACTCATTAAAAAAGTTTTTCAATGGTAAAATAAAATTTAATATACATATTTTTGTTAACACCCTCATTTGTATGAGTCCAGTCAAAAAAAACAAGAACATACTTATTTAAAAAAAAATCAAATCAAATCAAATTCTATCCCTTATATGAGTTATATAAGTTCTATTCCTTATATAAGATATGCTTTAATTTCAATTATTATAAGTACCTACCATATATTTAAATAATTCACATCTCTAAATAGGTAGATAGTAATTAAAAGAGAAATTTAAGAACTCTGTTGAGGAAAAGCGTTCGGTACGGGTTTGCTGAACGATGGGTTTTTTCGAGCAGGTGTCATACGACAGAGGAATGACTTGTGAACGCGTAGGTAAACTCCCATGCTCGCTTGCTTGCGGTCACTGTAGGCATGACTAATTGCTTATAATATTATATTTATAGATTAGTTTTAAACGCGCATACCGGTTGCTTTGAGGAAAGTAGAGGAAGAAGTATTTACCTTTACATATACATACTAACAGTTAGGTATGTGTTGTTTTGTAGAATTGCGTATTGTACGTACAGTCGTCTACACAATTTCCTAATCACCTACAACTCAAGTCAATTTTGCGTGGCGGTATGTACCTAATCAGAAAAAAAAAAATGATTTTTCGCCTTTATTTTTCTAGAAAAATGTTTTTTTATTTCCTTTCAATGTCAGATATTGATAATAATCGCCGTATGTCCTAATACCGATTTAAAGTCACAGACTTTTGACCGTGACTTCGTCCGTGTCTCTCGATAATGTGGTGTTTTATGCATAATATATTAAATCTATGTGCCATCAGTCGTGTCATTGAATACTTATACTTGTATTTCTTTACGTCGTTAATATTAATATTATATTGTGTCAAGTAAAGTCTATTCTTATTAAAATAAGTAAAAGTACCAGATACCATACTCGTAGCCATACCTCACACTGCAGAAACTTAGAAGTTAACAATTCTTATTCTGAATAAACCCCGGATAAAAATTCGACGATTAATGGCGTATTTAGCAACACCAATCAAACTCACTTTCGCATTTAATTTAATAATATTTCTTTGGATTATTAAGAGTTTTTATTTTTAAATGGATTGTAAATGGTCAGTCAATCATGTTACCGACTGTACTAACAGGAAGTACCCACTTAAATATTACTCACAGATGCACGCAAAGTAAACTCAATGAATTTGTGAAAATTTTGTGTAAATCCCAACTCCTGGGATAATACGCTTTAAAAGCCTACATTTTGTTGCCCTTGTGTTAAGGTTATTGGCTTTGCAAATTGCAAACAGACTTAGTTATTCGGCTTACTTAGTAGGTAGGTACATAATTATGTATGGAAAAGGGCTTCACTATAGCCAGGTACAATAATAGTAAATTCAGTTAACTCGCGGATCGGGATCCGAGAGTGATCTTGGTTTCACACATAGCCGCTGATTGTGGAATCCGGGGGATTTTTAGTGGGTATTCCCCGTAATAAGTCACTACACCGGGTGTGTCCCACAACCCCCCCGACTGTCCCCGTCGACGAGGTATAGTGTGTACTGTAAATGTCATCTCCCCTCCTAAAAGAAAGGAGCGGATCGTGTACTTATTTGTGAGGCCCTGGGCTAAAAAGGCATTTTCACATACCCAACACAATCTCTTATCAATTGTTTATTTAATTAGAACATCTGTAATTTTAAGTGAAAAGGTAATATTAAGAAATAAAACGTCACACTTCTTTACCAGATTAATGACTTTATTTGTCTGTAATAATTGGGTTAACATTTAGTTCCTCAATCAATATTCAATTATTTAATGCGATCGGCGGCCCACTAAATGTGTTGACTCACCGAATTCAAATTCAAATTCAATTTATCTATAAGTATCTACATAAGTAGGTACATACGTAAACATTTTTATGTTTTTTTTATAAATACTCCCACATAACACATTTTTCTCTCTAATTTGAATAATTGTTTATGATTACGATTCTTTGATTGTAGGACATTTTAAGTATATGAATCTACGGGTAATAAATATTTAAGTAGGTACAATAAATTAGCTTGTGTCCGCGACTTCGTCTGAGTTAAATACCGAAAAATATAACACCTAAGAAAATATTTGACATCTTTATCGCTGTGATGACGGTGGCGCCGCCACGCCCATCACGGCGCAATTTTTTTTATATTTTTAGACAATTTCTCGAGAACCTAACCCTAGCCGCACACACGCAATAATATTGTCAATACAGAATTGACAATAATATTGATCAAAATTTGGTCCCGCACACTACTCAATATTATTGTCAATTTTCGTGGTAAAATTTGACTCAGTAGCTTGTATATTATAAGTTGCTCTATGGTAGCTTGATTCGTGTGTACACGTTTTATACAATGAAAAGAAAGAAAAAAGTCGTTGCATTAATTTTAATTTCTCAAAAAACGCAATCCGTCTGGCGGCAGTATCTCCCTTACAGAATAACACGGTGATATAATTAGCATATGTGCTGTTGTGTTTCGGTGAGTGAGTAAGGGATGCCAGAGCCCACTACTCCGTCTCTTTATCCTTTCTCTCTTATCCTTTTTTATGCCCTTCCCCTTATCCTTAATCCTTCTATGATCGGCACCGTACTTGCAGCACCTGTGGCGTTGCTTGTATTATAGGCGACGGTAGACACCTACCATCAATCCTACCATCAAGTGGACCGTCACCCTGTCTGTCGACCTTAACATTAAAAAAATCAAGAAAGAAACGATGGATTAAAGACTGGATGAGAAAAAAGCTGAGATAAGTCATTTTAATCTAATAAATGAACTACAACTTCTATGGATTTATTCTACAGTTGTGGATAAGTTTCCCATGTTTTAATAAATTCCAACAAATACTTATTATCAAAACGATTTTCACTATGGATGGATGGCGTTTTCGTCCTCCATATTGAGCAAAAACACGAACCGAACCTTTGTCTTGTCGAAATCTTTGTCTCAACTAAAATATTGCTGCGCGCCCGCAAACGACAATATTATTGACAATACCCCCGATATTGAAGAGTCGAAATCTCAATTTCAGAAAATCCACAATAATATTGATCAATACCGAAATACGGGCCCGCACACACTCAATATTATTGTCAATACGCACTTTATTGACAATATTATTGCGTATGTGCGGCTAGCCTAACATTTTTACCTGATAAAAAGTATCCTAGGTAAGTATTCCTATTTATGCCAGGTAATAAAATATCGGTGTGACAAATCCGTTCAAATCCGTTGAGCTGTTCTTGCGTGTAACTAACAAATCCATATAAGTAGGACAGTAGGTATTATAATATCCATCCCATCCTCACAAGCTTTTGCATTTATGATATTAGGAGACAGGAATAGCTGACCCGACAGTCCTTTGCCTGACAATTTATTATAAAAACATTCAAATTTCCTACTTTTCTTGTGGATTTTAACTTGCGAGGAAATAATATTCAATTTCTTCGGATATCTTTTCTATAACAGCTTCTAAATGCAAAATTGATGAAATTATAGAATTTACACGAATGAAATAAAATAGCGATGGACTCTTAGATTAATAAATTGGTCTCGCTGCGTTTGACTAGATACCGCCGTCGTACTTGTCAAATGCGGCAACAAATACTACGCCGAATTCGGCGTACCCGAGCCAGTCACACTGCAAGCTGTCTGTGATGTGTACGTGCCGAATGTTTTATTAAATTTAGGGCATAGTAAAATGCGTAGTGAAACTGTGTAAAAATATAATGAAACTGTGTAAAAAGTGACGATGTCTTACACACACTACAATAAAAAGTTGCCGCATTCACGGAGCTATTGTTTTCTGATAGTGCGGTATCTAGTCGAGTTCAGCGAGACCAATATTAATATAAAGATGGACTTCTTATCTAGTTGGTCGTGCTGGTTCTATTCTATTCAAAAACAGCAATATTTTTTCCAATCTACGCCATTATGACTTGACTGCTGGGATCTGGGATAATGAATAATTTTACATTTGTAAGACGATTCGCACGTGCAGAGATTCAGTGATTTAGGAAAATGAGCTTTAAGTGTTGCCGACGTGAGAGGACTTAATCAGACAGTTTGTATGGCTGTTATAAATTAAACACGTGCACATTTTGTTTGCTCTTTTTTAAAATAGTGGCTCGTGTTAATAGTCGCTATTGTTAAATATTAGGTACTTTATTAAATCGTAGGTAATTGTGTGACATTTTAGATTTTTTTGATTGTTTTATGTTATTTTTTGTTCAAATCTCACTATCCATCGTATACTTAACTCTATCTAATATTCTTAATTTAATGTGTAATTTGCTGGAAAGTTGGTGGTACTTTCAAAACAATAGATACTATTGTTTTGAATAGATAAAACAATAATACCTATGCATTATTTTGCTCTCATTTGACCGCCGGTGACAATACGAGCTTACGCAGATTAAAAAACAACTAAAGAAACATAATATTTTATTGTAGTTAAGAAAAATCAAAATCAAGAAGAATTATGAATTTTATTAACTTAGCCGTTTGTCTGTCTGTTAGTTTTTTGACGTTACTTTCACTGCCAGATAGATGATGTTACTCGTATAAGGAGTAAGTTAGACAACTAATATTTTAGAAAAATAAAAATGTATTATACTTAAGCAGTGTTTTCCCGCGCGCTTCATACGTACGCCGCAACAAAGCATGGTTTGGTTCAGTTCGTATCAAATATACTTAGGTAACAGAATAAAACTATCAAAAGCATTATTATTAATCTTAGAGCAATGCGATCGTCAAGTGACAGCGTGTATTAATTGAACTTTTTTTACAATATTTTCTGTTTGGTTTGTTTCAGCAATACGTTGGAAGTATAGAACCAGTAAATTCGGATCGCGCACTACAAGACTTCAACAATGGCCATCAGCTTACTTATAGAGTTCATTTTCCTGTGACGTCACCACTGCCGCGACTAACCGCATTGATTGTCAACGGCAATATATTGTGCTATGGACCGGGAGGTGGGTTTTTCTCTACAAAATACCGCCGAATCATTTTTCGAAATACGACCTAATGGCCTTGGAACAATTTACGAATCATTCTTTGTACTTATAACATTACCATTTGAAAGCTGGGGAATTTTTATTCCTTAACAAACTGATTATGAAATGAAAAAAAAAAAACTTAAGGTATACGTACCTACGTTGGGCACTTTTGGTGGATATGGGAAAAACACTGAACTCGTGTGACTGTCACGCTCAGTGTGTGCGTGCGTGTGTGTGTGTGTGTGTGTGTGTGTGTGTGTGTGTGTGTGTGTGTGTGTGTGTGTGTGTGTGTCTAAAACGAAACAATTACAGGACGGATGCAAGTGGGTTGTCGACTTGTCGTCTTTTATTTATAGGATATTGTAATTGGATAAGAGTAGATAAAAAACATTTCTCTCATAGATCTTCGGAAATCAGTGTAGGTACTTAAACCCTTACTACGAGTATTACCTATACTATTACTTTATAAATATATTTTATTTTCAGACTCGCCTCGACCATACCAGTATGTGACTACGGTGAGCCTTCAACACATGCTATACCTTCGTCCTGGTTCAAACGCAGGAGGCTTTCAGTTCAGACCGCGACCAGAGCCAGATAAAGTCTTCACCCCATTTAGACCATCCTCGGATAACGCTGTGATCAACTTTGACAATTTTGATGACGACAGACACGGAAATTGGGGATTAAGTTAGTACTTATTAAATATTATAAGTTAAATCTTCTTATATTCTCAGCCGTAGGACATTCACTCCCGACAATTTTTCAATAATACCGATCATAAGCTTTCTTACGAGGGCGTGGATAGTTAGAGAAGTTAAACTATCTATATTTTAGATAAATAGATAAATTAATAATAAAATATATAATGATAATTAATTTATAGAACGTATGATGTCAAAACCGAGTTTTGTTTTGACATAAAATTTTTTACCTAAGTTTTTGTTCTATTTTTATTAACAAAATATCAAAGGCTAGATCTATACCTAATAATAAATAATATTATTTTTATGCATTTTATTATAATGCATTTTATTTAATACTAACGGACATAGCAGACGTTGTCCTACCCGAAAAAGTAGCTGTAAACATATTGCAGCGCCACCTATTTGGTTCTTATTTTTCAGCAAAAATATTTATACGCTACATATCTTATATGAAAAATTGTTGTTCAACCTTAAGGAAACATAACCTTACGATTAGTAATATATATAAATTATTTTCTTCAGGTATAGTTAGTTATAAATTAACATTCTTTTTCATGATTAAAACGTATTAAAAATGATTTAAAGCATATGATGTTCAAAGAACGTCTAAATCACCTGAGAAATTTCAGTCATAAGGCTTGACCTGTTAGGAGCGTCGCAAGTATATCGCTTTTTTCTGTAAAAATCCTATTTTTGAAGTCGTTGGACAACGATTTCTTTCCGGAAATCACATCTCAACTTCAATCAAAATATTGTTGTTCAAATGTTATTGTTTTATGTTCATAAAAGTTTAAATAAAATTATCCTTAAATTAAATCAAGGGCCTCTTGATATCATGGGCCTCTTGATAGAATTTGCCACGGGCCACGCGCATTCTTAATCCGACACTGCTTCTACCCACAGATTTTCATACAAAATGTACGTAGGTATTGTGAAAATTTGAGTCAAAACTGTTGTAACGCGAACCATACAATGTCCAAAGGTCAAGATTGTCTAATTAAAATTCCCCTACTTTCGACAAATCCGAAGTCGGTGCCCTTGAATCGAAGCGGATCAGGTTATACTTAGCTGCGTACGTATTAAATCTGTCAAATACATTCTTCTTAGTTAATAAGGTAACTACAATAATAATAATTCACTCCCGTACACTTTGATCCGGCTTTTAAATAATTTATGTATATACATTTTTTTTTTAATAAAACAAGCTCAAACGTATGATATCATAGCGGTCTTCTAGGAACTTTATAGTCATTTATATGTAAATGTGTTATTTATATTTGCAGACGTTTTCGTAGTAAACAAAACTCGGCCGGAATTCGACACGAATGTACCACAAAGACATCCTGTATACCCCATGTTCCCCGGGTTTCCAGAAACGACTACGGAACCCGTTAGGCCTCAGGAGCCCGTTTATTATCCGGAACCAAGCACGGAGGCGCCAAGACCAAGGCCGCAGGAAGTGTAAGTTAAATTACTATTTATTATTATTATTATATTATATTATTTATTATTATTTTTTATGTTAAAGACAGGCTGACGGTTCACTTGAAGGTGTGTGGCTACCGTCGCCTGTAAAAGAAACTCCACAGATGCTGCGTCGACCATAGTAAGCACAAGAGTAAGGAAATAACAACGAAGGAAGCCTCGTTCGTTATTTCCTTACTCTTGTGCTTCCCTTTACTCACTTACCGAAACAAAATTGCGTATTTGCGAATCCCGCGGGGGTGAGAGCTAGTATTCTTATATATTTTCTTACTTTCAAAGAGTTACGACAATACTCTAAGTAAGGTACAGGCTTACAATATGGCTGTACCGTACAGCCATATTGTAAAAAATCTTAGTAGACAAAAAAATAACACTGTAAAAAGATTAGGTAATACATTGATTATATTACATCATGTTGGGTAAAATGCCAAAGTTGCAAACACTAGAGGTCTTAATCGATTTAGATGGGACTTTCACTGGAAGAAAACTGATGTTGTAAGGAGCAACATTGCTACTTATATTTTGGAAAAAGATTAATACATATATAGGAGCAGTGTCTAGTCCAGTGGCCGGGTTCAGCTTGTTAATAACTATTAATAATACTTAATTTCAGAACACCAGCCCCTCGGCCGCCGCCTCCAGCGCCGGTGGCGACTCAACCAGCGCGCATAGAATGCGGCGTGGTCGCCGGTGGCAACGAGAGGATACCATTGATTTATAACGGTCAGAGTTACGAGCGTGGCAACTGGCCGTGGCTAGTAGCCATCTACAAGAGGAAGGACCTAAGTCTCACTTTCATTTGTGCTGGAACTTTGGTGTCTGACCGTCACGTTATCTCAGGTATTATTAATGAAGTTATTAACAAAAATTACTTGTACTTAATAATATTTTAATTTCAATTAAAAGTCGACAAAATGTAGAATTAGTCTGTGGATTTTTGGTATGGCTACCAGTGGCTTGTGGCAAAAACAATGCCAGGGTAATGCAAATGCACTGCCGACCTAGAAAAGGCTTTTAGAAGAATATGCTTATCGCTAATTTTTGACATTATCAGCGGTGATACTTAAATTTATGCACTTATATATATTTTTTTACAACTTGGTATCAAACTTTTTTTTGAAAAAACATAAGTAGTTGCGATATAAATCAGGAATCTTTGTAAGTACAATACAAGTACGGGAATCCAAATTCAAAGCGACAAATTCGTGAGGAGTACCTAATTACTTAGTTTTATTTTATGTATTTATTTTATGTATATTATAAGTTTATATGGATATTAATTATTACTCGTTCATACTTAAGTCAATTTGTTACTCTATTTCAGCCGCGCACTGCATGCAACAGAAAAACTCGATGACAGACATCAAGGATATTGTGGTGAAAGTGGGTGTATACAATTTAGAAGATTGGGGCGACGACGTTAGCGTGACGAGAACTTTGTCGTCCGCATTCATACACGAAGCCTACAACTCGTCTACGCTTGCAAGTAAGTTCACTTATCAATATACCTAATACTTGCTGGTCAGCCCGCGACTTCGTCCGCGTTCTGGATGAAAGGTACCTACCCTATGTTCTTTCTGGTGTCCCACAGACAACGTGTATGCAAAATTTCATGGTGATTGGTTCATTAGTTTTTGCGTGAATGCGTAACAAACAAACAAATTCACTTTTATAATATTAGTTACTAGCTGGTGCCCACGACTTCGTCCGCGTTGAAAAAGCAATATATCGCCTGACATCGTTGTTGCTATTATATTTAGCCAGGAGTTAGTTTCCTTTATTTTAGATAATCCCTCAGGAGCAGTACTTTTACCTGGATGAAAGGTACCCTATGTCCTTTCTGGTGTCCCAGAGACAACGTGTATGCAAAATTTCATGGTGATCGGTTCAGTAGTTTTTGCGTGAATGCGTAACAAACAAACAAACTCACATTCATATTTATAATAATAGTATGGATTATGGTTCTTTAAAGATGAATTTGTATTCTTATGCTGGATCATCTACCTGAATTATTGCTGATTTCTTTGCTAAATATGACGCACATTACTGATGAGTTTTATATATTTTTCCGTTATTATTTTATTACATGAACATTCATGATTTTTTTATACTTATAATGTAATATTTTGTGAGTGAGAGGCAAATAGAGGCACCCCAATTTACAATCCCTTTCTTTAATTGACTGGGTTTTATTAACACTTCTGTATTTTTTTTAATAGATGACATCCTAGTGTTTACGTTCGAAAGGACAGTGGAATTCAATACAAATATAAAGCCAGCGTGTTTGTGGAGTGGAAGAACTGAACTGAGTCGAGTTGTTGGTGCGTCTGGTGTTGTAAGTTTATTTTTTATTTTAGTCATTAGAACTTAAGCTATAAAATGCATTGAACACTTAGTTCCTCTGGGAAAGTTGGCATGGCAGCTTGTTTGGAGACAGTTACAGTCGTTACAATACTACAGAAATCCATCGTAAAATTACAGTCGGCCATTTAAAAGACAGAAGATTACCCGTTGACCCATCGTAGCGGTGGGCTCACAATGAGTTTTCTTATTACTCGTCTTATTCTTATTCTTATAACTGACTCGGTCTTATAGGATTCAAAAACTACTGGACCGATTTGAAAAATTCTTTTACCTAATATAAAGCTACATTATCAGCGTCTATTATATAGGCTACTAGCTGCTGCCCGCGACTTCACCCGCGTATATTTGTAACGTTTTATTAGTAAGGATAAATATAAAAATATCTCGCGTCAGAGACATCTGTTAATTTAAATTAATAACATTACGTAAGTTCTTACCAGATGTTGCCCTCGCGTCAGAGACATCTGTTAATTTAAATTAATAACATTACGTAAGTAAGCCTCTTTTCTGTAGCCTTGTTTGTTCCTAAAAATCTTACCAGATGTCGCCTTCATATTTAACTAAATGGTTGTTTAATACTTAAGTACGACTTCGCCCGCGTAACTTTATAAATTATATTACTAAAACCTTCCTCGAGAACCACTCTATCCATTAGTGAAAATCGCATTAAAATCCGCTGCTAGTTTTAAAGATCTAAGCATACATAGGGACAGACAGACAGCAGACAGACGGACGCGGCAAATGTCTTTGTTTTATAAATGTAGTGGTATGTTATAAAGTCACGCGGACGAAGTTGCTTGCGAATAGCTAGTCTACACTAATCTTTTATTGTGAGCCATGTTTAAGTAAAGAACTACTGTGTAGGTGGCGGGTTGGGGTCGAAGCGAGTATGGTCCGGCCGGACAAGGAGACCCTCGTATGGTGAGGCTACCCATCGTCAGCACATCCACCTGCCGAGCCAGCAAACTCGACTTCCACAAGCTCACAAACGCCAATACACTGTGTGCAGGTAAAAACAAATAAACGATTGTAATAAACTATATATAGCCTCTGGCTTAGCATAGCATGGTTATTGACCGCATCAAAATCCGTCAGGATATAAAAGAAGTTAGCGGAGAAACGGGCAGACGTGGACAGCGACTTATTAGAATGAAACCATAAGTAACATCCCAAGAAATCAAGCTTTGGAAAATAAGTAAACTAGATAGATAAGAACTTAGATACTATTAAGCATCGATGTTTAATTAAGATACTTCTTCTTCTCTTTTAATGTCTTGGCTCTATCAGATCTTCTCCGATGATTTTGCCAGTGTCATTAGTAAAAATAGCAATTTGTAATAGCCTTTTTTAAAATAAAAAAAAGGCGAAATTGAAATCAAAATCAAAAGTAGCAGATCCCGAGAGGCCTCAGTCAGAGTCAAGTCAAGTCATAATTTTTCTTAGTTTTCCAAAACAGGTCTGGTCGTAATTAAGATAAATAAATAAAAATCCATAAAATTTTGTCACAATTGGACTCTCATTTCTCGTTCTCATTCATTATTATTATTCATATTCATTCATGAACGTCCTTAACATGAAGAAAAATGAATGGTGTTTTCAGGTGACCGCAACGGTGCCGGCCCTTGCTTAGGGGACTCTGGCGGTGGTCTCTACCTACTGGACAATGGTCGATGGAAACTTCGCGGCGTTGTGTCCTTGTCTCTGAGGCCTAGCAACGGAGACAACACCTGTAACCTCAACGAGTATATCGTGTTCACCGATTCAGCACAATATTTGAGTTGGATCAATACTGTTATGCAATACTGATGCTATCGAATTATACAAAGATATTAGTCATATTTTAACAATTACATTGTAAATAGTTAATGTAACAAACTTATTAATATTAAGCAAATGATAGAAATAAAGTGTTTTGTTTTTTATTTATTAAAAGCCTTTTTTCTGAATTATCCTCGAGGCACTCTTTAATTAATGTCTTCAGTCTTTAAATTGTAGTCTTACAATTGTATGTGACAGGCAGGATTTTTTAGAATCTTTTCCTTTGACACTACAGCTGATGTTAAATAACTTTCTAATTAGCCCAAACAAGCTATATCTCTCGTAAGTTGCTGAGGAGTTGGGTGTACTTGATGATGCAGCACCAGGTCAAGGCTACGGTGTCATGGAAATACCATCGAAGTAACAGTATAGCAAATTTTACATTAATCGAATGGTGAAATTGGCTGATGGCTGATAGCTAATGACGTCTAAAAATTTGTGCAAAAGTTCAATTAGAAAAGTCATGAACAACTGAAGTGTTCATAATGAAGTTATGAAGAATTAAAGATTTAATAATTTTTATGCAAATAACTCATAAACCATAAATAAAACAAACAGGAAAAAAATCCCGTTTGTACTACTAATAGAACAAAATGATAGAATAAATAGGAATACTCAATTTACACATGAAAAAAACTCGGATGATGTCGCGGACAACAACTAGAGTTCTAAGGAAATTGGCTATTACGATAACGATTAATGAGATACAAGATTAGATTAAAAAATTATACCATTTTAAACCTTGCCCTGTAATATATTTATTAACATTTAAATCAGAAACAAAACCAAGAGAATTTTTCTTCATCATTCGGAAACCAGAACCAAATATTCTTCATCGTTTAGGAGGTAAGTTTCGCAATTATTTCTGTTATTGAATGCCTCCAATACGTCTGGCTCCAGATGATTGTTTATCAGTGTCGAACATCGGAGATCCTTTGCGACATAAGGGAGCGATGCTTGCAATTCGTATGAGGCTACAGGCTGTTGCGAATAACGTTGCAAATTGTTAACATCGAGAGATGTTGGCAACATTGCGCGTAACAGAATAACGTTTGCACGTAACGCTTTTATTTCCGGTGCGTAGTGACGTAACGATTGTATTCTCGCATAAGCCGTTTTTATTAGAGCTTGAGTGTAATAACTTGAATACGGAACGTGTCCTCGAAGTGTTTTCAAACTCTCAACGACCTTTTCCTCCCAAGTTGACACTTCTAAAAGTTTCTTCTCCAGTTCAACGGAAGTGTTGCCAGTCATCAAGTTGTGCATGAACTGTGCCAGGGAGTTTTGCAATTCCGCATCTGAATGCGGTAAATTTCTATCGATTGAGGATCGTATGTCATCCGGTGTACCGCCTAGTAAATAGACGGTGCCTCTTAAACCTGAAAAAATAATATAAGTTTCAATCTTATTTGTGACGGGGCATAATGCATTTTGCAACGCTCCCTAAATGTGCGTAATATTAGTAGAGAAATATACACTTGGTTTAGTGCATCCTTCGATGGGCGAATTTTTTTTATTATTTTCTTTTTAATGTTTGGGATTTTTACCGTACAAACAAAGGTATATCAGCTAAATTATTCCTGGTGAAAGGTGACTTTAAGCGACGATTAACCTACTTGACAGATGGTAAAAGAGGCCCTTACTATATTAGTATATTATCAGAGGCCATTAATTTTTTACGTACCGTGGTCTTCTAAAATGGCAGCCATTTCCAGTACAACTGGTACACCGAATTCACAGCCCAGCAAATGGAAGCGTTCCTTCATATTCATCTTTCTTATCATCACCTGAAGTAAATTGAAAATGAAAATCAATTATATCTAGAACTAGTACTATATTTTTTAACTACTAAGTGTCGAGGAATATGGAATGGATACATACGTCAACAAGTCTTCTAGCAGTGTCTGTGACAGTCTCGTTGATGCTGTCCAGCCCGAGTTGGAGTACTGCTGCCGGCAGCCGAAGACGTTCGCAGAGCAACCGGAATCGACCGTGGTGACCTTCCATGCCGGGCACAATGCACAGGTACGTTTGGTTCATATCGAACTCATCTGAACGCTAAAACATAGACAATAGAGTCCTTATCTGGATGTCTAAGCAGTGTAAATTCATTTTAGGCACACTCGGGGTAAGAAAATGTTCGTCACTTTAATGTCGAGATTTACTTGCACCAGGGCAATTATAAGTCATGGCATAATTTCAATTAAACCGTCTGTCAGTTTCAAAGGGTACTAAGAGTCTACTACTAGATATTAATAATAATTAATTAACCTTGGTCAGTTTTCAAATTCATTCCTTTATCTGATAAAGATTAAGGTTTATCTGACTAAGGTTTTCGCACCTCGACTGTACCTACTTCAATGAAAGTTTTTACATGCTCCAATGTATACCATTCTAGGTAGGTACTCACCATTTCTGAGCTTTGAACTAGCGTGGGCATTAATACTATATCAGTGGTGGCGAGAAGTTCATCTGGATCTATGTAGTTGAAATACGCATCGAAGCCATTCAACTCGACTAGCAGGTTTATGGTTTTCGTTTGTAGCGTTTTTAATCTGAAATCGTTTTTAAATATTAATACTATTCTATTTCATCTATTGCAGACACATTTAATGTTCCTTAGAGCATTGATTACGGTTTTATAAAACCGAAAGGTTTTGGATGGTTAAAAACTTGCAACACAGAGAATGTCAAGGAGTAGGATCCGAAGGAGTAGGATTACGGAACATACTTTACACAGCACAGCACAAGAACTATTATTTTACGATGTTCTTCTGAAAAGGGGTTTAAGACTGCAGGCAGAACGCAATGTGTCCTGCCACTTTAATATGGCTTAGGTATATAATAAAATATAAAGTTTTAATATCAAAACTTACTTCGCAACCGTCATCTGAGGCAAGCTATCCTTGGGAATTGTAATATTGAATTTATGCTCAAGAACATTGGACAACTCTTGAGCGCGTCCAGAATCGACGCCAATGTGCTCTAACGAGGTCTCATCTGGTGTACTATTATTTATGGTGACGCCTGTAAAATATACTATTTTATAAACCTTTTGAACCTTTTGAAACCTTCTCATTGAATATTTGAACTTAGTTACCTGGTATTTTAGCCACTTCTTCTAAAAGGTCATATTGTGTTTGAGGTCGTGAACTAGCGAATGCTACGGCCTCCTTACTTCGGAGAGCTGCCTCAATCAAGTTGAGTGCATCGCGACATTTAAGGGAATCGTCTGCGATTAACTCGTGGTCCGATTGGTTTTCGTTTATGAACTGTAAAATTAAACATTTTATTTTTCTCTCTTGCCAATATCTACACATATAAGTCGAAATACTGCAATAATTTCGACTAGAATATGCTATGTTAGTTGTGACCCGCGGCGTCGCCTACCTTTTATAAAATTTTTAGCACTAAAATAAAATAGGATTTCAGTGTTATCGGCTCTCAAAGTCAAAGCATTAGGTATCTACTTAAAGTGTGTGAAATAAGCAAATTTAACACAGGCATATAACAGAATTACTCGTAGGTAAGTATAATATTAGCAGTCTCAATACCTTCTCTAAATTGCGCAGTTTAATTGTTACAGATGGCAATTTGTTTTGATTTCTATCTAAAGATATCTCTTCACCGAAGGAGTTGTCATTTTCAGTTATTACTGCGAAATATCTGAAATAAGATAATATAATTATATTAAAAATTAGTGCTTTTCTTAACCTCTGTAAGTAGTACTTAGAAACTGTAATAAATATCAACTTTAGAAATGAACTTCTGGCTCTGGTCTGGAGCTGAAAAGTAGTGGCAGGGCAGAGTTTCATAGTCATTTGGGCAGTGACTTCATAGTGAAATAACAGCACGTGTGCTATCCCTTATACTTAGTCACAGTATTACAATATATATATACTTATCCTAGGTAGGATCACTCGCGTTCGATCCTACTTAAATACTACAAAATACCTACTACTTAACACAGTTTTTACACATGTTTTATAATCGGCGACGTGCCCAAAATATTGTGTCGCGTGCCATCAATGGCACGCGTGCCATTGGTTCGCCTACCTTGTCCTAGTGTATTCGGCACCGCTTTTGTAGCATCTGTGGCGTTGCTTGTGTTATAAGCGACGGTAGCCAACTAAACTACCATCAAATGGAAGGCTGTCTGTCGACCTTAACATGAAAAGGTAATAAATAAAAAATGAACTAGGTATGTTTTCTTTAAACTAACCTTAGTGAAGGCCGCAATTTTCTAGATTCGACATCCAGGAATTCCAATACAGAAGAATACTTCGGTTTGCATGCGCCGTCAACTTCTGTTGCTATTATGTAAATACCTTCTATTGGAGCTGAACGATTGCTGTGCTTTAACAATGCCAGCACTGATTCTCTGTTGCTTAAATGCGATGATGACAAGTCGACTTTGACGCCAAGTTTTTGCCATGATCTACAAAATCATAAAAGTAATGAGATTGTCGACATAGCCAAGATAATTAGCAAGTTCTCTTGGAAATGGGCCGGTCACATTTGTCGCAACGCGGTTAATCAATGCTGTAGAAAAGTTCTCGAATGAGGGCACGAATTGGAAAGAGCAGCGTGGGACACTTCGTGTTTCGCAGTCATTTGGGTGGCTCGTCTGGCGGCAGTACAAAATTATATCGTGAAATGACAGTATGTACCGTCCCTTACAATATAATTTTGTAACCGTCCCTTACAAAATTATATCGTGAAATAACAGCATGTACCGTCCCTTACAATATAATTTTGTAACCGTCCCTTACAAAATAATATCGTGAAATAACCGCATGTACCGTCGCTTACAAAATTATATCGTGAAATAACAGCATGTTGGGTTTCCGTGATTGAGTTAGGGAAGCCAAGCTAATTTACCTATCCTTCTTAATCCCTTATCCTTAATTATACTATGATAGGGAACTCACTTGCAGCACCTGTGGCGTCACTGGTGTTACAGGCGACGGTAGTCACCTACCATCAAGTGAACCGTCAGTCTGTCTTAACAAAAAAAAGTTATTAGACGATAAGTACTTACTGCATTTTGTATTTAAGATACGGAGTCGCTTGTTGACAATGTATGTAAAGTTTTCTGGCACCACGACTCACGAGTCTGTCAGCAAGTTGCATTCCGAAATTACCCTTGTCGCAAAGTATTAAATGCGAGAGTTCCGGGGAACAAACTAGTCTGCAAAATAATGGTTATTTTTATAACAAAATATGCTGAAATTCAATTCTACTTAACTATTGGTGTAAGATTTTTTTAAATCGGATAAGTATAGTTTCGAATATTACCTACATACAAACAAACAATAAATGATATTATTATGATTAGATAAAATTATGACATTTTTTTACTAGATTTTTCTTCATTCGAACTAAGGGATAAGGGTAAGTGTTATCTAAAAATAAGACCATTGTATGTGATTAAAAATTTGCTCCTATACATTGTTAGATTTACCTTGAGTGTGTTTGTGTTGAGGTGAGATTCTCCTTAATGTTGAGCAACGCTCGCCCTCGGTGCCTACTTCCGGCGAGGAACCGGAACGCACGTGACGCCTCCGTACGCCCGAAGACCACTCGCGTAAGAGGTCTCACGTAACCTTGCCGTATACCCTCACTCAGCATCAATTGTATTTTCTGTCGAATCAACAATGCTTCTAATCATTTGGACAATTCGCTATTTGATTAGTTTTAGAAAATCGTTTTAAATTATTCTTTATTATGTAATAAGCACACTACATTGATATTTCCGGGAGATACACTGCGCCAAAAACGCTGTTTCTGTAATGGAGCTGGTCTTTGATGCGTGTGACGTCACACGCTAGTAAACAACTCAATAACCTGCAATAATCTAAACATTGCGGAAGCAATGTTTACTAGCGTATGACGTCATCAGAGTTGCAACCAATCACAGGCCGTTTCGTTTACAGATAAAATTTCAAAAATTATGAAATTTTTTACATATAAGTAATTTGCAAAAAATACAGCTTAAAATAAAGTGACATAATATGTTTTTTTTACGCTATTTTCTGATAGGATAACCACAATTTGTAGTATATTTTAAATCTTGTCAAATAGCTAATTGTTTATGTTATGTTATGATGCAGTCATAAGTAATCCTGCTTTAAGGTTCGGACTTGCAACACCTGTGGCATTGCTTGTGTAAGGCGATTGCTTGTCTAAATGTTTATCTATCAAGTTTCTACCAATTATCTGGTAGTTAATTCGTTTAAGAGTTATGGAGGAACATACGTACCTACATACATACACACATACACTATTATTAGTAGAATTGATGAGATTTTTTGGACATGTGCTTATGAAAATAAATACATATTAATCACATTTAATACAACATTTATACTCACTTTCATTTCATTATAGTTTTGGTATTTAAACATTGATGAAAAATCAACAGACTTATACGATGTGCACCTAAACATGTGCGACATGCCATAGTTAAAGTTTTCCCTGCTGTGAATCTGTTCTATGTCCAATAAGGTCCCGGAATGTGAGAGACAGTGCAATGTGATCTGAAAAAACGCAATGTAGGAGTTATAAGTCTTTGCATTTCACGAAGGCGAGTGAGTTTTGCTTGTGGTTGAACGTGTACACGCATATTGCGATAGTGTGCGTGTCTGGCGGAGCGGTAAGTTGCGAGCGAGCATTGTAGGATTTTTTTTTTATACTAACCATACCCTCTTTCGATCTCACGCACACTGTGACACATATACAGACAAGTGTTTACTAAAAGTACATCCCACTCGCCTCTGTGAAATGCAAGAACTTATACACATTACTAACATCTGTGAATGTTTTGATTTCAGTACGATTGCATCTAATCAGTTCATTCGGTCTAATAAACCCGACGACGAGTCCGTTGGACATGTGGTTAGGATGCTTGCCTTAACGCTTTGTTCCAGTGTGCACGGGTTCGATTCCCAACAGGGTCAACTTTGGAAATGAACATTTCAAAGTTTCAAATAAAATAAGACAACTAGCTAAATTAATATATATGTACCAACTTACATTTTTAAGTTCACCCCTCACACAACTTATGATAATTTGACACCCTTCGCCGCGTGTTGCATTCAGGACTATATCTCCGAAGGTGCCGTCTCTTGAATTTCCAATATGTTCAGCTACAATTCAAATAGAGCACCATTTTGTTTCAAATATTTATGTAGATTAGTTGAACTAACTATAGATACATTTCAATATGTTATAATATAAGGCCCAAATAAGGTCTGTCAACCTTTCAGGATAAATTTAAAGATATCAAGACAAGAAATACTGGTATGTCGTTGTTTCAGATTAGAGTTACCTAATTACAGATACTTTATTCGTATCACTTTGTTGATCACACTGGAAGAAAATCATAAGCGACAGCTTACCATATATACTATAAATTGGGAAGTCTGTTTTTGCCCCGTTTTTGCGTCGGGCGTCGGGGGTCAAAGATACATAATTATTATGGAACTTTCAGACCTATTAATTAATTCGTCACCTGGTAAATTCGGGAAAAGTTGACGTAAAAACCGCTTCTTGCTCACATCGCTTACAGTGGTGAACACGTTACAGCCAACTGCGAGTGCAATTGATAAAGCTGCTTGTCCGACGGCTCCAGTTCCACCGTGAACTAAAATGTTCATTCCACGACGGATACTTGTTTTAATACCCTGGAACAAAACGTTGCCTCATTATCTCACTCTCTTTTTTAAAGGTTTATTTAAAAAAATATAAAAAAATACTGAGGTTAAAGAAATATTTTCTGGAACTTTTGTGTGTTTATCTGTGCGTTTGTGCACGCTAATCTCAAAAACAGCTTAGCGGATTTGGTTGAAATTTGGCACACAGATAGTTTATTACACACACACATCACACAGATAGTATTCTTTTTATCCTGAAAAAATGTTAGGTTCTATTTTTTATCAGCTAATATTTTTTTTTCTAAAACACTTACAAGACAGTAAAAGGCGTGAACATATGCCATGGGCACAGTGGCAGCATCTTCGAGACTCCAGTGCTCTGGCACAGGCCATAACAGCTCCGGTAGAGCCATCACTTTACTGCTCGCAGATCCATTGGCGATGAGACCCATGACGCGTTCACCTCTGAAATAAATTGTTTGTATCAGATTAATTGACTTTTTTGTTATAACTTTGAAACTAGGTAAAGCCTTAGTATTTGGCCTTTAGCGACACAGTAGAACATTGAAAATACCTTTTCCAAAGTTAGCCCTGTTGACCCCTGGATCAGAGCGCCAAGGCAAGCAAGGAAAGAAGTTTCTTAAAAAATTTATTACCGTGTTACCAAATGAAAATATTAATTATTTACCTTTCGGTAACGCCGCTGAAGTCCATGCCGTAGCCTTGTATAGAAGATTCTGGAAGTGGAATCTCAACTCTTGCCCGTTTCGCGTCGTATACACTCAATCCAGCAAAATTAACCTGAAATTATTTAAGGTTACTAATTGTACGCACATATAATTATACCACATTGGCTTCCATATCCACATATCTACACTCGTGGACTAAGAATACGGGTCGATGACAAAATTGTCTGTATCTTGGAAATTAATAATGGTACATGCATGAAACTAACTTTATATTAAAGAGAATTTTATTATAGTATAATATAAAAGCTTAAACGTTATACAACGTAATTGGAAAATAAATAAATTTAAAAATGCTCGACTTTGGCAATAAATTCAACACAAGCTGGTTTCATTTTGCTTGTTTTCTCACTTTTGTTTTCAATCTGTGAAATCAAAATGATAAAAGGCAGTCATTGTCGTCTTTCACGGTCATTATTGAATTACTACCATGTCGCTAACAACTGATGAACTATCAGTCACTATGCTAGAAGAAGGCAGAAGTCATAGAAGTACAGCGAAAGTAGCATGCATGTCACTTTCTACGGTTCAGAGAGTCGTCCAACGTTTCCGAGAAACTAGGTAGAACAATAAAAGACCAGGAACCGGCAGACGAAGATGTACTACGACTCGAGAGGATCGAATTATTGTTAGGATCATGCTCCGAAATCGGCACCTCACGGCTGTTGAAGTAACAAATCAACTTCGAGAGACCCAAAGAGATGACGTAAGCGAACGCACTGTAAGACCACGGCTCCAAGAAGCTAATTTGACCCTACATATATCTGCAAACTGCCCAAAACTTGAAAGGGAACCTCGAGTAGGATGATTACGTTACGCCCGCGAACATGCACTTTGGGAAAACGAAGAAAGGGTAAGAGTATTGTCTTCTGACGAATCTAGAATATGCTCTATGGTCATAATGGGCGGCCAAGAGTTTACCGACAGCCAGGGGAAGGTTTTATTCCAGCTTGTTTTGAGGAAAAAGTATCGATCAGCGGTGGATCTGTTATGGCTTGTGCTGAAATCTCTTCAGAGAGTTGCACGGAGTTAGTGCTGATAGAAAATGGTCCGCTAACTAGTGTCAGGTATGTAGAAGAGATCCCTAATGACCATGTTGGCCCATACTTATTTAATTTGGGTGAAAATTTCATATTTATGTATGGCAACGCTAGGCCACATACAGCTTAAATTGTAAATGAGTATTTTTACGACGATGGCATCAATTGCATGGACTGGCCCTCGAGGATCTTGGACTTAAATCCGATTGAGCACATTTGGGACAAGCTTGGGAGGTTTATAAGAAATCGGAACCTAGTCCCAGCTACACTTAAAACACCTAAAACATGCGTTAGTTGAAGAATGGACCAATATCCCCCATCATCACATAAGAAACTTAATAAAACATATTCGCAATTATCTGGCAGCTGTAAGAAGAGCCTGCAGAGGCAATATGAAGTATAAATTTGGCTTTAAAGTTCGTTTTTATGTGGTATGTAACGTCTTTTAATTTTTCAACGCAAATATGGTTGATTTTTTGTTTCTTATGTAATTTTAATAAATAAACAAATAGCTTTTCCAACATTTGCTGTTCTTTTGTTAACTATAAAATCATCTATAACATATAGTTTGAATCATGCCGCTAGCTATACTATTTTAGGAGATATTCTAGTTTTTCGTACCGACCCGTATTCTTAGTCCGCGAGTATATATAAAAGCTTGTACCTATAATAGTTGTTATGTTTTTAATTATACCACCTGTGGGGCAATTTCTGGACAAACTTGGGCAACCAACGTTGGGTTGCTGAAAGGATGTACGCAGTTTATTGTGAATTGAAAATACTGTGAGTCTTCAAAACATCAAGTCGGGATTATAAATTTAACACTTGCTCTGACAGTGAAGGAAAAATTGTAAGGAAACCTGTATGTGAGAGAGAATTGGAAAATTTAAGACACGAGAGCTGTTGTTGTTTCATAGTGGTGGATTACAATCCTTTAGGAGCAATCTCAAAGTGATTGTGTTTCAAACGATCGATTTATACTGTTGAACTTACCGTAACTGGTATGCCAGTTCCAATCAGAGGTGGTGCCTCCACCCAATGTAGACAATTGATGTCGCCGAGTTGTTTACTTTGAAGGGTCACGTCACAGTCGTTTGAGTTTTCTTCACGAAGTGGAATGTAAAATTCACCACCCCATTTACCCTAAAAGCGTTTCAAACAAAAATTTAATTACTTATCTCCGATTACTGTTAGTTACTAACTACCCACTTACTGAAGACTATCAATATAAAACAGCGCTTGTTCTGTAATGATTTGATTCGAGATCATGCCAGAGGAGATTCCAGAGTCTCTATGACGCTTTGACTCACTCCTTGATCTTTCACTCACTCCCAACTTATAGAATGTCTTTCAAACTTTTTCACATAATGCATGCACACGGATGAACGCAGCCCAAGAACCCAAATGTATTGACTTACATGATCAAGGACATTGAAGGCCAACTCCAAATTCGGTAAATCTTCCATGTCTTGTTCTCGCCCAGCTTTGTTCTTTATCATTGCCATATAAACATCGTTCCGTTCTTTTTCTTTCCTCCATTGTTTTACCAATTTCATAACTGCTGGTGTTGGTGGATAGTTAGATAGTACTAGCAGTCTACTTTGTGGTTGAAGATGATCTCTAGCTGTTTTCAGCTGTTCTAAGTCGTTTTGACTTCTAATGGAAACAGCAGCTGTTGTAGGTGGTATTGGTCGAGGCTTCCAACGTCCCAATACAAGTTTTGCTTGACCTTTACCGATCGAACAAATTGTACGATGAGGGGCAAATCCGGCAAGCCTTTGGACGTCCCCGAAGCTGATTAGGAATATATTGGATGGTATTTTGTTATGTACAGATTCGAAGAACTGAAAAAATATAAAAAGATGTTACTTATTATATTAAATGCAATTATTGTTTATATGTTAGACTGATGGGTATTTTCTTGGTATATATACATACTGCCTTGTCTTCATTTAAAGAATTCACTATGACGAGATCAGCTTCTGATATCACTGTTTTTCCACTAACGAGATCATCTGGATTAACTTTTATTATTTCGATTTTAATATCGCTAAGACTATCCAATAAATATTTAACTTTATCCATTAAAGAAGGTTTGTTTGGAGAAACGAGATCAATGGTGACAATTTCATTTTTGTTGATATTCTCAGCAACGATTTGCATATAAATGTACAATGCTGTTGATATCTGCAAAAAAAAAATACTATTACGACTATATCCAGTTATTTTTTCTTTTTTTTCTTCCTAGGATATTTTCTTCAATTAGTCTTGTGACCAGTCATTTGTAGAATGCCTAATTAATTAGAAACTTAAAATATTAAGGCGCCTGCAGCTTTCTATTTTCAAATGTAGCTGCCTAACTCCAAAAACTTTTCAACCAGATTGAACTGACAATAAATTTATCAATTGTTTTGACACGAACAAAGATATTATACATATTATTAACTTTTTGTAATTATAAACTCGGTCGTAAGCGGCTTGTAAAATGTATAATAATATACAACAAGTAGCTTTATTTGATAGGGTTTTCACTGATGGAAATACGATCAAACATGGAAGATATATAATATGCTGAAAAGAACTGCACCATTGTCAAGTCACTGGATCGCTATAATTTATAACTATTACACAATCACAATAACAAAGTTATTTGAGCTTACACATACACTTACATCAGTGTTATCGTCTTGGAAATATCTATAAAATTGTAACACTTTCAGATCACTTTTCTGTCTAGAAATCGGTGGTTTGTCAACAAAATTTATGTGTTCTATCATAAGTCCACTGCATCTGTAACACCGTTAAAAATGTTAATAGGATCGGTTCACTAAAACACAACAGTTATTTTATTAGGCCGAGGTGATCTGAATAATTTACTATTAGCCTCCTAATAAATGCAAATTTTTCTCTGGCACTTCCTCAAGTCTAATACCCACTTGTTGAAATTTCATCATCATCATCATCATCATCTCAGGCGCAGGACGCCCATAACTTTCCTGTTGGGACCGGTCAGAAGAAGCCTGGATCCACCGTTGACACGCGGCCTTTACTAGATCGTCTGTCCACCTTGTAGGTGGACGTCCTACGCTGCGCTTGCTGGTCTGTGGCTTCCACTCGAGAACTTTCGTACGTCTACGGATCTCCTCATTTCTGATTCGATCTCGCAGTGTAACCCCGAGCATTGTCCTTTCCATAACTTGCTGAGCAACATTAAGCTTGATATTGACATTGAGCATTGACATTGTTGGAATTTATAATACTCTGAGAATGCCGCCGTCTCACGATCTGCTTTCTTGTAAGCTAGACTGCTGTTACTTGTGTTATAGGCGTCGGTAGCCACCTACCATTAAGTGGACCGTCAAAATGTATGACGACCATTCAAAAAAGAAATTTATAGATGTAACATTTATTTTTGGGTATCATTTAAAACACTTACTTTATCATATTTAGATTCTCGTCCACTTCGACGTCTATAAAATCTCCCTTAACAGTCTCCCCTGTCGTCTCCTTCCAATGTTTTTTCATGTCTATACTAATTTTTTTAATGTATTTTGGCAATGTTACAGCATCGTGTATGTTCCTCATAACACAAATTTGCAGCAATCCATCAATAAATGTTACCCAGCTGTCTTTCCACGCTATTTTAGCACGAGTCAAAGAGAAATTTGCACTTTCAATGCTACGGAAGTCACCACTGCAAGATAAAATTGGTTGTTTTGTTGTACTTGTTACGGTCTAAGGGTATATTTTCGTTTATATACCTAAGTAAAACAAGAACAAGAGTTTAAAACTAACTAGTTTAAAGATAAAATTGTGTAAACTTTTTTACAAATAAGTATTCTAAGGTATCAAAAATTTGCCGCGGTATGAGCGAATATCTCTAACATAGTAAATTTGTAGTAGAGTTATCTCTAACTCTACCTACAATTTTATTTTTGTTTAATTTTTGTTCATAAAATTATACATTCATAATTATCTTCGAAAGAATTCGCGGGCATCGGATACTTAGTGTTAAAATACAATGACAAGATTTTTTTAAACTTACGAATACTGGTATCCTCTCTCATGTAGTAATTTGTAGAAGTCAATAGAATTCAGTTCCATTGGATCCTTATTTTCAGCAGTAAAGTGTGGTATGTCTGGATTGACAGCTAATATATATCCATCAGCCACCAAACCATGCTCGTAAGTCACCTAAATTTTTTTACATTAAATGCTAAGAAAAGAGTATAAAATGCTATGGGAAAAAATTTATGACTGGCTGTTGTACGCGACTTCGCCTGCGTAACTTTATAAAATATAGCCTATGTTACTCGCTGATGATGTAGCTTTCATTTGGGGAAAGAATTTTCAATATCAGTCCAGTAGCTTTTGAGTTTATTTATTACAAACATACGAATCTTCTCTATAGAAATTCAGCAGAATAAAACTTTCACACGCGCAGAATGTCATTAGGCTTTCTACCACGCAAATGTTGTATATAGGTACATTTTATATATTTATATTATGTATATAACATATCTCGTATTTAAAAATTACCTCAAATCTTCCGTTTCCTTTTAGCAACATAACATTTAGATTCAATGGTTTATCTTCATATAGTGGAGGCTGCACGTATAAATGAATGTCACGGAACTGCACTGATAATTCTCTTAATGGCTTGGAAATAGACATCGCTAACGTATCCCACACGGCCACCAGAGAGCTTGCGAATGGTAAAACTCTTCTACCTGAAATGTAAAATTTTTTATGTTCCGCAACCATGGAATTAGCACTTTCTATGTCCCTAATATTCGTATAAAGTTTATGCTGCAATAAGCTGGAATGGTAGCATTTTATCCAGGAATCGACGCCGGATCCAGGCTGCTTCTTATCGGTCCCATTGCAAAACTATTGGAATGGAATGTTGGAAATTAAATTTTGGAACAATATGTTTAAAGCTATTAGAAGCTCTATGTCCAGCAGTGGAGTTTTTACGACTAAGTTGAAGAAGTCTTCATAGAAAATTTACTTGTATGTGGGCTATGTTATACCGACCTTCTATAACATGACCACGTAAATACTCGTCATCGTGAAGAGTTATGATTGGTTTGTAAACTGACGCGTTTGATCTTTCTGCAGCTTCAAAGAGACATATAGGCCTGAAATATAACAAAAAATATGATTTTATGCTTATAGGCAACATTGGCAGGACAAAGACATAAATAGTATTTAAATAATTATAAAATTATTATGGTGGCGTGGTATAGCAGCATAAACTTTGCAGCTAGACTGGAGGCAATAGGTAACCACCATCTAGCAATTCTAACAGAATCTAGCATCGACTCTTGCAACCGCCCCGGATTGCCGAGATTAAGCATAATGAGTAAAAAATATATATGTTAATTTGATTCGTCAATATAAATTTGAAAGGCATGAGATAAATCAGACAAAAAATCACAAGTATATATGTATATGTTTATTGAAGAGATCCGTACCAATTTTCCCCGTGAGCCCATTCAATCAGGTGTGAGAAAGATCTGGTTTCAGTAGACACAGGAAACTCTATCTTCGGATACAGAGCACTAATGTTCACGTCATATCCAGCCATGTATATCCTGAAATGTGATATTTATTTTTATGACGCATATAATACATAAGTAATATATATAATATATATAGCGGCATCTATATATGCCGCTGCGTATGACCCACCGATGCGTAAACTTGGGAACTCTCCCTTCTGAAGTATTTCCACCTAACTACAATATGGGCTTCTTAAAATTTGCCGTAAACAAATTCCTGCAACGCATCTGTAATTTTGGTGTTGCTTGTGTCTTTAGGTGACGGTAATAACTTACTACATCAAGTGACGGTTTAGATTGCTTGCCACACTAAATATATTCTAAAAACTAAACGGTACACCTCATGACAAGTGGCTACCGTTGCTCAGGGACTAAGCAACAGCAGAGCCAATGCGAGTACACTGCCGATCAAGTAAGAACAAATATTGTATACGAGTATAATAATTGACGTTATCACTTTTCCTCAGTTGAACATAATTAATAATCACATGCGGTTACCCTTCAGTAACATAAAAATTGTAAACGTACTTTCCTATAGCCTCCAGAAGTAAGAGAGCGTTATCAGAATGTCCTCGTCTCGTCAGTGGGATGTGTCGGCAGGTTGATGGTAGGGAGCGCTTTAGAATCGCTTGCAGGAGTCCGTGAGGAGCTATTTCCACCAGCACAGCATTTGGTGGCACCAGGCGTGACGTCTCTTCAAATAGAACCGGATTCTATGGAAGATGAAATGGGTTTTATACCGTTTGTTTAATAATAGATTTTCAGGTATTCCGTAAAAGGATGGTTACTGCAGCCAGGCGGAAAAACCAAGTTTATAACTATGCAAACATATGGCAGATTTTATATATGAAATGGCAAAAACTCATCGCGTTGAAATCTTTTAAAATTTTCGACATATCATTCGACAATCACAAATGCTACAATGCTTTGCGTTGTTGATATTTTACCAAATGAAAGATCTCTCTCAACGTATAAGTAAGTAATCTTCACTTACTAGTAAATTATTGGTGTGATATTCCGCTGAGGAATATTTGGCAGCTGATTCGTTCCACTTCTCCTGCGGAATAGATGTTGACATCCAACGTTCGCTTCGCAGTTTCGGAGTATGTATGACCTTGCTCAGATATTTCAGAAGACCGGGACCTATGCAGTTGTATAGGTTAGATGTTTAGCTACTATCGATGTGTACCTAACAATTTTGCTAATCATTTTCTGTAATCAATCTATGCAAATCTGGTACCAAATCTATGCAGAAATATTTTTAACTACAAAATTATATACTGCTGGAGGTATAATAACTGGTATTAGTAATTAATATAGTTTTAGTTGGCTATTAATTATTTAAACAATAAATTAACTGAGCCACATACCATAGACGATGCAATAAAAAAAACATACCACTAAAAAGCACTAAAAAGTTCGTTCACCGTGCATCTAGTGCTAGAGTTACAAGTAGACGGTACACAATTTGATTTAAACCAAAATCCGATCAAACTAATCAAGACTACTCTCAAGACTAATCCAGTTTTTCCGGGATTTTTTCCATTTTTTCTATTCTTAAGAACCTTCCTCGGGCTTTAGAAAATACTTTAAAAAGATATCCAAATCTGTCGAGCCGTTTTCGAGATTTGCGTTTAGCAACACATTTAGCTACCTATCTATTTTTATTTATTTATATAGTAATCAGGATCACAAACAAGTACAGAGATTTGTTTTGAAAAAAGTAACAATTTAACAAATTTTAACAAAGTAGTGTACTGTAGACATACCCGCTTCAGAAATATATCTTGAATGATACGCTATGTTGGAGCACGGTACTTCCTTCGCGAATATTCCTTTCGCCGTCAGTTCTGCAACGAAATGTTTCATTGCGTCTGCTGGTCCCGATAATGTGCTTGATTCAGGACCGTTGTGACATGCGATCTCAATCTCCGGTGGGCACATATATGATAACTGTCAAATATTTTATTTACAATATTTTAATTTTACATTGTTTTACATTTTTATGTGATAATAAGTAATAGTTACTAAAATACTGTCATAATTGTGCATAATCTCAGGAGATCAATTTACCATTCATAATTAACATTGAGACTTTTAACGTCTGACTTACTTCTTTATATCCAATGCCAACTGCTGCCATAGATCCACGTATAAACGGTGTTTCTATTGAAACTAAACCTCGGCTGTATGCAGATAGTATCATTTCTTCAGCTGTAAAACAGCCATCGGCGTATGCGCAGCCTAACTCACCAACGCTGTGGCCTGTAAAACAAATTATTACCCTTAATTTATTTCAAAAATATTATAACGCTATAAAAGTACAAAAAATCTATACACTTATGAAATCGTAAGCGAGGGGTGTCTGGTACATCAAATATTTAAAAAAAATGTACCGAGGCAAAAAAATTGTTTTTAGAATTTTTGTCTGTCTGTGCGTTTGTGTACGCTAATCTCAAAAACAGCTTAACCGACTTGAATGCGGTTTTCACTGATGGTTACCTGTATTAAGCTATATCATACTTTTTATCTTAAAAAACGTTAGATTCTTCTGGATTTTCAAAAAAGGAACTACAACGCGTACGAAGTTGCTGCCACCAGCTAGTAAGTAGATAAATTTTTTATATACTACCTGTTTTAGAATTATATTATGTGGATGTCAACAATTACCGATTATTTTATCTGGAACAAGACCGATAGCCTTTAGTACGTCTGTTAGTCCAATTTGAACAGCAGCAATGCCGACGAATGAGTTCAATATGTTATTGTAAATATTTTTGTCTCGAGATGTTAAAATATGGATCAAATCTATTCCCTTGGATTCCAAAACCTTATGGCACCTGAAAAATATTTTATGAATTAAAATAGAACATTATAGTTATCTATCTCTATTTTAAAATCTCTTAGTAAAATTAATTGGATTAGTAAGGGATCTATCCCTAGTAGGCATTTGAGGCATCCCTTACTCACTCACTGTAACATTTGGCCTAGAATTCGAACCTGGGACCCTTACCTTGAATATTATTAGCCTTATGCTATCTGCCTGAGACCTGTCTGATATCTGATAAAATAATTACTAACGAAGACTGTCGGTATACTTAGATTATGAATCCATATTATTATTAATTACCGATAGATAGCATCCGCAAATATAGGTATTTTCATTAGTTCTGCACCCATTCCGCTCCACTGAGAACCCATACCGCTGTACACAAACCACAGAGGAGCCTTCGCGTCATCGTAGTAATCCACTTTCTCACTCAGAGCTATCGTTTTGTTGTTTTCATCAGTTGCTGTAAAAATTTGTACGTAAAAGCTATACTTACTTAAAAATTATAAACTAACCTTCGACTTTCTATTGACCCCAACCAGGCTATAAGTATCTGCTCTAACGCTATTTCTTGCTGAAGAGTTAGGTTTCACGCAGACTACTTAATGTTGCAGCATCAGATCAAGGTCAACGTGTCATTGAAATACCATCGAAGTAACAGTATACCAAAACAAAAAAAATTGGTTCATACATTTAGACAGTCAAACTTAACATACCCCGTTTTTGCGACGGGCGTCGAAGTTTAAAAAGAGATTTTGTTAAATAACATAGGATGTTAAACTTACAGTATATCCCGAAACCCCGAGATAAATGATACTTTATTCTCATTTTATGTATCGATTGAAAAAGTGCAACTTCTTCTGGGTCTATTGGTCTTTGTTTCAAGTCATCCAGAATCTTTTGCACTCCAGATTCTTGCCGACCCGACAATATTACAAGGTACGGTATTTGTGACTGGTATTTGTTGAGATCCTTAAAATATAACATGTGTATAAACATTTAGACGTACGGGACAGAGGATAGGCTACTTTTTTCACGCGCGCGAAGTCGCGGGCACCAGCTAGTATAAAATATGTAGGTACCTTCTTTTTATAATGTCCTTGAAGCAGCAAGTGGGAATTTACACCAGTAACTGAAAGACAGTTGATGCCAACGTAGGATCTATTGAAGCATTTATTGTCAGTGAGGATTCTCATCCGTCCATCGCACAGAGCGGCAATATCTTGACGTGGGTTTTCGCAATGAATGTTAGCAGCAATCTCTCCTCTTTGGTATGCTATTAAAACCTAAAATGTAAAAATTGTATCAATATAAGTAATAATTATAATTGTAATTTTTACTTGTTGATCATTTTTGACGACACGTTTGGTCTAGTGGCTAGTAACCCTAGCTGTTAACCAAGCGGTCGCGGGTTCGAATCCCGCTAGGGGCAAATGTTTATGTGTTAACATTTACCTTTGTGTTTTGTATTTATAATATGTATGTATGTATTTACAAAAAAAAAGTATTGTATGTACGTATCGTACGCCTGAAAAAATATGCGCCTGACATTATACCTTTTCCAAGCGTTGAATCTTCGTTTTTATTGTAAACATCTGGTGCCCGCACCCTAATATAATAATTTACATTTTATAGTCTTCTCTCTCATTTTTGTAATATTAATTAAATAACAAATTTATAGCAACTTCGCCCGCGTGGAATATTTAGCCTATGTCCATCCTGAAATCCTGTTTTAGCTGTTGCTGATTTTTTTTAAATCGGATGAGAAATTTCGAAGATTACCTCCTACATACAAACAAACAAACAAACAAACATAAAACTATACCCTTTTATAATATTATTAATAGGTTTATATTGACATACAAAATATTTTTATTTTAAATTTTGTAATTTAATTGAATGTTAAGTCAGTTATTTTATTCATAAAACTACACTAAACCTAATGTCGATCATTAGTGATCTAGCTAGCATATAGAAAATAAATATTACAAAGTAAGTACTATGTAATTCATAACATAGTATTAATATAAAAAAAGCAATTTAAGTAATTGATTACTTAATTATTAATTAATTAAAAAACCTTACCTTTAATAAACTACTAAGTCCCGAGGCAGCCTCTGTGTATCCAATGTTAGACATAACACTACCAACAAAAAGTTGATCAGTGCGGTTCTTACAGAAAACTTTTTCTATAGCTTCTAACTCCGATTTGTCGGCGTCTGGGAGAGCTGTTAATAATTTTACTTTTAATTAAAAAAAATGTTACTAATACTTACCTAAACATTTTATTAATTTCTAAATCTCATGGTTTATGAAATTTTGTGTTTGGGAGAGATTGTGACCATATTCTAAATTTCATTCTTATAGGAATTAGTTGCTAATTTCGTTGATTAAATTGAAAACTATATTTACTTAGATATTTATAATATGTTATATACAGGGCGTCCCACGACTATGCCACATAGAGGGAAAGTACCTTGAATATTGTAGATGGAACATTTTACTGAAAGAAGACATTATTTTATTTTAAAAAACAATTTAAACTGCATTCATGGATTTTCAAATAATTATATGGTTGAACCGGGAATCGAACCCGCTACACGAGATAAAAAATAACCCTGTAGTTTTATCATACCGATCGAAAGGCTTCATTATAAGGATTATTTTTTGCTAAATAACATAGTGTCAGAAATAAACGGAAGACCATGAATTTTAACATTTTATGGCTTCTCGTTTATTAAAAAATTATGTATGGGGTTATGTAAAAAAATTAGTTTACAAGAACCAATATGAAAGTGTCCACGAGCTACAAACAGAACTTAGACGTATTATTATTCTAAATATCCACCACACCAAGATCAAAAAATCGACAGGGAGTGAAATAATCAAAAGAGTGCGACTTTGTAATATTCAACAGTATGGGACTCATTTTGAACATTTGATAAATTTTGTTTTAAAAATGTTAAAATTCATGGTCTTCCTTTTATTTCTGACACTATGTTATTTAGCAAAAAATAATCCTTATGATGAAGCCTTTCGATCGGTATGATAAAGCTACAGGGTAATTTTTTTTCTCGTGTAGCGGGTTCGATTCCCGGTTCAACCATGTTATTATTTCAAAATCTATGAAAGCAGTTTAAATTGTTTTTTAAATTAAAATAATGTCTTCTTTCAGTAAAATGTTCCATCTACAATATTCAAGGTACTTTCCCTCCATGTGGCATGGTCGTGGGACGCCCTGTATAACCCTACCCACATGTTTTATTATTTTGAACCAACTATTGGCTCGCCTCCGGCTTAGTCGTTAGTTATTTGTAATATTCTGTTGCAAATTATATTCACAAACCTTCATCGTATCCGTTGAGTGGTTTAGAAGAAAGAAGAATTAAGCGTAGAAACCATAGAGGGGGAGAGAGACATAATATATAATATGTATGGATATAGAAACAGATAACAAACCTGGTCCAAAACCTTCAACGTATTCAACTTTGTTCGGAGATATTCCTGCTTCCTCGTAAAAATTATTCAAAAATTCTGCCAAAACAGATGGTTCGCGATAAGGACCAAATTTAAGAGCAAACTTTTCATCCGCGCTAAGTGTGAATTGCGATTTAACATGTTTTACAACAGCGTATACCCTAAAAAGCAAATATGCCTCTATAAATAAATTTTAAGGGTTTTTTTTATTAGAGATGGATTTGCCCTTGGCCAAAATCCAGTTGTGTAGCGAAGATGAGGCCTATGATGGAGCGAGCTCACCCAGAAAATGCGTATTCACTCAAACTTTGAAAAGATTTGGATTATATTAGCTCGGAAATACAAACGCCGGCAGGGAGTTCAAAACCTTGGCAGTGCGCATTATAAAGGATGTTTTAAAGCGCTTGGTCCGAAAGGAGGATGGTAACCAGCCGTACGTCTGTATGTCCGATGGAAGAAAGGGTACGAGAGACGGTAGCCGTCTACCATCAAATGGACCGTCGGCCTGTCTGACAACTTTTATATAAAAAAGAAAATACATCACTTGAACACGACACAAACTCTCAAGTTAGAAGTCTCACCTCTTGGCATTCTTGAGCTTCTGCATAAAAACGACATTTACAGCTTCAGATCTCGCCTGACCGTCTGCATTAATGTCGTAACACTTGGTTTTTCCATCCATATTTAATTGAACTAATCTAAAATATAAACATATATAATCTAATTTATAAACAATTTATAACAATGATTCTCTAAATCTGTTGCTAAGCGCAAAACTAGAGATTGGCTTAACCAATTCGACTATTTTTGAAGCGAAAACTTGTTTAGGCGCATTAGGCATTAGGCATTTGTAAAGGGAAAAAACTGAACTCGGTCGTTACGCTCTATGAGCGACACCCTCAGTGACGTTTAATGGTATAAAATAAACGCCATCTACCAAAATTAGTACGTACTTCTATTGGTTCAAAATAAGCTTAACTTTGTCAATAGTTTGTTAAGATGTTTACAGATGTCGATAAAGTGTTCAAAAGACAGCAAAAAAAAATACTTTTCACATCTGATGTGTAGACATTTTTTTCCATATAAGTATTCATTGAAGTTCGAGCAAGGTTCTTGTGAAAAAGTGCCTGGATTATTTTTTAATCAAATTACATTATCAACTACCACTGTCCATTGTTACATACTTACATTGAATTTTATTATGTAAACATGGAACATACCTGCCGTAATGTATGCATGATTGCGGATGTAACATAATGGCGGCTCCAGCAACTATGGCATATTCGCAGTCACCACGATTCAGCGCTACTGCAGCTTGCTCTAAAGCTACCATGGAGCTGCAGCATGAAGCGTCTATCACCAATGAAGGACCCATCGTATTCAGCCAGTACGATACTCGATTAGCAAACATTGTTCGGTTGACACTGTAAATTATACTCAAAAACTTAGCGGTACTGGGGAAGTCCAGGGCAATAGAATTTTCTTTTTTTTCAGCGCCATTTTGGAAACAAGTAAAATTTGTAAAAATTTGTATATTCTACTCACGCCAATAATCCAAAATTGATTTCGTTGTAAGAACACATCTTCTCGGTTTCACCCAGGCCAGTGGCGACATACACTGCAGTTCGGGTACCATACAGTTCAGTGGGACTTAACCCTGTAAATAGAAACTTAATGCTCTTATGAAGCTTTTGACCTTCATATTAGCATTCTTACGAATAATAGTCCATATTTTATTCCAACGTAAAAATTATATTATTATTAAGTTTCGTCAAACTCCGATCAGTAGTTTTTTCGTGGACAAACATCATATTCTATCACAAACTTTCGCCATTTATAATACCTAAGTACATATTGGTGGAATTTTATACCCACGAGTCAACACTGTCAAACCAGCGACCTGCTTCCGGCTTCGCCTGGGGTGTGGACGAAGTCGTGTGCAATACCTAATATTTATATATCATGTAGCTTTGTTTCATGTATCTTGTGTTTTTTTTATGTACAACTTAGGTACAACTTTATTTATCTATAGGTACAGTTGTAAGCAAGAGTTGCTCTTGCGAGCAAAGAGCAGCGAGAGAACAATTATAGAGATTTCATATATAGACAGACAAACCTGCGTCATAAATAGCTTGGTACACTTGCTCCAGAAGCTTCCGTGCCATCGCGTCCATACATGTGGCCAGACGGTAGTGGACCATGAAGAACTGAGCATCAAAACGATTCAGTTCCGGTATTATGCCATAGTACTCCGACAGTTCCGGATGGGAATAGTTCCAACGGGCTTTACCATGCTTCACGAAGTTTTCCTGAATATAAACACAAACATGTGAGATTAGAGTTTTCTTTCACTAATTTTCGCAATACGTATTTATTTTTATTCTTATTATTATTATCAATATCATAAAATTAACGAAATATTTAAATTTATCAGTATTTAAATAATTTAATGTTATGTAGCATGTATAAAATGCTATATTCTTAAGATTAAAAAATCCCAAAAATTAAAAAAAATAATAATAAATCCCACAAAATTTAATAAAATTGTTTATGTATTTACACTGTTATCCTTTCTTATTGTATTTTTTCATACCTTTTTATAAAGCTTGTCAGCGAATTCAACCAAGTTGTGACTGCCGGGCAGTAATCCTGATGTACCAGAGATGACAATAGAATTTTCATTAAATGATTCCTCTAATTTTTTTAGATGTTCCCCTTTCGTGCGATCTTTAGAAATTGGTGCCATATTTTTATGGATACTGGGAAAATAATAGAAGTATACTTAATCTTTAAGATAAACTTTGAAATATTGTAAAAAAAATTGCCTTATAATTAGACGTTATTATATACTTAGTTAAATCTAATGGAGCTTTTTTAAAACTGAAATATTAACGAAAAACTTTTAAATCATGACCATAATAGAAAAGAGACATTCTCCTTACAACTAGGAGAAATAAATAGATAAAATAGTATGAACTAGTATAGAAAAAATAAAGTATTATGCAAATAATTAGCTTGATTTTTCTATTCAACTATACTTTTACTCAATAATTATAAAATTTACTTTATGTAAAGTACCTATAGTCATAAAACTAATCATTTAAAATACTTAATAAATATTATTTTTTTCATCAAACATATTTATTTATTTAAAATATGTTGAAAAATGTATCAAATTCTATAGGTACCTACATCTAATGTAAGATTAGATCGAAATGAATGAATAAGTCGAACAGTTGAGTCAAGAATTCACTCCCACTTAAACGAGACTAAGGGAAAAAAGAAAAATATGCGCTTTTTATAATATGACGTTGGTGCATTATTTACAATACATATACATACGTGTATTTAATTAAGTATATACTTATATGATATGCATTCAATTTGAATAGGTCAATAAGTTGTCAAGAAATATTCACTTAAATAATTGTTTATTACAATTGAAACAATAAACAATATTGCACGATCTTATTCTCTATTTTTATTTTAACAGGTAATTATTGTTTCTTTTTTTCTGTAAACTGTCTATACCCAAAAATTTTAGGTTCTCACACTGTCTGTTGTTTCAATGCGTGAAAAAGAGATATAAAAATTCATTCAGCTCCTCATAGATATGTCCACTTGTCCAGCAGTGGACATCCTGCGACCGAGATGATGATGATCCCCACCTGGTTCCTTTGTCTTACGACAAGGCCTTAGCGCTCTGCGTCAGGGTTCCCGCATTTGGTTCCTGACAAGGCTAGCTTTTTTCTTTTCACTTTCCACACAGCACCATCTAGTTCCACACTAAGCAACTAACGCTTGCATTTTGGATACCAGACAGTTGATATAGATTACTTTTTTTGTAAATACATACATATTATAAATACAAACATCCATGACTCAGGTACAAAGGTAAAATGTTAACACATAAACATTTGCCCCTAGCGGGATTCGAACCCGCGACCGTTTGGTTAACAGCTAGTGTTACTAGCCACGAGACCAAACGTGTGCAGCTTTGTAAATTAACTTTCCAGAGTTTGCTGTGGTCACGATCTCGCAAGTAGTGGCAGGACACACTGCGTTTCGCAGTCATTTGGGCGTTTTTTTATATACAAGTGTACCTACTATGTCTTGTAATGTTATAAGTGCAAGTATTAACAGTTTTTTCTCAATCGAATGAATTTTTTTTATATGTAAGTTAAATATTATGACAAAAGAGCGTTTTTATGTTACTTATAATTGTTTCGTTATAATTAAATGAACTTCAGCAATTCAGCTATTAAATTCGCTGTAATAAATAAGTACTCGATTTGCATACAATACAAATTTACTTCACAAATGGTAACGTATTGTAATGTGTGCAACGTAATAAACAAGGTCAAGTTTTATGAAAAAACAATCGTCGTATTAAATATTTCTTTTAGTATTAACAATAGCATGTTTAACATTTTATTCAATAAGTAATTTTCTTTGATACTTTATTTGACCCCGTCTTTAATTTAAACTGACAAAGACCTGCGCTTTTTGGGTCTTCCCCGTAGTTCTGGTATCACGTCGGGTGGCCGTAACACTTTCGCTTAGGTTTTCTTCTGTTTTTTTTTTTTTTTTTTTTTTTTTTTTGTTTGTCTTCTAAAAGTCACAGCGTGTTGACAAATAGCCCATAATCTTCCTCAAGAATTGAAATAATAAAAAATATTTTTTGTAATCTACTAGTAGTATTATTATTATCTGCTTTGTGGCTATTCCTGTCTTCTAGAGTACCAGTATCACATCGTCCATTGCTGAAATATTGTGATCGCGACGTAAACTAAAGCTCTCTACCAATACCTACCACGTCAAGGAACTGTAGTACTTTTTTGATAGAGGCATTCCTCACATCTTCACAAGCCATTGTGTGGCTTCCTAAGATGTGACTACGCTTGTGCATCAAAGGGCCACACTCGCACAGGATATGCATTGGTGTTTCTTCTGCTTCATGGCAGAAGCGACACTCTCCCGTACTAGCGAGACCCATTATTTTAAGGTGCCTGTTGAGACGACAGTGCCCCGTTAGTGCCCTTGTTAACATGCACAAATTGCTCCTACTAAGCGACATAGCCTGATTTGTCACGTTTCGACTATAGGCTCTTATGAGCGCTTTGGAATGGTTCAGACCTGGCAAGTTAGTCCAGCGTTTGTAAGATTTAGTAAAGCACTGGTTCCATATGGTCCAGCGAGCTAGGCTATTTGGTAGTCCGCACACAGGTTCAGGACCTATTAGCCTACCTTTAGCGCCTGCCCGGGCCAGTTCGTCGGCATATTCATTGCCTTCGATCCCCATATGGCCAGGTACCCATCTTAGGACCACTTTATTCTTGCGCCCTAATATATTTAAGTAGTCTACACAGTTTCGCACCAGCTTTGAGACGGTAAAGTCCGAGTCCAGTGCTTGAAGTGCAGCCTGACTGTCTGAGTGAATATAAATCACACGGTTGACATAGTCTTTTCGCAGGTTGATTTCCGCGCATTCCAGGATGGCGAAGACCTCTGCTTGGAAGATGCTGGCGTATTGTCCCAGGTTTACACTGGTCCTGTAATTCTGGTCCTCGCCATACACACCACAGCCTACGTCAGGTCCTGATTTGGACCCGTCAGTATACCAAGAAAGGCTACCTTCCTCCCAAGAGATCTTGTTATTTGACCAGTTTTCTCTTGAGAGTAGCTCCACAGTGTAAGACTTTTCGTCTATGTACTGTGGTACCAGTAGTAGGTACTAGAGTATAGAGCGCTCAAACAAACAAACAGATAATGATACTATTCAGCTTTACTTATTATTTAAATTAATATAGCTTTATTACATTAGTATAGGGAAACTATGTCAGTTTCAACCCTGAGAAACCTTGAGGAAAGACACAGGCTACTTATTATATTAATCTAGTAAGTTTAAAACATAGTGCACCAAAATATAAGAAGACAAGTTATCATTTTGAAATTTTATTCAGCAAAAGTTTTGGCAAGTTTATCGATGATAATTCGAGTTCTCTCCGATAAATATTGGTCGAGTTGACCCAAAACTTTCACCGCGTGCAACATCTTTTGGACTCCTTTCTTGAATTTCTCCATTCTTTCAGAGCTCGTATCTTCTTCGAAAGGTGCTCTCCACCGCGGAAATTTCATCGGTTTGCCGATCCTTGGAGCTTTTAGAGGTCCACCAATGGCACCTCTAAGTTTCGGAACGTTTATTTTTGGAACTTTTAAATTTCGTAATCTTAATGGTGGATGTCCCCTTTTTGGATGGAATCCGTCAGGTGGTGTCACAGCAACGAACGTTTGAGTGTCACTGAAACCCATTTGATCCGATTCAGATTCGACAAGAACGAATTTGCCGTCTTTAATTGTTTTTGGAATGGCTTTATGTATAAGTCTGCAGAAGGATTCCACGTCGAAATGCTGATCTGAGGTGTATGCTTGCCGACCTATCGGCGTATCTTCCACGTAGTCCTGCAAAGATCATTAACTAAATAAATATATTATATAATATATAATCCAATCCAATAGGATTGGATTGAATTCCTGGTTGTATTTTTAGTTTCATCCTAAACATCTCAGCCGTAGTACGTCCACTTTTAGACAGAAGCCTCCCCTCCCCCATAATTTTCCAACAGGACCGGTTAGAAGCAGCCTGACTCCATCGTCGACTCTCGGCCATTATCAAGTCGTCTGTATTGTCTGTGGACTCGAGAAACTTCCGGCCCCAGCGGCCGTCGGCTCTCCATACTATGTGTTCAGCCAAGTGCCCACTGCCACTTTAACTTACTATTTTGAATTAGTGATGTTTTATTTTTAAAAAATGAAAAATGTTGACAAAGGCCAACAGAAAACACAAGCGTCACTAGGGAAATGTCAACCTGTTAACACCGTGAAGTACCTAAACCCTCAATTATTCCCTACTACCAATTGCTCTTAAGATATTACCTTTAAGGAAGATGAATTACTTACATTCGAATCCGATGCACAGTCAATTGTCACTCGCAGTGGTCGAGCGGCAACTACAATTTTCTGTAGTAAAACATGAAAGAAGATTAGGAAACCTTTTAGTCATATAAAACCTTGTTAACAGTTTTATTTCATTGTTTTTTGTTATTTTGTGGAATAGTTATTTTGGAAATCTAGTTATTTTGGGTATCTCGAACGGTTTTCGCAGCGCACGCAACGGAAGCCCTCAAAGATGAATAATTTTCCCCGTTTTTTTCCACATTTTCGACTGTTTCTTCGCTCCTATTAGTCGCAACGTGATGTTATATAGCCTAAAGCCTTCCTTGATAAATGATCTATCCAACACAAAAATAATTTTTCAATTCAAACCAGTAGTTCCTGAGATTAGCGCGTTCAAACTAACAAACAAACAAACAAACAAACTCTTCAGCTTTATAATATTAGTATAGATTTATTGAACACTGATAATTTTGTTGAAATTTAGTTGTAATTTATTTTCTTTATGTAAAGTTCGGCAGGCAGACTGACAGTCAACTTGATGATAAGTATCACAAGCAAGTGCGCTGCCCAAATTCGACTTGACTTTGGTCTACAGCTACCTAGAAACTTAAGCGACCGAGGTTATGCAATAACATTGTCGACCCTCATACAAAAGATCAAAGTACAAATACAAATATACAAAATATCTATAGACAAAATGAGCTCATCCCCAAATTGCAAGTCACAAACTGTTATTTCACTTAAGTCTCCTCAATTACTTCAATGGCTAAATCCGTACTAATATTATAAATGCGAAAGTTTGTAACTCTTTCACGCCAAAACTACTGAACCGATCACCATGAAATTTCGCATACACCTTGTCTGGGACACCAGAAAGGACATAGGGTACCTTTCATCCATAACGCGGACGAAGTCGTGGGCACCAGCTAGTATTATAAATGCGAAAGTTTGTATGGATGTTTGTAACTCTTTCACGCAATAACTACTGAACCGATCACCATGAAATTTTGCATACACGTTATCTGGGACACCAGAAAGCATGCAGAACGCGGACGAAGTCGCGGGCACCAGCTAGTTAAAAATAATAATAAAATTACTAACCAATATCGCCAAACAAATAACTGACACGTTCAGCATGTCCGTCTTTCGTTCATTACATCTTGACAATGTGCTCAGGGCTCAGACGATCACGTTTCGATATTATTGATAATAATAAAACTCAGCAATTTCCAACTAAATATGAGTAATTTTAATGTTTTGTGTAATACGAGTGACCGTCTACGGCTTCACTCGTGACAGTTTATTGGTGAAAAATTAACATTATGCTATGAAATAACATTAAATGTGATCGTTTTCATGAATTCCAGACACAGGTTCGGCTAAATCAAAAACATATTCAAAATTTTTTTTCAAAATTAATGTTCAAACTATATAATATGTTAGTAATGTTTATCTATATATACTTACTAATATTATAAAGAGGAAAGTTTTTTTTTTGTTTGTTTGCATTGAATATGCTCCGAAAATACTGAACCGATTTTTTTCACTCTTGAGAAGCTATATTATCAGCGAGTAACATAGGCTATATTTTATAAAGTTACGCAGACGAAGTCGCGTGCAATAGCTTACATAAATTACTTGTCGATGCTATATTACACTTTATATGCCTACAAAAGCGTTAGTCGTTTATTGCTTTAATCATTAGTGAAGACCTTATCAAAGACCGCTATATCAGAGAAAAAGACAGAGGCGATATTATTTTATAATATACTAGCTGCTGTCCGCGACTTCGCCCGCGTAACTTTGTAAATTATATACCTTGCTCGAGAACCACTCTATCCATTAGTGAAAACCGCATTAAAATCCGTTACGTAGTTTTAAAGATCTAAGCATACATAGGGACAGCAGACAGACAGACAGACAGACTGATCGGTTCAGCAGTTTTTGCGTGAAAGCGTAACAAACAAACAAATAAACAAACTCACATTCACATTATAGTACCATACATGATAGTAATATTACATTATACATATACACTATAGTAATATTAGTACCTACTGGTTAAGTACTATTTACTCTATGATATTAGTAAGGATACCTATAGATATAAATGCTGAGTTGGAGCCGGCGCCACAACTGGCGGGTGGACGTTTTGCTTTGTCTTTATAATATGTTTCGTACTCGTATGTATGTTCTTAAATGTCCTTTACTTCAAATAAAATATTATTCTATTCTATTCTAAACAAACAGCACATGTGCTGTTTTTTCGCGGTGGTCTTCTGCAAGGGAGTGCTAACTGCCGTTAGTCAGGTTGCCCAAATGGGTTATGAGCAAATTATTATATTCTCAAAATATTAGAAGTACAATTAAGCACAAATGTTACTTGAGTTTACTTTTTAGCCATATTAAAAGTAATAAAGTAGCAATGTCTTGGGTTATACTTAGATATAATAATAATACATAATATTAGCGCCCAATTGACTGCAAAACTCATAGTACTAAATGACTGGTACTACTAAATGAATGCATTAGTGCAATGATATGGCTATTAGTATATTAATACCTACTTCATTAAATCCCAGTGAGTGTTAATGTTTTGAATTTGCATTAGTTTCTCTTTGCATTATCGCTGTACGTGGCGTTAATTTATTCGAGCCAACAAATTATTCGCTATACGTGTTATATTTGAAATGTTATAATTCATTCCGGAGACACGTTTTTAATCGGTAACAGTCGATAGTGATTTTCCGATAAATTTCAATATTTATATAAATCGTGACATCTTTGACCTGGCAGACCATGCAGTGGCTATTGAAGAGCTGTTATGCTGCAGCCATTGTGGTGTATTTAGTCGCGAGAGTTTATTACAAGAATGAGGTTGAGAACGCAGGTTGTATTTCTTCTGGTGATTCTCGCTGTTGCAATAGAAGTGGGTATTAATTGTACTCATAACATATAAACTTTATTATGTAATATATTACATATTTAATTAAATATTCTAGTTTACATTTATAATAGTTTTATCACGTCTTATTATATTCTAGCTACCGTATTTCATTATATACTAGCTGTTGCACGCGACTTCCCCCGCGTAACTTTGATAAAATATAGTCTACGTCATTCGCTGATAATGTAGATTTCTATAGGGTAAAGAATTTTCAAAATCGGTCCAGTAGTTTTTGAGTTTATTCATTACAAACATACAAATCTCTCTTTATAATATTTATTATTATATACTAGCTTTTGCCCGCGAGTTCGTTCGCATCACAATACATAAGTATTATAAAAAAAATCCCCCAATCGTGTATGTCTGCTTGTTCGCGATAACAAAAAAAAAAGTATTTTTTTTTTGAAAAACAAAAAATATTTTTAATACAATGTGGATTCTTGAGGATTTCTTTGTAAAAAAAAACACAAAAGTAAAAATAAATTAATCTTATTATTTTCTTTTGTTTTTCAGGGAAGCGTTCTGGCGAGCCGTTCGCTTTTGCGTCCGAATAACATGGACCCCTGCTTCACATGCCGCGCAGAAGACCGTCCTTTCGTCTACACAGTTCTTTCATATGTTCATAAGTTTAGAGACATAATGAGTAAATTTTATGACTCTCTGTCCGATTATAGAAAAGATAATACAAATCCAAATATTGTTGTAAAAGTTAAAACTAAGTAATTATTATACAAAGTAAGTAATAAACATTTAAAAGCTACTTATGTTATGTCCTTACAATAAATTAACAGAAATTAATGTCAGTAATAAATTATAACTATTAATTAAGTTTGCTTAAATAAAACATAAAATAAAATTTTAATTGTTTCCATTATTTTATATAAACTTATTTGTCACTATCATCAAAGTTGCATAAGTTATAAAAAATTAGGCACTAAAAGCTGTACAAAATGCCTAAAACATCTCAATGTCTGATAAAATCTCTATTACGGCAAATTTAAAGTCATAAATGTGCATTCTAGAGTAATTATCGTTTATTCATTAATTCTTAAACACAATGCCAATAATTATAAATGTCAATATGCCTAGGACGACTATGCGAACCACAGTTAATTATGGTAAGGTCAAAGGTGGTACAGAAGAGACGCGCTAGACATAGGAAGAAATTGTGTTAACGTAATATCAAAGAACAGACTGGATAGGCCTCAGTTGGTTTAAGAAGCTGAAAGCCAATCTTCAGGACTGAAGAGACACTGAGAGAGAGAGATAAAAAGTGAGAGATAAGGAGAGAGATATTTATATATTAAACATGTTAAATATGATTAAATATTGCACAAATATTTATGTGATAGCTAAATTATTGTAAGTTACTCACTTTTTTTCTTATATGTATATTCCATATTTAAACTCATTTTTCTGTGTGGCTCAGCTCACTTAAGGCAGAACAAATAAAATAAAAAATCTGTAGGATCGTACTGTTGACTTTGGGTACATTTATGTACCCAAAGTTCTACTTTCTTCTTTCCATTTGTATTAAATTGTAATAATAATGGTATAAAATTAGATTTGTAACGCTGGGTAAAAAACCGCTTATACAACTGTAGTTAAAACAAATCAATTTAATTTTAACTATAACATAAACAGTTTTCTAAACTTAATATAATCCGGTAATGTCAGAGATCCTTGTCTTCGTAAATCCATGAGTTTGTTCAATATGATATTACTTGTAGTTGTAGGCAGTACGTTTCTATTTGGTGGTAAAACTCGTATAGGCTTTAATTCTGATGCTAAACCTAGAATTGTAGGTTTCCTTATTATTGGTACTTTCAGTGGACCAAGCAAGCGAGGCAGCCTTGGTAATAATGGTATTGGTCTTAATAAGGGAGGTATTAAAGGAGGCAGTAAAGGAGGTATTAAAGGAAGTAGAGGAAGTTTTGGAATCAATGGTGGAATAAATAATGGTAATTTTGGTATTCTAGGTAATAACGGTAAAGGTTTAAGTTTTATTGGTTTCAAAGGTAATAGAGGAGGCAAAGGAGTGAATCTTGGTACTCTGGTTGGAGCAACTCCTGGTTTAATGTTGATAATAAGAGGGGAGTTTCTCGTGTACTTTCTGATGATGAGTGGTTTCAGGTCTCTCTTGTAATCGCCGGCAAACAGACCCAAATTTATACAGTGCGAAGTTTGTATCTGAAATTAAAATGTAGTCTGTTGAATACTAGGCTAGGGTACTTGTCTAAGGGGCCCCGGGTTCGATTACCGGCGGGGTCAATTTAGGAAATGAACTTTTCAAAGTCGGCTCTGGTCTGGATTTGGAAAGTAGGGAGATACCCCTTACAGAAGACCACTATCCCATCCCATCCTTATCCTTGTATGGTCGGCAGCTTACTTCCAGCACCTATGGCGTTGCTTGCGTTATAGGCGACGGTAGCCACTTACCATCAAGTGGACCGTCAGCCTGTTTTAACATAAAAAACCAATTTATACTTAAATACATAAATACTCACAGAAAAAGATAAACATAGAAGAACGCAAAAAACTCCTGTGCACTTCATTTGGAAGACCGTCTCGCTTGTTGTTTTTGAATATAAAAAGGCGGCAAACCGTAATCTTTAGCTTTTATAAGTTATTAGATTAGATATACTTGTTCAGAATTATCTCATTCCAAAATTGATTGAACACGTTATTCAATTGTTTCTCAAACAATTGTGACGAACGATAATGTAATTATTTTTCAATTGTTTCTCAAGCCAAATAATGTGACAAACAAAACGATCAATTTAGCTTAATTTTAATTTATATTTAGTAGATGGCAACATGTAGTTTAATGAAAAAAGTAATAATTACTGTGACTCAACCGTAACAAATAGATATGGCATTATCATCATTATTATTCACTAGTATGGATAGTATAGATATAGATATAGATATAGTATAGATATGGCATTATCATCATCAGTATCACTAGCTGACCTGGCAAACTTTGTTTTGCTAAATAATTTTTTTTTGGGGTTGGCCGATTCTCAGACCTACCCGATAAGCACACAAAATTTCATCAAAATCGGTCCAGCCGTTTCGGAGGAGTTTGGCAACAAACTCTGTGACACGAGAATTTGATATATTAGATTATTAGTATCATTATTATCTAGAACATTATTTTTATCGGTGAAAACCGCATCAAAAATACGTTGCGTGGTTTGAGAAGAGGACAGAGAGACGCGAAAGCGACTTCAAATTATACTATGTAAGGATGAAAATGAGGGTTAGTATCATCTCGTCTAAAAAAGCAGCTGGTCTAAGTAGCAATGATAGCTAAAATGGTAATATGACCGAACGCCTAACTCATATGCGATCTGTAGACTTCCTGATTTGTCATAACGGAGTTTATGACATAATTAGTAATTGTAATTGCGAGAAAATTACAAGTACCTACTTGCATTTTTGTTATCGGGACAAAATCACTACAAAAAGATAATAATTTTAAGGAATTCTTCTTTCTTTCTCTAATTATCTCTAATTCTTTCTAATTTAATAATTTCTATAGATATCTAAATGTGTTGCTATAAACCTTAAACTTGAGAACGGCTGGACCAATTCGGATATTCAATTTTTTTTTTCAAATATTTTCAAGTTTATGTCTTTGTTACAAAAAAAAATTTCAGAAAAATTTGTTGTGAAAATGAATTTAAAAGTTTTTTTCTGAAAGTTTCGTGAAAAATTTGCAATTTATTATTGAAAATTTATTTTGCATAAAGTTTAATAACAAACATCTTTCTTAATACTACTGTATAATTACTTAAGTTTGATATGAAGTTGATTTATTAAATAAATAAATATAATAATAGTTTGATATTCTAGGAATAAGCTGTAATTTAATAGACGCGTATCCGCAGAATAATGCTTATTTTTAAGCTTTAAATACTTGTTTTATACAAATCAACTAATTTGTGAAATATTTTTTAACAAACTTTAGTTAATTTTTTTTCGTAATTAAATACCATTTCACAGATTGCTAAATCTATATAGAAATTCGATTAACAATTTCAAATATCAACACGTATCTATCTTATCAAAGGAAACTCCTGCTCTGCGAATGGTCGATACGATAAATTAATTTCAAAATCACGTAGAAATCTCAAATGGATGAATTTAAAATGAAAGTGTTTTAAGAAAAATCAGTTAATATTTTCTATCGGTTTGATCAAGGCGGGCGGGGTCACAATGGGGTCTTGTAAGTTCTGGACGAGAATAGGTATTGTCCTTATAGCAATCAACATTGCAAAATGTGACGACAAGCTGGTAAGTTGTAACGAACTTTTTTAACTAGAAATAAGGTCCATTTTAGTTTGTCAAGTATATTGTAATTTCCTGGCCATAAATTATGAAGCCATTTAAAAACGCAAGGACATATTTATTTATGCCATAAACAAATGTGAAGTGTAGTATTCCACTTAGAAGAACCCAAGTGCTTCTCTAAAATAAAACCAGACCATTAATTAATATTAATTTTTTTATTAATATTAACTTAATAAAAAAAACAGTGTTAACTTTGATTAAGTATTATGTTCCTAATACTAGCATTCGTTAGAGTTTCTTCGCGTACAGTTTTTCAATAAATTCGTAGGTATCCTGATTAATAGGTCTTGATATCTTTTGTTTTTTTTTATTATTTGTTTTTTTCATATTTTCATTTTCAAGACTTTGTCTGTTAAGCCTTAACGCTTTATCATAAAATTTTGAATACACATTGTCAGAGATGCAGAAAAGAACATAGGCAACCTTTTATCCTGAAAAATGGACTGTTCACGAGGGGTCTTCTAAAAACTAAAATTAAAAAATGACAAAAAATATGAGCAATACTTTTTGTTAATTTTTTAAAGGTCTTCGTATGCGACTTCGTCTGCATACGAAGTCGCTCGGAAAAAGTCTTAAATATTTATTAAGATTTTTATATAAATGTAGCTTATAGGAACTCTGAAAGATTCTGAAAACTCATTTCAAAATCTATTCAGTCATTTTGGGTACTATAATCATAATAGTGATTAATTACTACAATGAATTAGATTATATTTTTGTTTGTTCTCAGCTTGATGCCCTGAAAGAGATGAAAGAGACGAAAAAGTCATTGCTTGATTCGTAAGTATTTCATAAGTGTAAATCTATATGAATCTATATAAATGATTTATGTATAATAATTTTTAAAAAATGTGTGTTTGCAGGTTACTAAAGCCGTTACTCGATTTGAAATTACTAGGTAAGTTGATATATCTATTTCAAATTTTTTTAAGAACTTTATGAAAAAAATTCATAGCAAAAAAAATACAGGACAAAGAACATTCTGAAGCCCACTATAAGTGTTACATAAGTATAATAATATACTTATATAGTTACATAAGTATAAGTAACTCCTAGTGGGAATAATATACAAGACATAATTCTAATATAAACTGACCTCCGACTTTCTATTGAGCTCCCAAATGGATGGACCGAATTTGATATATTTTTCTTTCTTTGAAATCTGTCGTGATCGAGATGGTATACAATAATTTATGAAGGAAGATCTATAGAAATAAATAATAAAGCTCTGGGAGGAATACTGTATTGCTCGAATTTCTCAAAAAATCTTCTGCAGTGAATGTTTTTTTAAGTAAAATTACTTTATTAATATTTTTCAGAAAAAGAAAAGGACAAAGATGAAGTCAAAATCAAGAAAATTCTACCGCCACCGCCGCCTCCAACTATAGTATTGATGCCGGCTCCGCCAAAACCTCCTATATTTCCTCCTTCATTACCACCAGCGCCTTTAATTTTTGCAGCTCCTCCACCTTTGTGTGGACTTAGGCCACCTCTATTCGGGCCACCACCATTGATGCTTCCTCCACAATTATGTCTTCCACCTCCACCGCCTTTATTGTTACAGGCCCCGCCTCCTCCTTTAATATTTCGTGCTCCTCCACGTTTGATGCTTCCAGCCCCACCTCCCCCTCCCTTATTACTGCCTGCTCCATCGCCTTTCTTATTACCACAACCGTCACCATTATGTCTCCCACCACCAGCACCCCCATTAATAATACCTCAACCCTTACCATGCGGGCGGCCATCCACATTAATGTTTCCTGCGAATCTTCCACCGTTACTGCTGCCACCTGCACCGCCATTGTTACCACCGCCAGCTTTACCAGGACCTTTGGTCATATCGATTGTGCCACCATCTCCACCTCAATGCCCACATGCATGTCCGCCTCCTCCTCCTCCTGGTATACCAATGAATGCCTTTCTAATGCCTCCCCCTGTTCCAATTACTTTAGAAGCAAAACCCCTCCCCCCGCTTCCACCCTCTCCCTGCTCGTGTTACCCATAAGTTAAATTAAGTTAATTTTTTTTTGTTAAATATGTAAAATAACAAATTTAATTTATAAAATGTGTATATTTTAATAAATAATTATAATGTAATTTTAAACGTGTTTTAAATTATTTTCTTAGTTAGCCATTTTTTATTTATTCTAAACGACTTTTTATCCTAGAAACATATTAGGTTTCCGAGGGATCGTCTAAAAATTAAAAAAATTGGGCGCCATAGTCACAGCGATAAAGATGTCAAGATATATTATTAATATAGTCAGGCGTTATATTATGTACTAAAATATATTTTGATTTTCAAAGCGGATAAAGTTGCAGGCACCGGCTAGTTGTCTATATTTTGGATTTCAGTCGTACGTATAACAATCTTATCATTATGTTCGTATCTTATCGTTCCGTCTTTATATTCTAAGAAAAGTAGAATTTCCAAAAACTTTTTTTGAAATTATAAGTATTATAGTATTTTTATTTATTACATAATTCTAGTAAGTAGAATTTTGAAAATTATTTTAAGTTTCATGCAAATTTTATAGTTGCAAATTATATCGACTGTACAAAAGCTAACCCTATTATTTGTGATGCAATACACGCCCGCAAATTTACTAACACTTTACCATGAAATATGTAGCATACTAAATAACAGGTACAGTCTTGATCACATTGTTTTAAGTTTAACTTTTAAATGTATTAAACTTGCAATAATGAATATAATTTTAATTACTTTTTTCACTGTTTTATTCGTTTCTTCTTTATATTATTTTTGCGTTTGTATAGTTGTGCTTATATTAATAATTTTAATTCGATTAATGACAATAGTTTTTTCTTGATATAATCATATTTATATTTTGTACGTCTTAATTGCAGTAGAATGGAAAATCTCAATGAAATAAACAGTGCGCTTTTATTTCATTTTTCGATATAACTTTCGGTACCTTTATAGATGTTTTTGTAGATGATAGAGCCATTTCCTTATCCCAATCCTCGCCCCTTACCCTTTATCCTATCAGATTTGGCAGAACAGCTTGTGTTTGTTTGTAATAAAAAAGTTAAAGATTTAAAGTTGGTATGAAGTGTACTTGTTAGAATCGTTTAATTTAAGTATCACTTAAAATCTAAATGATATATAAACAAAATTTGGAATTTCAAAAGCAGATTTTCAACAGCAGTTCTGACCGCACTACATTATGATTTTAAAGGTTATTACAGATTTTTTTAAGTACAAACTTGTCGGCAGCATAATAATATTACAATGTTGTTCGCGAATGGGTAAGTGAAGTTAAATAAATAATTAAAAATGAAAATTGCGATGCGATGACACGACGATGACAGACCTTACGACGGGCGACACTTTACCCCAAAGCGAACCTACCCGAAAGTCCCCTTTCGGGAGACCTTACGACGGGCGACACTTTCCCCCAAAGCAAGCCGCTCATCCAACGAACTTGTCAAACGCATCACCACTGTGCTTGCGAACACTTAATAAAAAAGTACACTATGAAATAAACAAATAAAAACTTTATTTATAAATACATATATAAATATACTAGTTAATATAAATAGTTTTCTTTTTATATGTCTATCTTATGCTGCATCTCCAACTGGTGAAAGTTGGCGATCAGCCTGGAACAGTTATCAGTTTCTTGTTCGTCGGCTGCTTTAGCTAACCAGGGTCAACTTTCTAATGTTCTTCAACCTGGATAATTTTTATATGCCCAACTTATCTCTTTGCTTCTCTCGACTTAGCCAATCATCTCCATCACCAGCACACTCCTGTTAAAGATAAATGTATACTTATTTTAGATCGCGTCAAATTTGTTCGTCAGTTGAGAGAAGGTGGCTTGAGAACAACATTTGTATGTGATCCAGGTTCAATGAATAAAATTAACAGTCATGGATATCAAGGAATACTTTACGTGCATAATAATGACACTCTATTTGAATCGGTTTGATATATTTTTTGTTTTTAACGCTTTGTTAAAGTTCTTAATGGATTTTAGATTTTTAATATATGTTTATGAAAACTGAAAACATATTATAATACCCAATTTTTTGTATTGGAAAAATTGCGTTATGAGCAATTTGCAATTTTTTTAATGTTTTTGATGGGATTGATTATTATTTACTTCTCTTTAGATATGTTCATCTTACTCTCGTCTGTATATTTATCTTTTAGTTTCATATTCTTATAAATGATACAATTTTATGAACTATCGGGTTTAGGTTGATATTTAATTAATTAAACATTTAATTTAATTATAAGCACCAAATTTGTTCAGGTACATACGAATTACTTCTCGCATTGGTACAAATGGCTGATAATTGGAGATACTGTGCCTTCACTGCAGAATGTGCGATATGATAGTGACATAACCTTTCTGCGTACAATTCAAAATATCACAGGTGAAAATAACCAGTTTCTTAAATTAATTTATTCTTTTCCTCATGTGACTTCACTTGGGTATTTTTCTCTTGATCTGCTACGTTTCCTTGTATTTTACTTGCATCACTATATAAAGAACGTGCCCGAAATAATGTAGCTTCCTCTCCCAAATATACTTTATATAGTCTTTGGCTTCCTCTCCTTCATCGCTCTTAAGATTGATATCCTCAATGTGTATTCGCAATATAAACATTATTATTATATAGTATACTAATAGTATGTTAATAGTATACTATATAAGTATATATAGGTATATACAGTATATAATAATATATTATATATTATATATTTACACATATACACATCCTTACGTTAGGTATACATATACATACCTAAATATATTTTAATGTATTTAACTGGCAACCCGCCCTCGGCTTAACACGGACGCAATTTTTTCTATAAATTTAGAAAAACACACAGTCTGAAAACAATTTTGTGTTTTAACATGGTAGATGTAAAATTTGTACGACATATAATTTGATAATATATTTCATTTCAGTTATCTCAATATCTAATGAAAAAAAGGAGAAAATTTTCTATTTGGAAGACATATACGTAAATCCTACATCAGGAATCACTTTCAGTCCATGGGGCTTTTGGAGTCAAGGTCGTCTTCATGTTACAAATGACCGGGAGAGGATATTACGCAGAACTAATGTTCATGGCCATAAAATGGCCATAGCTACTCCGGTAGAGAATCTAAATCTAAATCTTAGTAATAAGCAGGATTTTTCCAAATGAATACATCCCTAATATCACTAAAATACGTAATAAAGCATCATAAAAAAGTGAGCTGAGGTCAAGGCGGCTTACAGTGAATTTTCCTTGCTAAAAAGACGGTTATCAATATTAAAATTTTTATCTATATTTTTAGTTTTTTTTAACATTTTTTTTGAAAACAGTAAAACTGTTACATTTTAATATTTTAAGTTTTTTTTTAAATTTCTCCTTTGTTTTTATTAGGTATTAGGAATCCATTAAAGAAAACTACTTAAGTACTATTTTCAGGTCGGTCATTATTCTGAGGAAAGTTATGAAGGTACCTTTGAAGATTACATAACAGACACTCGAACACCCGAAAGTGATTCAGCAACGCGGTGCACTTATGGTGTGTCATCACTTATCCTCCAATCCCTCAATGCTACGTAAGAAACAAAAAATATTATTTAATATAAATAAATGCTTATCCTAGTCGGTTTTATTTTCCTCTGCCAACACGACCGATTTTCGGTTTAATTCTGATTGGGACGGAGTCATTTTGATCCCTAAAAATGATTTAATTTACTGCAACTGTGAAGGAAAACCTCTTGAGGGAACCAGCTATATAAACATGTAAAGTCCTGCCTCACATCTTAGTTGTTGTGTAGTCCAGCCCTTACAACGTAAAGCAGAATAAAGACTATGCCCAACCTTACACACTTTGCACTTCGAATATTCCAAACAAATGTCTTAAATATTCCATCTTTATCTTTTCATTTTTAGAGAGGTGCTTGTCCCGACTCTTTTGTGGAGTACAGAAGTCCTCAACAGCAGCATGATGTTGATGGTGGCTTCGGGAACCGCAGAGTTGAGTGGTTCTATTCTGCGTCCGTTACATTATCGAATGAAACGCTTGGACTACATCACACCTTTATGGCCTTTTGGGTATAAACTACTTATATACACTTTTATACTCATTAGGGAAATCATGTTCGTCACTAACAGCACATGCTATTATTTCACAGTGGCCTTCTGAGTGTGGGTGATTAGCCACCAGACGGGTTGCGAATCTTGCAATAGGTACTTTTAAAAAACTGAAAATGTTTAAAAATTTGAAAAATTTAGCCTTTATATTTAGCAAGAAGTCATAACCAGTAATTAAATAAAAGACAAAAAAAACTGTATAGATAAACTATAAATATAAAAGACACTTATTTTAGGCAGCACTTTAAAGAATACCGGCCACACCGAAATAAATCATCGTTGTGTGCTGTTCAGTTTGAGTTACAAGTCTAAACATAAGTCTAAATAAGGGCAGAGTTTATTGTCCATTATTCTGTATCATATCAAAGATCCAGGTCATGCAAGTGGGTAGCCAACTTGCATAACCGTTGGTAGTGCTAGTGGGGGCCGATATCCATTCTGCTGAAATTCAATTTTTAAAAAAAGAAATATTATTTCCATTAGGAGAACATTTTTAAAAACGTAAAGTTTAAAAACTTTTAACATGGAACTACTACCGAATGCGCTAAAATCTGATTTCTTTGTTGTAACCCTTCAGTGTTGGATTCACATACATATCGGAGCGTATGAGTAACAACAATATGTACGTAGAGCCTTTTACTGGGAGCGTTTGGTTGACGACATTTTGCATTTGCCTCGTGTTGGCCGTGGCACAAAGGGTCACCTCTAGGAAACCCTCAGAAAAGGAAGGTGCTTTCATTGGTGTACTCGCTACTTGGCTGCAACAAGGTATGCATTTATTTTATTAGTTTTGTAAAACATTTTATGCTTGCCAGTACATTTGATTAAAAATTACTTCGAATCAAATTAAACTGACTGGGGGCCTCGACCACGGGTGCGTCGACCACTGGGTGCGTAAGCCACGGACCCTTATCACCATTGGCTAATATTATGTACATATTTACATAATGTTCAACTCACTGCAGAGCACAGGCCTCATATCAATGTTCTTCTTCTTCTTCTTCTTATATTTAAATGGCAATGCGGCTCATTATAAAATGGCCATTTTCTGCCAGTGTCAAGTTTTAATTATTTTTACAATTGGAGCGCTCCGCTACGGACTCCCTCTAGGGAGCCCGCTCGGAACACTCCCATATCAATGTTAGGAAGTATGTTTTCGAAGTTTGCTTGTCATCTGGCACTCTGCGTTAACTTTTATACAGTCTGTGGCTCCTAAAGTATTAATCGTAGAGCTACGAATAAATAATGATTCGTACGTAGAGTAAAAATAAATATATCCAAATTTGAATATAGAATTAATTAGTATTTGTAGAGATATTCGCGATATGAGTAAAAACCTTAGCACACTCATTGTAGTAAGAGAAAAAAAAATATATATTTTTTTATATATTTTTAGATGCTAGTGCAGTACCAGAAGGCGTGTCAGGCAGATGGACGTTTATAGTCATGTCCATTTCATCGATGCTGGTCCACTCGTACTATACATCAGCCATTGTGTCAGCTCTCATGAGTGCTGGAAGCGGTGGACCGGACAATTTAAGGGCATTAGGAGATTCTAGATATGCCATCGCTTCTGAAGATTATGACTGGATACGGTATCAAATGTTTGATGTAGGTTCCATTTAGTTTTCCACAAATTATCTTCAATTTTGTTTTTTCTTATAATTTAAAGCAAATCACAAAAAAAAACTAAAAAGGAAGCTCAAAAACATTCTACTTAGTTACCTTTACTGAAATTGTCTGTAATTTTTTTTAATATAGAAAAGCTTGTTTGTAGGTAGTAACAAATTATACAGACCTGGAGTATTTAAAGAAGAAGAAGCGTATAACCCCAAGCTTCTATCAGACTATAGAAAGAGGGGTAGAGTTGATACAAGAGGGTAATACAGCTTTCCACTCAGAGTATAATCAAATAAATAAATTCTTGAGAACGTTTTCTGATGAGCATGTGTGCAAGCTGCAATATGTCGACACCATACCTGAGGTACCTATCAACATGTGTATTGTAAATAATAAATATCTTCACACATTCCATACAGCACCATCTAGTTCCACATTAAGCAACTAGGCCTGTATTGTGGATACCAAACAGTTGATATACTACATACTTAGATTACTTTTTTTTGTAAATACATATACAAGTTATAAATAAATACAAACATCCATGACTCAGGTATAAAAGTTAATGTTAGCACATTTTACCACTAGCGGGATTCGAACCCGCGACCGTTTGGTTAACAGCTAGTGTTACTAGCCACTAGCTAGACCAAACGTGTCGCCGAATTATATAATTTGTAATTATATTATAGTTTTGTGTATGTATATATATATATATATATATATATATATTATAAAAAAACTTGCAGGTAATGGCATGGATAACTTCGACGAAGCGGGGTCAATGGACAGATGTCCTAAGATCAAAAAGTAATTGGCTACATGAGACTGGACATGTGAAACGAAGTCTTTCTAAGTGGCGCATCTTACCACCGCCATGCAGATCAGCATTACTGGCTGAAAGAGTCAAATTTGGAGATGTGGCACCTCTTTTAGGATTAACTGCTTTAGGGGCTTTGCTTTCGATATGTATTCTTGGAATAGAAATTTTTAGTGCGAAATTTTCAAAGAAAAGGAAGCCAACTTCTGCAACTGTAATGGAGGTGTCTGCAAGCAGATAAGTAGGTGTAGTTCTCAAACTCGATAATTATATTTTCAAACAAAGTTTGCCCTAGCATAGTCAGGCAGGTAGAAGAATTATTTTTAAATGAATAGTTTTCACAAAATTCGACTTTAGAACATCAGTTACAGTCTAAATCTTTCACGTCTAATTTAATTTAATTTAATTTAATTTAATTATTCTCAGTAACAATAATTTTAAAAATTTTACTTCAATTCACTATTGTCATTGCAAATTAGAATTTTGGGTAAATGAAAAAAAAAAAAACACCAACACCAATATTGTATTTTGTAAGTAAATAAAATTTATTCCAAAATCACAGATTAGTTTTTTTTTTTGACATACTTAGCATAATTTTTTTCACAATCTTAATTGTTAAACTAATGATAAAAAAAGTCAGCTTTGCTCATATTATGTCAGTTTTTTTATTTTTTTAACATTATTATGTCGATGGCAGGAGTTTGTTGTTCGACAATAGAGGTGGCAGGAAGTGTTTTTTTTTTTCATAATGGACTGCCAATAAACAATATGTAAAGTTTCATCATTGCGCATTTTTGACATTCACTTATTTGACATATCACAGCCACTTGTTGTCCCGCGATTGAGATGGCAGGTGTTCATTTTGTTGATAGGCTATATTGTCACGACAAATAAAAAAAAACCAGGCTTGCGCAAATATAGCAATCAAAAGTGTCGCTGGCCTGCGGACCATTAATATTTTGTGGCACTAAAAAGTCGTAGGTAGGTAATAAATAAAGTTTCTTTAGTTATTTTGTTTTGTAATCTTCGAATGTCTCAATCTAGTTTTCCATTTCGAAATATTCATTTTATTAATGATTATTTAACATTGAGCAATATTCTGTAATCTCGCAATCAAGACGATAAATCTTTTCATAATAATTTGGCGTCTTACAATCGACAACCTCATGTTTGATCACGTTTGGGATCTGATAAACCATTCGTCTAATATTTATATAACAAATGTGAGAGAAATATACTCAATGTATTGAAAATCTAGCAATCAAATGGTACAAAGCCGTAAATCAAAATGTTGAAGTTATTTATTGTAGTATTTGCATTCGCATTTGGAGTTTGTTCGGCAACTCCCAATTGCCCTGACTCGCATAAAACACAGGTAATTTAATTTGAATATTTATAAGAAAATATTGCCTTTCTGTAAGAAGTTAACAACAGTCGAAGGCATACTTTATACAAACTTTATTGTTAACTACCTGTTGCACGCGACTTCGCCTGTGTAACTTTTATAAAATATAGCCCGTATTACTCGGTGATATAATATATATTTCAATAGTTGAAAGAATTTTCAAAATCGGTCCAGTTGTTTTTGTTTTATTCACTACAAACAAGAATACAAATCTTCTCTCTTCTTATATTAATATTATATTATATTTGATATTCTTTATATTATTTTAATTTTTAGTTCATATTCTTTATATTGAGTGGACAAAGGAAAATTAATTTAAAGTTTAATTCTTGAATTGATAGATAGATGTCGCTGCTAAATAAATGTAAGCCTTAGCTTAGATGAATTGTTAATTAAAATAATACATTTTTTAGATTTATTCCAGTATTGTATGCCTGTTGTTTTGTTGAGACAAATCAACGACACAGTGCTAAAGGTAGCTTTATTTTGGTAAAATATTGTACAGTTTAATAATATGTACAATTTTTGCACATATTTTTTGCATTTCCAGCTCGCTGCCCTCAATGAAAGAATGAGTCAGATGATCGACGCTCTGTATTCGTCACGTAAGTAACTTCACGTTACAATTAATTTTTGCTTATTTAACATCACTTAAGTTGAATAAAATTTGTTAAAGCCTCTTCACACGTACAGTTTTAAATGCACAGTAGTTTGTCTATCTTATGTTACAAAATACAAGCGTTATCATTTCTAAACTCTTTCTAAAATTTTAAATGTTTACGTTGGCTTAGTTTTCAAATCCATCTAAAATTAACAAATATTGAAAGAAAAATAATAATAATTAATTAGTTGCAGAATTGTATGATTTAATTATTTAAAATCTGGATAAATATTCTATACAATGAGTGTTTTTTTTTTAAATTTGATTCTGTAGTAAAATTCTATACAATTTTATAAAAAAAAGAAAATCGCATATACATTTTAAATTTTTAAGTGCTTACTTTGAGTTTGCTCAATCCCTTTTTAAATTTTTGAACCGCGCCGTTTTACCAAACAGTCTGGAGCCGGCATTAGGTCGATTTCATACTACACGTTTGTCATTTTATTTGCAAAATTACTTATGAGTATGACACATAATGCCTTGATATTTAGGTATGCCAATCAAAGCATTTTTAAAACTTTATTTTGAGAACAATGCACAAATGTGTTTGTGAATGTATGTGTAACTAATTATATTTGGTTTTCAGCTTTACTTGCGAAGTTGAGGCCTCCGACCCCATCACCGTCTTCATCGGAACTATCTTCAAACACATCTTCAGAAGAAACGTCACGCAATACATGGTCGACTACATATGCACCATCAGCTACTTTTGCGCAAGCTCCACAAGTAATGTACTCGTTTGTACCAACAACTATACCAATGATGCCGCCTCTTAGCGCACCAGGACCAGTGATGACGTCAGCTCCAGCTTTTTATGCTCTTCAACGCCCGATTATTTCACCACGTCCGCAGCCTTCCTTTATCGCGTTAGATCGAGGAATACAGTCCACGGAATATTCGATGCCCACCCCGCCTTATAACACAAGAAGATCTGTATGGCCTGAGCCTTCTAATTACAGGTTTCCAAATCTAAATATTTTAAACCAACCTTTACCTCGTCCTACGAGTGTCTATCCTCAAATCCCTCAGCAACAATTCTCGCACAAACCTTATTATTTTACTCCGTATCAACAATTATGTCCTCAATATCCGGTGCAACCAGATATTCAAGCAAATTGTGTTTAATTTGAGTTTTTAAATTTAATTCAATAATTAAGTTATTAACTATAGTTAAGTTATTATTAATATAATTTATTTAAAAGGAAATAAAAATGGTAATAAACAGGTTTTTTTATTTTCTTCGAATCGCAACTAAAAAGTTTTTAATTAATCAATTAATAATAGACTAATCCAATATTAATTTGTATTTAATAATGATATTCTAACTAAATGAATAAGAATAATGATACTACTAAATGAATAAGTGAGCTCTAAGTATTGTCTGCTCATTACCTAATAGAAATCTTTCGTTAAATATAAGTAGAATTAATTTTTTGGATAAAAATATGCCACAACCATTATCCAGCTACAAAGTTTTCTCATTTGAAAGAAAGAAAGAAAAAATAGTTTTATTTAGTTCAAAACACAAAATATAGCACAATCTCGTCTCTAGCCCATGTAGCGCTCGTGTGCAACGCACACCCTGCACCATAGGTAAAACCGCGTCTAAATGGTACCTTACTTTCCAGTCACTTGCCAGTACATGCACCAGTGCCTCGACCTGAATAGGCACCCAACTCAGCATGTGCTGTGTGTCCTACAAGCATCGAAATAATATATCTTGTTCACGCTACAAGCCACACACAGCGCTGATCTTCCGCTGATCACCTCATTATTTAACAAAAAATCAACTGGCACCTAAGGGCGGCTTCTTTGGAACGCTAAATACTAAATATATCCATTTTTTAATTGTTTAATGAGACAGACAAAGAAATTGCTTTGTACTAACTACTTAAATATATACCTAAATATATGAAAGAAGAATTATTTCGTTTAAAATTTTCGTTAACACAAGATGAACTGTCGACTTTTATTGAAAATTATTTCGAAAACAGCTTATTGTGCGCATACGAAATTCTGCACCTTTCTGCAATTCTGCAATTCTGCAAAAATTGTATTGTTTATTTTAATTATTTTGTATACTTAATATACAATAATACTTTAATATTATACTTAATTGTGAAAGAAACTCTGTCTGTCTGTCTGTTACCTTTTCACTCCCTAATTACTCAATCGATCATCTTGAAATTTTGCATACACGTAGTCAGGAATGCAAGAAAGAACATAGGGTACCTTTCATACAGGAAAAGTACTGTTCGTGATAAAAATAAAACAAAATAAAAAACTGACGCCTAGCCAAAGTGTTATAGCAACAAGGGGTCAACAGTTATATTGCTTATATTTAAGAACAGGGCCTCGGCTGTCGTCTCGGACCAACACGCCACCGCTGATGGTGGGATCAACCCGGGGCGGTTTTAGTGGGTATTCCCGGTGATAAGTCACTTTACCGGGCGAGTCCCACACTCCCCCTCGTCGACGGGGATAGTGCGTAAATGTCATTTTCCCTCCACAAAAAAATAAAAGGTATATTACTTATTTATCAACGTAGACGAAGTCGCGGGCACCTAAATAAATATTGAGGGTCAAACGTCAACGTCTTTTGCTACGAAGGTTTTCAATGACAGTTTTCATCCACTAGAATAGAATACCCAGATATTTTATTATAAAGTTTTGACCGTCCCAATATGGTCATCAGCTAATTTAATGTCTAGATGAATATTTTTTGACCTATTATTAAACATAATTATATTTTTATACCTTACCTTAATTATACCTTAAACATAATTATACTTTTCAATATTTTTAGAATGCCTTAAATTTTGTCTACACATTAAATATTAGAATCTTAGAAGCACCTAGAAATCTTTTTAAGGAGTATAGTGTAGGTCCTACACTATACTCCTTAGAAAGACTTCTAAGGCATATACACAGTCAGATGACTGTGTTTAGCTTGCTTAGTTCATCACTTGCGTCATTTGAAGTAATAAAAAAATATGTATATATAAAAATAAAAAATATACTTAATAAAAACTCAATAATAACTTAATAATACTCAGTATATAAAAATATACTTTATTTTATGTAATCTCACCAGACAGGCTGACGGTCCACTTGATGGGAGATGGCTACCGTCGCCAAGCAACGCCAACAGCCAACGCCAACGAGCACATATAACCCTAATCTTTTCAAGGTTCGAGTGAATAGGCATCTTCTGGGTGAGCTCGCTCCATCTTAGGCCTCATCCTTGCCACATGGCTGGTTGTTGGTCAAGAGCTAACCCATCTCTTATAAAAAAAAAAAAAAAAAAAAAAACTGGTGCTACAACTGCAGTCTACAAGTCCGACTATGGTAGAATTAATAACGGGTGGGAAAGAAGTCACTTACTCACTCACGAAACACAAAATCTAACATGCTGTTATTTCACAGTATTGTCTTCTGTGAGGGGGTGGTTACTGCCGCCAGACGGACTCTCCATATGAAATATAATATAGGAAATAAGTTATCTTAGAAATCATAATAGGTATATTACAAGTATAATATTTTGTAACTAAAATTTATAGCGTATAAAAGTGTGAAAATGTAGGTATAACTGCAATCTGAATCTGCGTCATTAAGTAGAAAAAGCAGTCTTACAAACCAGAGTGAGCAAGATTTTCCTAAACATTTATTTGTTTTCGAAACTTCTTGGAAAAACGATCTAAATGAGACAATATCACTTTTGTAAGAAAAGCAGGTGTGGAAATGAAAAATTGCAACATATCCTTGCATAATCTTTGTAAAGACTTGTGTATCATTGAATGCGAAACATGTCGTATCAGAAACCTAAGTACCTTACCTACATAAGTAGTGCAGCAATATTTTCCAAACCATTTCTTAATAAAGATAGGCATTAAATACCTATATAATAAAAAGTCATAATTATTGTATACGTTAGTCGTTCATCATGGGTCATTTATACACGTGTTTAATATTTTTAATTCAGGTAAAATATTATTTATATTTTAATTCCAATGCATTTGGTTTCAATAGATAGATTTGCTTTTATAATTACTAAAAATAAAAATAAAATCTGAATAAATAAAGCTAAATAATATATCTTATATTCTTATTATTTTCAGAGTCTAATCATATCTACTAAAGCAAATGATGCAGAAAATAATGTTTTCGAAACTACAATTCCCATGAGGTCGTTTAATAGTGAATGGACGGATCCGTTCGTAAGGAGTGAAATTTTTCATAGTCCATCAGCCACGATGATGGCGTATGCGACAGATTCAAAGAAAACAAAAGAAGAACAAATAGAAGACATACAATGTATAGCGAACAAAATTGCTCAAACAATAGAAAATGAGATGACTAATCTACTTTCCTTCGCAATAGTTGGTTGCGACAAGAGCACTGACGATAACAAACTAAATAAAAGATCAATTGAAACTCCAATGGATAGCACAAAACTGGTAACGAGATTATTAAATCACATTAAAAACAATAATGAGAACCAAAACATTGCCATAGAGAAATTCATGAGCGCTAAGGAAATTGCAGACAAATATAACATTAAATTTGAACCAGAAACTGATATGTTAGAAGACATTTTAGACGCTGCTTTAAAACAAAGTGAACAATCAGATTCCACAGCTAAGGACGCTTGTAAACAGTCTACCAAAGAAAGAGTTACATTCGTTCCTTTAGAGGAGAAAAACGAACAGATCAAGCCTGTAGATAATAGGAAAAACAGTACTTATTTCGAATACACTATCTATTGTCCCGGTGAAGATATATTTAACACCCTTTATCCACCTTTTGAATATAAGCCCGAACAGATAAATAATGCCAGAACTGATGGTAACAATAAACCTAAAATAAAACCTCGTTGCAACTGCAACTGCAACTGCAATTGCGGTTGTACACCCTGTCGTTGTGAAACTCAAATACCTAGACCGCCTGTGCGTTGTAATTGTGCCGGAATTTCTAAACCAAAAGCAACAACACCGATACCAGATTTCTATCCATACTGTTCAGTAGAATCGGTATCCTCAATCATTATACCCGAAGAACTAGTTGAGCCGAAGCCAGAAGTAGTTGGCGAAGAATACGAAGAAACAATTTCCTCTAAAGTGATTGTTGAAAACGGGGATGAACCCGGTTCTGGTACAGTCAATAACGTGATGACTTACACTTTAGCGGAAAAGACACATTACAAGACACCAAAAGACAATCTGCCGGAGCATTTGCAATACTGTTTTATGATGATGTGATTTACCTTAGTATTTGTTTTAGAACGTCAGTGTCAGATATATCAGATAGATCATAGCTTCAGTAATATTTTTATATGTTACCTATATTAAATTATTAGATCATAAATTTTAATTTAAACTACTTAGCCATCCGACCGCGGCTGCGCAAGGATTCAATTTTCCCGGTTTTTTTTTTTATTTTTTTAACGTTTCCGTTGTTTTAGTTAATACTTATTTTTCTTAATAGTTATTCGAGTAGGAAACGAATTCAAGAAATTAAAAATAATAAAAAAATCCAGCCGTTCTCGAGTTATAAATGGTTTAACTTATTTTATTATGCATCTTTTGTTAATCTTTATAAATTTTTGTTTAGTTTAGGTATATATATATGTTTGACTAATTTGTGTGATTAACTTGTGCAACAAACCGGTGAACAAAATAAAGGAACAATATTAAAAAAAATCTTTTTATTAATAAATACAAAGTTTAACTAATATTTTATTCTTAAGCTAATCTAACTAAAAAAATAGATTTTTTTTGGTTACATTTGGCACATTTTCAATTGACTCAATACAATTCTACATTATTTATATCAAACATAAACTTTTTTTACCATATTTAAAACGTTTACCAATATTTTGTAATGTGACAGTTTAAACAAGACGTGATTTGATTAGGTAGGTAGGTACTTTTAATTTGAAATATTTCACATTACCTAATAATATTTTTTATACATATACATAATAATTTTTTATAATTGTAAATTGAATTTTATCATAAAATAAAATAGAACAAACATTCGTACTTCGTACATATTAAGTATACCTACTTTTAACATTAATAAGTAACTATTGCAATAAATTTAATACATTTTCTGTTTTTCCTTAAAATAAAAAAATAACTAGAAGGAGCGTATAATCAAAATTTAACTCTAGAAGATTTTTTATATAATGAACGATTTAAGGACGCTGTAGGTAATTTAAATAAAATATATTTCATATAACTCGCGACTTGTCCACAAACTATTGGTTTTAAGAAAAAGTTATCGCGTCTTCTGATTCTATTCTGAGATTTCTTGATAAACAATCATATCTTTGGTAACAAAAATGTATTATCTAACTACGTATATTTATAACTATAATACAATAAAATACATAGGTATACATAATTTTGATTTTCAAATATAAGGCGCAAATTTTAATAAATTTGCTATAATGTAACTAAATTACATTATAGTAAATTTAGCATATGTTATAGAGAATCTTCGATATATCTATAAGCGACATTGCAAGGACAATCTGCCTACACTCACAGGTTTGTTTAAAAAAAATCTTATTAATTTTGCAAACCATAAGATACAGATTATACAGATTTTTGAATAATAAGTACAAAAAAGATAACATGTGAATGGAGGCTTGTCAATATTTTTATACCTACTTAGTACTTTTTTAGTTTAACTTCAACATTGTAGTATAGAGAAAATCTAACTTTTTTTAAATCTTTTTACTAACTAATTTTGTATTATTACTTTTTATGTTTATAGAGAATATATTTAAAAATACCTTTCTCACAACTTTTGTATTGAATAAGAATTCTTCAATCTCAACTTTTAGTTGCAAAAGCAATGACGCCTGAATAAAAGGAATCATACAAGAAATACATATACCGTGCATTTGTTGCTAATTTAAAAACTTTGGCGTAAGTAATTTTTTTAATTTTTTTTATTTATTTACACACAAAAAAAAACAATAGATGGTACACAGTTGAGGTCCACTATAAACTCAATTAGGTTTCTAGCGTACACCTGAGTTGTCTACAATAACAGAAATGTACAAGAATTACAAGAATTGTTAATGATATTATTTAACAAGATGTTTTAATAAACTCGTAACTGTAAAATAATCGGGCCACAGTCTGAACAAGAATGAATGGACTTAATCACTTATTTCAAAATAATCTCCTAATTTTACGTAATAACTTATTTATATTTTAGCACATATACTTTGTATCACATACCTTCATACCTTAGACAAATAGCTTACCATTTTAAGTTACAAACAGCTTAAAAGCTACCTATGTGCATAGTACGCGCTGTACGCGCTGTTATGGCTTGTGTGAGGTTGATATCTGGAATAATATATATATTTTCATATACATAGTTTTGAAGAGTCTTTTCAATAGTTGATTTAAGCGAGGTTTCCACCGCAAGGGGAACGGACTCATCAGAGACTCGATTAAAATCGTTAGTGTAAACTGCATACATGAATATCTACTAAAGAAAGTAGAGTTGAGCATAAAGAACCAAGCGAGCAAAAAGATTTTTTTATGTTAAGGTCGACAGACAGGCCGAAGGTCCACTTGATGGTAGGTGGTTACCGTCGCTTATAACACAAGCAATGCCATAGGTGCTTCAAGTAAGCTGCCGACCATAGAAGGATTAAGGATAAGGGATAAGGAAGTAAGGGATGGGGCAATGGGCTCTGGCATCCCTTACCCACTCACCGAAACAATAGCACATAAAATGCTATTATTTCACGGTGTTCTTCTGTAAGGGGTTGGTTATGCCCTGCCACTGCTAAAATAACTTTCTATTTTTTATATTTACTATTTACATTATAAAAAAAACTATTGGTCTTAAATAAATTAAGAAATATATTTACCGCACGGTGTGCGCGTGCGCAGCGTACAATGGTCCGCATGCGCTTGGTTCTGCCGCATATGGCTGCGCGAGTTGAGGACACGGCTCCGTGGATGGTTGCTCCCTACGCCTACTTCCTGGTGGTCCGCGCGACTGAGACTGCTCTGGTGGACTGAAAATGTAATATCATCGCTTTTAGCATAACCACAGATTAAATAATAGTTACTATGCATAACAAACAATATGTTTTCATGTGTATGAGGGTAGGGTGATACTCAAAACGTTATAATAGTCCTGGACCTGGCTGTAGTCCTGTGGGTAAGTTTGCGTATGGAGATTTTTTTTAAGAAATGTTTAGTAGGAGTCTTAGGAAGTATTTTAGACTTAGGTAGATATCCGCCACCAGCTACATTTTCCAATCATCAATTTTGTTCCAAAAAAACTACACCATTTTAGCCTACGAATAAGAGTATTATTTATTTCTAGATTTCAGCCAGTAAAAATCTTAACGGAATTCTTCAAAAAAAAGATTTACTTAGATGAATCATAATGGTTATCTGAGATAATCATAAAAATAAAATCGCCCGCCCAGAGGCGGAGTCCTGTTACGTTTTAGTGATAATTCTCTGTTTTGACAACCCGCGACAAATGGTATCCTCGTATACCAATGTCACAATATATTAATCGATTCTACCGGGAAGTCGGCTCTAACTTATGATAGTTTTTGTCTTTTTCCAACTGTTTGTGCACGTGGTGATTAGTCCTATCCTAATGTCCCAGCGTGATTAATAGCTTTGCAGATGTCTTAATAACTTCAGCGTTTAATAAAAGTTTTTGTAACAGTTTAAAAAAATAGATGCCTACTTACTATAGAATAGGAATTATCGTGTGAACTATAGATATCAGCAGTCTGATGACTTATCTGATTATCTGAGACTGAGACCTTATCTGATTTTTTTATAATGTTTATATTATAATTATTAATAATATTAGTTGATAATTTCAGTGCCTATTATTTCCGTATCCCTTCTTAATCTCGTATCAATAAAAAAAAAAGAAAAAAAAAAAAAGAAATCCTACTAAATAGCTCGATCAAATTAGACCAAAAATAGGCAACGCAAAAACCAATAGGCAACTAAAAATAGGCAAAAAAAAAAGCAACGCCATAGGTGCTACAGTGCGCTGCCGACCATAGGGAAAGGATAAGGATAAAGAAGGGATGGGGCAACGAGGTCTGGTTCACTGACCAACACAAGAGCCCATAATTATCCTGTTGTATGCTGCCGCCACACAGGCTGCCTAGATGACTCCGAAAAGCAGTGTCCACTACTTTCCAAATCCAAACCAGTCAATTTCGAAAAGTTCATTTCTAAAGTTGATCCCGCCGGGAACCAAACCCGAGCTTCCGAAACGTTAGGCAAGCACCCTTACCACTCATCCAACGGTCTCATCAAAATGATTACCTACCTACGTCATAATTTTGAAATATATTGTAGTTAACTTCAGTTATATTACACCTTTGTGAAAGTAAGCCAAGCTCTGCGGCCGCCTCTCCGCCCACATTTTGTTTAAAGGCGTGTTTTACGAGACCACGAAATCGTTATAAATCTTATTACTCCCATAAAACATGTTTTGTGAGTGGCGAGAATAAACGTAGACGTTATATGAAGATTTATCGACACGGTAACGGACCAATGCAGGATCGGCATCGGGAATTAACGAGATGTACAGTATAAACAAGACGACCGCTCTGGTTGCGCGAGCGCATCTGCGTAATTCTTTGTTTACGGTTACCCAGCGCGCTGGTGGCCGGTATAAATACCAAGAAAACTTTATGCACCAGCTATAATATACATATAGGTATGTATATCTATATTGGTAGCTAGACGTGAAGATACCTAACTAATGCTGTTTAGCAATGACTAAGGCCTCTTACACACGAAACAACTAAAAAGTTGTTGAAATAATAAGATAAGATTACAAAAACACAAATGTTCACAAAAACTTTCTTAGATTAAAAAAGCTATATAAATATCACAAAATTATATAGATTTTATCTTACTTGGTAATGAGAATTATATCAATTAATATAATTCTTACAAAATTAGAATTTGAAAAATATATATAAGTAATACATACAATTTTATTTCTCAAAATCAGTTAAAATGTATCAATATTTTTTTTATGAAAGTTTCTACGAAGACTGTCTCCATTATTTCTGGAAGAACATTCGAAAGTAATTTAGTGGTAATTTAAAACTATAAATTTAAATATCCGTGAGCATCGAATTTTATGTTTGTGTAACGGGTAACGCAACGCAACGTAGCACAGACGTTTTTATTTTGGCGGCAACGGGAAACGCGTCGTGTCCGCCATAACTGTCGCGTAACTCTTTAGTCTATGGCCAAGTCGTAAAATTAAATTGTCACCGGCTGTTGAAACGCGCCTTCTCATTGACTATGGACATTTCTTTGGAAATAAAACGTTTCATTATTTGATTCATGGAGTCGGGTTGTGACAAGGGATGGTTTAAATGTGGGATCGTTTATCTAAACGTTTTTAAGTGGCGTACTTTCCTTATTAGGATTATAAATGTAAAGCAGACTTACCAATCGTCGGGATCACAGTCCCTGAAGCCTTTCGCGAAGGGGTTGCTTGCTATCTTCAGCTGTGTTATCTAAAAGAAATATATAGGTACTTACATATGCACATGTTATACCTTACCATGTAGCTATTAAAGAATTAGCACATTATAATTGAATATTTATTATGACTTTTGATTAATACGTTGTAAACAAAGGGTTATTTATTAACCCAAAGATTAGGTTTAAAATATGGATTGCTTTTAATCCATATTTTAAATATGAAAAATTTATATTAAACGAATATCGATTCGCAAAGGCAATAATTTTTTCATATTATTTTATAATTAAACGTTATTATGTTATACCTAGTTTATTATGATTATATTATGACTTTACCTACACAACGTTCAAGCTTATTCCATAATTTTTTTTTGTCTTCAATTATTCACCCCGTGAAACTTACCCTATGATTCTGGTAGGCTGTGACTGCGGTGAAGCCTGTCTCCGGGAAGACAAAAGTTCTATAGGGAACAGTGCCAGGCGTCGATTGTCCCTCACCAGGAAGGTATACCACGTGCAAGCGAGGCTGATACCGGTGCATAGAGTTCAATATAATCTATGGAAAAAGTGATCATATTATTTACTGTACTAGCTGGTGCCCGCGACTATGTCCGCGTTGAAAAATATAACACATAACAATGCCACCGACTTTTTAACCGACGAAAACGAAAAAAAAAAAACGAAGGGGGTTTTCAATTCGACGCGTATATATATTTTGTTATCTGTGACCACGCATAACTTTTTACAGAGTAGTCCGATTTTGATAATACTTTTTTTATTGGATGGCGTATACCCCGAAGTTGGTCCCATATAAATTTGGAAAAAAAATACCAACCGTAAAGGTAGGAAAACAAGGGATGATTGATTGTTCAATCACTGATTGTAATGTATGACCAGTGACCACGCATAATGATAAACTATGATAATAATGGATACAATAATATAATGGAGGTGATCACTGATCATAGATAAATGATTGGTCTCGCTGCGCTCGACTAGATACCGCCGTCGTACTTGTAAAATGCGGCATAAAATAGTACGCCGAATTGTACGCCGTAGTGAAACTGTATAAAAATATAATAAAACTGGGTAAAAAGTGATAAAAAGTTGCCACATTTTTGGAGTTATTGCTTTTGTATAGTGCTCTATCTAGTCGAGCGCAGCGAGACCAATCAATTATCTTTGGGGGGTGATTTTTGTCAATAATTTACATGTCCGTTGTCATCCAGCTGGTTGTTAGTGAGTTTGAGTTTGTCGAAGGAGACCAGCTGTCGCATCCAGTGGGCTCCGGGAGCCGGTGAGTCCGGGTGCACGTGGATTCGTGGTGGAGACACCGGGTCTGCTTTACCCGCCACAACCCAACTCGAACTATTACAAAAAAATAGTTAATTTAATCAGCCCTTCTTATTTCCTTTACAAATATATCTGCCAATGTGAAACCTCCTTGAATTACATTTTGACAATACACAATAACTGCCTATAATTATAATATTTAACTAGCGACACGCCCCCCGACTTCGCATGGAGATTAAATTTCAAAAATAATTTTTTACATTATAAAATAAGCAAATTTTCCAAATTTAAACTTTCTAGACTTTAATAGTTTTGCCTGCGTGTTGATAGTCAGTCAGGAGAAACGATATTATAAGCTTGCTCACCTGTGAAATGCATAGCGGTATCTTTTATCGTCCAGCGGCACAAAATCTACCAATAGCAGATAGTCAGCGTTAGGCAGGAGCCCTGCCAACCTCGCTTGTAAGGCGGGAAACATTCTTCTTCCGGCTTTCGTGACTATCATTTCTGTGCCCAATTCGTGAAAACTCCGCCAAAGAGCGGACAGTTCTAAAGAGGCAGTGCAACGCGCAACTGCTGGGTGGAGGGTCACGTTTTGTGAGGACACCTGAGAAAAATATTTTATAACTGTACCTGGTTTGTTTTGAATGTTTTTATTATTAAGAGTGATGCTAACTTCCACGTCTAACTTCTAACTTTCTGGACTTCCACTGTTGGACATAGGCCACCCCTATAATTTTCCAATAGGACCGGTCAGAAGCAGCCTGGATCCACCGCTGACCCGCGGCCTTTATTAGGTCGTCTGTCCACCTTGTGGGTGGACGTCCTACGCTGCGCTTTCTGGTCCGTGGCCTCTACTCGAGAACCTTCCGGAGAGTGATGCTACTTACTAACGTGTATTGTAGAGTTTCTAATATTATTTATTGATTATGAAGTCGCTTAAGAGATTCACATAGGCAAATGATATTGACGATTTGACCTTGTCTATATATTTCTAAACATTCTAAACATACAAATTACAATCAATACAATTTGTTCTTCTAATGTTTAAGTATAATATATATTTTTTTCAAACCAATTGCGTTGACACTTTCTTGTAACGTCTTTATTAAACAATGCAAATTTTTAGGATTTACCCTTTGTTTACCCCTTAAGCGATAGTAGCCTAGTTTACTGACCATTCTTGGAGGTGGTGGTTGCGGCGGGGGAGCCGATTGCGCGCCATGGTCGCGGCAAGTACTCTCGCTGAGCGCCTGAAGCGGAGAGTAAGTGCTACGCGCGCATAGTTGTAGAGAGTTCTAACAAAAAATAAACAATATTATTACAGTTTAGACATAAAAGTAGACAAAATTTCAACGTCTAGAAAATCGCTGTTCTCAAAAAAAACCTCCGTGTATTAATTGTTGTAAATTTTATCAAACAATAATAGTAGTTTAATCAGCAACCATAGCTACTTATTTAATAAACTCCACTGAGTTACAATCCAGTGACTTTTAAAATTTATTTTAAAAACGTCCAGCAGTTCACCTGACCTCAAATTTGACAGCATAAAAACCATGGAAAACTAAATAAATATATATGTAGTCATCTATCATGGTGATCAATGATCAATGATCAATCAAATTATGGTGGTAAGTTTCATATTATACTAGCACACGCTCCCGGCTTCGTCCGGGTTCAAAATAAAAACTCCAAAATAAAATCATATCTTTTAAGTTTGACCAAATTACACATAGTTACGAAGTTTTATCAAAATCGGTTCAGTAGTTTAGGAGTTCATTGGCTTAAAAACAAGTGACACAAATTTTTTATATATATAGAGCTATACAAATATCAATTTTTATATTGGTTTAAATTTAAAAGCTTACGTCTCGAGGATGATGCAATGGTGGTAACAGAATCGTCTGTTCATGATCTCTTCCTATCCGCTCTGCTAGAGATTGATGCTGCAATACGTTAGCACGGTGACACTGGCTGGTCGATACAAGACCTGAAACAATAGATAAGATACATGAGACTTTCACGTCCACCATAATGTGTATGGATAAGTAAACACAAATCAAAGTTCTCCAGATTTTGTCTTTTACTAGAAGTAAAGAAAAGATGCAACATACACCGCATTTTTTTTAATTCTCATAACTCATAACTAAATCGTATTATTATATTCACGTTTTTTAAACGATAAATTACTGATGGCGTTTATTAAAATTTAATTTAATGCCAAGATTTTCACATCCAAATATTTTTCGATTAGTCATGAAGGAACAGGATAACTAAATGTCATCTGTGGTAAATAGTTTGTTGTTTTATGTTAAGGTCGACAGACAGGCTGACGGTGCTGAACACAACCACAGGTGTTGAAAGTGCGCTGCCAACCATAAAAGGAACTTAGATTAATGATTGGTCTCGCTGCGCTCGACTAGATAGAGCGCTATCTAAAAACAATAGCTCCGTGAATGTGGCAACTCTTTATTGGTGTAAAACATCGTCACTTTTTTGACAGTTTCTTTATATTTTTACACAGTTTCCCTACGCAATCTGGAATTTTATTATGCCCAAAATTTAATAAAACATTCGGCACGTACACATCACACACAGATTGCAGTGTGGCTGGCTCGGGTACGCTGAATTCGGCGTAGTATTTGTTGCCGCATTTGGCAAGTAGGTACAACGGCGGTATCTAGTCGAGCGCAGCGAGACCAATTATTAATCTAAGAGGATAAAGAAGTAAGGGATAAGGTATTGAACTCTGGCATCCCTTACTCACTCACCGAAACATATGCTGCTATTTCACAGTGATATTCTGTAAGGGGGTGTTTACTGCCGCTAGACGGACTGCCCAAATGCAGACCAGAGCCAACTTTGTAAAGTATATTTCCAAAATTAACCCTGCCGGGAAACGAACCCGGGGCCAGTAAGACCACACATGCAAAGGGTATCGTCAATTTCTATAGATGCATAAAATTTTTGATACAAACCTCTAAAATTTTTTCAGGTGCTCCTTTGACACAAAAATATATTACTGTAAATATACGTATACAATTATCTTCTAATACACTTTCTATATTTTCTATATGAGAGTATCTTCTATAGAAAATTCATGAAATTGAGAAAATGCTATTTTCTCAGAATTTCTGTCCCGCTCGGGATTCGAACCTGCTGTATACAACTGTTGTCGACACAAACTTGTAAAACAACTGAATTCACAACATAAACTACTCTACGCGTACGCGGTAAGGTAATAGTAATAGTGAAGATAAAACCGTAAATTCACTAAAACCAAACAAACAATCCCATAAAACCGTAAAACGTCCACTCCGCCGCGGACATCTCACTCAACTAATTGGTGTAATGGCGGGAAAACGAAAACATTCTAAAATGGCTGCAATCATTTTCATCGCGAGTTGTCAAGATGGGATTATAAATAAGACGGGTGATGAAAACTATACTTACGTAGAAGCGGCAATGATCTTCAGGTTTTATTTTAAGCTAACGCGTTTTTGGTTATATTTATTGACGACACTTAACTCTCTCAGTTTGATTGTTACATTTAATTAAAAAAAATATCGTTAGATATAAATTTCAATAATACAAGAACACAGCACTCGGATTGTGCGAATAGTGTAATACTACCTACTTGTTGGAATTATTACTCTGAAGTGTAATAGGATTGTTTTGTGTTCAACGAAACGAACTGGTCAACGAAAAAAATGCTTCGTGGTTCAATTTTTTTATAAAAAATCCTCATACAGTAAAAATATTTAATTATTGTACCCGTATAAAAAAGGGTACAAAATTCTCTAAAGAAAATTAATAACATATTCATTTATATTATTAATTTTCTTTATAAATTTTATTATTTATACCAGGTTCCAAAACAAAATTTATTCTTACGACACACACAATATTATTGTAAAGAAGATTTTTACAGAGATTTATTCGACTGGGTTCGATTTCTGGTTGAGTATGAGAGTAATTTAAAAAAGTTTAAATGCAGTTTTTCTTGATCAAAAATCGAAGCCCTAATTATATGAACAAAATTTCGTATTTCTTATGTTTTAATCTGAAAATCCAATCCAGGTTGATCAAAGGTAAGCAAATGTTTATGAAAATCTTACATTATAACATAACGATCGAAATTTTTGTAATTTTTATTATTTAAGTATGTAGGTAATTATTTTGTCGTGTATTTTAACTTATGTATGTATGATTATTCAAAATGAACAGATACATCCAATTAGGAATAATCCTGTAATGATGTACCATGTGTGTTATATTATAAATAAATAAAAATAAAATAAATTTTGAGCCCAATGTGAAACCTACTCAAAAGAAATATTATCCTTTTAATTTGACTAGTGGTATAGGTAAGTTTTGTAAACATTTTAAACGCTCTAATTTAGTGGAGTTATAAAATATTGAATTAAATTAACCGTGACAAGTATATTATGATATGAATCAAGTGTTTCAACATCGCTCCACTGTTTATTTTCGTCGTAATAATCGCATTAAAGCGTCCACGTTGCATGTTATAGGAAACGATAAATTTTTTCTCATACGCGTTGAATAACGCATAATTGTCACTTTATGAGTTATTTGTGTGCTGCCAAAGGCACTAATGTGTCACAATGCGCTCGGAAAGAAATATATGTGCTTTAGGAATATAATATAGAGTAGACATATAACATTAAGTATATAAATTAATACTTTTTTTGCAAAAGGACTCGAGATGATAGTGGGGTATGAGTGGGGTAGACCTACCGACTACGTGGACTAAACCTCTTGGCGTCCTCCGCGTTCGCTATAGGCGAAGTTGCGAGGTCGGACGAACACTCTCCGCAACTCCGTCGATATAAATTAATACCTAATACTTTATTAACAAATTAATCTGTAAAATTGGCATTATATTAGACTTATGAATATCTGATTGACCAAATGTTGTGTCACAGAGGAAATAACATAATTAATTATGATAAAAGCACAATAAGACAAAATGTTAACAACTCAGGTGGTACGCAGCCAATTATAATAGCATAGTTGTTCTAAATAAAGAAACATCGGTAACAAAAGGAGAGAGAGCTGACTGCTTCCCCAGCAATAAATCCGCATTGATTGAGCGCTATAAATCTACCGGTGCGGTGCGCGGGCGCCGCGCTCTTACTTCAACTAGGGCTGTCCATTCCAGCAGTCAGCTCTCTCTCCTTTTACATAAATATACATACATATAATAAAATCATAAACGAGCCGTGTCTGCACATTAAATACGAAAACATTTACACGTTGTAGGTACTTATGTTACCGAGGTAAAAAATATTTTTTAGAATTTTTGCCTGTTTTTCTATTTGTCTGTGCATACTAATCTCAGATAAAGCTTAACGGTTTTGGGTGAAATTTTCCACACAAGTACTTAATTACCTGGAATAACATATAAGATACTTTCTGTCCTAGAAAAATGTTAATTTCCTGTGGGATTTTGAAAAACGAACTACAGCGCGTACGAAGTCGCGGACACAGCTAGTACATAATGTACTAATACTTACATAATACTTACATAATGTAACTTGCAAAATTGCCTGCCTACCTTGAAGGCAAAGAGTATTTTTATTTTGCTGTATTTGGTCTGAGTTTACAAACAGTTGTGGCAACCCTGTTAACAGCACACCACGTGGATTGCAATGGCGTCCGAGACATGTTTGATTTACGCGCCCTTACTACACTACAAATTGCCAGCCCAAAAACAAAATGCATTATTGTTGTACCAAGCAGTCAGTTATTAATTTATTCGGATACATAATTGTTTCGAAATGACATCATAATGAAATTATTACACTAGCACTTGACTGATCTAACACAACTCCGAGCATTAGGTATATAAGTATCATAATAAGTTATAAAAATTTATAGGTACATTATTATAAAAATAAAACGGTTTCCGCTTCTGTTTGTTTCTCACTAATACTTCTCACTGTTTTCAGGTTTTCACTAATGAAAGAGCGAAAAGGTTTGTATAATATATATGAACGAGCAACTGAGTTTCTGTGAGTACCAGCCATAAATTTCTTTACATGAAAACAACTTGAAATAACATACCTAATCCCTTATCCTTTATCAAGTGTGGTACTAATATTATAAATGCGAAAGTTTGTATGAATGTATGGATATTGTATGGATTTTTGTACCTTTTCACGCAAAAACTACTGAACCGATCACCATGAAATTTTAATTACCTACACGTTGCCTGGGACACCAGATCCAGAACGCGGACGAAGTCGCGGGCACCAGCAGGTAGTAAGACTATAATACAGCGAATTTGATTAATAATTAATAAAATTAATTGGTACAAATTAGAAATAATAATCATTAAAAAAATCACATTAATTCACAAACTCGTCTTAAAAGCGAAGCTAAAACCTTTGATGTTACCCTAACCACAAAGTGTTTAGTATTTATGATTCATTGCATTCGAGCACTTGAATTGAGTCTTACAAATAGTCTTACAAATAAAACTGAAACGTTCAAGTAACGAAAGCAGTGAGAAACTAATTCTTTGATCAACTGTTCGCGTCAACATTCCCCACGAACCTCATTAACAAGCCAATCAACAGACGTCACGGGGGAAAATGCAAAGTATTCTGCACTCGGCAACAAGGAAGTATCATTGTACAAATGGAGATGGTAGAAAATTAAAAGAAAAACACGAAATCATATCCGGTGTTATTTAGCTTTAAATATTTAACCCTTAAATTGGCACACATTTAATCCCTAGGATTTTTTACATTTAATTTTCTTTTTTGGGTTACAGTAGGGATAGAAAAGAAAAATATATTTGATTTTTTTTTTAAAGTATATATTTATGTATTTTTTATGTCACATAAAACGGACATTACCCATTTTACGGCACTTAGGCTATTCTTATAGACGTCCTGTATAACGGACAATGCCATGACATGAGTATGGGAAAAAAAACTACCTTGTTTAATTAATTGAGATCCAGTTTATTTAGGAATCTTCTGGCGACAATATTTAAATAACACAAGCCTTAAAATTAAAAGTAAACTCTTCTAAACTGCCACATGTGACTAATTAAACAAAAAATAAAATAAATGTGCACCTAAACACTATGTACTATAAATAACAAAAAAAGATTATTTTTGTTTGTCGTTGCTCACATTTCGTAGACATGATCATGCACTTTCCTCTCTTACGGAGTCGGCATCGACTTTGAGTGGTAAATATAGAAAAATGATCAAAACAATCAAGTCGTGCATCATCAACAGGTCTCGGAAGTACAGGTTTTGTAATCTTGGCAGGTTTAGACGAAGCTGTCATAGTTTTATGATATTGAGACTTTGTATAGCTTCTCATGAGTGCAAGTGCGCATCACACACGAAACTTTTTCAGCCTTAATTTATTTTCACTGATTTTCACCAAGTTGAACACAATCTCGACGATGTAATAACCAGTCTAACAGTTGGGCGAATATTGACCAACAGTTGGGCGAATATTGACATATAGCAACGTCTAGTCTTCATGCGGATTCTAAGCAAAGCAGTTAACATATCGGCAATGTCAACGCCACCCATGAGATCAGCCAACAAATCGTATAGTTCTGGATATAAAGTTCTAGGAGGAGACGAGTCACATGAAGAATTGCTAATGAACCGACGTGCTAAAATTTTTGCTTCAAGATTATCAGACTCACAGTCTGACTCTTCGGATTCTTTTTTTGTTATCTTGCTCTGTAAAAGGAAAATAATTTAGTAACAGTTATTAATTTACAGATGAGAATCGTTATAATAAGTAAGTATAGATTATTAGCAAGGTCCGTTTTATAGGACTAACGAAGAAATACTTTATAATAGGAGCAATTGGCGACGTCCGTTTTATGGGACATTAAAATCAAAATCGTTTTTTGACCAAATTTCACTGACTATTTTGAAACAAAATACACTATACAGTACATTAGCCTGTATTTTAATGAAAAACTAAAAAACAAAATACAAAATTAATGTAATACTTACAATTTCAGTTATATTTATCACCGGTGTAAACAGAACCAACCGTTACACATTTTGAAATTGTTTTTTCCACGACCAGCGCTCACGTACGCACTCCTAAATGAGTGATAATAAGAGAACAGAATATTCGCTCTCTTTACTAGTGCACACGCATCAATGGAATGTGTAAAATTTGGTCTGTGTGCATTTAATCTCTGTGTCACTTAAAACGGACAGAATCAATTTAAGGGTTAACCTCGATGAGGTTCTGTCTGAAGGAAATTATGGCGTTTCCAATTCGATTAATTCAGCTGCTAAAGCGCTGTTATTGTTATCATTTTGTTTATTGATTTATTTCAACAACATTACAGTACTACAACTTAATGCGATGGCTGAAAATCAGCGCTGCAGGTGCTATTAGCATCTCAGCACAATGCTGAGCCAGTATCCGTTTCACTGCCGCGAGGACACACACATCTTTTACCTGTGTATTAATTTTTGATTTGTATTATGTTTGTGTCTTTGTGGAGCGTGAATAAAATTCTCTTTCTTTCTTTCTTTCTTCCTAGTAGTTTCATAAAAGCATGAGCTAGAGTTTAAAAGATAATATCCCGTCCATTACCACTTCAGCTGGCTTCTTTAGGCTTTATTTAGAACCCGGGCGAAGCCGGGAGCATGTAGGTAGTTTAATATAAATCTTAAAATCGTTTTTAATGCGATTACGTTGCGTTTAATAATATCTCTAATGAGGTTTCAGTGGGATCAGTTGACACCAAACGAGGCCTGCGACACAAATCACCATTAGTGAAAGCGGCAGACCGTGGATAAAACATTTATACTATTTGTGTTTTTAAATTCAATACGACGCACATATTGGGTCATGTTTGACCAAACATCTAAGTTTTTTTATTTTTTACTAGACGCTGCCCGCGACTTCGTACGCGTTGAAAAAGAAAATATATGAGTAATATAACTCCCGATATCTGTATATCACTGAGACGACGTTGGCGCCGCTACGAAGACAGTGGCGCTCATTTTTAAAAAAATATTTTACATGATTTTGTAGACTGCTTGCTTATTTGATAGCTTCAAAATATATTTACAAAATTTTGTATGGATTGCGTTAGGTATATGAAAACTTTGTAAGTAAATTTTATATTAAAATCATTGAACATATATACTTATGTGGACATATGTCTAATGTCTATATATATGAATTAGTATTCTAAATTAGCCTTAGTTTTAAGTACGGCGTTGGTCTTCTGATACAAGTATTTTTATACTTAATAGGAGGTCCCCTATACCCTTTTTGTAACTAGGCTTAAGTTTTGTCAAATAATTATTTTGTATTGTATTTTGTATTTTTTGTATGATTCCTCAGGATGAATAATTTGTAGCCACATTTTCTGATTTCAAATTATTAACCGTCTATTTGGTCACAACATTATTGGAACAGATGTTGAGCCAAAGACAATTCAAAGACGAGAATAGAAACGACTTGGCACAACTCAATCAGCAATCACAACATCTTGTCTCTATTTACTGTATTATAAATTAATATCAATCAATTTAGGTTTCGCGGCAGTAAGCACCCTACAAAAGACCACAGCGCGAAATAATAACGTGAATTCTGTTTTGTATTGCGGTGATGTCAAATTCAACTATCAGCTGCTGAAGGCGAGACTTGATCAAAATGCTATTATTTTCTGGTGCTCACCCCAAAAACTCTACGACAATCATAATCAGCTACGTTTGCCTATTTCTCGCATTGTGCAACCGTCTTGATTTCCAAGAATAGCTTGCAGATGTAAGCAAGCATCAGTCAATCGGTAGTCACAACATCGGATTGATGCCTACACTTGTTCCTAGAACGAATCCATGATCGGTATACATTATAGTCAACTTCTAAATTTGAGCTTATATTTATTTTAGTATAGTTTCAATTGTAAAAAAAAAGTGATATTCTTGAACGATTGGATTACTCAAAGCTTGGAACGGAATACGAGCTGGCAAAGTGGGAATAGTATAATCGGTCAGATAATCACAAATTAATTAAGTTGCCTAAATAAAAATAGTATATTCCAAGTACCTATATTCGTAGAATTTCTTTCAAATTCAAATTCAAAATGATTTTTTTGCTGATTTTTTAAATTATGAAATTTCGAAAAAATAAATTTTTATCTACTGTTTTCAATCAAAAAGACAAACTGCTGACAAAGATTCTTAAAGCGTTTGAAAGCATATGGCAATTTATATTACAGTAGGTATGTCAGTCAAAAGTTATGAGTTTGGGCGGGAAGTGATGACCTGCCCGAGACATAAATCTAATGTCTCCCTAACTGAAGCATAAATTAATGGTTGTCAACTTCAATACCTGTGCTAAATTATAAATACGCAGACATTACAACTAAGCACAATGTAACCCAGATATTTGATAAAAATCAGCAACAAATATTGTTTAATTTTAATGTCTTTCGTCTGCCTGTTTAATGTTTCGTTTCTTAATTAAGTCTTTTGTTATTTTTCTCATGTAAGCAGCATGTAAGTAGCTTTAAGCTTTAATGAGAAAATAAAGAAATATAAACCTATATTGAATAGGCAATATTAATGGTGTAGCAATTAAAAATTGTTACTTTTAATTAATAATCTAGAACCTAAGATTTTTTTAATTTAGCCTTCCAGTATTAATATCTCGATAGAAAGTCAAAGTTCTTATATGAAATTATTTCTTAAGGCTACACTTATCGTACTAATATTATAAATGTAAAAGTTTGTGAGGATGTTTGTTACGCTTTCACGCAAAAACTGCTTAACGGATTTGGATAAAATTTAGCACACATATTATTTATGCTGGAAAAATGTTAGGTTCCCGAGAGATCGTCTAGAAATATAAAAAAATCGGACGCAGTCGCAGACGCCAGTTCGTCCGACCTCGCAACTTCGCCTATAGCGGACGTGGAGTACGCCAAGAGGTAAAGTCGGTAGGTTTTCCCCAATACCATATCGGGGCAGGAGTCCGACATAACCCATCGGTCTGTCCCCAGGCCGGTATGGTATCCATGATGGATTCCTCTTGTAAAAAAAAAGGCTAAACTAGGTAAACTAGCCTTTGACCCTTCTGGGTAAAAGGTAGGTAGGTACTCTATGTTCTTTTTTGTATCCCAGATAATGTGTCCACAAGGATCGGTTCAGTAGTTAAGGCGTGAAATCGTAAAAATTAAACTTATTTTCGCATTTATAGTATTATAATAGGTACTTAGCATAGGAAAAGAGGATAATAATAAGTACATACAAAGATAAAAGGATAGGATACGAAAGGTGTATAAGTACGTGCTTTTAAAATGATAAATGAATAATTTATTTATAAGTAAAAGCAATAAATCTGTATAAAGCGCAGCCCTACAGTTCTCCTGAAAAATGTAACAAATCGTGGGGCTACAGTTGCGCGGGCGCATCGCGGTGCCACCAACTAATTGGCCTAATTTATCCCAAGTAGAAATATGGCCGCGCAAGGGTGCGTTCACGCATAGTTCAAATTACAGCCGCGTATCGGTGATTTGTAACCGGTGATATATTTGGTTACGTCCAACAAAAACAATTTTCAATGCTTCCTCATAGATTTTGCATAATTTGCGTACATACAGTATTGCACGACAGACTCTATACTGACAGGCGCAGTCCTTTTCTATCAATTTGCGATCGATCTTCAATTTCATCTTTCATGATATGGATTTAGGTACTTTATATCTATTTTATATTAGCTGTTGCACGAGACTTAGTCCGCGTAACTTTAAAAAATATAACCTATGTTACTCGCTGATAATACATATTATAGCTTCCCACCAGTGAAACAAACAAACAATCAAATATTTCCTCTTTATAATATTAGTATAGCTAGAGTAGGGGGAAGTCCCCGAGAACCGGACACTTAAGGAATAACAAAAATAAAAAAAATCGTGTAATAGACTAATTTGTTTATTTCTCTTTAATAAGTTCTCAACTATAGGTATAGCACAAAAAATATTTTTGTGGCCAGTCTATGTAAGACTTTATTTCGTCTAGACATTATTCAGTTCTAATAAAAACGTTTACAAGTGGGTACTAATAAAAATAACACAAGTGTGGAGCGATGCCTATAACTAATACCTAACAAATTTATTTCATGGTGGTCTCCTGAAAGTTGTCGAAGTGCAGTAGCGAAAGGCGTAAAAAGACCACTTATACGAGTGATTCATTCTAATGGCTATACTTGTAATTAATTGTTCACATTCTTGTCTTAAATTCTCACGCCTAGAAAACAAATCATACATTTTAAGTGTTTGAAAATTTAACGAAAAAAAAAACGGTATTACAATCGCTCACACAAATGAAAACAAACAATGGCAGCATAAATTCTTAATACGTACAATTAACCGCACAAAAACGTTTCGCATCTGTTTAAAGTTTTATACTATTAAAGTGTTTGTGTGGTCGCAATAAAGACGATAATCGTTTGAAACATTTATCGTTGTTTAGGCTTACAATGTGACGTCGAGTCACAGCAGATTTAGATTTAACTGTCTCGTCCCGAACGGTTATTATGAGTTATGAATTACAAGGAATTTATTATTTTTGGAGGCGTTTAACTCAGTCTTAGCACCTACCTAGTGGTTATTTAATTATATTGATATATTTGTGGCAAAATTCAATTGTCATAATTATGTTGTATTGTTAAATTTGCAAAGCACCTAAGTTCGATTTTTATTTTTAAGATAACTTAAGAATATGTATGGAATAAGGACTCATGATGGAGAAAAACTCATGATGGTGAAAATTTCATGATGATCGGTTGAGTAGAGTACTTAAGGCGTGAAATCGTATAGTGCAACCTGCCAGAAATAACGTACGGTCACAGATTAAATAATATGCAGAAACGTGGCCTCTCACGGCAAGATTGGGTCACCAAGTACAAAGTGGCTCAGCGTGCTATGGACGAGCAATACACGGGAGCGCGTGGGCTAATATGCTGTGAGTTTCTTAGGTGGATAAGATCAGAAATTGTGAATTTCGCCAAAAAATCAAAATTGTCCACATAGTCGAAAGAATCAGCAAACTTGGTCCCGGTTACATCTGGGAATGGGACGTTTACATCTGTTGCAGGGCAGATAACCAATGCGGTAGGCCTCATCTTCGGCCGGGCCGGGCGAAGCCGGGAGCGTGTAGCTAGTTATGTAGGTATATGTTATTTTAAAAAGTTGCCAAATATAACATACATACATACAACATACATAGAAATCAATCATGAGATTCGCTTCCTGAAGTTCTCTATGTTGAGTGTCGTCAAAGAAAGTATTTTTTTTTCTTTCTTAACTGACCACTCGGTGTTGCCCGTGTGTACGGTAGCCATCTTTTACCCGGATGTATGTATCCGATAAATTAAAACAAATATCCGAGCAGACAATGAGATCTCTATTTCAAACAAACACTCTGTTTCGAAAATTGTCCGTAAATTAAAAAGTTGAAATGAACGCGTCTATTTCTATTGTGCTGGTGTTTTCGTGCGGAGGAAACTTATCTTCGACTTGGTACGATATAGCGCAAGGAAAATAAACGGAACGCACGACGGCAGTCTTTTGTTTGTTATTGTTATATTTAATTTTAAATTTGTTTATAATAAGCAGCGGCGGATTAAAGCGCTTTGAAGTACTTATCGTGAACGGGGGCAAGCGGAGAGTCTTTGTTGTGTAAAAGCTAAAGTCATTGAGATGACGGGAAAGCGTAAATTTTTGCTCGAATTTCATTCAAAATTTAATTAGGTAAGTACACTACACCACTGGATAGCTAAACGATCAAAGATTTTTTGGTACTTATACATATATAAAATACTTATACATATAATAAATGTAAATACTTAATAATGAATTCGTTGGATATATTTTATCATCGAATTAATACTCATAAATCTTTGCAAGTAGTAATTTCGCTGCATATTACACGCTCAAAGAAAATATTTCTCGTAACGTAGGTATAGTATGCCTAAGTATTCATGTAAAACATAGGCCGTTTCCACTACACAGATACACCCCATTTTTCCGTCAAAATAGATCCTAAAATTGTTATTTGTCGCAAATAAAATTTATTCCTAAAAAAAATAAGTATAAGTACATACCACTTTAGATTCTTTTCTTAAACTTTTCTCTGACTAAGATTTGCGCTTGAATTTGGAACATACCCATCTATAATTCATGTAGGTAGAAAACCTCGTCATTATTGGCACCTAACGCATACGAGTACCAAACTCTTTTGAATCAGACATGACAACAAACAAAATTATCGTTTTGTTCATTCAAATAGCGAACAGTCGTTCCATCGTTCGATTTTCGAATTACTCCCGTCACTGGGACAACATTCCGTCAGACGCGCGCCTCGTGCTGATGACTGACGGATCGGCATAATCGCTTCTTTACGACCGGCTGAAGAGGAAGCAAGGGTTTTTATGCATACTGCCAGTCTCATTTGTATTTTAAAAAATATCTTCGCGACTATATCTATAGTTAATGGTTTTCGTTTGATTTTTAGTAGTGCACCAAAAAACAGCTCTTTTCTTTGAATTTACAGTGTTTTAAAATTATATCTATAGGTAGGTACTAATATTATAAAAAGGTAAAATTAATTCGTTTTCACCATCAGTTAGTTAATATTTTACGGAAGGTTTACATCTATTTTATAATAAAAAATAATTAAGTTTGTAAGTAGCCGAAAAATAAATTTACATTGCTTACGTAGGCTAAACCTTAATATAGAAAAATGATATTTTATATAAAGAAAAATTAGTGATGGCGTATCTCTATCTGCGATTGACTCAAACTCTCAGTAACAATTTTTTTCATTCATATACATATTTTAAGTATGTACCTATATGCAGCCTATATGTATAAAATATCAAGACGCTCTCTGCGTCTGTCTGTTTCTTCGCTTCTTCTAAACTACCCAACGAACTTTGATACGGTTTTCAATAATATAAACAGCAATCAATGTGAAAGGTTCCTGTAGAAAATTTGCAGAAAATCAATCCGCCCGTGCAAAGCAATCGGACCGCTGTATAAATGTATGTATGTGAAACTAACACTGAAACTATTAAAAAAAATTAACGACAATCATAGTGTAATGGCTTGTGTAAAACAAAAGTCGATAAGATAGCCGCCCACGTGTGGAGAGCGATGACGAGCTGACGAACTCTGAAATGTGTTCATTTTTTTTAATACAAGCAACTTTACGACAATTTTATCTCGCTTAACGAAAAAAGCTAAAAATAACGCTTTCTGGCAATTCTGGCTTTCTTTTATCGATAAAATTAATGTCGAAGAAACGTTATGCTGATAAAAATAGGTTAGTTTTTTATCCTACACAATTTATTTTATTTTTTAGTCCTAGACATTTTGTGTATTTTTTAAATATTATTTTTATTAATTAGTTTTAGTTTTTTTTGATATTAAACTCGACAGACAGAATTAGAATGAAGTGTTTGAAGACCATGAAGCAATCAGCAAAATAATTAAAGGCTTATCTACACAACAGATATTTTGCAACTGATATAAAAGGTTTTTTTTTTTACAAAAATCAAGACAGCGCTTGGCCCCGATCTCACTTGATGTAAGGTGCAGATGCGGCCGAAGGTGGACCACACCTACTTAGTACCTAAGTGGCCATTTAACCTCGGGTTTGAAAACCCGAGGTTGTAATTTTTGGGAAACACAGACGCAGGCAATGAGTTCCTTTCCTTAGCAGCTCGGACAATGAAGGTGGAACTGTAACGCTTCGTGCGTGACCGAGGAACATTAACCACGAAGGGATGAAACTCCCGCCCGCGCCTCGTGGTCCGCAAGTGGAATTTTCCGGTTGGATTAGATAGTATATAATGGACGCATACTCTCCATAGTGCAGACGATAGAAAATCGACAGGCATGCTACTTTTCGGCTATGCAGGCATTGAATACCTACCTACCACTACCATTAAGTAGTGTATACCTACCACTACCACTAAGTAGTTTATACACAAATAAAATAATCACAAATCTACTCGTGTAAGTAAATTAAGTATTTGTAAGTAGTTTAGAAACACATGACTGTCAAAGGTCGTAAATCAAATGAACAATTTCCTCTACAAACTGACCCCACTGTCAGTCTCCGTTAATGTAAACAAACACTTTTTTTTGTTTATAATATAAAAAATATCCAAAGTAAAGTATCTCATTTGCCTCTTGGTTGTCGCATGCGGGTGGCCCCGGCAATGACAGAGCGAAATGTTACTACTTACACCAAACATTTCTTTCGAAAGTCATTAAGACTAGGTTATTTAGTGTCGTGTGCTAATCTTGTAAAATATATGCTATGACATATTCCATATTGTATTCTTCCGACACGTAAAACGCATAATAAGCAATTTTCTCTTCGTCCACATTCGTAACAATTTTTAACGGTAGCCACCTTCCATCATGTGGACTGTCAGCTTGTCTTTTTTTTTTTCATAAAAGTAAACGCAGCGCTTGGCCGCGATCTCACTTGATGTAAGGTGCAGATGCAACCGAAAGTGGACAACGCTTACCTAGTAGATGCCCATTTACCCTACGTTTGAAGACCCCGAGGTTGTAATTTTGGGGAAACACAAACGCAGGCAATGAACAAGGAAGGTGTCTGTCGACCTAAACACAAAAAGAAAGAAATAAAAAACACACTATTTATCAGAGATGACATTTAGTTATCCTGTTAGTCACAGTGTTGTTATGACGGGAAATTTGTAAATTCTAACCAAACACCCTTATTAGGGCAGCTGCATCGAAATTTCCCTAAAATAATTTCTAGTGTGTCCTAAAAATACTATTTTGTGGCTATTTATGTATTTTATGAACTCGCAAATAACCGTAATATTCATATTTTGTTTAAGCGACCGTGTCATAAAGATTGAAAGGCGAACAAGAATTATTAGAATTCCACGAACCCTTGACTAACACTCGAGGCTCCCATTGAGAACGCATAAATCTTCCGTTATGTAGACACGCTGGTATTTTTTACCTTTTCGCAATCTGCCCTTCCTCACCTAGGTACACAACATCTGTTAACTCTCTCAACTCATCATCTGAATCATGTGTTCAATGTATATCTACTTACTTTTAAGTTTGTTGGAGTTTACTCCTTAACAATCGATTTGCATTATATGTATGTAGGTAGGTATATATATATATATGTATATATGTATGTAGGTATATATATATATATATATATGTGTAATAAGTATATAGGTAAGCCCGTGGTATGAAAATTTACGGGAGTAAAATCAAATTTGTCACACGAATGCATTATGTTATGCGTTATAGTTACGTTCAATTTTTTTTTAATATATTAGAATTAGAATATTTGAAGTTTCATAGATATTGCGTCATCTAGGTAGGATATTAATTAAAAAAGAACAATGTTGGTCTTTCGGCGTGTACGAATTGTGAAAATTTAAATTTTATAATCGTTCGTAAGGAGTTAACCCCAGTCGTATGTCGGAGTTAACACATACATTTTTTTTAAAACGGTACTGTCACTTAAAAAGGTCTATACTTAAATTTTCAGAAGTCTGTTCATGAGCAAACTTTGCCACAAAAGGCAATAAGTTATTTGGTGGAAAGACGCGAAAAATTACAGCTTGGTATTTTTTTTTTGTTTTCTAACACATATTTTCTATAAGACGAATGTTTTTATACTTTACCTAAATAATGCAAAAAATAAACTAGCAGATTTTTTAAATAATAATAAAAGCAAATTTTTTTGCATAGTTTAAAATTGGTTTAAAGAACAAACTGTTTATGAAGTTCTTAGGAAAATTTTTGCATAGTTTAAAAGTACAAAGTGTTTTAAGAAGCTTTGTTTTACAAAATCTATACAGATTACAGAGGTTTTAAAGTGAAATGATGAATACCCGCCCACGTAGTATGAATTCGTAACAAAAATGTCAACATAATATTAATGAGTCCACAGGGGTGGGCGACAAATGATTTTTTGTAGTAATTAGTGGAACCAACGAGCGGACCGTGGAAAAAATCGCCCACTTGACGTACAATGCCACCATGGTCCAAATATTTAATAAAATTTAATTATCAGAATAAATCTTGTACCACTTAAGTAAAATCGAAGTAGTAGGTATGTAAAGCAGACAAGAAAAGTGCTTTATCAGTTTCGATTACAAATTCCATTCATTTCAAAATTCGCTAAGGCTTAGATTTGAAATAGGAATTGATTACTGATTGACATAATTTGTCATCGCTAATAAAGATAGCAATAGAAATTGTTACTTTGAATTTTCAAAGGAAAACAGACCTTATCATTATTCATTCTACAATATACAAAGAATGTTCAATCTTAGGGTGATAAAGCACTTTATTTGTCGAGTTTATATTATATACCTACCTATATATGATTGAAGTGATGATTAAGTAGGTAATTAAGCTAAATATTTCTTTACATTTCTATAGATTCTTATTATTATTTTGATAAGCCCGTTGGATTAGTTAGAGTACTTGCCGCAAAGCTCTTGACTTAACAAAGTAGTGGGGACACACTCCGTTTCGCAGTCATTTTTTCAGCCCCTCTAACGGCAGTTACCACCTTAAGTAGGTACCTACCTATGTGGTCGAATATTTAGGCTATGTCTACCCTGAAGTTCTATTGTAACTAAGATTATTTTTTAATGAGATGTGTAATTTCGAAGATCAGTTACCTCCTACATACAAACAAACTAACTCTTTATAATAACAATTAAAATGAGGTTTGTTTTTCATAGTGTGGTGAGAAATAATTTAAAATGCAACTTGTTTTTCAGCATTTTCAGTTAAACATCGATTTTCAAACTACTCTAACTTATCATATGTACGAATAATATACAAATACAAAGTAGGTAAGTAGTTTACGAAGAAAATGCAAAAAGTTACAATATTGAAAAAGTTTTCGTTCATTCATTTTAATATGACTCATTCATTTCGTTTGTCCATCGACAAGTAAAGTGCTCGTCCGACGCTGCTTTACCGACATGCGACGAAAGACGAATAGGTTACCTACATGGTGGTTATGCATTTAGGTACAACCACGAATAAATACGTACAAGAAATGGATTACCTAGTATAAGTAGAATTGTAATAAATTATTTCTATTTATATTTTGTGAGAACAGTTTATGAATATAGGTATTCATAAACTGTTCCCACTACTTTAATAAAAAAAGCAAAGAACTACTAAATTGTTTTATTTTTATAAATCTATTATATTACCTAAAGGTAATATTACCTAAAGGTAATATAATTTTTAAGAACTAATTTGTAACTAAAATTCTAAAGTGGGTAATCCTAAAGAACCAAAAGTGTTCGTAAGTGTCAACAAAAGTTTAACCATCCGCAATCGGAATAATAGGTATCTGAATAAATCTATAATTGTGTATTTGTCTGTGTATATTTATAATTATATAATAAACTAGCTGGTGCCCGCGACTTCGTCCGCGTTCTGGATGAAAGGTACCCTATGTCCTTTTTGGAGTCCCAGACAACGTGTATGCAAAATTTACAACGCCATCTAGGGAATTCTGTTTGAAGCAATGTAGTACTCTAATTCATCTAATCTCACTTCGAATAATGGAAAAAGTCTGTTAACAGATGGCACTACATGTTAGTTATAGTTTATAAAATTACGTGTTAATAAAATTAAAGCTGCTGCCCGCGACTTCGCCCGCGTAACTTAGTAAATTATGTACTTAAACCTTCCTCGAGAACCACTCTACCCATTAGTGAAAACCGCATTAAAATCCGTTGCGTAGTTTTAAAGATCTAAGCATACAAAGGGACATAGGGACAGAAAAAGCGACTTTGTTTTATACTATGTAGTGATATGTCTATGTGTATATATTTTTCAGCCAACTTTGGACTTTAGGTTGATACGATTGTGTAGGTACCTATAGGTTACAATATAAACTAATGCTACTTATTTAAATTTAAAACACATTTTAATTTTATAATATTTTCTTAGCAACTTTTTTTAATAAAATATCGATGTTTTTTAAACTCTTATAGGTACGTAATTTGGTAAGGAATTCTAAAAAAAAAATACATTTTACAGTCACAAAATGTTCGACCAAGTTGACCAAGTCGATATTTTATGTAGGAAAGATTTAAATCTTTGTAGGAAAGTATATTATTTTATGTTTCATGTTTAAAAAAAAAAATTAATCTTGTATATTTAAAAAAAAAATTAATCAATTATTATTGTTTAAAAAATTATTTAAATCAATTTTATTGTTTAAAAATCATTTAAATCATTTTTTTGTTTCAAAAGGCATGTAAAGACATAATATGTATTATTATGCTTACAATATTGTAATGCATTATTACTTACAAGACTTATTCCGGTGTTATGAAATCCGTGAATAGATCTAATAAGTCCCGATATTAATAAAAGGCTATATTGTATATAATATATTTGGATTCAAAAACATTAGAGCATAGAATCCGAATTCACTATTGCCACAATGGCTATGAAAATCAAACACTGATGTAGATTCGTTTAAATATTATTATAGTGTTAATAGTCACATACCGTCCAAGTGTCGCGGCTGTTGCCACTCAGCTCGCCACTCCTGGCCTTCCATCACATTTCCTTGCGGCACCTTGGGGTGATTATTTTTTCAACGGGACACAATAAATCAGTTTTGTGCACGTTAATCAAAGCACGCGCACGTGCGGCCGCGGCGCGAGAGAAACCTTTCTGTCGTCGGGACGTTTCGACGCGAGCGCATCCGCCCAGAATACGCCCACCGCCCAATAGACCACTCGGGCGCAACTTTATATATATTTTTATACCACTTCGATTTATTTACTGCCCTGTTTGTTGCTTTCACTTTACCTGTGCTCGAATGTAGAGATTTTACTTTAAAGAAACCTGTAATATTATTTTACAGGTACCTAAGTAGGTACTTAATTTGTAAAGCCGACTTGTTGTCTCGTCTTGTATAGGTAGGTTAGGTAAGTCAGTCTGCAAATCGGACATTGAATAAGAAAGAAATTTAGTAAATAATTCATTGCAATTAAATATTTTTTATAGGAACATGATAACAGTGATACCTACTTATAAGTTATACTTATATATTTCGATAGTAGGTTAGGTACCTACCTACCTATCTATAATACAAATTACCTACACTCTGGTGCAATGAAATCGCACATGTAAAGATTTTTTGAAAAGTATTGTTTATTTTTTTTATTTGAAAAGACATATATATATATTTTAAGTGGGATGAAAGGCTATTTCAATACCTATTCAATGATACCATATAAGCGGTAATAAGTTTACCTTACTGCCGAAAAGAGAAGCAAAAACAACAAATACATTTTTATCAGCGGATTTTTGCTTAACTAAAAAGTTCGAAAATTGGGGATTATTAAAAAAAATCACAAAATGTAGTGAAAAAACATTTATTAATAAGAAGTGTTACCCCCTCTTGCCCGAATAACCGCTTGACACCGGTTTTCCATAGACTCTATTAAGTGTTTGACAAAGTCTTGTGCTATGGCTTCCCATTCCTCCTTTAGCGCATTTTGTAGCTCCAGAAGATTGGCTGGAGCAATATTTCTGCCTCTTATTTTTCTTTTTAACTCGTCCCATAAGTGCTCGATCGGATTAAGGTCCGGGCTTCGAGCTGGCCACTCCATCACGGGGATATTTACCTCTTGCAAGTATTGTTGTACTATAGCAGCTGTATGGGGTCTTGCATTGTCATGCATAAAGAGAAAGTTCTCTCCAACAAAACCGCTAAATGGTACGACATGTTCCTGGAGAACTTCCTCAATGTACCGCTGAGATGTCAATCCTCTTGTTTGTCGCCTGATATTGGCCCCCGTGATGAAGACAAGCTCCGTTTTCGCTTCGAGTGAAATGCCTCCCCAGAACATACACGAACCACCGCCGTATGCCACACGTTCTGTGATGCAACACTGGGAGAATCTCTCTGTAGGCCTTCTATAGACCCTTCCTCGACCATCATTGCCGTGAAGACACATCCTGGACTCATCTGAGAACAGGACTGCTCTCCATTGGTCGAGTGTCCAGTGCACATGTTCTTGTGCAAATTGAAGACGGTCGCGGCGGTGAGCTGGTGTTAAATTAGGAGCATTTACTGACCTACGCGCAGTCAGGCCACCTTCGGCAAGTCTTCTTCTAACTGTCCACCGGCTGACTTCCACTTCACGTACCTCTTGAAGGTGTTGTGCAAGATCAACGGCAGTCAGTCGTCGATTTCGCAATGACGTCGTTACGAGAAATCGGTTGTCCCGTTGAGTTGTAGCTCTGGCGCGACCAGATCCTCGTCGCCGTTCATAGCCACCAGTCTCCCGATAGCGCTGGTATACACGACGAACTGAATATCGGCTGATATTCAGCTGTCTAGCTACTGCACTCTGGTTCTGGCCTGCTTCAATTAGAGCAACGACTTGAGCGGCTTTTTCCGGAGTAGTATCCATTTTCTTCAGAATGTTGCAACTGTAGTCACTAGGCGTCCTTTCACGTAGAGCGTTGAAATGCAAATGATGACGTTTTACTCAAAACAGGCCTTTTTATACCTGCAATTGCTATCGCAAACTGCAGTGCGCTAAGTAAGCAATTTTGGGGTTTGTTGTTTTTGCTTTCCTTTTCGGCAGTAAAGTAAACTTATCACCGCTTATATGGTATCATTGAATAGGTATTGAAATAACCTTTCAACCTATTGTAAAAAATATGTGACTTTTTAAATAAAAAAAAAATAACACCATATTTTTCAAAAAAATGTTTACATGTGCGATTTCATTGCACCAGAGTGTACTTTAATTTTAAGGGTTACCTATCTGTTATAAAAGACTGGATTGTGTCAATTTTAAGTTTAGTGAAGAACTTGAATTCTCCGCGCGTTGGGTACCCAGAATGTTAACGGAAAATCAAAAGAAACTCAGGTTGGATCTTTCAAGGCGCTGGTTGGACAGATTTCATATAAACACTGATGACTTTTTGGCTTGATTTGTCAGCATGGATGAAACATGGGTTGACCATTTTGATTCAGACAAAACAGCAATCTTTACAGTGGAAAAGACCGTCCTCAGTAATCCCAAAGAAATTCCGAACCACAGCATCGTCATGGCCTCCATTTTTTGGGATTCCGAAGGAATACTATTAATCCGTTATCTTCAGAAAGGACACACAATAACAGGCGTTTACTATTCAGCTTTAATAGCTAAATTGAGAGAAGCTATTAAAAAGAAGAAGAAGCAAACTCAGAGAAGGCATTTTGCTTCACCAGGACAACGCGCCCGCTCACACTGCTGCTGTTTCGCTGGATGCTATGCTATGGTTTTGAATTAGTTGATGACCCACCTTATTCGCCAGACCTAGCCCCCAGTGACTTATATCTCTTCCCAAAGTTAAAAGAATACTTGCGTGGTAATAGATATGCCGGTAACAATGAAGTGATTGAGGCCGTGGAGGCCAAGAGATACCTATCATTTTATTTGAAAAAGTTAGAAATTTTGGAGAAACGCTGAACTCGGTGTGTAAATAGAGAAGGAGACTAGGTATAATACTTTGCCAGGTGCTACATATCATAGTTAACGGTCAGTTTAGCTGCCGAATTTTACATAATAAAAGCATTTATTCAAAATGAGTCTCGCGACAAATGACAAAGAACATGATCGATTTCTTGAGTTGCTTAATCTTCTTATGTGTACGACTATAGGATAATAATAATATAATCCTTACATATTATAAAACAAAGTCCTCCGCCGCGTCTGTACCTATGTCTGTCTGTTCGCGATAAACTACAAAAACTACTGCTCCGATTTTCATGTTGTTTTCATCAATGGATACCTAAAGTAGTTCTCGAGGAAGGTTTTAGTATATAATTTACAAAGTTACGCGGGCGAAGTCGCGGGCAGCAGCTAGTAATATAAAAAGCAACCGTTAATCCGCTTAGGTAGGTAGGTAGGTACTACTTCTAAACCACCCAACGGATTTAAATTCGGTTTTCACTTATGGAAAGAGATATAATCAGGGAAGGTTTTTTTATAGGTAAGTACCTACATAGTATAAAAATTGCACCCCGGGCGAAACCGGGAGCGGAACATTAGTTTAAATTAAATTAGTCTCTTGTGTCATGGAATACGAGTACCTACCGTAATAACTAAGTACCTACTAAGAACAAATGTCAATCTCTGAGTAAAGTTTCAAGTAGGCTAACCGCCATTTAAAGTTACCGGCACCGGGAATGATGGATCTGATATATACTTACTTACCTACCTTTGTTTGTACGGTAAAAGTTCCAAATATTAAAAAGAAAATAATAAAAAAAATCGCCTGGGTATCGAAGGATGTAGTAAACCGAGTGCATAATTTAATAAAACACAAAATTATTTCTAAAAGTAACTAATCAACACTGTCTTTACTTGTAGTTGTTGAAAGAGCCCTAATACTAATTATAGGTAGGTATATACCTAATATTATAAAGAGGAACGTTTTGATTGTTTGTTTGAATTGAATAGGTTCCGAAACTAAGTAGGTACCTACTGGACCGAAAATTCTTTCACTGTTGGGAAGCTATAATATGAGTCCCACTTATTATCAGCGAGTAGGTACATAGGCTAATATTTTATAAATTTACGCGGACGAAGTCGCGTGCAACATTTAGTAGGTAGCTATGGAATAAATTTAATGTGTAACACTTACTGCAAAATATATCTTAAAATAATATGCCTACTAGGTAGATAGTAAGATATGAATTTACCTACGTACCTACTAGATATGTAGATTGATTTTATACCTACAATTTCATTGGAAACATAGAGATCGTCAATCAATTCTAAATATAAACAAATTGCCAGACTTTGTTACCTGGTATTTTCTGCTTATAGGTACCTAGCTACCTAGTACACATTTGTTTTAATTCTAGTTTTTCAGAAGTATAGGTAGGTAGGTAGGGTACCTACTTATTCAGACTAATGTGAGAAATTGAATAGGTAGGTACCTACCTACATATTTTGGTTTTCATAGGTAATTCGTTATTTCAGTGTCTATAGGTAATACCTAAGTAGGTAGAAGGAACTGCTTTCCAAACCTAAGAAAATAATGAAAAGTGGGTTTGCATATTTTAATCAATTCTTTATTTAATCGTCTGGCTTGATTATACCACCTGTTAAATACTAATATTATAAATGTGAAAGTTAACTCTGTCTGTCCGTCGGTTAGGTACCTTTACACACGCCCTATCTACTGAACCTATAATATGTAGGCGACATGTCCTTCGGGGAAAAGCCACGTAGGTAATAAATATTTGAAAAAATCTACTGAACCGATTATCATAAGTAGATATAATAAAATTTTGCATAGGTAGGTAAGTAAGTATACACGTTGTTATGATACAGAAAAATACATAGGGTAGGTAAAGCAGCCAAGAAAAGTGCTTTATCAGTTTCGATTACAAATTCCATTCATTTCAAAATTCGCTAAGGTTTAGATTTGAAATTGGAATTGATTACTGATTGACATATTTTGTCATCGCTAATAAAGATAGCAATAGAAATTGTCACTTTGGATTGGAAACACATTGTCAAAGGAAAACAGACCTTATCATTCTACAACATACAAAGAATGTTCATTCTTAGGGTGACAAAGCACTTTATTTGTCGAGTTTACCTTTCATCCAGAAAAAAATCTTGGTACATAGGTAGGTATTAGTTTCTTATCAACATTAATTATAAATTTGCCAGGGCAACTAAACTTCATCTTATTGTCTGACGACATTTACTTAAAAAGAATACATTTAATTTCCAAAAACGGCGTTAGATCCCTTTAGGATCTTTAATTTTATTACAATTTTTGTTAATACAAAAATAAACAAAATCTAACTGTTCGAACGATATTCCTTCGTAACTGAACTGTAACTGATGTAACTGAAATATAACTAATAGTATTGTTAATTAAATGGATTCAACAGAAAGATATAAAAGCTGCTAGAAAGTTTTTCCAAGCAACTAGACTACAATAATATACAAAGTAAAGTTGCGACAGCGCAGAGCTTATTTCAGCCATGGGCGTGATCGCATCGACGGTTAGCTATCTCGCTCTGACCTTCACAATCAAGGCGAGCGCGAAAGAGAGGCAAATACTGGGCGGCGCTTTGAAGATAGCTTCGCAGTCATCCCACGTATGTTCAGAAGGATTTTAAAAAAAGAAAACTGAAAAATGATCAGTTAATAGATGTGTGAAAAGATACATTCATTGTACGAATTGTTCCAGACGAAATGGGAATGTATCGAGATTAGCTTTGGTCATACAAACACGTTCTTAGGATCGTGACACATATAACCATGAAGACATGAGAAGATTTTATTGTATTGCCTTTTTTAGGATGTTCACTTTATTTAAGTGTCCAGAAATTTGTATCGTCTTGAAGTATCTAATATATCCATATCTACATATACCTACCCTATACATATAGGTACTTAAAATAAAGTCGCTGTTCGCCTTTGTCTGCTTCTCCGCTAACAACTTCTAAAACACCCTTTTGATACGATTTTCACTACCTAAGTAATAAAAAGAACGACTTTCATTCTACTTATAATTTTGTTTTACTAAAAAAGGGCAAGCAGGCTAACAGTTCGATGTGCTACAAACACAAATAACAACTGTGGGAGGTAACTTTTCTGCAGACCCTTGTAAAAGAAAGGGTGGGGGGATGAAAATTATGGGCTCTAACAAATTATTATACATCGTAGATAGGTCACACACCGAAACCACGCAGCACATAGGTATAGGTAGGTACCTATGTTATTAGGTTGACAAGAAGTGCTAATACCAGTGAGTCCTACCACTACAAAAATTTAAGTGTGAATGTTCTTTGGAACTTTGCCTATCAGAAAATCTGTAAACCATCTTACAAAATGTTGAAGCTGTTTAGAAGTAGGTGGGTGAGCCAGATTGTCTCAATAAAGTAAGTAGTGGCAGAAAGTTTATAATAAACTTTTTTTGTAGTGGGTGCATCCGGAGCGGCCGCGTTACCGAGTGGCCGTTGACAGACAAACGCGCTGCAGGAAGATGGCGTCGTTAGCGCTGTCGTCGCCTGCGCAGCACCATAAACGTAAATAAAGCGCGGGAAGAGCTTTCGACTGGCTTCGTTCGAAAATTAAAATTATTTCTTTTTGACCAGTAATATTTTTTCCAGAATATTGAATAGTTTCTGTGATAAATAAGTTCCGTTCAGTAGTTTTTGAGATTATCGCGAAAATACAGACAGACGTAGGTATGTAATTCCTTACCTACCAGAAACGACAATCGGTTCTTTAATAAGGCACACTCGCGCACACACTAACTAAAAATTCAGAAGCTTATTTTATCTGAAGTCAAGCAAAATTTATTATCTATATTTTATTGTAGGTTAAAAAAATTAATTAAATCCAACTACTAGGAAGAGAGTCGACCGATATTTACTATTTATTATTTTGGTCAAGGTAGTGATTTTATTATTTTTATCATGGCAAATATAGCATTGTCGTAAAACTATCATCGCGTTTCAGGTGAACGGCCGCGCGCGCGCGTCGTTCGCAAGATGGCGCCCATATTTCCATCATCGAAGCGTCTGATGCACGCCAAAATAAGATTATTAGAAATTTGACACACACAAACGCGCACACTTTACGATCAGCTGCTAGACGAATTTTATGTGAAAAGTTCTTCATATGACGCATGTAAATGGTCCTTGGGTATATATTTCTAGAGCAATAATGCTCAGCCTGTTCTGCTAACCAAGTAGGTACCTACCAAAGGTCCACTAGGTACTAATAGGTATTAATTTTTATTTTATTTTATTAGAACTTAGTTATCAGTGCGATTTTTTTAATTATATATTCTGGCAAAATCCTAACTAGTCTTAAATAATACATAGGTACCTATTATAAATGTGAAAGTAACTCTGTCTGGTCTGTCTGTTACCATTTCACGCCTTAACTACTCAACCGATCATCATGAAATTTTGAACACACGTTGTCAGGGATACAAAAAAGGACATAGGGTACCTCTCACCCAGAAAAAAGTAGGTACTGTTCCCAAGTCCCAACCCAAGGGACGCGGACGAAGTCCCGGGCACCAGCTAGTATTATAAATTCAAAAGTGAGTATGTATGTTTGTTTGTTGCGCTTTCACGCCTTAACTAATCATCATGATTTTATATTACGTTGTCAGGGATACAGAAAAGGACATAGGGTATTTAATAGGTTCATTCAGAAAAAAGAAGGTACCTACCTACTGTTAAAAATAAAAATAAAATAAAATACATAATGTTAAAATAAAATAGATTAACACTTAACAAAAATTTAAGAATTGAACATAGGTACTTAAGTATTACCTAAAAAGGGACGCATATGAACTCGCCTATAGTCGATAGTAACTATTATTAAATCTGTGCTAAGTATAGCAGTTAAAACTTTTAACAAAGAAACTAGAGATTACAGCATTATGTGAGGCGTTGGTCATATCTTTTGATTTGTTATCCATAATAATATTGTAAATATGAAAGTAACATTCAGCCATCGAAATACTTAATATACCTATCTCTGCGAGCATTCAGCCCTATTTCGTATCATTCACTTTATGAATAACGCAACCGTAGTAGGTACCTATACCTTTAAAATCAATGCAATTAGTCATCTTAAAGGTTAAATATCTATTAAAATAAGTTATGCATAAATACAAAATAAGGGTGACTGTCTACTGTGTCTGTTACCTTTTCACACTTTTACGTGAAACCATAGATTTAGTATTGCTACCGTTCCGTTAGTAGATCGGCAATGCAAAAGAGAAAGAGCATAGTATACGCGTATGTTAGAGTGAGACAGATAGGCAAGACCATTCACGTACACGCTAGTGTCTAATAGTGTCTTAGGGTCAGTTGTGAACGAAACAAATTCGTATATTTTTCGCAAAATCTCGTGTTTTAAAGTGCAAATTAGTGTTTAGCAGACGAGATTCATTATGGTTAAGTGTTCAGTACCTGGATGTAACTCATCTAAGCAAGAAAACCCACAAAATTGTACATTTCACAGGTAAGTACGATTGAAATATTTTGCTCTCTAGTTGCTATGTTTTAGAACTGTTACAAAAGTTTTGTACACAAATGGATGTACAACATTATCACACTTTATTTCACTATTGCTGTAAATGCATAGAAATTTGATTTAAAAAGATAACAAATACGTGAATTCTTGTTATTATTTACCAAATTTTTGTAGAGATTGACACTATCGATAACTTCTTATCGATATTGTCATAGAGTAGTATATACTGAATATATTATAAATATCTCCCTAACCGGCAAAGGTATGACTTGTATGCAGCCTTATTCAACTTCGTAATATTAAATCTAAATTTGTTTTTTTTTTTTGAGTTCCGTAGCCAAATTAAACTGTTGTAAATATTCTTCTAGAATAATTTAAACTCTAATGTTTCAGATTGCCTCAAAATATTGAAGTCCGACAAAAATGGCTAAAAATGATAAATAGAGAAGAATGGGTTCCCAAAAAATATTCGAGTATATGCAGTAAGCACTTTGAACCAAAATGTTTTTCTCCTACAGGCGTACAAAGAGTAAAGTTACGTTCTGGTTCGATACCCACATTATTCATGCCGGTATGTTATTTCTTAATCATAATATATTTTAGTGTAAATACGTAAATTTACGCATGCCTTTGAACTATGTACTAATCAATTACTTCATGTCATTTACTGTCAATTTACTGCATTTTTATCTGCATAAATTAAAAAATATATATTATTTTTTAATTGTCCTGTCCTATATTTTAAAATATATAGGACAGGCAAAGCCTAGTGTGGGGGACAGAAATATGATAAAACTAAAGTTGTTATGTTATTCTGAAATAGTTGTTTGTTTGTTTTGTTTGTTATTAACCTTTAACTGTTGAAGTAATAATTACAAGTTAATTACTCCTCTCCTGCACGCGACGCGTACGCTGCTACTTGAAGATCTAAGATCCAATACAATGTCTGAAGTTTCAGGGGCTTCAAAGGAAAACATATTTCCTTTGAATTTTTTATATATTTATGTAAAAAACATAATTTGTCTTCAATATGCTCAGAAAGTTTGCCTAGATTGTGCGTAAATTGTGAGAATTGGTGCCTTAGGTTGATTATTATAAGGTTTATTAGACATTATTAAGTTTTATAAATTTTAATAAGACACGTAAGGTAATTTCTGCCAAAAAAGTGTTAACTGTAATTTAATTTTTAAAAGTAAGTCTGATTTATATATAAAATTGTTATGTGTTATTGTTTGTTTTCTCAAATAAAATTAAAAAATATTTTTATTGCTTCAAAATTTTTTATTTATTTATTTATTAATTAATATTAAGTTATTCCATATAATACATCTGCGTCAAATCACAAGAGACGAAAAAAGACATTGCAATCTGTACTTATCGATAAATCGAAGTAAAGGCAGCAAGGCGAAGCACTATTTATCTCGCACACATGTATATCACATGCACACTAATGTATTTCGTTTTTGGTCTCGCTCAAGTAATTGCATCGCCGATCTATATACTTTATATCTATGCGTGAAACCTAACAATACCGCCATCTGTTGCGGGGTGCTGTAATTAATTACAAATCATTTATCTGCGAAATGTTACAGATGACGCCAAGATCACATAAAATGGTCTGTTTTAAAATATAATTTACAACACGATTTTAACTTTTTATCATCATAACATATTTGAATTACTAATCAAGATGTTCCGAATATATTTAAAGTTTTCTGACATACCAGAAATTAAAAATCAACCGCAACTTGGTTCAATCAACATATTTTGATTTTTCTAATCTGGCAACAAAACTTGTTTTCGCAAAGAAAACTTGTTAGTGTGACCATATGTGGCAGGATCCTGCCATTTTGGCAAGATTGAGCCCATTATTTAACCTCTGGGAGATACTGTTGACGTTGAGTAAAGTTTGGCAGTATGTATTTGGCAGGATTTCACTTACGAGAATAGATTTCCCTTTTATCAAAGGATTTTTTTAAAATGTCATCACAGAAGGCAAAAAAACGTTTTGTTAAAGTTACAAAACACATCCATCTGAATGGGGGAATACCCGCATTCATTTAGACCTGAAAAGTTTTGGGGTACTATTGTTAAAATAAGAAAAATTGATGGAACGAGAAAATATTTTGTACATTATGAAAGTCACAAAAAGTCTGCTATGTTTGCCCTTATCGAATGGTGCTTCCACGAGAATATTTTCTGAGATAAATTTAATAACAAAAAAGTGTAACAGGTGACTATCTATTTAAATATAGTAAAAATAAAGAATGCTTATATTATTATTTTTATTTTTTTATTGTTTTTCACATTTATTTTAATAGAAATCATCAAAGTGTGTAATTAATAAAAATAATACTTGTGAATGAGTTTGTGAATTATTTTATTAGTAAAAATAATAATAAATAATACATAATAAAAGTGGCAAGAATTTGACATTTTTTCATTTGGGTTTTGGCAGCATTTGGCAGTTTTCAGACCAAAATGGGCAGGATTTTCAATTTCGAGATGGTCACACTGAAACTTGTATAGCATCGTGATTCGTGAAACTGAAGTGATTTTATTTTGATTGCGGAATTGTCAAAAATTGAGTGGTGTAAAATGAGTGATTATTGAATTATTATTTCAATATAATATACGTTTTAATGTGGTGCTTAAATTATACACATTCCAAGATATCCAAGTGGAGCTGCTAAAGAAGTTGCTTGCCATGGCGGGCCCGTCCGACGGTGATCCCGAAGGATGGGTCGAGTTCTGCGAGCGTCAGGCCAAATCTTCCGCCCAGGACTTCGCCAAGGCTTGCTTGCAATATATACACACCGGTGCTGGAGACGTAGCACGACCTACAATATCGCACAAGGAGTTACTGAAGAAATTTGTCGATGTTTTTTCCGAACAATTTGAGATTGAAATCGGAAAGTTAAAAGCTCAACACAAGGTGCCAAACGGGACTCATACCGGTCACGATGAGAGCGATTACTCAGAAGACACAGACTCGCCTAAAACACAGCACAAACCTTTTTTCAGGAGGTTATCATTCAAAGGTTTGCGGCGAGGCAAAGGTCTTTTTCACAAACAGCATTCGGATGAAGTCGAATTATCGTCTAATTTGAATAAGCAAAGCAAGACGAAGCTAGCTAAGATAGTTGTTGAATGTAGAAAGGAAGGGTTGGTGAATTATTTGACTCCCGAAAGCTTGGAGCAACCTGGAGGGCCACAGAAATGGGAGAAGTGTAGATTAGCTCTGGTAAAAACTGTCGGAGGTTATATGTTAGAATTTTATTCGCCCCCGAAGGCTCAAAAACCTAGGAGTGGTGTGTTTTGTTTCCTCATATCAGAAGCTAGGGAGACGACTGCCTTAGAGATGCCGGATCATGAAAATACTTTTGTATTGAAGGTAAGCAATACACATTTTGGTACTTTTATTCAAAATATGATCTTCCATAGTAACATAATATTTCTCTGGTGCTTTTGGACATGCCTTATCACTATGAAACACGATTATTTATTTATTTAACCCATTCTCCAGTTGCTGAAGGAAGGATTTTTTATTATAGCTTGTTACTTTATTAATTGTATACTCAGCAGTTGGTATGTTGAAGTTTTGAATTTTGAATCATAGCAGGTTGCTTTAGCGATCATTTGATGGAGATTTTGGTTGGAGCCTGTAAATAATTAAGAATAATGAAAACTTCTTAGAATTTATTAATATGATCTATTAATATGATAATTAGGTCATCCTTACTAAAATAAAATGAATCATGTTTGTGGTTTACCAGGAAAATGTGACACATATTTGAAGTCATATATTTTAACTTTAACTAAAACATATAATCTAAGTGGTCAGTTAATATTAACTAGACTAGATATTGACTAGTTAGAACTAAATGGACAAATCAGATTCAATTTATTTGAATCTAATTATTTCACTTATCCTGTAATACCTACATCGTTTCTCAACAAATACAAACTACAAATAGGTACAAAATATTCGTTTATCGAAGGAATGAATTTTTAAATATTCAATAACATGAAAAAATTATTATAATTTCTATTGAACTCGTCTCCCCCTCCAAAAAATTAAATTAAAACATGAAAAAATTATTATAATTTTATATTGACTATTTTATAGTGACGGGGGGTCACAAGACTTTTTAGTTAACTTTTTGGCTTTTTCGTGGGTTGCGACATATAAAAGGTTGAGAAACGATGCTGTAATATATTATTTATATTGAGAAGTATAACTGATTGGTTTTTGTCCATTCTGTTATATTGTCCAACTTATTGGACGTTTTGGACAGTAGAACTTATTGCATGTTTTTTTATTTATTTTGTTGTATTATAAATAAGCAGTAGAACAACTTGGGACATGCTCCATTAAAATTATTCTAGTCCAATCTGTCACACTCTACAGTAGAACTACTTGGATTTCTTTTGTCCAATTTGTTCTATCATAGAACAAATAGTAGAACTAGTTGGACTAACCCAGTTTTCTGATATTAGCAGTTCGACACTAATCATTAGACTTCAATAAATAAGATATGCAAATTTAACTAAAAATGCCTAATTTCGACTTGCATTTAACTTTCAGGCTGATAACAATATGGAATATGTAATAGAAGCTGCAGATGTTGACGATATGAAATCGTGGTTGGCAACAATAAAATATTGTATGAGATCACCGCCTACAACGCAACCTCCACCGGATGCGCTACCAGGAATGCCGGAACCTGCCCCACCAGACTTACCACCCAGAAGGGATTTACCTGCAAGTACCAGTAATGTTGATTTAGCAGCAGACACCCCCGAGGAAGCTGAATTAGGTAGATAAATCCTACTAATATTAATATAAAGAGGTAAAGTTGGTATTTTTGTATGTAGGAGGTAATCTTTAAAACTACCCAATAATATCCCTGCCAGGAATCGAACCCCTGATAGAGACGGAACGTTAAGGCAAGCATCTTAACCACTCATCCGAGGGCTTCATCAAAAACTGAAGCAGACATTGTTGTGTCTAAGCACATGGCCAAGATAATATAAGGAACACTGATAACTATAATGATTCCACAAACAAGCCCATTGGATGAGCGATTAGAATTCCCAGCAGGATCAACATTGGAAACCCAAACTTTTCAAAATTGGCCCTGATCCTAGATCTGGAAAGAAGTGACAAGGCACACTGCGTTTGAGCAGTCCATCTGGCGGCTTTAACCACCCTCTTACACAAGACCAAACAGCAAAACAGCATGTGTGCTGTTATGTTTCAGTAAGTGAGTAAGGGATATCAGAGCCCATTTAACCTTAGTTGTACTAAGATTGGCTGCGAACTAGCGTTCTTGAAGCATTTACTGTGGCTTTGCTTGTTTTATATGCGACGGTACTATCAACTGGACTGTCAGCCTGTCTGCCGATCTCAAAATTAAAAAAAGAAAGAGATTATCTGTTTTTTTTTAGTGTTATGGTGGTGAGGTGGAAATTTATTATTGTTATGTAAACGGTTTGGTGTAGGTTCGATAGCGGAGGAGGCGTGCGAGTCGTCACCGCGCGTGTCTCTGGGCGAGTGGCCGTGGTTCCATGGGACGCTGGCGCGAGCGGCCGCCGCGGCTAGCGTGCTGGCTGGCGGCGCGGCCGCTCACGGCTGCTATCTGGTGCGACAGAGCGAGACTCGTCGTGGGGAATACGTGCTCACCTTTAATTTTCAGGTAAACCACTACACCACACATTGACCAAACTGCCCACACAAATCATTTATCCACCTACCTTACACTTGCGGACCACGAGGAGCGGGCGGGAGTTTCATCCTTTCGTGGGTTCTCGGTCACGCACGAATCGTTACTGTTCCACCTTCCTTGTCTGAACTGCTAAGGAGTGGAACTCATTGCCTGCATCTGTGTTTCCCCAAAATTACAACCTCGGGGTCTTCAAATCTTTCAATTCAAAGGTAAATGGGCACTTACTAGGTAGGCGTGGTCCACCTTTGGCCGCATCTGCACCTTACATCGAGTGAGATCGTGGCCAAGCGCTGCCTTGATTTTTTATAAATAAACCTACCTTTTAAGTTGGCCCAAATCACAGATAGTTACGAAGTTTTGTCAAAATCGGTTCAATAGTTTAGGAGTTAATCCACGCACAAACATGTGACACGTAGTTTTTATACATATAGAGATAGAAAATATTTAACCATATAATAAAACAATTCGCAACAGCCTCGTACTGAGTTATCTGTTGCAATGTTTTCAGGGCCGTGCAAAACACTTGCGCATGACTCTCAGCGAGACGGGCCAATGTAGGGTGCAACATTTGTGGTTCCCCAACGTGCACGACATGCTGGAACACTTTCGCGCCAACCCTATCCCCCTGGAGTCGGGCGGGGCCGCTGACGTCACGCTCACCGAATACGTAGTCAGCCAGGACGCGGCCAGACAACAAGTGAGCCTTCACACTCTCATATAGAACAACTCGTATGTAGGTCGACTATTGAGTTAACATGGCCGCAATGTGTGCAGTGCTACCTGATTTTTATATACATAGATATTTTTATAAATATCAAATCTTGTAATCTTTCCGTGTGAAACAATTGGGTTTTTTATTTTGCGACACTTTGGCGGAAATAAAATGTATTACATATTCAAATAAATAATAAAGAAATCCAACCGCGGCCATGTTAACCCAAAAAGAACTATTATTGTCTAACAAACTGTAATGAAAAGATTGAGTAATTAATTTATTGCAATGGCAACATTTTGTATATACATAGTTACATATTATATTTTAATCGAATGTTAGACAATAATTTTGTTTTTCTATTTTATATAAATACATATTATTATTAGTTAGATATAGTAATTATACGTCGGTGACGTAGTAAACTTGAGCTTTATTTACTTAGCTTTTAACATTATCTTTATTATGTTCATGTATAAATGATACTGCACATTGTATATACTCTGTAGCACTGTAAATGTTGCTAGTTAAAAAAATTAGTTTGTAGTTTTGTTTTTACAATATACATACATAGGTAGTGTAGATTTGTATTTTTTGTTATTTTTTGCCATAATATACTCATTCTATCAATTGGAGAATTGTTTATTTGTATGTAATTAAACTGTTTAAAATATGTAAAAAAAAATTAAGTACTCGCTAATCAAGTCACATTACAGTTTAAATTTAATGTGTAATTTTATGAACTTTTTTTTATGAATATAAAGATTGAAATTAAAAAAAATCGATTTGAAGGTGGTGTTATTATAAATAAGTCAAAGAGGCATAACAACAGACCCACCGATTTTACCGAATCTCTAAAAATAGTTGCGATTTATTTTGGAAATTATTAATCTATACTTAAATCTGGTTTTATTAACCTTTTTATAAGGTAATTGAAATGAAAAAAAAAAATTTTTTTCATATAAATGTGTAAACTTTTCTTAGAGCTTAACACCTTTATTTCTCATCAATAAAATTCGTTTTAAAACCGATCGTCTGTTTAAATGTAAACAACAATGAATATAATGAATTGCTTATGGCAACATTATTGTAAGGTGCTACTAAAAGGACTGACGTTTAAACTGTCAAAGTGACAGACAGATATGTCATAGTTATTGACGCGATATGATATGTTATGTTAATTGTTTGTGTTTTGCTTTTGTTGTGCCATGCATTTTTTTTTTAAATCTTGCCGTTCCGACTGCTTTCTTGTGAGTGAGACCACATTCTTTTTAAAATAGCAGACTATAAGCAGACATAGCATAGGACTGGTTGTATTGCCGTAGTGTTATTTTACACAGTGGCATTTGAAAACACTTCCTTTATACTAAGAGCTATGTTGCCCCAGACTTACCTCACTTTGGATTGGCTATAATTTCAGATATGAATGTTGTTTTATATACTTATACCTGTATGGGTATTGGCTAGTTTGGGTAGGCGGTCAGTTTTCAAGTATCAAGTGGTAAAGGTACAAAAAAATCGTTAAAATACACTAAAAAGGCTTTGCAGAACTGAGATATTTTTAAAATATTGCCTTAAAAACTATTGGTGAATTAATTCAAAACATAAAATACAATTTTAAAATATTTTTATTCAAATTAATTTTTCCAAAACAATCAACACTATATTCTTGAAAAGCACCAAAATCTTACCATATTCCAGACACACATACGGTTATGAATATATAAAACAGCATTCATACCTGAAATTCCAGCCATTCCAAAATGAGGTAAGTCTGGGGCCACATAGCTCTTGTACTACTTGTTTGTATGTTGTATGTCGTGAAATATATATTCGTTGTCAAACCAAAATCTTTTGAGCTTAGTGAATAGTGAGATTTTGCTGTCTCAACTTGATACTATAATAATGTTTTTGTGTATTGCTACGATCAATAATAATTAATTAACGAGTAACTTAAATATTTATCATTTCGTACATTAGAAAATTTTACAATACAGTCCCACGTACCCATAAGTTATTTATAAAAAAAAAATTGTAAATTCCTAATTTATATAGTACTATGACGGTTCCTTTTAAGATTCGTTTATAATGTATATAATAAAAAAATCACTTAATTGTTTAAATAATGTGCGGGTTGAGGTGTAAATATGTTGTTTAGATTTTTAATATGTACCCACACTGCTCTAATTAAAGAATTTAGTTAGATATGAAACCTATTTCGAAATTATTTGATATTTTGTTTTCTTTTTGTACTGTGACGACATTCAAGAAGGTTTTTTTATCTCCACAAGTGAATTGATAGAAAAAAATAGTTTAATAAATTGTGCATCAGTGCAAAAGTTTCCATAGCCATAGTAAATGTATATAATATAGTTTTAATTATCGTCTGACTGTTCATGAGATCATAATTGTACGAAATTAGTATAAGTGGACAATTATTCATGTTGCATTTTGTACAAAAAAAAAAAAACATAAAAATGTACGGAGACTGTCACTTAGATAGTTTAAAAAATGGTACAAATCAGTAATATATGCAATATTTTTTACACTGCTCAAGCTGATATTAAACGCGACAATAAAATTGGTGTTTTGTAGTATTACTGGTTTATTTTTTTTTAGTCAAAATAGATCAACATCTCTTTCGACAGTAGAATTCGCAAATTGAAGTACATTATTATATTATGGATATAATATTATATGATATGGATTAGCTGATGCCCGCGACTTTGTTCGCATTGAAAAATCCCATCATACTTCTACTAATATTATAAATTAGTAATAATATTGTATGTATATTAGTATTCCTACTAATGTATGTAAATACTAAGTTTTTATATGAATTTATTAAATTTAAATAATGACAGACATAAAAATAAAAAAGACAGAACTATATCATACTCATATATTTAGTAATTTTCGAATTCTACTATTAAAAGGACGTTATAGATATAATATGAGGAACTATGAAAAAAAAAAAAATAGTCTCGTGGATACTTAGCTTAAGACATAAAATGCTACCATGATTTTTGTTTATATCAATTTGATCCGTAGGATTTAAATTTAAAAAATATTAAAATTGCGTATTAAAAAGAGGCCATTTTTTCAGTTATTATTAAATGAAAACATAATAAAATAATTGTTTGATTTGTCTTATTTATCGGCAATTAAATATTGCAAAACTCGTGGTAAGGAACAGAGTTATTGTAATTTGTACAAAGCGAACAATCAATGAATGTTCTTTTTACAGCTTTAATCATAATTTCAATTGTCAATTTTATTATTAAACTTTTTAATGTGGAATGGCTTTTGTTTTTATTTTGCTGTTTTATTTTTGTTTGCCTGGTTGTACTGTTTGTGTGCTCACATTGTCTGTGGTAAGTGTTGCGTTTCTTTTATTTATTTATTTCGCTTTTAATATTATTCAATGCACAAAAACATATGTATTAATATGTTTTTATTAATTAAACATGCCTAACTAGAGCCTCCTCTTCATTTTAGTGAAAACGTTCACAAGGAACGTACTTATATTACTTACGTACTTATACTTATATTAGCTGGTGCCTTCGTCCGCATTGAAAAATGAAAAATATCACACCCGAGAAAATAGTCAGATAGTCATAGTCAAATAGTCTGACTTCTCTGACTATAGTCAAATAGTAAAGAATATAACACCTGAGAAGAGAGTCACCGCCCTGACAGTTGCGCACAGTATTTTTATTTTTTAGATGATTCTTCGGGAATCTAACATTTTTCCAGGATAAATAGTATCCCAATGTCAATCCAGGGTAATAAACTATCTGTGTGACAAATTTCATCCAAATCCGTTGAGCCGTTTTTGCGTGAAAGAGTAACAAACATCCATCCTCAAAAACTTTCGCATTTATAATATTTGTAGAATAATTTTATTGTAGTAAGGGCAAGTTATATATTGCATTTTATGTTTTTTTTTTTTTTAGTTGGGAGTCACTCACGGCAGTGATGTACGCATGCGCAGAGCAGAATTGGAGGCACTATTGTTGGCAAGCGGTGCGCATCATGATGTAAGGGCTGTTGACAATCAATACAGTTTTGTCTAATTTTATTGTGAACTAAATCCATTATTTGATCATACTAGAGACGCTCAGTCTGACTTATGAAATACTGATGGCGATGACTGATGATGAATATTCTGATTTGAAACAATTATGAACAATTTTGTTATGACTGATAGAGTGATTGTTTGTTGTCAATCACACATCATACATCAGTCAAGCGTCATTCATGTTAACAGCAGGCGTGCTCATTAAGTGCAGTACTAAAATAATTTCTTGTGTAACTGGATAATGATTGACTAAGACTATATAAATATATATTAATATAAAATATAGCAAGGCATTATTACGTTACGATATATTTTCTATACAGAATATTCACACGCATTCGCAGCTATAATATATATTTCTATGATGTCACCAAAGTATACCGTAATTTATATTATTGCATATTATGGTACAGCAAGACATATTACGTGGTGACGGGCTTTACATCCATTTTGAAAACTTATCAAGTCCTGTCAGTATTAAGTCAGTCGCACTGAGCTTCTTGAAGTCTTTATGTACAGAAAAATGGGTATCTTTGTAAACATTCTTTCTTTTTCTTCACTTTGCTGACGTATATACATAAAAATCGCGTTTTTTTTAAACTTGTGCAACGCTTTAATCTGTCGACATAGACATAGTTCAGTCTTGTTTGTCTTTGGCTACGCTCCACTGTATAGCAAATTGTAATAGATACCAAAAGATAAAATACTTTAATACTTTTTTTTTGGTTGAAATTTATACATAATGTGCAATGTAGACAATTTTATAATTTAATTATTGTTAGTTATAATAAGTGTAATATTTATTAAACAATAAATCGATTCATTTTTTAATTGTTCGTATTCTGTACATAGAGCAAAGAATCGCGCCGCCCCTCACTTGGAGTCGGTACTTTTAAATAATAATATTCGCGCCGCGCAAACTCAAAGCGCATTCAAAAAAAAAAAACAATAGAAATTTCTCATTGTGCTCTGGATTTCGTGTACTTAATAATCAAAGTAAAAACGTTAATAAGCAAAAATCTTGTGTATCATATCACAAAAGTGAGTAACTAAATGCAATTTTTAGCTTTTAAAAAATGCGAGTCGAGATTGTCTTGGAACACAAAACCTAAACAGTGCGTGTACTGGTGTTGAATAAACGGTAACGCCTCCTGATAAGCTTGTGCCCTAGCCAAGAGCAAACGTACAGTCGTAAACGCTACGCTACGCTGGGAGAAAGCTTTGTGATTGGTCAAAATTTCATGTGGGCGTTACAACAACCAATCACCGGGCTTTATTTCTTTCGTTTCGTAAGTACGCAAAGGGAGCGTTTACATTGGTTTGCTCTTGGCTAGAGCCCCTGGACTTGTATGGAAAGCGTTGACCATGCCGTCTCTAATAGGAGGCGGCAAGGCGATTCTTTGCTCTGTGAGCAATCAAAGCAATTAGATAATTTTTTTTTAAAAGGTGCAATATAATTTTTTGTGGAATTTTTGTAATTTATTACAAAGAAAAAATTGTTTTTTTTTTTTTTTTATTATCGTAGAAAATGATAACTTTTAAGCTTAGATTGATTTAATTTATATGTAGATGGAAGTTTAAAGGTGACGGCTTAGCCCAATTCATTATTCATTACTTATATTCATATCTTTATGTACTTATCAAATATTATATTCTTAGTCGAATTTAATATTAGTGTTTATTATTAATTATTACTTAACTGTCGTATGTACTTAATTTATTAACTGTAACCGCACTAAACTAAACGTACTTAATTATTTATCTGCAAACATTACTTTTAAGTGTAATAAATGGTAATTTGAAATTTCACAACTTTTGCATAAATTCTGTGAATATTTATTGTCAGTCAATCTAATTAATTTAGGCTTAGTTTCGGTCATAATGAGATACTCTATTTAGTATTTAGTTGTGGCCCGTTATTGTTATGTTTGTAAGGAGGTGGACTGTTGACGTTAATTAATAGTAACTAAAATGTTAACAGTTTAACAGATATTTTAGGTCTTGTAATATAGAGTTATTATTTCATAGACACGAAAAATTCTGGCTTGCGCAGTCAGACAAATTAACTTATATTTTGTATTTTTTTATAAATCCGAAACTTAAAAAAAAAACAAAAAAAATAGCTCTCAGTTCAGCTCTTTCAATAAGTTGTAGCTAATGTAAACTATTGATCAATAACGTTAACGTTTCAATAGTTAACGTAAAATAACTTTAACAGTTCACCTTTAGTTTGTAGTAAACATTATTGTGTACTTAGTGTACGATGGAAACTAAAGTTTTCAAAATTAAATCTAGTCTTAGCCGTTGTTTTAGGATACAGGGGTTAGATAGTGTTGCCATAAAAAAAATTGCATATGTAATAATAAAATGAGCTACGAATTAATTAATTATTATTAACAGTTATAATAATAATAATACTCTTCAAACGTTCGATTTTTTTTTTACACGATTTCGTTGAAAAACAACATTTTCAATATAATAAAGAAAATAGTTCAAGATTTAGTCGAATTCTGAGTTATTATTTGAAAAAAAAATGCCGTTCTCATTGACTAGGTATAAATATCTAATCAAGTGTTCGAATTATAAATTAACGATGTATAAGAAAAAAAAAAAAACTTTTTGTTGAAATTGTTTGCTTCTTCTATTCGAAGGCAATTAAAATGTCTAGTATAAATAATAGAAGAATTTAAGTGCTAAATTACTTTAAAAATCATTGTCTAAATTAATGGAAACTACTATTAAAAATTTAAATGTTCTAAAATGAGATTATCAAAAGGGAAACGCTGCGTTGATACTTCTGATGTTAATAATATCCATTAAAGAAAAATATTTAAAAAATATTGAACTGAAATAAAGAGACTAATAGATATTATAAAATAAATAATTGGTAATGAATTCATTGTACTATAAATGGTATAGGCAAAGTAGATGGTCCTTCGCGACGGATAAACACACTCGTATGAAAATTATTAGAATAAATTTATCGTTGTAATGTTGTTGGAATTGATATTAAAATAACATTATTTAAGCATCATAAACAATAAAGCACTTCTTATATATAATGAAAAAGTGTACTGCATTGTGAAGTAGGTACTTACTGTTCGCTCTTAAATGGAATATATGGAAAAGTATGGAAGTGCTTTACTGTCGAATATTTAAATATTAATGTGAAAATTAGTAATAAAATAACAGAGTACATATATGTATTTGTGTAAAAGCTCTCTCTCTGCACACGAAATTGTGTAATATTTGCTCAGTTGCGTACCTAAGGAGGAAATGTTTTCGACATTGTTAAAAATAAAATTATTTTAGTTAGATAAAACCAAAAGTACATACTTATTTGGCATTACTAGAGGCTGACCAACACTACAGAAGCAAATCAGTCGATTTTTAACTTTGAGAAAATTAAACATTAAGGGCCTCTTTCACTATCTGTCAAGTAGACTAACCGTGATTTAAAGTCACCTGTCACCGGGAATAATTTAGCTGATATACCTTTATTTGTATGGTAAAAGTTCCAAACATTAAAGAGAAAATAATAAAAAAAAATCGCCTATCAAAGGACGCACTAAACCGAGTGCATAATTTAATAAAACATAAAATTATTTCTAAAAGTAACTAATCAAAACTTTACTTGTAGTTTGTGAAAGAGGTCCTTATTGAAGTGAAACTTTTTATGGGACACTAGCGTTTTGTCATGAGAGTTAACTCGTCGAGCTAACAAAACTGTTAAACTCCTTGTCTCTTTCTTATTATTATCTTGTCTCACAGTACACATTGCATCCGACCTTTACTTAACTTGATCTTTGACAGGATTTGTTCTAGTTCAATTCCAATACGGCAGAGGGCGCTTTAAAAATAAATAAATAAATAATCGATAACCTTTGACACGATTCGTTGTAGTTCGACACTAATGCGGCAGATGGCGCTTTTTGAGATATGTATTCAAAATTTAATAATTTTTTTTGTCAAATGTTGATGCTTATACTTCTTATATACTCAACTAATTAATATTCCTGTGCGGGCCTGTAGCACCTGCTCATTTGATATGGCCTGGCTGTTATGGCTTACTGAGTGGGCAGAGCCTCCGGCTAAGGAGGGTGCGCTGGTCAGCCGTTCGACGGTTAGTCGAGGAGGAGAGGGTCGTATTTTCCAAAACAAGTTTTGTACTGGTACTAATGGTCTTTATCAAGCCGGAGCAAGAAGAAGACTGATTTTTTATTAAAAAAAGCCTATCTATATTACAAATGTAGCTTATACAACTAGTGACTATGCTACGATATGTTACACATTCCTATCTATTACATGCTATCTCTATCTTATATCTATCTCTGTCTAATATTATTCCTGTCTCTATCATGTGTTGTCTCTGTTTTTAATGTTGTCTATTTCATTCTAACTTATGTTGCCTTTATTTATTCAAAAATGATTCTATACAAAACAAATATACAAATAACTATTCTATGTGGCTGTCCCGAACATTCTCCTGCCGTGCGTCGTCCTCAGGGCGATGCATCTTCTATCTGCTGGAGGGCAGCCGGCTCCGTTGACAGGACCACCAACTTCTTGGTAGGCCTCCGTAGAGTGCCAGCCTTCGTTCTGACGTCGACCGTCCTCACAGCTCCGTCGGGTCCGGGGTAAGCCGCTATGACCCTTCCTCGCGGCCATGTGTTGCGAGGTAGGGTGTTGTCCGCGATGAGTACGACGTCTCCTATTACGATCTGCTGTCCCCGTCCTTGGGGCTCCCGCCGGTGCTGAAGCTCAGGGAGGTATTCCCGAAGCCAGCGCCGCCAGAACAAATCGGCGAGACGTTGTGATGCACGCCAGTGTGTGCGTCCGATGGTGTCCTCCTCTGCAAAGGCTCCTATGGGCGGATCTCGGCCCGACCCCATCATGATGAAGTGGTTCGGTGTGAGCGCCTCGGGATCGTCAGGATCGACCGAGACGTGTGTGAGCGGTCGGCTGTTGACTGTGTACTCAGCCTCCGCTATTAAGGTGGCGAGTACTTCTTCTGTAGGGCGCCGCTCATGTAGCACACTGTTGAGGGATGTCTTGACACTTCGCACGAGACGTTCCCAGGCCCCACCCATAAAGGGGGCACCAGGAGGGATGAAGCGCCAATTGATCCTCTTCCTATTTGCTTCCTCTTGAAGCAGTTGGTCTGAAGCTCGCCGTAGTTCACGTTCTGCGCCATGAAGGTTCGTGCCGTTGTCCGACCAAATTTCTGTCGGGCAGCCGCGACGCGCTATCATGCGTCGCAGTGCCATGACGGCAGAATCCGTTGTCAAGGATGCGGCGATCTCTAGGTGTACGGCGCGCGTCGTCAAGCAAGTAAACAGCGCGACGTACCTCTTCTGTGTGGTGCGTCCCACAGCGACTGCAAGTGGCCCGAAGTAGTCGAGGCCTGTGTAGGTAAACGCACGTCTATGATGTGCTAGCCGGCATGGTGGTAAGTCTCCTGTAGGTGGCACTGGTGGCTGCGATCTACGAATCCTACATGGGAGACATCTATTCACTATCATGCGTGTGACCGGGCGTAGCCGAAGAATCCAATAGTGTTGTCTACACTCATTTATCGTCAATTCGACGCCAGCGTGATGTAATTGCCTATGGACGTGTTCTATGTAGAGCTTGCAGACTTGGTCATTGCCATCGAGGACTGCAGGGCTCTTCAAACTATCAGGAACGTCTTGCGTGGCGCCAATACGAGTCTTCAGTGTGATGACGTCGTTTTCTATCTTCACCGCTAAATGGCGTAGACGGCTATTTGGAGTTATTCTTCTATCGTTTCTCAGGTTGTGTAAATCTTCGGAGAACGCCTTTTCCTGACTGCTTCTAACGAGGATTTTCTCCGCTTCGTGTAGAAGGTCCGTAGGTATTGGAGTGTATGACTTCTGTTGTTGAGGAGCTTTCGGAAGTTTCTTCTGTTGTTTCCGTGTCATTTTATGCTCCCGCCATACAGGATCGGTTTCAGGTCGTTTTGTCGTCCTCTTGTAATTCACACGTTCCTTTTTCTGTTTACAAAGTCGGATGAAGTGTAGCACACGTGCAGTGCTTCTAACTAGTTTCTCCCACTTGGAGAACCTGTTGCTATCGGGGATGCACTGCTCCAATTTTGACCTTCCTATTATGACGGTCACGTGCACCTTTTCTTCTCCGGTTTGTGTTGTGGTTGCAACTCTCTCTCGTGGCCATCTATCGGGTGCTTCCAGCAGGAAGCTCGGCCCGTTGAACCACCTATGTTGCGAGTTGAAGTCGATGGGTACATCCCGGGTTGCATCGTCCGCAACGTTCAATTTGGTAGGCACCCAGCGCCACTCGCCTATTTTGCTGTGTTCTTCTATTGCTGCAATGCGATGAGCGACGAAAGGTTTGTAGGACCTAGCGCCTGTTTGCAGCCATGTGAGCACAGTTTTGCTATCTGTCCAGAAGACCTTCTTGTCAGGTTTCCTGTCGTGCTCTTCTATTACTGTTGTCGCCATCCTGCTTCCCATTACTGCAGCCATCAGTTCGAGTCGCGGGATCGACATCAATTTGAGTGGTGAGACTCGCGCCTTCGCTGTTACAAATGCCAACGACACTTGTCCGTCTGGCCTAGTGATGCGCCAGTATAGGGCTGCGGCGTATGCATTCTCGCTCGCATCCACGAACACGTGTAGTTCTATTTTCGAAGCATCGCTATAGTTGTGGTAACAGCGAGGTATGTTTATGTCGCGTAATCTCTTCAAATGTTCTAGCCACACTGTCCATTGGCTAGTCAGATCGTTGTCTATCTTTTGATCCCAGTCTATACCTCTGCGCCATAACTCTTGAAATATTTGCTTGGCTCGTGTGGTTACAGGCGATGCGAGTCCAAGCGGATCGAACAGGGACATAATTATTTTCAAGGTTTCCCGCTTCGTCGGTTGAGTGTTGTCTATGGCGCCAGGTGGCAGTCGAGCCAAGTTGAGATCGAAGGTCAGCTCGTCAGTAGCAGGTCTCCATATGACTCCCAGGAGACGTTCTATTTTCATGCTATTGTCGAGATCTATGTTTCTTGTTTCTATTGTGGAGTCTTCGTTTAGCGCTTCGAGTATCTTCTTTGAATTCGATGTCCACTGGCGTAGTTCGTAGTGGGCTTCTCTATTAATTTGACGTACTCGAAGGGCTACATCTATGGCTTCTTCTTCGCTGTTGAAGCTTTGTAGATAATCATCTACGTAGTGGTTTCGAACAATCGCCGTGTACGCTTCGGGATACCTATTTCTGTATCTTTCGGCGTTTCTGTTCTTCACAAATATAGCCGATGCAGGCGACGACGTGGCTCCGAAGATGAGGGAGGTCATCCTATATTCTATCGGAGGCTCATTGCCTCGTTGTCTTCCTCTCCACAAGTATCGGAGCGCATCTCTATCTTGCTGTCGTACTTTCACCTGCATAAACATTTCTGCTATATCTGCAGACACGGCGAATCTATGTTGTCGCAACCTCATCAAAACCCCTGGTAGCGACTGTATGAGGTCGGGTCCGGTTAACAGGTAGTCGTTGAGCGAACGCCCCAACGTCTTGGCTGCTGCGTCATGCACTATGCGGACCTTTCCCGGTTTGGTGGGGTTGAGCACAGGAAAGTGTGGCAGGTACCAGGTCTTTCCTGGCGTTCTATGGGGAGGCGCCTTCTCTGCGTATCCCTTGTCTATGAGTGCGTTCATCTGCTCCTCATAGCGATCCCGAAGTTGTGGATCTCTATCAATCTTCTTCTCTGTCGTGTGGAGCCGTCTAAGCGCGTTGTCGTAGTTGGCGGGCATTTGAAACTCGTCCGATTTCCATAATAACGATGTCTCGTAATGTCCGTCGCTATTCCGTTGAGTGGTTTCGGCAAGCGTCTTGATGGCTCTTTCTTCTATATCGTTTGATGGTCTCTTTGGGGTGATCATCAGCGACTCCAGAGAGAAGTATTGTTTCAACTGTTCGTCCATGCTATCTTCTGTTTTGTGGACGATGTTGTTGATGGAGTCCACACGGCGACCGAGCATGCGCGCGTGTGACCCGTGTAACACCCATCCGAGCGCAGTGAGAGACGCGACCGGCTGATGTCGGTGTCCCTTTCTGATGTGTTTGGCAAGCAGCAAGTCCCAATTGTCCTGCCCGATGAGAAGTTTCGGCTGGACGCGAGGATATTTGAGCTTTTCTCTTATGTTGTGGAGATGCTTGCAGTTCGACAGGTCTCGCTCCGATACGGATTGAGCGGAGAGCTGTAGATTATCAATCGTTCTCGCTCGAATGTTGCAGGTGTTTCTATCGCCGTGTAAAGTTACTTTTACACGGCGTGATCTATTTACTTCCACTTCGGTGTTTGATATTGCCTCTATATGTAGAGGATCGACGGGCCCTTTTGCGCCTATTTGTTGCGCCAAATCACTATCTATTAGGGTCACCGTCGATCCATCGTCGAGCAGGGCGTATGTCTGGACACTTCCTTGGGGGCCGGAGACGCGAACAGGAACAAACTTCAAAAATGATTGTGTTTCTGACGGTTGCCAAGTTGAAGTGACCACCTCTTTTCGATCACTATTCTCTGTTTTTTCGAAGTGGAGCAGTCTATGGTGAAAACGCGGGCATTTGTTCACTTTGCACTCCGATGTGTGACACTTGTGTATCCTTGTTCTATTCTTCAAGCATCGGAAGCACAATTGCTTGTCCTTGGCTATGTTCCACCGCGTTTTCGTGTCTGCTTCTATAAATGTTGGGCATTTTTCTATTTTGTGTTCGGTATTTTGGCATACCGGACAGGCAGACACATCTATCTCTGTTGCGGCGTAAGTCTTTTGAATCCGTCGGGGCGCGTGGGTTGCTTCTTTGGGTGCCACGAACTCCGGTAGTGTTATAGGATCGTAGAGCTCCGCCTGGGTTTCGAAGAATCTCGCTAATTTCAACAGGTCCGGTTGTTCCTTCGGTTGATCTCTGATGAAGGTGACCCAGTTGTTCTTGATTGTAGGGGAAAACTTCTGTATTGTTTCGCTCAAGATGGCTGGATTGAAGAGAAAGTGCGACTTCTCCAGCGTTTGTAGAGTCCTCACGATGCTGGTGACCCGCATGGCGAAGTTACAGATGTCACGAGGTGAGTCTGTCAGTCGGGGAAGCGTCCTCAGTCTTTCCAGTTCGGATAAGGCGATGTAATCCGGTCGGCCGAACCGGTTTTCCAGCGTCTTCATCACTTCCGGAATGTTTATGTTGTGGACGAGGAGGGTTTCGACTGTCTCCTTTGCTCTTCCATGTAGACTTTTCCTCAATCGCGCTATATTTTCACTATTGCTGTAGTTTTGGTGAGATTCTTCGTAGGCCGCCTTGAACGTTAGCCATTCTTGGTGTGACCCGCTATAAGGTGGTAGCTCCATGAAATGGCGCGGAGCTTGTTGGCCCGATCTTGCGGCCATGGTGATTGCTGCAGCCAAATCCGTTAGCCCTATATACTGGTTAGGGGGCGCTGCAGCAGGTACTACGTCTATCGCGGGCTTGCTTCCACTCGGGGGCCGATCTTCTATATGTACGGGGATTGGAGCCGGCGTGGTCGTGGTGGGTAGCACCTGGGCCTGCTCTATTATGCAGGTCTCTATTGGTGGCGCTCCCGGCGCTAAAAGCGCTTGACTATGGACCCAGGTGTCGACTCTCTCCTTCGTAGTTTCTTCATCTTCAACGGTGTCGTCGTTGATTGTGTCGGCGTCCGAATCGTATTCCAATTCTTTAAGTTTTGCGGCAGCAAGCTTCACTTGTAGTTCCAGTAGCTTTATTCTAGCTTTTTCTATTTGGGCCCTCTTCTTGGACCGATGTGACGAGGCTCTCATTCTAGAGCGTACGTCCGAAGGAGGTGCACCGAGCGTGGGGACCGATTGCTGTCCCTCTCCCGCCGGTGCCGAAGCGATCGTCGCAGCCGTCGACGTCGAAGTTGTCGTCGTGGCCGTCGCTTGTGACGTCGTTACTATTGACCCCGCGGACCACGTGTCGGGTGACGACGTGGTGGCGAGGGCGGACGCGGGAGCGATTGGTCTCCCGCCGTCCCGAACACTGGACGCGTGAGCGATTGATCTCTCGTCGTCCCGAACAGCGGACGCGGGGGCGATTAATTCCCCGTCGTCCCGAACACTGGGTGCGGGTGCGATTAATTGCCCGTCACCTCGAGCAGAGTTACTCCTTGTAACCGGCATGATGTCAACCTATACCCTCTCTCCTCGACAGACAGCAACTAACAAACGGCTATATCCGGCTCGTTTGGACCATAAAATGTGCGGGCCTGTAGCACCTGCTCATTTGATATGGCCTGGCTGTTATGGCTTACTGAGTGGGCAGAGCCTCCGGCTAAGGAGGGTGCGCTGGTCAGCCGTTCGACGGTTAGTCGAGGAGGAGAGGGTCGTATTTTCCAAAACAAGTTTTGTACTGGTACTAATGGTCTTTATCAAGCCGGAGCAAGAAGAAGACTGATTTTTTATTAAAAAAAGCCTATCTATATTACAAATGTAGCTTATACAACTAGTGACTATGCTACGATATGTTACACATTCCTATCTATTACATGCTATCTCTATCTTATATCTATCTCTGTCTAATATTATTCCTGTCTCTATCATGTGTTGTCTCTGTTTTTAATGTTGTCTATTTCATTCTAACTTATGTTGCCTTTATTTATTCAAAAATGATTCTATACAAAACAAATATACAAATAACTATTCTATGTGGCTGTCCCGAACAATTCCATTTTATCTTTTTTTAAAGAATTCTTATTTTGACAATAATAGTAAATTTATTTCTATTAAATTTTTATAATATACTACTTTTATCAATGTTTGGTTCTACTAAAATAGGGCAGAGGGAGATTTTTAGGAAAAAAAAATTTTTTTTTTCTTAAGCATGATTGAAAATATCGTATGGACCAGTTTAAAAAAAAAAACGAAATAAGGTCACGTGACATTTCGTTTTTTTGAAGTGAAACTTCTTTACGCACGCTTGACTTGGGGAGTAAGCTGGCGAACGCGTGACGTAAGCGTTACGAAAAGTGTGATCGGGCAAGGCGAACGGAAGTTATGTGGGGGATATAAGCAAGAGACAGCAGTGCGCGCGCACATTTTCGATAATGTGCGCGCGATAAATATTTATTTTATAAATTTAAATATTTGTAGAAAATTAATATATGTATATGTGTATACATGTATATATTGCACACACACATATATATATATATATATATACATATACATACAGAGCGAAAGAAGTTTCACTTCAGTCGTGTGGTCATAAGCACACTCGTTTTTTGTAATAAATACTATCTTATGCTCAAGATAATACTTATTTATAAACTAGCGTGTGTCCAAACTAGGATGTCTAGGGTTCAAACAGTTTCCGTACGAAGTTTTATCAAAATAGATTCAGTACTTTAGCCGTGTTACTTTTGCATTTAATATAATTATGATCCTGTCAATTGATGACAAATGTAATTCGTTACTGAAGTGTAAAAAGACAATAAAAAATAATAAAACAGACTTCGAATATTGCGTTCAATCAAAGCAGATATAGATTATAGCGAGTTTTTACCCACTTACCTATATTTTGTATTCAATAACTTTTAAGTAACAGAATTACGAATAGGACACTTTATTACCCGCCATCTTTGCAAATTTCTCGCCACCAATACAGATTAGTTTTAGGATTATTTATTTATACTATTATATGTATATGATATTATAATTATATATATATATACCACTACCACTTTTTATACTTAACAAGTTTGTATCGCAACGCAACAATACGAGTTATACAATTTCAAGTGTTTAATGAAATTAATTTATAAACATTCCTTAAATGGTGTATTGTAATTTTTAGAAAATGAAATATATAGACATATATTTTGCAGTTTCTTTTTTTTTATTAAAAAATTAAATTAAAAAAAATTCATTTAAAACCTGCTATATAAATTAACGATCGTCGAGCAAGGGCACAATATTAAACTCGGAGTACATTTTTCTCTGATCGTCTTTCTCTAAATGCATCTGAAGCAACAGAAGACCGTTTGAACTAAATCTGAGAACAACCTGAAATAAAGACATACGCGTGTATAGAGAATTAATTAATACCGAAGTTTACCGAATTAGAATAGCGTTTACAACAGATCAAATTGTGGCAGTAACCACCCCCTTACAGAAGACTATCGTGAAATAATCGCTTCGGCCGCCTACGAAACCACCGCTACGTAACCAGTTACGTGACAAGAATTGTTTTTTTTTCTTGCTACGTAACCAGTTACGTACGAAGAATTTTTTTTTCTTGCTACGAAACCAGTTACATACAAAGCATTTTTTTCAATAGGCGTCTTAGGACGTGTGCTGTTGTGTTTCGGTGAGTGAGTAAGGGATGCCAGAGCCTATTTCCCTATTCCTTACCCCTCCCTTACCCTTAATCCTACTATAGCTAGCAGCACATGACTGGCGTTGCTTGTGTTATAGCAGACGGTAACCACCTACCATCAAGTGGACCGTCAGCTTGTGTGTCGGAGTTTATCATTTATCAAGTTTTAAATATGTCTGACATAAAGTTATTTTTATTAATTAAAGAAACTTTCATCATAATATAGGTACCTTCGTCGATATAGCAAGATCCTTCATAATAAGTCTAATGTGACGCAAATCGTACTTCAGTGTGATTGCCTCTTCACAACTAAAGCTGTGAACCATGTGGGAATTCTTTGGTATGTCTATGCACAATTTATCCTGAAATTTTTAAGCAAAAGACCAATATTTTAACATGAAAAGTATGGAAATTAAAAAAAAACATCGTAAATGTAAACATACTATATATTCAGATATGAGTTAGAAATGTAAATATTGTACTACTGACAAGGACCCTTATTATGCAAGGGGGATACTGGTCGCGTGGCGGCGCCACCGTCGTCACAGCGATAACGATGTCTTTTTTTCTTTTTTTTTCTTTTTCAACCACCAGCTAGTATATATTATAACTTAGAATTAAATGAAACATTATATTATTAATAAAAATAAATATACTGTCATAAAACATTAAATTACCTGCAGCCCGTGGGTTATTAAGCTGAAATTTGGGTGTTCCTGTGACAGTTTCAGTTCTATCGTGTCGCTGGACCTCTCGATCTGAGCTAGGATCCCCAAAAGCGCGGGTGCCTTGAGCACAACCTTCCCGACTTCTGGACTATCGTCGTCTCTTAATTGCAGTATGGAGGCTGCACTATGCGTGAATATCTCACAGTCAGTTGTTACGTTGTCAACCGACTGAGGCTGCAACCTATAAGGTATGTGGGAAGTAAAAGATTTGAGTCATAGGATGTCCTTATTAATTAGGGGATTTCTTTATTAATCCATACCTACTAATCTATATACTTACTTTACTTATAATACTTTATAATATATAGATGTGAACGTGAGTTTGTTTGTTTGTTTGTTACGCTTTCACGCTAAAACTACTGAACTGATCACCATGAAATTTTGTATACACGTTGTCTGGGACACCAGAAAGAACATAGGCTACCTTTCATCCAGAACGCGGACGAAATCGCGGGCACCAGCTAGTATATATATATATAAAAATGTTGTGTTGGTTTGTGTATTACTCAAAAACAAGCCAATGGATTGACTTGAAATTTTTACACAATATGCAATCTGCTTCAAGAATTGATTAAGTATATCTATTTTTCGCGTAATAATATAATCTCGATCGCGAGAGAAATTGCTTTTTTTTACGGCGCCATCTGCCGAAAGCGAGGAGAAATAACTCGCCAACGAGAATCGCTGTCACATTTAAAGAGGAAGTTAGCCGTTTTTAAGGCAGCCAAGTTAATATAAGACTGAGCCACTTTTTATTTTCAATGCAATCAAATATAATATTGAAGAACCGAAAATTTAGAAACAAAATACTTAAAATAAAATAAAAAATACATACTTACACTAATAATAAAGGTGATGCATCACACCTATAATACATTTTTAGACTAGTATCTTCACCAGACCCAAACATGTTTAGGCATTCAGCGAGCACTGCAATGCTTATCTGAAAACATTAAGGATATTCATTTGAGAACTTTCCTTTTAACTTGTTTTGTCTTGAGCCATTTGTTTTGCTAATTTTACTAATATCGTACTAATTATAACTGTGAAAGTTTATGAGGATGAATGTATTAGATGCTTGGTACTATTTCACTCAAAAACGGATTCCAAATTTGGATAAAATTTAGCCCCATTAACTGTATTATAATATAGGATACTTTTATCCTGGAAAACGTTAGGTTCCTGAGAGATCGTCTAAAACTTATATTCTTCCTCTTCGAGTATTGCAATGTGCTTAGGGCTAGATGGTTTTTAGCTGCATGACAAAATCCGCGCCTGGGCACACATGGCCAGTACAGTATTTTTGAATAAATAACCATTGCAGTTCAAAAAATTTGTAAAGTTACCTTTATAATGACTTCAACATCATCCCTCAAGTGGTATTCTGTAAAATTATTAGTCGGGATATAAGCCGACGCTTGAACACTTTTGCTCTCTTCCACTGTAAATTTCAAACCTTGAGGCAGAGCAGTTAATACAGCTGACTAAAGAAAAGAAAAAAATCAATGGTTTCAATATTATTAATTTTTAAAACTCATATATTTATATTAAAGGACTTTACATATGAAATTGGCATGCAAATCCGGGGTTATTCCGGGATATCCAGGGTAATTCCAAATTCAAATTTAAGCTTATCCATTTAAAAACTTAAAATATCACGTTAGCCATCTTTGGGATGAACTTAATATATATGAGCTAATACAAATAAAATTATCATTAACATATTGGGTTCTTTATATGCACTAACCTCTTGAAATTGTAAAGCCTTTAACAGACTACATAAAGCTTTTCCCGAATCCATAGATGCTGCAAAATAATATTGTGAAGTGCCTTCATCCATTTTTCATACATCTAATTGGAACATAGATTTCACCAACATCAAATATTGATTAGATGTTACTTCCTGATAGGAAATCTTATCCAAAATCAAAGCCAATCTTCCAGCCAGTATGTGCTTACATGTCACTTCAAGTTTTTTCTCTATAACTTGAATTTTAAAAGCTAAGCACGGACAAAAATTTATTCTAGGATATATGCGGTAACACCTATCTTTTTCCCCTTTGATTTCTATAAGACACCTGAATTTATTTACTGCATTATAACCATCGATAATTTGATATCTCTCTAGAATATCAAGCGCTCTTTGGAGTACAGCACCGAAAACCGAGTATAGAGTCAACAAATCTTCATCTGAAACTGTTAAATTAAATATCAATCAATAAATGTGAGCAAATTGAAGAAATTACTCTTTACTTTTATTCTGTAGAGTTTAAGCTGTCATTGTGTAGTAGCAATTTAATTATACTATTATATGAACATCTGTTTAGTAGGTACTTAAATCTTGATGTGAGGTTATAGAAGACGAAAAATCTCTACCATCAATCGATATTCGATTTTGCAAAACATGAATGCAAATAATTTTCGAACACACTCAAACCTTACGTCGTTTACTGTCGGCTTCTTTCAAAGATATTTCTAACTGATTCAATATTACTTCTGCAACAGTTGGTAGTTTATATTGTTCAGTATCATTCATTACTAATCCATTGAAAATACAAATTTTTGGCCATATAATCTTGCTTGTTTTTAGATAACTGAAAATAATAAAAAATATTTTATTATTTTCAGTTTTCACGCTCCCGCCAAACAGTAACACGAGCCACGGGCCACCTCATGAACCGAACCACTGACTGACATAATATTTATGATTTTGCCAATGACAGGCATCATATATGACACACACACACAGAATACTGTTCTGATACCAATGATGTCCCGGCCGAAGTTTAAAGTGACGCGCCTCTGAACTTATTTACTTATCGACTTCCGAAGGATCGGGACGATCGACGACAGGCCACTGCAAGCCTCATGGAATTCATCGATTCATATTTATGACCTACAAGAAAGCTGTAATCCAGTTGTAATCCATCACATTACTTTGTTAATAGTTAAAAAAAAATAAGAGTAAGTCAAAGAAACTTACTTCACTTACATTATAGGCTGTTATATAGCAATGCAATAGTTATACATTAGTGGAATTGCGACAGAATAATATATTATTGTGTATTTATTCTATATAATGATTTATTGGCTATTTCTCGTGATAGCATAAGATATCGTGAGATCTATTATTCTGACAAAACAGAATCTACTATTTCGTTTGTGTCCAACACTAGCTAGGGTAGCCGCGTCATTGTCAATAATTATTTTTGTTTTGACAGTTGACAGTTAAACGTGAATGAATGAAATGTAATATTCAAGTCATTTTAATTCAATGACAATCAAGTTGTCACTTTTTTATTAAAACTACAATGTTAATCAATTAATTTAATATTTTTGAAGTGAAAGTTAAGTGTTGTTGTTTCATAAACGTAATAATAAACATTACTTACCAACATGAATACTTAACTATAATTATACGTATCATTCGCACAGGTAATATTTATTTATATGTATATGTTTCTAGGTTATTTATTAGTTTTTTTTTGCGACACTGTTTATATTTCAATATTTGGATGCGGTTACAGACTGGAGCTATGCCAGAGCACGTTGAACTTCAGCATCTCGTCGACCTATCGGCCGGCAGTGGCGACGAGACTCTGCCGAATCTAATGGAAAACAAAAGGCCACTTATAAAACGATGCCCCTATCTTGGTCTCATTTTGGCCACTTTATCGTCCTTATTTTTTTCTTTGTGTTCAGTTATCGTGAAGAGCCTTGTTAACATAGATCCTATGCAGCTGGCTATGTTCAGATTCATCGGAGTCCTATTGCCAACCATACCAATAGTCATCTACACAGAACAACCAGTTTTTCCATATGGGAAGCGCGTTTTACTGGCCTTGAGATCCATAGTCGGAACTATTGGATTGATGTTAAGTTTTTATGCATTCCGTAACATGCCACTTGCGGACGCTTCGGTAATTGTTTTTTCCGTGCCAGTGTTTGTTGCACTGTTTGCGCGGGTGTTTTTAAAGGAACCATGTGGTATATGGAATACGATATCTATAATACTCACACTTATTGGCGTAATATTAATAACTCATCCGCCATTTTTGTTTGGTGATGATCCTACCAGTGAAAAAAGTCAAAACTACAGTAGTTTAAGGGGTGCAGTTGCTGCTTTCATATCAACAATATTTGGGGCTAATGCATATGTTTTGTTGAGAGTTTTAAAGGGTTTGCATTTCTCTGTTATAATGACGAATTTTGGTGCTTTCGCTATAGTGCAAACACTGTTTTATTCATTTGTTGTTGGAGTTTTGTGTATGCCAAATTGTGGCACAGAAAGGTTTCTAGTTGTATGTCTGGCTCTATTTAGTTATTTAGGACAGATATTGTTGACGATGTCATTGCAAATGGAGCAGGCTGGTCCCGTAGCAATAGCACGTTCCGCTGACATAGTTTTTGCATTTTTATGGCAAGTGATGTTCTTCAACGAGATACCGAGTAAATATTCAGTTTTTGGGGCCATCTTAGTTTTAAGCTCTGTACTTCTTGTTGGGTTAAGAAAATGGGCAGTCGCTTTACCAGCAGACTCCCATTTAAGAAACAAACTGGGTCTTTTGGCACAATAATTTTATTCTAAAGTTTTAGATATAAAAAGATCCACTTTTAGTAAAACTGCCCATTAGGTAAATTTATATAAAAAGATATTGTAGCAATACTTCCTATTTTTGCCATAGGTAATAGTTTTTTTTTAGTGTTAGTTTGTATCCTACACAAGCGAGAATAATGTATAGTTCTTTTTTGCTTACATTGAAAAATTTATTACAAATTGTCATCACTTCATTCGGAATGAACACTTCAGTGGAATATAATTTTTTTCTTGTGATTGCAAGTCAAATCATATGAAAGCTTTATATAAATTTGAATCTTGTTCTAGTCTATATTAGTTAAAATTTATTTTCATATATTTTTTGGTATTTAATATCAAACCAAATTATATTTTTTTTAATTCTCTGTGAGTGAGATTTTACAATGCAAAACTTCATAATTATGTATATAAAAATCATATCATTCACTTTTGTATAAATATTTCTTCAAAATTAAGACAGTAGGTATATTATGAGTAAAATCGACAGCCATAGCCTAGGTATGTACGTGATTTTTTATAAATATTAATTCTAAGGTGTTTTATAGACTCAAGACACAAAAAAATTCTATCACAAAATGCGAAATTTCATGTTATTAAAACCATAAATTCAATAAAAAGGTAACATGAAATCATTGTTTTAAAAAAAATGTTAGATTTTGCTTAATAGTTCTGATACTTTTTGTACAGAAACAAAAGGTTCTTTATAGTAGCTTCTTTTTACTTTCGTGAAGAGTTGTAGAACTGAAAAACTTATATTGCCTCTTAAATTTAATCATTTAGTAAGTATAATGTTTTGTGTTACTCATTTAATTTGTTACTGTTACTGTTATGAATGATTAAATATATATTTATCACAAAGCTAGAGACCCGATTAAAGATAGCTTCTATAGTTAGTTTAAGCTTAGTTAGCGCCTTACGGAAAGCAGTAATTAAAAAAGTTATTATAGTAATGAAATAATCTACCGTCAGTCAATAGAACTCATTTGCATTAAGTCATACAGTTAAGAATTTTTCTTTTAGTACCTAAATACATTGTAGGAAACCTAGGTAAACCTTGGCAAACATTTTGTCTAATTCATACTAATTTTCAAATTTTATATTAGAACTGAACTGAACACGTACTGCTAAAGACGAAACAATAATAAGTAAGTAACTATAATCTTCAATCCTAAAAGACTGCCATGTTGTAAGTCATATTACCTATTTATTTGTTTCCATTTATGGAGAATTTGTTAAGGGTGGAAGTAATGTTCTAAAAAAAAGTATCGAGTTCACTATAAATTCTATAAAGACTCATTTATAATAACCATAACCAGTAATGTGAAGTTACTCTCAAAGTAGTAGAGAAATGGACAGTTTTTCAGAGCACACCAGGACCTATCAGGGTTGTCATTATCACCGTCATGTAGTGCTGTAAGGTACTGACAAACATGCTCATTAGCATGCTTAAAACTTTGTCACGTAGTGTTGAAAAAGTAATATTGTTTTCCTTGTAACAAATTAGTAAATAGGTATCTTCTTTTTTATTTTATAAATTTAATACAAATGTAAAATTGTTATCATTTAGGTATAATGTGTGTACTTATTGCACAAATTATACTTAATATGGTTACTTACTCAAAACTAAAATCTCAGATTAGTAATCTCGTATTATGTAGGAACGGTATTGATCTAGTCATTTTATTATGTTTTATAATAATTTTAATTTAGAGTAGGTTTTCAATAATCCGGTTTTTTTTAATCCAAACCAAAAAATTAAAACTTTAAACTAGTTATAAATTAAGTAAGTTCAAACACTTTTTGGAAAATAGGCAAATACCCTATTTATCGTGTTTAATTAATTGATGTTTTCATTACTAATATTTAAACAGATTTGCATTGATTTAAAAATAAAACATTTTGTAAGTGATGCAAAACATTTCAATATTTTTCTATGTTTGTGATACTGTGCCTAACATTTATGTACTTACTTCTGTTTGTTGTTGCTGTCTGTTTAAAACTTATGTACTTACATATAAAACACCCAGTTATTGTGAGTCGTAGTTTGTAAGAGTGAATTCATATTTATTTATTATTAGTTGTAAAGGATTGTGATATTTTTACTTCTAGTCCTAATATATGTATACTTACACCTACTACACCCACTGCTTAAATTATAATGAATGATAATTATGTGATTAAATGGTTTTTCTTTTAGATCCTTCTTCGTACTTACTTACTTACTTACTCCTCTGGCTTAGCAACCCGTAGTGGATCTTGGCCTCCGACACCACAAGTCTCCAGCGATCCCGATCTCCAGAGATATCTCGCGCCAGTCAGCTGTTACTAGCTCGCGCGGGTCTCTCTGCACCTCTTCCTCCCAACGGTACTTAGGGCGCCCCACGGGCCTACGGCCATCAGGTTTCCCCAAGTATGCTCTCTTTGCTGCGCGATCATCTCCCATCCTTACCACGTGGCCGAGCCAGGGTCTCTAAAGCTAAAATGTAGTTTTATTGGTATTATTGTAAACAGAGCCAAATTTACCTTCGAAAAAGTCGAACGTCGGTTTAATTTCAAAATAAGTAATAAGAAATAGATTATAATATCGTATCTCCTTAGAAGCGATATTATTTTGGTGGTTGAGATTGTTGATCATAAACTAATTGTAACTAACTACCTATGTGATATGATTATTAGATACACCTCATCCTCATATCAAGGAAGCATCTTATTAAATTCTTATATTAGATAAGTAAGAATACTCTTAGTAGAGATAGATAACTATTGAGTCTGTAATCTGTATAATTGACAGCGACAGCCGTTATAGAACAGTTTTATTAAAATAATCTAATCATTCATTCTCCATTCTTTCTTATTTTAAATTTAAATTGTCATTGTTTGTCAGACTGGTGTCAAAGTCAAACTGTCATTGCATTGGTTTTGTTTTGCTTGCATTGCTTTCCGTATATATTATAAACAGAGCCTACTATCTTAGAACACGATGTAGTGTAACAAAAAATCGTTCAAGATTCAATTAATAGATTGCAGCACTTTCAGCTTTATTAAATTAAGATAATTTAAGTTCGAGCATGATCAGGTAGATGTCGCTTTTTATGAATAATTTATAATTGCTATATAACGTATGATAAAACTTACCAATAAAATTGGTAAATTTTGGTAGAATAGTCATTACTTTCTTTTTCATAATGCGCCGGTCCAATTCTGTGCTGGAGTCGTTTTTTATTTATTTAAAATATCATCGTGTTGTTAACAATAATAACCTATTGTAATATTAAATTTTATACTTTCGATTACCTATTTTATATTTATGGTACCGTTTCGGTATTGTTTTATGCATGAAGCTATAGATAAAGATAGCTTCATGGTTTTGTCGTATTTGATTTAGAATACTTGTGTTTTAATCTAATATAGTGATTTTTTTTCCGTACATGCTGGATATATATTATAGTTCTTGTACTAGCAACACTAACATGACTAACAAAATGTCTGTTTAAAGAACAGCGTATGTACGCGTCGTTTTTCTTGTCCCAATTTTACTGCAATTTGCATATTTTTCCGTGTTTTGTGTTGGTTTTTCGTCCGTTGAGTTGAGTTCTGCTCCTCCGGTTTGGTTCGATAGTGTAGTGTAGTGATGGTGTAGTGCACAAATTGAGATAGAACTCTTATTATTTTTGTGGACATATCGGGCTCCGCTCCGACAAAAAAGTGTTTATTTAATCCTCGATTGGTACATATTCTTACGGCCGTATCTTGTACTATGGATATTAACTGAATATAGGATGTCTATGTGCTTTTTGTTCTGTTAATGTATTGGTATCCTGATGATATAGATGTGAAGAAGTTCAAAGAATAAACACCATAACAAAGAATCGCATTATTATTCCTAAAAGTAAGAAATAAATAAATTTTAAATTTTACTACTTGTTTCATTGCATTATTCCCATATTTGTTATAGGACAATTAATAAATAATGAAATAACTACCACCCTATTCTGTGACGCATACGTGTTAGTTCTGGATACAATATACAGATGGCGTCACAAAGCTGTTACCCGTTTAGACAGCCAAGATAAGTCTCTATTTCCGTATATATTATAAGTTACTCTATGATTATAAATTACTCTATGCTTTTGATTGCTTTGCTTATCTAAAAAGATAGTTGGTTTTTGGATAGAGTTTTGGATAAATTGTTGAAATACTTGAATAAAATAAGTTATTTCAATATTTACAATGGCTGATCGTTTAACACAACTTCAGGACACTATAAATCAAGTAAGTGATAACTATAATTTTTACTTTCCTGCAATTCCTATATGAAGTCGAAATTCTTTACATCTCTTAACAATCACTTTAATTTTACAGCAAGCTGAGCATTTTTGCAACAGTATTGGAATATTGCAGCAGTTTTCTACACCAAGTAAATTCCCTGGTTTTGATCGTAGCGGTTCACAAACGCCTCAACAGCAACAAAATCAGGAAGATTATGCTACGCTGTTTGCTACGCTCATATCGCGATGTGCGAAAGACATCGACGCTCTTATAGAATCGTTGCCGAGTGAGGAAAGCTCTACAGAGCTCCAAGTGCAAGGTCTAAGAAGATTAGAAGCTGAGAATAAAGAAGCGGCTGAACAATTAGAAGAAGTAAGTTGTAGTGGCAGGGCACACTGCATTTTGCAGTCATTTGGGCTGACCGTCTGGCGGCAGTAACCACTCTCTCACGGAAAACCACCTGAGTTATACTTGTGGCTTTCGCTATACACATACCACTCATCCCACGAATCAGTTCACATACACACATTACAACTTGGTGGTCAAATAGAGTATCTATGTTTATGACGTATACACTCATAATATACACTACAATACTTAATTCTACTATGGTCGGCTAATACTAATATTTAATTGTAGGACATTATTATAATTTACCCCCATTTTGAAATCTTTATTTAGCTTCCTTTTTATTCTCCCCACAATTGATTGCAGTGATAAGCATATTAGGAGTTAAATGTTTTTCTTGTGTGCATAATGAAAAATGATTTTCCATCAGGTGGTACGGCAAGGTGAAATACTTTTGGAGAAGATACAGAGCGCTTTGAGTGATATAGCTCAGAGTCAACTTGATATGCAGAATCCTACGCTGATACTTAATAAAGATATAAAGCCTCAATTATAGGAGACAATATTAAATGGTGGGTATCAGAAAAGTTACAGAACTCAATAAGAAAAAGTTAAATGAGCAGAATACCGAATTTACTTGTTTTATGATTTAATTTAATTATAGTCATGGTGTTTGTTAGAATTTTATATTTAAGGGGTAAACAAAGGCTAAATCCTAAAAATTTTCATTGTTTAATAAAGATGTTACAAGAAAGTGTCAATTGGTTAGAAAAAAAATTGTTATACTTAAAACATGTGAAGAACAAATTGTATTGTTTAAAATTTCCATCGAAGTAATAGAAACCCCACAATGAAAGTTAGAACATAAGAAGAATTTGATTTATATTGAAAATTGTTTTGAAAACGGCTTATTCCGCGCAAATGATTCCTGCACTGATTAATAAGTCAATGTCAGTTAAAAAAAATTTTATTGTTTTTTTTTTTAATATTAATGGAGCTTCAATGTCTCAGTGACTGCATTGAGACATGGACTACATTTGTGTTTTTCATGCGGAATTAGTTTGAAATATATAGACATTACATATATTCAAATATATAGACAAGGTCAAATTGTCAATGTCATTTGCCTATATGTCAATATTATAGATTTAGCCCATTTTAAATATATTAACATAAACCAATGGGTCAATGAAAACCCAGAAAATATGCCAATACCTTATTAACTAATATTATAAATGTAAAATAACTCTGTTAAATGTTCACATCTAACAAATGCCATACATCCCACTAATCCCGATCTCCATTGTCACAATCTGTGGTGATAGTGGGAATATTGTTTCAATAGATTATGGTCCCACTCTCTCCATTAGTTATTTTGCATAACGACATAACGATGTATGACCACATGACCAGTTATTAGGGCGCTTTCAGATTAGCGTTTTTTTTTTCTGTGCGTAATAAGCACCTATAAGTCCCCCAAGACAGTCTGAAGTAAGTAATTTTTGAATAGTTTAGAATCACTTTGCAGTTCTTGGTAAAGTGTATTGAACTGACCGGTTGTCAGTCTTGATGCAACTATCGGTTACACCTAGTATCTTTTTCGTCTTCTCAGTGGATGGCGAATAAGTAACGCAACTACCAGTAATTCTGCAAAATGACTAATGGGGATAGCGGGAAAAATTTCATTCATAATGGGGATAGTGGGATGTACCGAACAAATGAAATAATTTTGTAAGAAGAATGCTCAAACCCAGGAAAGTAAACTACTTTTTATTTTTCATTTGAGTAAAGCCACTGGTTAAAAGTAATTAATAATTAAGTAAATGTATACAGATAGATGTGTTTGTAAACTTTGTGTGAATGATTTGACATGAGCGTTAGAAAGTTTGAATGCTATTTTAAACTGAATTTAACTAATGTAAAATAAGAAGGAAAAAAGAAGAATTGTAAATTGATTTGTCTATAAGAATTAAATTGTTCTGTAATTTTGTAAAACAGCTATCTAAATTTCACAATAACCAAAGTTTTGTTCAAAGATAATTGATTGGTCTCGCTGCGCTCGACTAGATAGAGCGCTATACAAAAGTGTGTAAAAAATCGTCACTTTTTACCCAGTTTTATTATAATATTTTTACACAGTTTCACTACGCAAACTGGTATTTTATTATGCCTAAAATTTAATAAAACATTCGGCACGTACACATCACAGACAGTTTGCAGTGTGACTGGCTCGGGTACGCCGAATTCGGCGTACTATTTTATGCCGCATTTTACAAGTACGACGGCGGTATCTAGTCGAGCGCAGCGAGACCAATCATTTATCTATGGTTTTGTTATTATATGTGGGAAACAGAGAATTTTTTAGAATAATGTGTAGAAAGAAGTAAGTAGGTAGGTGAATATTAAAATGTGAAAAAAGCCTTTATTCAATAAAAGTGTATGAATAATTTTAGCATTTAATTTATTGATAACTAGCGACTCGTTCCCTGGCTTCGTCCAGAGTGCAATTTTGATATATATGAAAATTTTTTCCTTTGATCCCCGAATTAAAATCGGTCTACCAATTCTCGAGTTATTGAAGCGTAAACAAACAGACTTGAAATTTATATAATATTTATAAAAAGATTGTTCATGTTAAGTATGTCTAAGGTAAATTTTGCATCTCTTTTTGGAATTTTAATTTATCCAAAACAATTATATTATTACGACGGGTGTAGGTTGTTAAGGTTGGAGATTTGCAAGCCCGAGATGATTTTGTTTCAAAATGTAGTCAGTCAAACAATTCACTATTGTCTCTGTGAGACTATTGACTTTAAGACGAAACTTTTATTACCCCAACTGTACCAAAATTATGCCTTTCGCGATAGTCCAAAATTATTTACATATTCTCTATCGCGCCTGTGTAAGTATATGAAAACCTTACCAAGTCATTTTATATTTTGTGCCATTCTCCAGCATAATTTCAACTGGATTTGTTTCGTAACCGCCTCAATTCCTTTCGTGTCATTATTACGCCATCAACCATGTCATTTGGATACCTACTTAATCAAATACTCTATAAATCTTTGGTGTAAAACCCTCGGTTATGTACCTATGATATTCCAACAGTCTGTTCCTACCTAAACATTGAATAAATAGTCGTCGTTAAAATGTAGAATTTTTAATAAGACCTTATTACCCCATATTGTATTTTTAGAACCTATCTACCTATGTATGTTGGAGCCAGTCGACTTATTGACTTCTTGTCAAGTTACAAACATCCATACAAACTTTCGCATTTATAATATTAGTAGGTACGGATGTGAATGTGAGTTTGTTTGTTTGTTACGCTTTCATGCAAAAACTACTGAACCAATCACCATGAAATTTCGCATACACGTTGTCTGGGACACCAGAAAGAACATAGGGTACCTTTCTGTAGTACCAGTTAGTACAAAGTATTTATCTGTGTAGATCTAGGAATACAAGTGTAAATTTTGGAATTACCTACTACAAGTGGTGTTAATTAAATTTAATAGCAAAGTAATGATTTTTAACACAAAAATTACCCTATAAGCATACGGCACAAAATCATAGGCATAGGCCATATATCTACATACTTAATGTTAAAAAAAATTGGTTACGTGCGCCTGATGGAAATAAAATGCAACAATGAACGTTTACAATGAAAATAACCACAACAACGAATGAACCTGTAAACTTTAGTTTGTTAAATTAAAAATACTTTTATACTTACCTACTTTCAAAATTTTTATACTTTTTAAACTTTTTTAATACTTTCAAACAAATATCTACGAAAAATTTCCCAGTAAAATATAAAATTTCAAGTTTCAACCGTTAAAACGAAAATAATAAAAAAACCGATGGCCTGATCTCCAACAAATCTCTTAACAATTTTAGTCAGGTCGAACGATTATGAATTCAAAATACAGAGAACAAGGCGTTAAGTTCATCAGTGGTTAAAGAGAAGATGAATTAGCTTCAGCATTCCTCACTTTCTCATCCATACACAAGAGCACATACAGTATCTTATCACCGTGATTTTCTGTATAGAAGAGGATACTGGCGCCTAACCACATGCGTTGCCAGTGATGACTTATGGGGATGGAACGTCTCTAACTATGGACCTCGTAAGAAAGTTCAACGTAGTTCAACGTAGTTCAACGAGTTATCGAAAAGGTTATAATCGGGGATATTCTGTGAGATCATATCAAGGTTGGGAGATCTGACATAATCCGGCGGATTAGTAAATTACAAAAGTGGTGTGTAGTGCTCATAGTACGCAGAACCGATGGCCGCTGGGGCCGGAAAGTTCTCGGGTGGAGTGATCAGCAAACGCAGTGTAGGACGTCCAACCTCAAGATGGACCTACGATATAATAAGGGCCTTGGGTCGACTGGATCCAGGCTGCTTCTGAGCGATCCTATTGGAAAATTAATGTACCAGTCATCACCAGATGAGATGATACTGCAGTGTGCCCTGTTAATTTATGTGAACAGTTCGGCGATTTTAAAAATTCTTTCTCCTATACTAATCTACATTATCAGCAAATAACATTGATGCGGACAAAGTCGCGTGCAACATCTAGTTTATTATGTATATATATATAAAAAAAATTGATCAACAGCACGCGCTCATCGCGCTAATGGACTACACGATTAAGTATATACAGTGAATCGAAAAGCCTCTGCAATTTACAATATACATTCACATAGTCTAAACGCCCAGCCTCTCGCTGGCCGCACGTTTTGCCTCGCCTGCACTGCACCGTCTGACACTAGTTGATAACCAACCTCTTTGCTGTGAGCACGCTGATACTCGACACCGGTTTTCGAACGAAACAAATCAGTGAAGTGACATTCCAATTTTAAAATTCGCACACACGCTTCGGCGAATTTACCGCCAATTAATTCGATCGTCGAATACGGATTTACGACTATTTATCGAACGCGAAAGTGGACTGCTATGTAGTTTTTAATTATGGTGATAGTTAAAAAAATGATGTGAATATAATTATATTGTGAGATATTATTTTATATAAATATTTTTTAATTAAAAAAAAAAAAACAACACTTTTCTCGAAGGGTGGTGGGAGTGGATGTGAAAACTGGATGCCCGGAAGAACGGGTCGGCTCTCCCTTCGCGCTTCCGTGACAGGTAAAGCTAAACAACTTCTGGTGATTGGTGAATTAATTACTTCTGCGATGGTTTATACTCACTTACGTATAATAATATTATATTTTATTATTCATTTTCGGTATATGACGAGTTTAACTTTTTATCACAAAAGTATTTAATAATAATTAATAATAACAAAACAACAAAACTAGTAATTAAGTAGTATTTAAATAAATAAATTTATAAAATTGCAAAAACTGACTAAAAAGGTTTAGTCATAGTTTAAAGAATCATAGATTGAACCTAGAATGTACAGCCTACTTTTTTTAACTTATTCATATTGTAATTTAAAAGTAAAGTATTTAAGAATATAAAAAATCAATCGATTCTACGAATAAATAATACCTACTCATTCGTAGAATCAATTAAATACTTTAAGGGATTAAATAATTTAATTACTAAATTAAAAAATATTATAATAAATAAATAAATATCTAATTATAATAAATAAATTATTTAATACCTACCTAACGCTTTGAGGATAAGATATAATACATAAGAAAATGTAATAAGTAGAACTAGGCATTTGAATTATCTAGAATCTAGACGTACCTATATTTGAAACAACATAGGTACTCCTTTGCGTTCTCTCCATTTGGTTTAAATGATTTATTTTCATTTGGTAAATAAATTAAAATAAAATATTTTTTATATTTTATAAAGTGTTACAAATCATTACACTTCGCCTGATTATAATTACCTTTAGTGGAGTTTTAGCCGCGTTGAAATATTTTTTCCTGTATAAAAAATATCAAAGATCCTTAGACTGGCAAGTTACCGTCGATTAGTCTAGCTAGTGTTTGATAAGAGACAGAAACTTGAGAAACTAATAATATTGCAATAATATCAATAATAATTATTGGTATAAGTGAATTCAAAGGACCATGGAATATTAAAATCGGGGCAATAAAAAGTTAAAAACTAATTATAGGAAATCGAATGGACCTCGTTTTGCCTTGTGTTCATCATTTAACGGACATACTTAATGTCATGGACAACAAGCCTTGTAGCTAATCATATTTTAAAAAGAGGACGAGTTTTGTCTATTTAAAATATACCTACTATGAAAAGTCTATGAATACAACCAGCACATTTGGTTGAGTCCTCGAACGATTCTTATATATTTTTTAAAGTTTTAGCTATCTCCTCTCTTATGGTCTTTTTAAAGTTCCAAATCTCTTTAAATTTCGAATGAATATAGGCATTTTCTGGGTTAGCTCGCTGCATGGGCGGCCTCATCTTTCTTGCATGGCTAGATGCTGGCCTGACCAAGAGTAAACCCATTAATAGTAATAAAAAAAATGGTATAAAAGTTATAAACCAGGGTGCCCTGAGAATATCTTTTAGTAAATAGTAGAATAGTATAGAAATTATAGCCTAGGGTATATAAGAAATATAGCCTAATATAGCATAGGTAATTTGATTTATTCGATCATGCTCGTAGGAGAAGGAAACATAGATAGCCTAGGCAACAAACTCAAATTCGTGTTAAATAGAGATAAAGCTCCTAAAAATATGAGCGATACCTCATTGGATTCGGAATGACGTCTAGAAAAAAGCATTCGAAGCATTTTCCAGCACGAAGAAAATTGGAAAAGTTATTAACAATTATAAGATAAAAACAAAAAGGTATTTCGTCTTCTGTTAATAACTCTGAAACTAATAATATTTAAGAAATGGGAAAAAAAATCTTAAAGAGGAGGAAATTTCCAATAAAAACCTCTCATCTCCCGGAATTTTGTGGGGCAATAAGAGGCAGCGAAATATGAACTTCCGTTTTCCCATCCGAATTCCGATTTCAAAATCAAACGACCTGTTTGCCATGACTCACTGCGAGTCCGTTGGTCGAAAGGTTAAAACGTTAATTAACTCTTTGACTTAAAGGGATTAGCTTCTAACCCGGGAAAGGTTCATTTCTTGGCAAGGCCAACCTATGGAAACGAACTTTTCTAAGTTGTCCTTCGAACATTTGCTAAAAGAACAAGGCTTGCTCTTGTTAGTTGCGAAGTTTTTCTTGGCTTTTGTTTAAATATTATTTACTAGCTGGTGCTCGCGACTTCGTCCGCGTGGAATAGTTATTTTGGGAATCATTTGGGTATCTCGAACGGTTTTCGCAGCGCAGCGATGAATAATTTTCCCCGTTTTTTTCCACATTTTCGACTGTTTCTTCGCTCCTATTAGTCGCAACGTGATGTTATATAGCCTAAAGCCTTCCTCGATAAATGATCTATCTAACACAAAAATAATTTTTCAATTCGAACCAGTAGTTCCTGAGATTAGCGCGTTCAAACAAACAAACAAACTCTTCAGCTTTATAATATTAGTATAGATTACAAGAATTTTTTTAAGTATACTTACCTTAAGTAGTTACAGAAAAACAGATAAACGTGTTGTCTTTACATACCTGCACAAAATGTTTTCCATTTTTATTACAGTAAAAAACTATAAAACTTTATCTACAATACCAAGGTGTACTAAATATGTTCGTAGGTACGATACATAATATACAATGTGTATAATGTATCAGTACCTATATGTACCTACTACAAGGATATCTATTGCATTGCTATACTCAGTTCTATCGGCCGTCCATTCTACGCGTTTGCAAACTTAAATGTCTAAAAAAGTAATAGGTATTATTATTCATAGTTAAAAACGTATTTTCTTTATATTGATAAAAAATAATATAAGGGATAACTAAAGATTTATGTCGTCAGGCGAGCTGCCCAAACGACTGCGAAACGCAGTATGCCTTGGAGATATACTATTTCATTGCTTGGCACTCAGATATGCACTGAAAATTTCTCATCTAAGTATTATCAATTTTTTTCTGAATTTTTATTAGTGCTTTTTGACAACTATTAAAAGTTGAAGATTGTTAAAAAAATCCCATAATAACTTGTATTACTTATATGTGTTTTTCTGATTATGCTTATTTGAGTTAGAAAAACTCTTATGAAGATTTTAAAGGCTACTAAAAGGTAAGGTAAAAGGTATCCTTAAATACTTCCTGGTAACAGCTTCATTTAATTTGAATAAAATTTGTTTTTATCTATTCCGCAATAATGTTCGCTTAATTATAGTAATTTTACTATAGGTAATTAAATAAACATTTTAGTATTTTAATTTTATGTTTAAACTATCTCACACTTAAATCTTCCTACCTTATTCTAATGTTTTAAGTAGGTACTCTAACGATTCAATCTATACTTAATATTATAAAGCTGAAGAGTTTGTACGTTTGAACGCGCTAATCTCAGGAACTACTGGTTCGAATTGAAAAATTCTTTTTGTATTGGATAGATCATTTATCGAGGAAGGCTTTAGGCTATATAACATCACGTTGCGACTAATAGGAGCGAAGAAACACTCGAAAATGTGGAAAAAACGGAGGAAATTGCTTCCGTTGCGTGCGCTGCGAAAACCGTTCGAGATACCCAAATGATTCCTAAAATAACTATTCCACGCGGACGAAGTCGCGAGCACCAGCTAGTATCTTATGTATTTAAGTACCTAAGTACCCTATTCTAACATTTTAAGTATTCTAACGATTCAATATTGTACAATTTTTTTACGTACGAGAAAGGTTTGCTAATTATTTATTGATAAATAAGACGTTCTCTATTACGTATTGGCAATATAGAAAAAAAAGAGAAGAGATGTTTCGTGAAAGTGTTGACCCCACGGAACCGGCTTGTATCGGTCGTCTTAACGCGTGTTCCAACAACCGACACTGTATCAATAATGCTATGATATTGCGCTTGGGTGTCCATTAAAATTTAGATAGTTGAAGACGACGTCCTTGTGAATTTGCCATGGTAAACATTAGGTACATGAGCATATAATATAGATAAATATGTAGTGCCTTTAAATATTTGGATCTCTTTGGAAATGAAAATGTAGAATCCGGTAAACTTACCCCTGACTTTCTATTCTGAGACTAACCAAACACGGTACCTATATCTGCTGTAATTTGCTAAAGAATACTTGATGCTGCAGCATCAGGTCAAGTTTGCCATGTTATAGAAATGCAACTAAAATAACACTATACAAAATTTCACATCACTCGAACATGTGGAAGAAACGAGAAAAAAAAACAGGTAATAATTTGACACACACGTCAAACTTATAACTACTACGTTTTTGCGACAGGCGTCGGGGGTTTATAAAGCAACGCTCATTATAGACATTTCGGCGGATTATTAAAATGCTCTAGGTACCAATTACTTAGGTACAATTTGTTTTAATATTGGAATAGTGTGAAAACTTCAACTAAGACATTTATGTCTTAGTTGAAGTTTAACATAATGTATTGCTCTGTGCCCGCAACTTCGTACGTGTTACAGTTCGTTTTTTGAAATTGCCACAGGAATCTAACATTTTTCTTCCAGAAAAATTATATACTATATGTTAATACAGGTACTTTGTAGAAGAACATAGGCTATTTTTACTCGAAAGGAGTGAAATAAGGGATGAAAGATTTTATGAGAAATCAAAAGATTATTAATTTTATTTTATTATGGACGAAAGCTTGAAAAAAAATAATTGACTACGTAGGTACTCGAAATAGTACTAATTCTAAGCAGACTAAGTCGCGGACACTAGCCAGTCATATATTATGAAGCAATACTGTATGTTTTTCATAACAAGTTGTTGATGAGAACAAAAAGAGTTATCTATTTGTTATTCGTCGAAAATAAAACGCAAAACATCTTCACATTCGCGTTTTATTTACACTATTAATTATGATACTTAACTTTAAAGTGATGACGCGTGGTAACCAAAACACATTTTGTACTTATTTTGTATCTATACCCCGATACGGCCTCCACGATATGATAATGCGTACGCCAGAGAGCCGGTAAGCCTCGAAATTCCAGTTATTTGACGTTATAATTTTAAATTTTAATGAAAAAGTCGAGTTCGCCTTCTGTTGGTGACCAATTGGTGAATCTATTAAACAACTTTGTTTACATGTGAGTTGTGGCAGCCATTTTTGAATTTATATTGACACCGCACATGTTACAAGCTACTTTATATTGCTTGAAACATTTTTACCATTTAGTTTTATTATTGTGATATTTTTGCTGTCATATTTTTTTCTATTAATCTTCCCAGTAATGTGCCACTTCTCTGCGTGAAGTTTGGGACCATAATAACTGTTATCTTTAGGTACTGAAGCAAAGAATAGAGACTGGCTCACAGATTAAAAAATAGTCTGGCTGTTAAGTTTCAACTTTCCTCTTTCTTAAGTAAAGAGTAAAGAGTTTGCAGGATTGATTTTTCCTTCTTTTCTTTCACATTACTCAAAAATTACATAGTATTCTTCATTCAGTACTGAACTGAACTTTAGTACATATTTTCGAAATTTGTGTCCATCAGACATTTCGTGACACTAGCTGATCAGACATCAACTAGTGACATCAGACCTATCACTCGCTGTAACTTTCCTGTCTTTCACAGTAGGTACTCAAATATTCCTTAGTCTTCTGCATTCGACGCAGAACTTCGGCATTTGTTTAAACCGTAAAAGGCTTCAAGTTTAGCATTTATTTCCAAGATTCGTGTCCAACATTAAATTCTGATTTGATTTGATTGATTGATTAAAGACTTGATACACTGATTTGTTCAAACTCATTCTGATTTCGTAATAAAAACGTCTTTTTTCTAAACTTTCTTATCAGATACGACTTCGTCCGCGTGAAAAAAGTAGCCTAATATACAGAATTATTATTAGTATTGAAAGATATGTTGATAAGTAGACATGCCATCAGAGGGGGTCGCAGAAAGGCCGCCAATTCTTATTATTGTTGTGCCATCTTCGGAAAGGCCAGCAAAGGTCTAGAGTTCAAATCAAACAATTCACTCAATAACCTTTGACTCCAATAAAGTTAGGAAAGCTATTCTAATTAAACATTCGTACTGAAATATCATAAAAATTTGTGAATTTGATCCTGTTGCAACTGATATTTTTTATAAAAAATAACTCTTTCCTCTAATTAATGTGTTAAAGTAATTAATATAATGTGTAAAATTCTCCTAAAACGTAATCGTAATTTCATTATATCTATTTGCTTCCATCTACATATGTAGGTACTAGCTGGTGCCCGCCACTTCGTCCGCGTTCTGGATGAAAAGTGCCTTATGTCCTTTCTGGTGTCCCAGACAACGTGTATGCAAAAATTCATGGTGATCGGTTCAGTAGTTTTTGCGTGAAAGAGTTACAAACATCCATACAAACTTTCGTATTTATAATATTAGTACTGACTGATTATAATTTTACTTTACTTTGCGCAACATTGAATACATAATTATTTCACATTTCTATACTTATTTGTTCAGTTGTATGTTATTCTTCGTACGTATGTACTTATGACCTTCACGGTAACGTTGCCGGCCACGTTTTACGAAACCTCAATTCGTGATAAAAGAATTGACAAATTCAACCTTATTTAATCAGCCCACTAAATTGTCAACAATACAAAATACACTTTAAACTCTGAATAGATACGTAACAAAAGAAATAGGATTCATAGGTATGAAGAGATGAGATGATTTTACCTAGCGGAAAAACCTAGCGGAGCAGGCGATTACATTACAATTCATTACATTACTTACATATGTTTTTGAATACAGTGCACGAAAACAAATTTGATTAAATACATAAAAATAATCAAATATAACTTACCTACTCTTCGCAATATTGCAATTAACATAAAAATAGGCGAGAAAAAAAAATTAAAGGCTGTTTTGCATGCACATTCGTGGCCGCCATCTTTTTAATAACGCCATCTCGCGGCTCACCTTGACATTTACTTTGCGTGAAATGCAGATCCTCTTTTAATTTCATTCCCGCTCGTGCCGATTTAATTGCTTTTTATTGTTTGTTTTCTTATTGGTGTGTAATTGGTATTCATTTGCAGCCATTTCAGCAACAGATAAATATAACGGTTTGTGAATGTGCGAAAAGCCAACTTTAGATAAATATAAGTTGAGTTTCTTGCGTGCGAAATGACACCGTCAGAAAATCGTAGTAGGCGATTGGCACACATTGGGTTAACAAGCTATAATATTACTTACCATTATTAATATCATTCAATCAAACATCAAACATCTTAAGCTGTCCCGGAATGGTCCCGGAGGAGTCAGCTAACAGGCAGAGTACCTGCCCACTAAGGGAAAAATCTATATTATTAGTCACATAAGCATTATAAGGAGCTGAAATAGACACACGCTTGAAATCTTTAAAACTTCTATAAAAAAAACCCAAAATCAAAACTAAACTAAGCGTACGGTAGGCTTGGTAATATGTAAATAGTATTTCTTAATTTATTAGTACTTTGTGCTGCAGCAGGCTTTTCCTAAGTAATTCAAGAGAAAATTACTTACTTGTTATAAAAACTACACTTGTTTGTGCAGTTGGATGCTACTTTCTAAACTGTTTGTTGTGTTTTTGCAAAGTTCAAGGCAATAGTTGCATCACGAAATGGTACAATAAAAGAAATAATAACAGCGGAATGGTACGAACAACACTTTCGAGAATAGCCGCTTCACACGAAAACCGGGGGGACTATTTTCAGTTTAACTTTTGACGCATACGAGAATCACACCCGCGATACTTAGTTGGTTTTATTTAGAATAATTATTTAATTAGACGAACAAGGTCCCTTGCTTATGCAAGGGGTATGTATTTGAAATAATAATAAATAAAAAAAAGTTGGTTTTACTTGTGTATAAAAAAAATGGCGGATCTAGAAACGTAAACGACGCACCAGAAGTAAGTCAGCTAGAAATATAATAAGTAAAAACTTGCCGTACGTATTCCCATCATAGTAAGTTTACTGACTTTTATTGACATTCGCATAATCAATGACAAGAATCTCTATACATTTAGGTACTACTAGAATTATAATTATAAATATAGTCTATCCTGTAGCGACACTCAATTTACATTTTAACTAAAATGATAGTTTATTGATTGAATTATTTATTTGATTGATCTTTTCCATGCTGATTTTATTTGCGACTATTTTTTGTCAGCAGCCTCATCCGCTTTTTTACACAAATATATAAAAAAGTACATACGTACATTTTAATCCTGCGTCGTTAAAAAGTTTCCAAAGTATCCAAAAATCAGTTAAAACTTTCGGAGAGTATAATATTTCGAACAAGCGAACGTAAAATTTTTTATTTTGATAGACCGCGATTAATATTGGCATTACTTTCTTTACAACGTCGAAGTATAAAATAACATTTTCACATATCAAAGTCTCAATTATTCTTTTAACTCGGCAAATAACGGTATGACACATGTACCACGTGCTTAATGATAAAAATCTAGATTTTTGCTCCAAATTTCACGGCCGTAATCGGGCGATATCTGTTGAACGCACGCCACATGAGTTCGACCTTGTTACGCGTTGAAAACATAGAGAAAAGTGCAGAAGGTAACCATGTCTATAAAAACTAAGGGGTTTTAGTTCTTAAATATGCTGGTCTAAGCTTTATCTAAAGTACAATCTAAAGGAAAATAATTTTCATTTTCAAAACATAGATAAGCACTTGTTAAGTTGTCAACAGTAACTTTTGATCCTACAAAAAAAAAACTACAAAAAACAAAAAATTACAAAAAACAAAAAACAACAAAAAACCTGTGGGATTTACAAAAAACGAACTACAAGGCGCTCGAAGTCGCGGGCACAGTTAGTATACCTAGGTATATAGATTATTAATAAAAATGCACCCACATTTTTTTTTATTCTGTCCAAACTTCATTAATTGTCATTAGAATATCTATTGTTACCAAACAGGTGACAATTCATAAATCATATTTTTTCGCGTCATCAAAGATGGTAACAGTCCACTCGTGGTAACACAATTTCTTGCATCATCGATAAATATACATCGACATTGTTTGATTATTAAATTATATGTTCATGATCTGTAAAGTTAAATATTTACGAATGAAAAACGTCACATCGATCGTGACACGGTATTTTAAATTTAACTAAACATTTTTAGTTTAATATAATTATGTTAAAATCAGGATTAACTAGCTGGTGCCCGCGACTTCTTCCGCGTTAAATAATTCTTAAAAAATTAAAAATTATCTTATACTAGCTGGTGCCCGCGACTTCATCCGCGTTCTGGATGAAAGGTACCCTATGTCCTTTCCGGTGTCCCAGACAACGTGTATGCAAAATTTCATGGTGATCGGTTCAGTAGTTTTTGCGTGAAAGAGTTACAAACATCCATACATACATCCATACATACGCATTTAAATTTATATTAATATTAAATTCTCGTGTCGCGGTGTTTCTTGCCAAACACCGCGATTTTGATGAAATTTTGTGTGCTTATCGGGTAGGTCTGAGAATCGGCCAACATCTATTTTTTATACCCCTAAATGTTAAGGGTGGTCCACCCTAAAAATTTATTTATTATTTTTTCGCAAAACAACTTGTGCCGGGTCAGCTAGTTTCATCTATAGAAAGCTACATTATCAAGGAGTATCACGAATTTTATAAAATTACGCGGACGAATTCGCGTGCAACAGCTAGTCATATAAATATTATAAAAGATTTCAATTAAATACTTACTTTTATATCCATTTAACCTGGTTAACTTCCTATAAACTTTTACAATAAATTTATTTATAAATTTAAATTAAATTTGCATTGTCTTAATGTATTCTTAATGTCATCAGATATAATGCCTATCTAGACGGAATAACTAGTTCAACCATATTTGAATACGCAAATAATTTATTCATCAAATAACAATCTGCCTACAACATGACCTTACTATCGAGTTTGCAAAATGGCTACCGCATTTTTGGTATTTAATACTAACATACGCGGATTAATTTGTCAATGGGTATGTGTTGAAAGGTCGAAAAAATTAACTACATGATTGGTGCTTAGTTGTTCCCTTTAGAAAAACTAGCTGTTGCACGCCACTTCGTCCGCGTAGCTTAATAAAATATAGCCTATGTTAGTCGCTGATAATTTAGCTTTCCAACAAGGAAAGTATTTTCAAATCGGTCCAGTAGTTTCGGAGCCTATTCAAACAAACAAACAAACACATCTTTCCTCTCGTAGTAAGTATAGATAATATCTACATTAAAATTTAGTAATTTTTTTTCACATAATATTGTGTGAGGTTATGCATGTGACATTCTGGGTATAGTAAAATAAATATTTATTGAAAGTTGCAAAATGTCCAAAAATATCATTAAAGTGGAAATATCAACAAAATATTTATTTTATAAAGCTACGCGGACGAAATCGCGTGCAATAGCTACTAATTAAGTAAAAAGTTAATATTGATAAAATTGGCAATGCCTATTAGTTCACTTTATCCAAATTCATAACCATTTTTCATAATCAGCTTGGCCCATGTGGTCATCTCGCACGATTTTATTTAGTACGAAATGTGCGAAAACCCTTAGTAATCTCCAAAATTGTTAAAGATTTAAGAAATATTATTTTCTCGAGTGCGACATGACACCTTCAGAAAATCGTAGTAGGCGATCGGCACACATTCGTTTTTATTCAACGAGAATGAATTAAAACTGCGCGCAAATACAAGTTTTATTACCTATTATTTCTAAAAATAAAACGAAGATGACTTCAATCAAGGTGTGACCAATGATTTTCTAACATGGATTAGTGATTTGTTCAAAAGCTGTTATTATTATTCTTATAGGTACTTATATACCTAACTTGCTCGGTTTTTGTTGTAAACATATTGGTACTAATCGGTAGTGGACAGGGCACACAGCGTTCTGCAGTTAAGCTGGGAAGAACGTCTGGCTACTTAACCCTCGACGCCCAACACAAATACGGGGTCTGTTATAGATTTGACGCGCATCTGTCTGTGGAATCGTAAAGGGGATGAACCGATTTTGATCCTTTTTTTGTTTGAAAGCTGACGTGATCGCGAATGTTCTTAGTTATAATTTATGAAGATCTATTCAGGCGTTTGAAGGCCTGATCAGCCCATTACCTAGTTGACAAGGGATTTCACTAACTTTCACATGTTCGTCTGGTGTGAAATTTGGTATATTGTTATTTGATCTTGATCTGATGATGATTGACGTAGTGACCTTGATCTGATGCTCCACCATCAACTAGTCTGCGGGAGACCCAACTCCTCAGCAAATTACAGCAGATATAGCATGTTTGAGCTCAATAGACAGTAGAAACTAACCCGTTTATTATTTTTATTCAATGTTTGTTCTTCTTGAGGTGTCTACTGAGCAATCACAATAGTTCTACTTATTTATGAATAAAACGTTCTCCTCTCTATAGGTTTTTCATACATTGTCAGTCAGTTTTAAGTTGTTTATTATATTATTTCGGACTGTCTAAATACTTTGTAATGCGCCATTTGTTACCAGAACAAGTTGTATCCGTCCGGAAGTGATGATGCAATCGTCATGGGAACCGATATCGATGACACGCCCTTGAATTAAATTTTTGTATTGGTTTATCGGCCGAATCGGATTGTCAAATCAGTAATGATAGTTGACGAGTCTTTCATTTGTAATAAGGAGCATTGCAATGCATTGTAGAGACAAATTGATTTTTTTATTTTTAAGAGAGATAAAAATATTTTGTTTGCTATCTGTACTTAAATTGAAACTTCGAACGAATTTACTGTAACCTTTCCTACTTGGGACGAATTTACATATACACTGTTTTATTTTTTAATGAATGTGACGCAAACTTTCAATGTACCTATGGAGTTTTAAAAAGGTGACGAATTAATTTTGGGACAAATCTACAACAACCCTAAGCGACTGCTATGATATGAAGGTGGACCACAGGCAATAAAAAAGTGTCCGTACTTCCGTAGTACACCCAGGTGAACAAAGTAGGTGAACCATAGATTAGGCTAATTTTAAATTTTGAAAAAAAACAAAGTTTTACAAGTGGACGGACCGATTTTGATCCTTTCTTTTTTGTTTGAAAGCTTACGTCACCGGGATCGTTCTTAAGTTATAATTTATGAAGATCTTTCTGTCAGCCCATTTCCTAGTTGAGGAACGGATTTAGAAATTTGGTCACAGATTAAATAATAAGTAGTAACTATATTTATACTGTTACTTCGGTGGTATTTCCACGACATGGTATCAAAGTCTGACGATTTGAAACTGACGTTATGGGACCAAACCATCTAGACCCATCGAAATAATATATCTCGTCTAGACCTAATGCTGCAGAATCAAGTAGTCTGCGGGATATCAAACTCATTAGCAACTTACAGCAGATGTAACGTGTTTGGGTTAATAAAAATTCCAATTTTTTTCGAACGACTCCAATACAATGTCTTACTACTGACATGCGACTTAAAAATGCTGTAAAACTTTATTACACTTAATTAGCTTATTATTATGTGCGTACCTACGCATTAGCTAAGAGTTATTTGAAATAATAGGTATTTAAGCGACCTTTCTCTGCTACCTATGCATAGGTACGTGTAATCAACGTAAAGGACAAGTTTTAAAACACCCAGTGATCGATAAGGCTCCCATTTACAGATTACAAACTAAATTGTACTTACGTAGGTATTTATAAACTGTACCTTTACCATGAGACTACAATGACCGTACTCGCTAGCGAGAGCGTAAAATATTGATATGTAAAATTAACAATTTGACATTGACAGTTGACAGTTTTTTATATAAATGTTTTACGCTCTAAAGGTACTGTTTCCTAGTAATACTTTTAGTAGATTGGAAAATATGTCTCAATTTATCAATCTATACTTACTTCGGTATTATATATTAATTTTTCAACGCGGATGAAGTCGCAGGCACCGGCTAGTATGGTAAAAAAATTAATTCAATTGAGAATATTTGGAGTAGGAATAATTTCTATATAAGACATCTAACCACACGATATAAACCACGAAAGAAGCCGCCACGGATGAGTACTCTCCTCGTGTACAGTAGAATGTGTTTATTTTTTGTTGGCTTAAGTATTACAGATACAGTTGTTAGCTCTTCGCTTTCACTGGGCCAAATCAAAGATACAATTATACTTAGTACCATTTTATAAAATAGTTCATGCAAGAATTGTAACGTAGGTCATCAGACTGTCTGACCGTCCAATAATTGATGCTAGGGAAAATGCATTTTTTGATTGTTTTTGAAAACTACATCCATAAATAAATAAATGATAATAAAGAATATTGGATATTCCGTCACGCAACAACCATTGAACGCAGATTATGATCTATACGATAATAAAGTTTATACAAAAATTATAGTTTATTTTATACAAAAAAACAAAAGCCTATAATTTATCAAAGATAGTACACATGCCAAGTCGCTAATAAAAGCTAGTAGGTATAATTAAACATTATTTTATTCACGTAAGTTGAAACATTAAAAAATTCTCTGATATTTCTCGAGTGCAAGTATATGAAATTAAAACCAACAAATTTATTCAACACTTTCAAAAATTCACTCTTCATATATGCTAGCACAAGTGAAGCGTGCCTTTTTACGTCTGGGTTCCGGTCTGTTTGTTGACGGCCTCACAATTTTATCTAAACAAATTAAGGAGCCAGTTACGTATCCCAATAGCGTCGTACATGAAGGGGTATGGTAATCGCCACTTGTACTATAAGCCACTTTATGTAATCTCCTGTCACATAATGTAATAGATGCGGAGAAAGTCACATGTCAACGAGGCAATGTAACGATGACAGGGTGTCAAATTCAACTGTCAATCTAGGTGGCACGGTTAACGTGGGCATAACATGGGCATAACATGGGCATAACATGGGCATAAGAATTCCGCGACAACTTCTGGTGTTATGGAATTGATGAGCAACAGTTACGATTCAAAATTTGTTAGACTAAAAACCTAAGTACATTGACAATAAACACGTACTTATAAAGAGAGATATACATCTTATAAAGAACTTACAGAAGATAAGACACAAATTCAAAATTCAAAGCAAAATTCCTCAGACTAAAGACCTAATGCTGACATTAAACAAACACAACTAACAAAAAGATATATCTTATTTTACAAAGAAGATAAGACACATTCAAAATTCAAAGCAAAATTCCCTAGACTCGGAGACCTAATGCTGACAATTATAAGTAAAAACGAACCGCTAAATGTGTTTCTAAGCGCGGAACTGGAGAATGGCTGTACGTACCTTGATATTCGGCAATTATTTTTTTCAAATATCCATTGGAGTCCGAAACGTCTTAAAAGACATGATATTATATAATAGATATAATATAATAATATAATATATGTCTTCTCAATGGAGAGGGCACTCACATTGTGTAATGACCAGATAACACATCTGATTATAGTCAAGGACTGATGGCAGATAAAAAGGGGAACAAAAAAAAATACATCCATTGGAGTCCGAAAAAATTTAAAAAATATTCGGAAAATCGCATCCGTACGACGCCAGGGGCGGGTATAAAATAACGAATGGCGACTATGAACAAAACGAAATACAGACATACAGAGTTACTTTCGCATTTATATTAGATACATTTCTAAAATAACTGTTAACATTCGATTGTTTTGTAATAAAACATGTCATTATTTATCGGTAATGATCAGCTTCGGGCGTCAGCAAAACAGCGGGTGGTCTTGGTTATGGTCTTGACAATAAATTTCGACGCGTATGCCCCGCTTGTTGGTTAATGTACAGAGCTTGGACCGACGAAAGGCGGTAACAGAGCATTGAAAACATCAGTTAGTGACGCAAACTTTTTATATGCCGATTTGTGTTATTGTGTTTTTCAATACAATAAAATTGCGTAAATCGAATTTTGTTTATGACTAAGCAGAATGTTTGGCGATGTCTCGGAGTTTATACAACTGTATAAACAATTATGTCGTTGGGTTTAATTAATCCATATTTATTTTATAATATACCTGGTTAAGGCCTCGTATTCACTTGGGGACAAATGTCCTGCGATGTCGCGCAATGTTGCCAGACTTGTCGACGTCGCCCGACATCGCTCGACATGTCGAGCGTCACGTGTCGCGGGACATTTGTCCCCTAGTGAATGCGAGGCCTTATTAAACATTAGCTGATACCCGCGACTTCGTCCGCGTTGAAAAACGAAAAATAATGTATATCGCCTAATATCATTATCTCGGCGCCGTCACAGCGATTTTTTAAAATTTATTTTTTGAAGACGATCCCTCCGAACTAATATTTTTCCAGGACAAAAAGTATTCTGTATATTAATCCAAGTAATAACCTATCTGTGTGCCAAATTTTATCCAAATTCGTAAAGCCGTTTTCTGGTATTGAGGAACAAACATCCAAATATCCAAACATAGAGAAACTTTCGCATTTATTATAATATAATTATAATAAATATTTATCATAATGCGATATTATAATAAATTTATAAATTATATAAGTGAATTATGTGTTTCGGTATTTTATTTATATATTAAGCAATAATAGAAGAAAGCAAGTTTATAGTATCCGAATGCATATTATCTTCAAAAACCGCTTCAATCAGTTCAATGTGCTTCGAGATATATTCGAAGCGTTTCTGTAAACCTTAACACGGATTGTAGATCTAAAGTGATGAGTATCTAATTGCTTCTGGAAGGCGTTTAAATATTTAAGACGACCTGAATAGCAACGAATTAATTATCTAAATCCGTTTACACATCATTTGTATGAAAGAACGTGATCTCACCAACCTGGATACTGTATGAGGTTCTTTGATAATATACTAATTCTATTCTAATGGTATTCTATAGTATTAACCAGTGATATGGTATCACTGGTATTAACTATAACATGTTATAGCATGTTATATGTTATGTAATAACATCAGAATCGTAATAAAATTTAAGAACACAATCGGGGTTTGAAAAGAACACACTAGAGCAATTTATCGGTCATGACAAAATTTATTTAAAAAGGTCAGTCTTCTGTTTAGTGCTTTAGTTTCAAAAGGTGCTATATAGTCTACGTCCTACGAGGATAAAGGAATAAACATAGATAAATGATTGGTCTCGCTGCGCTCGACTAGATACCGCAGTCGTACTTGTAAAATGCGGCATAAAATAGTACGCCGAATTCGGCGTACCCGAACACTGCAAACTGTCTGTGATATGTACGTGCCAAATGTTTTATTAAATTTTAGGCAAAATAAAATACAAATTTGCGTAGTGGAACTGTGTAAAAATATAATAAAACTGGGTAAAAGTGATAAAAAGTGAAGATTTTTTACACACACTACAATAAAAACTTGCCACATTTTCGGAGCTATTGCTTTTGTATAGCACTCTATCTAGTCGAGCGCAGCGAGACTAATCAATTATCTTTGGGAATAAATTTGACAAAAAAATATCGTAGCCTGACTACATCTACACTAGCTGCTGCCCGCGACTTCGCCCGCGTAACTTTGTAAATTATATACTAAAATCTTCCTCGAGAACCACTCTATCGTTTAGTGAAAACCGCATTAAAATCTGTTGCGTAGTTTTAAAGATCTAAGCATACATAGGGACAGACAGACAGACGCGGCGGAGGACTTTGTTTTATAATATGTAGTGATATAATAACATAAAAATTACGTGTCACGTTGTTTGATACCAAAGAACTCTTAAACTACTGAACCGATTTTGATAAAACTTTCTAACTACGTGTAATTTGGTTCAACTTAAAAAATAGGATATTTCTTATTTTTAACCGGGACAAAGCCGGGAGCGTGTAGCTAGTTATATACTTATAATAACTTTTAAAAAATAAATTCTAACTTTAAATATGTATCTGTTCCTTTTGAAATTGGAATGCGTTCCTTTTTTCGAAATGGGTTTGTCCACAGAACACTAAGTACCTACCTATACTATGTTTGTCTCCATCGAGACCTATTGAAAGACAAAAACGAATAGTTCTTACTTAACCCGCAGTAATGCCACAGAGGTAATGCCCACGTTCACGTGGAATGTTTACACTGGCTGACCGCATTCCTTGTAAATGTCCGCAGAACACAAAATTGTGAGCGCTCCCCGCGATACTTCACCTGTGGTAATTAAGTCGTTTAACGTGCTATGTCGATTTTTAGATTTGTTTTTTTTTTTAACTGTAGTCAATTTGCGAAAATAAGCAGTATTTGCTCAGTGGAACTGTCATTCAGCTGAAGGCCCCGATTCTAATTAAGACAGGCCTTGCACTTCTTTACTACTTAAGTACTACACTACTAGATTTATAGGTATTCTTTTCACTTCTTTTCAGTTCGTATAAAAATATATATGTCGAGTGGTTTAGAAGATATTAGCGAAGAAACAGATAAGTAGAGGCGGATAGCGAATTTGTAATAAGTATATAGATCTTGCGAATATTATACTTAAATGTTAAAAATTTGTGAGTATGTATAGATGTTTGTTCCTCAATCACGACCATTTTTTTATATATTTATAGACGATCCCTCGGTAACCTAACTTTTGCCCATCATAAAACGTATCCTAGATATTAATCCAACTATCTGTGTGCTAAATTTCATCTAACCGTTAAGCCGTTTTTGCATGAAAGAGTAAAAGACATCCACACATCCTCATAAATTTTCACATTTACTTTTACTATATGTATAGAAAGGAAAGTAGGTACTAATACGCGTATATTTTCTCAGGTGCTATATTTTTCAATTTTCAACGCAGACAAACTCGCACACAAGGCACTCGCTTTAATATTGAAAACATCATAATATGAGAAGTATAGTAATCTTCAAAGATGCGGGAAGTCATGTCAGCGTGGCCTATCATGGTGAACTTTTGCCCTTACCTTTTACAGAGGAGAAAACCAATTTCAGAAGACGTACACAATATGTTATGTAATGTAGAGAAAGAACATTTTGCTAGTAATGAACATTAGGAAGAACAACAATGAATTTTGTTAAACTACTATCAAAAGCGTCCTTGATAAGACCTCTATATTATAAGGTACTAGCTGGTGCCCGCGACTTCGTCTGTGTTCTGGATGAAAGGTGCCCTAGGTCCTTTCTGGTGTCCCAGACAACGTGTATTTTGAAATTATGCAATTTCATGGAGATTGGTTCAGTAGTTTTTGCGTGAACGAGTTACAAACATCCATACATCCATACAAATTTTCGCATTTATAATTAATATTATAATTATTATATTATAATATTATAATATCCGTACTAATGTACGGATATTGAAGCATATTGTAGCCTGTAACACGTAACGTGTGACATGTGACATTTGATTTTACTCCCATAGATTTTAGTTTATATATCAGTGATCAAAGGCTTACATTATGAAATAGATTCTTAGATATTGAAGCCTGTAACACGTAACGTGTGACATGTGCCATTTGATTTTACTCCCATAAATTTTCATTATATCAAAGGCTTATAATATGTAATCTTAGAGTAAACTCCAAAAATATAGTACAAAAATACTTTATCACTTTAACTGATTGATTAAGTATAATTAGTAATTAGATGTCGGCTTTTGAATCGTATATTAATTGTGTCTATTAGTTCTCACGGAGTGAAAGTTCAAGATGCGTTTGCGGAAAATATTGTGTTGGCGGTGTTCGCACTCTCGTGTTATTGGTATTATGTTTATTGACATACTAATATTAGAAAGACGTAAATAATTTATTAGTTAGTTTGTTTATAAGACAATTTCGGAAACTAGTCAGAAGATTCTAAGATATAATTTAACTAATACTACACTAATTTTAATAATATTGTTAAGTGTATACCTACTTAATTTTTTTTAATTATCTTCTATATAAACAAAAACGAATCACTAAATGTATTAATTACTAAGCGGAAAAATCAAAAAAGACTGGACTAATTTTATTAATGCCTAGTTAATATTGCAGACATTTCTATGGTGCTAGGTACAAAACTCAAGAACGGCTAGCCCAAATTAGTTAATTTTGAATTTAGATATGACTCTTACTTGACTCATTGCAAAAATCATTGTTAAATGACACAGAATATTGATTCTTTTTTATTAGTTTGCTGATATAATGTAGTTTAAAATAAATAAGTAAAGAAAAACAAGCTTTTTCCTAGACTTAATTATTATGATTATGGTTTTAAAAAAATTTATTACAACAAGTAACTTCTCTATGGAAACTTTCAATTCAAGATTGTCAGAAATCAGGCTCTTAAATCGAAGGACGAAATGCTCGCGCTGACACCTCTCTCACGAGCCACACGCGCGTGGACAAGGAACACCGCGGGGTTTTAGCGGGTAGAAATCCCGCATATCCGGCCAGCGCCCCATTGCTGGCCGTGAATCAGGAACGCTGATTTCCCCGCGTCAAAAAAAAAAGAAAGGCTCTTAAATCGAGCCAACACCTTAACCACTAAACTAACGTACAAGTCAAATTTACTGTAAACAATAACAGTTCAAGTGAAACCCCATACACAAAGGTTTCATTTCACATAACCTACCGCAACATCCCGCCTCTCTCTACGTATCATCTGAACCGCTCCCAACAAACAGGTTTCGTCTAACGTCCGAGAGAAAGCCATACTTATAACGTTTACTTTTAAACTTTTTATTTATTTGTTTTATTTGGAGAGAGATTTCCGCTTGTACTTGGTACGGTTAGCAAATACAATTTATTTATTGAACATTATAATAAAAATATACGTGGTTTTTTTACGACATTTGCACGCGATTTTAAACAATTTCTGAAGACATGTTTTTTCAATTCAATTCAATCAATTTATTGCACAACCATAATATTATTTATGGTTTTGCAAAAACATAAAACCAAGTTGTAAAGGACATAATTCAAAAAACTAGGCTTTTGTTTTTTTTTAAAACTTACACTAAGGAGAATCTGGTAATAATAATGGTCTTTCTTAATTTGAGTAATTTCCTTTGAATATTTCAGAATTATAATATTCCTAACTAAATTACTATGGTTAGTCGGCAGCAGCATACACTGCAGCGCCTGTGGCGTTGCTTGTATTACAGGCGACGATAGCCATCAAGTGGTCCATCAGACTATATGCCAAGATTCACATAATATAAAAATGTTGAATATTGTTATTTCATTTGTGATAACAGATTTATAATAATTATGTTATTGAAGTTTTTAATAAATGTAAGTAAGAAGAAAGCCTAGTTTATTTGAGACCAGAAACTAACTTCGCATCTTAAGCCTCGTTTCCCATATTTATGAAAACAGAAAGTAAATAATACAAATGATAAATAAACATTACCCTTTGTTTGTAAATAAGACTCAGTTGATGTGAAAGCGGAAAATATATGATAGAAATTATTTATTTATTACTGTACATTTCTAATGGGTTATAACTTGTTTTTCAAAGAAGTTATATATAACTCAATTTACAACTTAATGTACTTAAACATTTTTTGTCATTGGAGAGGAGAGGAGGAGGAGATTCAACTTGACTGCCTGTTTTCGGTATCTAATGTGGAAATATTCAAAAGTTTTGCGACTAATGATTCAAATTACAAATGTATTGATATATTTATTCAGACTGGTTTATTTCAGACCATTGTCCATATTTTTTTAGTAATAGGTACATTACTAGCTAGGTTCAGAATGCAGATTGAAGCAATCTGCATTCTGAACCTGCACCTGCAAGTGATTTAAATTTGGTACCTACTGCGCAATTCATACTTCATACTAATATTATATATGTGAAAGTAACTCTGTCTCTGTCTGTTTGTTACCTTTTCACCTCACCACTACTCAACTTTAATGAAATTTTGCATACACGTTGTCAGGGATAACGGAAAGGATATAGGTTACCTTTCACGTAGAAAAAGTACTGTTTCAAAAATCAAAATCAAAATATTTATTTATCAATTGGGTTTCTACAAGAAACTCTTATGATCGTCATTATAAATTTTAATTTACCAGGGTTTCGGAAAAAAAGCCAAGATGACGATCCTGAGAAGAAACCCCGAAAGAAACTTGGGAAATTTCCGAGGAATCATCTAAAACTAAGGAAACTAATGTCTGGCCAAAGTGTTATAGCAATTTGGCCATCAGGCATATTTTGGATTTTGGACTTCGTCCGCGTTGAATAATTATTGCATAGCGATCACAATTTTGTGCCAGGTGAAAGTTTTTATTTTATTTTAGATGATCCCACGGGAATAGTACTTTTTTTCTGGATGAAAGGTACTCTGTCCTTTTTTGTATCTTAGATTGGTTGAGTAGTTAAGGAGTGCAAAAGTAACAGACAGACGTAGTTACTTCACATGTTGAGGATTATATTTTGTATTGAATTAGAACTTGTGGCCATATCAGGTACCTACAGACAGTAAATCAAGGCGTGATATATACACATTAAAGTCAGCGACATATTTATTATTTGGTCCGATACGCGTTACACATTTATTGCTGACGTTACTCGTCGCTAATTGGAACAGGACTGCTGTAACGCGAGTGCAATTTTACAGCCTCCAATCAGTGGTAAGCAATGATTGCTGTTATAATTTTGTATTTTATTATTCATCTATTCATTACATATAATTATTTTTGTGTCTAGTTAGTCTCCGGGCGCAATAATACGAGTAGCCTTAGAAACCACTGGTGTAATGTCGTCGACCTTTTGTTTTGCTGATACTAATTGCGTAAGACATTCGCGATGTGTGCTTTCATTTTTATTGTTTACGTCTTGTAAAACAAGTATTAGCTATGGATAATTATCTGAAATAAATTTTACCTATATATAGGTAATCTGAAATATATATTACCTATATCCGAGCGACACCCGGGGCTGTTCGCTAGTAGCTATTTATAAGCTAATGTTTGCAAATTTTACAACTATTATACCCTGCTTGTTTCTAAAATGGTCTCTAATAAAGCGATTCTTATCAAAAGTTTGAATAATGAATATTTTCAAGGTGACGGTTCGCGCCTCATTCGAGCGGGAAGCCGGTGAAGGTTTTGATAGTTCCGACTTTTCGATCTATTGTTATGACACTGCGGCACGCGATTTTATTTCTGTAACATTGATTTTGACAACGATAACAAACTCTTTATTAAACAAAACACTTTTCGCACCTTTATAAGAGTCATTGTTTTATTAATGTAATTAATTGACCTGTTTCTGATAACTAATCTGATAAGTTAATTTAAAAATATTGAGTTACATTCTTAATTTTATACTACTAATATGTATTATAATTGCGAAAGTTTGTGAGGCTGGATGGATGTATGGATGTACATTGTATGTTTGTTACTCTTTCACGTAAAAACGACTGAACGGATTTGGATGAAACTTGGCAGACAGGATGTAAACTTACCTACATTAACATATTAATGTAGGTAAGATACTTTTTATCCTGAAAAAATGTGAGGTTCCGGAGGTATTGTCAAAAAATATAAAAAAAATTACTTTACTGCCGCTGTGGGTAGGGGAATATTCTGCATGACTGCTGATTTTCATAACAAAAAATACGTCTGAATAAAATCTAAATACTTATCTCGTCCGAAATAAACTATTTTATTTCGTTAAATTACTTAAAAATTTATTTATTGTTTCAGGTAGGTGCAATTAAGTTGGTCCGCATTTTAAGTGTAGGTAAGTAAACTAACTAGTTTGGCGCTTTACTTGACCCTATAACTTAAGCTAACTTAACTTAAGTTTTTTTCAGAAAAGTAAATATTTATTTATTCGGTGACTTAATATCTTTTCGAGATAAACCAAAAGAAATTTTTTCCTAAATTGTAGGGGTACCTACACTGAAGATACTTTATAAAAATATACATTTTTAAGAATTTATTTTTAGGTGAAGAAAATATACATTTTTTAAGAATTCATTTCTAAAATTTATAGATACATTTATGACTCAGGTACATCGGTTCCCACGAATTATGTATTTTGCAGAGTTTAAACATGAAGTGTTGGCCGTTTGAACTTTTGACAGGCTCACGCGATATCTTGGAACTATACGGAATACTTACCTATTCATTTTAGCCGTTTCCTAGTTCATTTTAGAATAACTTACTAATTTAGCATTCATTTTAGAATTATTATTACTATCTGCTTAGTGGCTATTTCTGTCTTCTAGAGTTCCAGTATCACTTTGTCCATTGCTGAAATATTGTGATCGCCACGTAAACTAAATCTCTCTACCAATACCTACCATGTTAAGAAACTGTAGTACTTTTTTGATAGAGGCATTCTTCACATCTTCACAAGCCATTGTGTGGCTTCCTAAGATGTGACTACGCTTGTGCATCAAAGGGTCACTCGCACAGGATATGCATTGGTGTTTCTTCTGCCTCTTTTTTTTTAGAATACTTATAGAAGATACAAAAAGTAAAAAAAGACATTCGATTTGAATATATTCATAATATGTTGATTTTTAAAGTGTGTAAGTATAAGTAAGCCACATTTCACTATTTCCAAATATTAAGTAAATTATAATGACACATATTTGATGCAATTAAGTGTTTGTTTAGTGGCTATCGTCACGTGCGTAAAGATTGACTTGCGAGAAATCTTCATACGTATTTGTTTGTTGATTACGTAACTTCAAAGTATAGCATATAATGTGAAGTAATGCAGTAACCACCCCCATTCAAAAGACCACAGTTAAACAACAGCATTTGTGCTGTTAGCATCCTTATCCCTTAGCATTTATGCTTCGGTATAACAGCACAAATGCTTGAATAAGGATACCAGAGCTTTATTTCTCATCAAAATCAAAATATTTATTTATTAATTAAGTTTCTCAAAAAACTCTTATGATCATCATTTGACGACACGTTTGGTCTAGTGGTTACTCTAGCTGTTACGGGTTCGAATCCCGCTAGGGGCAGATGTTTATTTATGCATTAACATTCACATATGTCGAGTCAAGGATGTTTGTATATATAATATGTAATGTATTACCAAAAAAAAAGTAATGTAGGTATGTAGCATATCAAACTGTCTTGTATCCATAATAAAAGCCTAATAGTTGCTATGTGGAACTAGATAGTACTGTGTGGAATATTTGTGATGAAGATATTTATTTATTTACTAGCTGGTGCCCGCAACTTCGTCCGCGTTGAAAAAGCAATATATCGCCTGACATCGTTATTGCTATTATACTTAGCCAGGAGTTAGTTTCCTTAATTTTAGATAATCCCTCGGGAGCAGTACTTTTTTCTGGATGAAATGTACCCTATGTCCTTTCTGGTGTCCCAGACAACGTGTATGCAAAATTTCATGGTGATCGGTTCAGTAGCTTTTGCGTGAAAGAGTTACAAACATCCATACATACATCCATACAAACTTTCGTATTTATAATATTAGTAGGATTTATTTATTTATTATAAATTTAAATTTACCTCTCCTTATTTTTTATTATACATACAAAAGTAAGCAGCGACCATTGAAATAATTTCAAATTACAGCAATGAACACGTAAACAATTTTCAAACAAAGACGTGCCCTATCCGCTTTCGTTCGCCCAATTACTTATGCACTTGGCAAACTTTTGACTAGATTAGTTTCAGAACTATACACTTATCGACCATTCGACCTAGTTTTTAGTCAAGTGCAAATTAGTTTTGTAGCAGACATGGCTAATCTGCATTTACTAAGTTTTCGCTGCATTCAAGCTATTTATAATGTTGAGTTAGCCTAGTTGCAAAAGTGGGCTTTAACACTAGTTTTATAGCTCAATAAAATTATTTGAAATCGTTAAAGTTATGGGATTGTAAAGAATTTGATTTGATTTTAAACATTCACCTCAATCGAAAGTCAGGAAAATGGGTAATTTTCTGCTAAATATACGTGCTTTGATTTGCTAAGTCTCGTATTTATCTTCTTTACATAAAAATCAATCGCCGTGCATTAGTCTCGCATAAACTCAATAATGGCTAGACCGATTTTGATTCGGTTTTCGCTTATGGAAGACGGATAACTTGTTGAGAAAAATGTTGCCTCCTCCTACTTTTTTCACACGGGCGAAGTCGCGGGCGCCAACCAGTATAATAATAAATCTGTAAATGTAGGTATTGTATGTATGTATGTTCCTCCATAACTCTTAAACGAATTAACTGATTTTAATGAAATTTTGTAGATAAACATTTAGACGTACGGGACACAGGATAGGCTACTTTTTTCACGCGGACGAAGTCGCGGGTGCCAGCTAGTATAATAATAAATCTGTAAATGTAGGTATTGTATGTATGTATGTTCCTCCATAACTCTTAAACGAATTAACTGATTTTCATGAAACTTGGTACATAAACATTAAAGACGTACGGGACACAGGATAGGCTACTTTTTTCACGCGGACGAAGTCGCGGGTGCCAGCTAGTATAATAATAAATCTGTAAATGTAGGTATTGTATGTATGTATGTTCCTCCATAACTCTTAAACGAATTAACTGATTTTCATGAAACTTGGTACATAAACATTAAAGACGTACGGGACACAGGATAGGCTACTTTTTCAAGCGGGCGAAGTCGCGAGCGCCAGCTAGTTATGTAATATAATTTCCTTTCTTTCCTTGTGTCAGATGGTTTTATATCCGTCCGTAGTAATTAAACGCTTATCCATTACCGATGGATAAGATTTCCAATTGCGTCAACTCTTCGTTAAGTTTCAAATTATCTTCTAACAGTTATTCGTAAGTGGATAATAAATTGAAAATAATAAAATGTTATGTTTTAGTATCCATTACATGAAAGAAGTGTATCCACATGCAATGATATACCCATGGGATTTAAAGTATGCTGTTAGACAAAATTGCTACAGCGAAGTGATCCTTACATATTTCACAAAATTCCCCACCGCGTCTCTCTGTCTGTATGTTCGCGATAATCTCAAAAACTACTGAACAGATTTTCATACGGTTTTCACTATTAGAAAGAGAATTTTTGCTCTGGGTCTTGACGGTGATTGCGTCAGCAGTAGTTATTTACTTTTTACTTTACACATATTATTGCAACCCATATGTGTAAAATTCTATAATTCTATTTCATTATAATTCATTTCTAGAATTAGGTGAGAGCTTTGCTTACTTTTTCTGACAAGGGGGGAGGGGGGTAAATAATTGTATTAAATCTGTTTACGTAATATTTGAAAGGCCCTAACAGTAAATAAAACATAAATAACATAATAAAAACATTTTTAGTAACATAAATAAAAATAATATTAAAAAATAATAATAAATAATAATAGACAGTTGGTATATTAAATAGATTACTTTTTTTTTGTAAATACATAGACATTATAAATACAAATCATAACTCAGGTACAAAGGTAAATGTTAACACAATATTTGCCCCTAGCGGGATTCGAACCCGCGACCGTTTGGTTAACAGCTAGAGTTACTAGCCACTAGACCAAATGTGACGAATGTGTATAAGGGATGCCAAATAGCCCATTGCTCTCCTAATCTAATATTTAATTCTAAATAGCAGCAGTTGGACGATAAGTCAATGTAAAAATATTCACATAGAAAAACCATAATCGCCATAGCTAAACAAAAAAGTATATAAGGAACGCAAATTGATCATGTTTTTTTGTTCATACTTACCTATATCAACAGAATTTTATAAGTATGCACCTCATGTGGGAGTCTCATTTTAGACTGCATGACATAATAGTGAATCATAGATTTTATTAATACTTTGGTGTTGCTGTTAATTTCTAGCGTGTACAAATAAGGACTTACTTTAGTAGACTAAATTAAGAACTAGCTCCTGCCCGCGACTTCGTACGCGTTGAAAAAGAAATTATACTTACGAGTAATAAAGCCTTAAATATTGATTGCTGTGACGACGACGGTGGCGCCGCATCTGTTAACCACAGCCGTTTTTTTATATTTTTAGACGTTCCTTTGGAACCTAAAATTTTTCCAGGAAAAACCGTATTCCAATCGATTGTTAAACCTTTGCTGAGATTATCGTGCACAGACAAACAAAAAAAGGGACAAAAATTACCTCGGTAACATAAGTAGGTACCTATAATTAAAAATAGGTTAGCTTCAACAAGATGTTATTACGAGTAGTACGCACACACACGCAGATGTAAATCTCTTTATACCATTTATACATAAAAATTACGTGTCACAATATACCTACATATATCACACACCTAAAGCCACAACGTTTACTGTCACGAGAATAACAAATATGGCTGCTAATCGTTGCAAAACAATCTGCCAATTGGTTTTTTAAACGGTCTAAGTTCAATGTCAAAGTGAGGCAACGTTCAAATGTCTTACTAAATTAAATGTCTTATTAATATTAAATGTGTATCTACGCCACTTTGGAGCCATCGATGTTTGGAACATAATTATGTTCTTTCTATATATTATTTTATGTTGCAATATTGGTTTGCGGAGTAATTTTCTATCTATAGGTCCTAGACTATAGGTCCTATACTCTAAAAGGAATATTCAGAACTCTTTTATCTATAATACACTCTTACTTTTTTTACTTTAAAATCGATTAAATAATGTAATAATGCATTGCTAATAATGTAGTTTTCTATAGGTGAAAGAATTTTCAAAATCGGTCGAATACTTTTTGAGTTTATTCATTACAAACAAAAATAAAAATCTGTTTACAATATTACTAGGTATAAATATAGACATTAGTCAGGATATCACGACGAAAATAAACCACAGTACGAGAATAACAAATTGATTTAAACTTTGGTGCGTAAGTAATGAATTATCAGAGACTGGTCTTTTTAAATGCGAACATAAAATTCAACACAAGTTCAATCGGCGAATAAATCTTACATTGACACTTTCATTCCCATCGCCTTTGGAAGGTTAAATGAAATAGCGGGATCGAGTTTTAAGTACGTACCTAAAGGTGGACCACAGTTTAAGAATACCGCGCCTCATTAAACAATCTAATAAGGAAACAAATAAAATGGAAATAATTTATGTTCTACTTACACGACGTTATGTCCATTTGGAAACGTGAACAGAAGTCGTTTCTAATATGCTATTGATTCTAAATTTATGACCGTGTGGTGGGTATACGTAAGTTTTAGATCCGTTAAAATTTTTCAATTTACCCTCTCGCACAATTATTTTCGTGACACGACAAATTCATCTACTTGTGTAATGTTTAGGTATTTTTAAATCATTGAGTTGCTATTCACCTATTCACTTATATAATTTTAATATGTATCTGAAGAAATAAATAGGTACCTACTTACAAATTTGATATTCGTTTATTTTTCTTATGACAAATCAAGTTATTAATAAATATTATAAGTGGCAAATGTATCAAAAGTCCAAATCGTCCCTAGATTTATGATAAGCTCTGCGTGTCGGAGAAGACCAGCAATCTTCAAAGACACGAGAAGACCAGCGGAGCATAGACAGAGAAGCACTGGGATAATGTGGTGGGCTCATACTGTCTCGTACAGAGAGTTTGCTGTACGCAGCCCTATACCGAACTTCTGCAATCCTTTATTACAACTGCTAAAATATCAGACCATTGAGACATCAGACAAAGAAGACAGACGTTCGAATCCTAGTCGTATCAGAGTGTTTTTTTTCCTCTATGTAAACTCGGTAGGAAAGCCGAAGTTATACTCGACTAGCTGCTGGTCGCGACTTCGCCCACGTAACTTTGTAAATTATATACTAAAACCTTCCTCGAGAACCACTCTATCTATTAGTGAAAACCGCATTAAAATCCGTTGCGTAGTTTTAAAGATCTAAGCATAAATAGGGACAGACAGACAGACAGACAGAGGACTTTGTTTTATAATATTTAGTGAGTAGTGATAGAGTGATGTAGTGATGGTAATACAGTCATAACCATCATCGTAACACAAGCAAAACTATGTTTGTTACAAATTTTGTGTTGACCTTATAATCCAGTAACTTAAGACGAAAAATGGGTATAACTTCGGAAAAACTCCAACCAAGCTGAAAATTTCTATACACGTACCTGTTAGCTCCCCAAATAACCTTTGAAAAGTCCCACGAGTCCAGGGGTGGGCATAACTTTTGACAGTCAAAAAACGGTGAAAAAAATTTATCTTTTTTCGGTTTTTTGCATATATCTTTGTTACTGTCGATCTTACCGCTATGATATACTTATAAAAAAGAATGGAAAATTCTCTCCAAAAACGGACCCCTGGACTCATGCGACTTTTCAGAGGTTATTTGGGGAGCTAACAGGTACTTGTATACAAATTTTCAGCTTGGAGTTTTTCCGAAGTGAAATGCTAAAGTTACTGTATTATTAAGAGAATTAAGAATAAGGGATAGCAGTAGAAAATATGCTTGTTCACGGCGGTCTTCCAAAAGGGAGCGGTAATTACCGCTAGACGAGCTGCCTAGTTAATGACTGCGGAATGCAGTGTGCTTGGCCACTAAAACTTTTCGATTTCATGTTTTAGATTAGAAATGCTTGCTCTAGTGGTTAAGGAAAACATTTATCTGAGTGAAAATAAAATTTATATGAACTTAGATTTATATAGACTACCTAATTAGAAAGAAAGAAAGAAAAAAATGTTTATTTGGTACATTCTAAATACATACATTATATTGATATAAAAAGTGTACCAAAATATTACATTTACTATATCGACTATATCGACAGTAGATATAAATATACGAATAACAATCGAGCGACATGTAGGTTAAGCATTAGATTCGCAAATGCGGTGTGGCTAAAGACATACAACATATTCGTTTGAAGGCAAGGCATTTATTGTGAACCTAAAGCTATAAATAAGATCACGAGCAAAAGCTAATTATTCAGTTAATAATGTAACAATAAATAAAATTAGTGACCCGCTATTTGTTATTTATATTATTAACTAGCTGTTACACGCAACCTCGTCTGTGTAACTTTTTATAAAATATAGACTAAGTTACTCTCTGATAATCCTGGTAGTGTGGTAGCTTGGTAGAAAATGGCTAATATTTCCTCGATACTGCTTCATTGACTAATACTGTGTCTGTGCCCAATATTCTAGTTTAGCTTAGCTTAGCTAGCTTAGGCTTAGTTAGCTTAGTTTCCAGTTAGTTTAGTTGGCGGTGGACGATCGGCTTTAGACGCTTCAACTTAGTCAATTAAATTGTTCTGATGCGTTGATGTTTTTAGAAATATTAGTATAAAATTAAGAAAACATATTTTTTTAAATTAAGACTATAGAAAAAAAAATCCAGTTTTTTAGGAAGCCTAATACAGCTTTCTTAGAAGCTCTGAGTATGAATAATTAATATTTCGACGTTTTGACGTCATTTAAGCTTCCCTTTGTACTTACTCAAATTATCTTATTTGAAACCGAACTCGGGACGTTGAAGGTAATAAGGAAATGATAGTAAGAAGAAATATCTACTACACTCGAGCACATCTAAAAACAAGACAATAATACAATCCTCTATAATTTTCAAACTATTAGTTCCGGTTCATGTAATTAATGAACGCACATAGATAGGAAAGGGGATTATTTCCCAGTTCCGCGTTATCCGGAAATGTGCGCAGACGCAGGTTGGTAGCAATTTGCCCGATGGGTGCGCATCGGCTTTCATTTCTCTGAACTGCAAAAACCAGCCGGACTGGCTATACGCCCCTGTGGGAGGTATGTGTGACTGTCTGCACGTATCCATTGCACTTGATGCATGAGATGTTTTATTATACTGTAGAAATATAATAATAAGTATCTTTTTTGAAGACTCCACGTAAAGAAGGAACTTGAAGATGAGTTCAATTGAAATCGCATATCGTACAAACACTTGAAACACTACAAGACTACGATAATAATTTATATGTAAAAACAATTATTAAACTCATGATGATTGATTGATTGGTCTCGCTGCGCTCAACTAGATAGAGCGCTATACAAAAACAATAGCTCCGTGAATGCGGCAACTTTTTATTGTAGTGTGTGTAAGACTTCGTCACTTTTTACACAGTTTTATTATATTTTTACACAGTTTCACTGCGCAAACTTGCATTTTATTATGCCCAAAATTCGGCACGTACACATCACAGATAGCTTGCAGTGTGACTGGCTCACAGCTTGCAGGTACGCCGAATTCGGCGTAGTATTTGTTGCCGCATTTGACAAGAACGCCAGCGGTATAGTATTGAATAATAGAGTGTGGAAAGTATCATTAAAGTAGCTTTCCGTGTCTGTGTCTGTGTATACCCGCTAACGGATTTTGATGTGGTTTTTACTAATGAAAAGATGAAGGATTTTTTATATAATTTGCAAAAAAAAAATTGCGCAGCCGGGGACGTGCCGCTAGTATTTTATAAATGCAAATGAGTCTTACGCTTCAATATGATAAATAAAATACTGTAGCGCCGTGTAAAAATTTGACGTGTAACAATGGACCCGCGCGACGGGAAAGTGAAAGGGTGCGGATTCACCGTCGCAGGCGCACCGCAGCTTTGATCGTGTTGCGACGCGATTAAATCGTGTTTACCTGTCACTGACAAATGTCACGATGACCACCCGGGGTCACAGGTGGTTGCCGATTCAATACGCTGGGTTCATTCAAACAATAAAGCAATATAGTAGTTTCTATATACATATAGGAAATCCTTGACAAGTGTATAGATCTATTTGCAATTTTGCAACCATTATGTTTGTGGATAGTTATATCATCATCTCATCTCTGCCGTAGGACGTCTACTGCTGGACATAGGCCTCCCCTATCATTTTTCATCAGAACCGATCAGAAGTAGCTTGGATTCAAAATTCAAAACATTTTATTCGAAATAGGATTAACAAAATCGCTTTTCGACGTCAGAGAGTGGCACGTTCACTACCAAAGTGTCGATTCCTCTGTGGAGAAGAACGCCCAAAGAAACTCCACAGGAATCGCATCTTTTATATTTTCTTTTCTACATAAACAAATATTATATTATATTAATTTTAAATAAAGTACGTATATACATATGACTGTATATTATTCCTCCGTTGACCCGCGGCCCTTATCAGGTCGGCTTTCCACCTTGGTGGGTTGATGTCGTACGCTGCGCTTGCCTGTGCATGGCCTCCACTCGAGAACCTTCAGGTCAGCGGCCGTCGGCTTTCCGAACTATGTTCTGCTTGACACTTCAACCAAGTTATTTCGGTAACTTTCATTTGTCTACGGATCGGACAAGGAAGGTGGAACTGTAACGCTTCGTGCGTGACCGAGGAACTTCAACCACGAAGGGATGAAACCCCCGCCCGCGCCTCGTGTTTCGCAAGTGGAACGGTTCCGGTTGGATCAAATCGAAGAGAATGGACGCACACTCCATGGTGCAGACGATAGAAAATTGATAGGCATGCTACTTTTCGGCGATGCTGCAGGCTTTGAAGTTGAGACTCCACAAGGGAGTCGTCGCCATCCCAGAGGTGGCAGCAGTAGAGGTGGCAACCCAGAGTCCATGCAGGATCGGACTTGTGCTTTATATAAGTTTAGGAGCTGTCTAGCAGTGAATTACCGCCTAACCTTGGAAAGGATGCCCAATTTTCGGGCAGCCGTTTTGGCAATGGACTCGATATGCCTACCAAAGTTCAGATTGGCATTAAGGTCTACACCAAGGAGTTGCATTATAAGATATTTTTTCGAGTAGATTAGATTTTTGTAGTCCAGATTGTGCACACCATTGAGTCACAAAAGATAAATATTATGAATTTTATAAAAAAAAAAAACTTATTTTCTAATTCTATTTTTTGTTTAAGCAATTTTTTATAATAGGTATTTCATTTTCAAAATTTGCATGCGATTCATTTTCATTTTATAAGTTTTTAATAATATTACATTTTTACTTCACTTCAAATGTACCTAATAAGTGGATTCCTTACAATAATTACTCTGCTTCTAGTTAGTAAGAATTTCGCAATGAAGATTTCTCATTAGTCTAGTCCAACTTTAAGTGACCATAAAAAAATGTAGGTATCGCTAATTAAACCGTCCTCATAGCACGTTTCCAAAGAAGGTTTATTTGTAACAAGCCCATTATGTAAACAAATAAAACTGTGCCATCAAAAACTTTCAATTGTTTCCAAAAAAATTACAATGCAGTTTCGTTCGACTTCAAAACCGTGTCTTAGTTTCTTTTCTATACATTTCAGTTCTCATTAGCAACACTCAAATTGCAATACACATTGTATAATATGCGGAAAAATAATTAGTACATAATCTAGAATGTAATGTCTAAATTAAGAATCAGTCTCGTTGCAATATTTCGTCACTTCCTTTAATTTTTAAGATGAAAACGGTTTTTTTAGTGACAACATGAAATTCCTTATTCATACACAACCAGATAGACGAATAGATAGATACAATAATAGATAAACATATAAAAGCAAAAAAGAGCAAGATAAATGGAAGACCTATTGACAAATGGTAACATTTTCTCCATTTCATCGGTCCGTTCATATCACCGGTAAAATACGTCGCCTACATTTTTTTTTAATTTTACAAATTATTATTATTTGCTTACTACTTATTTAGTTTTTTTAGTGTTCATTCTTGTGTAGAAACCATGTTTTAAAATGAGTTATTTAAAATTGTGTTATAATTAAATGGTTAACACTAACTTAGTTCAAGTGGTCGATGTGACTTCAAAAATACGAACATAAAAACTGAATTGGTTAGCGTGTGTATTGCATAGATCGTAGAGAATTAGAAAATAATCTCAAATTATATTCAATTATCAAACATGTTTAGCATAAATCCATCGTAAAAGTTTGTTGACATCGACCCAGACAGGCGCGGTCGGTCGTTATCATTTCGACACCCTAGTTCCGAGCAGAACACTACAACAGCATTTGGAGACTGAACTTTTGTGTCAATTTCTGATATAAATATACATATATTAGAATTTATTTTTAATATTTTAATCATTTATTGCGAATCCATAACTTTACAATACTTATTTGCAAACTAATAACTAACTAAATAAATTATACTTAAAACCAAAATCCAACACAAAAATGGACCCCGCGGCATTGTACCAAGGACGCTGGCAGCATTTCCTCGGTGAATGGTTAAACTAATTTTATAATCTTCTAACTTAGTTACGCGATGTCCTGTCAATTCGCCATTAACCTTTCTTTAAAAAAAAACTTACGACCCACTCCCAACCTCGCACTGATGCAATGTTTTTCTACAAATTTTATAATACCTACTAGCTGATGCTCGCGACCTTGCACGCGTAACTTTGTAAATTATATACTAAAACCTTCCTCGAGAACCACTCTACCCATTGGTGAAAACAGCATGAAATTCGATGCAGTAGTTTTTGAGTTTATCGCGAACAGACAGACGCGGCGGAGGACTTGTGTATTTGTAATATGTAAGGATACACAGGACTTCCTCATTTATCACTCTTTCCATTGAAAATTTAATCTACTTATTTAAAAAATGAGCACAGTGACTTTTGCCGTAAAACAAGTCTTTGGTAGTAAAAATCATAGAATTATAATCATAGAACGATAGTTTCATATCAAAAGACTGGCGAAAATGAAGCACAAATATAATTGATGTGTGCGTAAGCCACACGTAAAATGACGCTCTGCGACACGCACAAGTATACAAAGTATACAAAAAATGTTCATTCGTTTACCAAGCTTTACAAAGCTGTTCGTTTACCAAGCTGATACGGCTTGGTGTAAAATACATCACTGATAGTGCGTGTACTAGGATTCTAGGTTAGGTTATAATTCTATGGTAAAAATTGACAAAAACTGAAAAAATCCTACATTTTAATGAAATTAACAATTATCTAAAAGGCTTTCGGGCGAGGTGGAAAAATTAGATATGTCATTACCATTTTCATCAGTACCAACCATCAATAACAACATAACAACATCAGAACTTTGATGTAGGCAAGGTAAAATGTAACAATTCCATCAGCTATTAAAAGAACTGTAATTTTTTTCCTTTGTCATTTCAAAATAAATAAAGCTGTCTCAAACGATTCTTCAAACATGTCAATTTCACTACTCAATAGACAGTGAATGTGACAGCTCAAAAAAAGGAATGACCACGGCTGACCTCTTTTATTAGCGGTGACGACTGACGTTTTGCCTTTCCAAATTGTGGTGCAAAACTATGATTATTTCGTAACATATCACATAACATTGTCCACACAAATAAACTTGATACTTGGATTGTAGTGTACAATTTCATACGGCTTACAAAGTACCGATTGCGCGAGTTAATTATATTCGTCTACTAGCTAGTGCTCGAGACTTCGTCCGCGTTGAAAAATGAAAAATATACATGTCGTCGGTACATCGTAGAATTGGGCATATCATGATATTCCTGGGCAGATCATATTTCTGTTAAAACTGAGAGGATCGCCTCACTCCGCTTCGTATCGCTCGGCTCTCCAAATTTATTTCCATGTAAACCTAACACACTCCTCCTCGCTTTGCTTCGCTCCGCTCCTCGTCGCACCTATTTTTGACTTTTGGTGAAAGAATTTTGATTTCATACTTTACGATCTGCCCAATTCTACGATGTGCCGACGACATACATAACCGTGAGAAAATATCTGACTTTTTTATCGCTGTGACGACGGTGGCGCCGCCACGCGACAGCAGCGCACAATATTTTATATTTTTAGACACATTTTTTAATTTTTATGTCAAACATCCAAATCCGTTTAGTAGTTTTTAAGTGAAAGAGTAAAAACATCCAATACATCTTAAAAAACTTTTACATTTATAATATGTATTAGTAGAATATCGAAAAGTTCACTTCTATATTAAAATTTTATGTCATAATCTTTGTTCGTAACTAGTTTCGTAGCAAGAAAAATAATCCTTCATACGTAACCGGTTGCGTAGCACTGGTTTCGTCGGCGGCCGAAGGGAATTTAAGCCATCGAAAGAAAAATAGAATGTATCCGGAATGAAATGCCGAATCATCTCGATGATTTACGCGCGATAATAGGTAACCAAGTGAGAGACAATGGCCAGCTACTTATAACCATCAATTTTTTTTTTTTCAAAAAATATACATGTACAAACAAAAAGAACGTTACAGCCACTAAGTTGTACCTACATTTTAATACATATAATATATGTCCACATATTTGAATATGTGGACGACAAGCGGCATGCAAATAAATAAAGAAAATTCTATCAAGAAGATCTAATTTGAGGGTTTAATATGCTTTTTCTACCAGAAGACTAAACTGCCACATTTATAGTATCTCTATGTACTTACATAAAATTTCGTGTCAGATAGTTTTTATTTTAGTCACAAACTAGGGAAGCGTGTAGTTACTTTCTTATATTTTTTGGAATTTTATTGTAATACCACTGTATAACAACTGTACTGGCTACTTAAGTTAAAATATTATTGTTACAACACAAGACTATGTCGTGGGGTCAACATCGATTCGGCACATACGAGATAATGTATTAAACACAATAGCTCTTGTGAAGTAATCGACTTTTTCGATTATCTTATATACGATTATTACTCTTATCATCACGTTTTCTCGTGATTATATCAAAAATTTTAATGAGATATTATGTTACATACATTTTTATCTCTTGCAGATCAAAGAAAAGTTTGATGTTGTTAATGAGAGGTCCGAAATTTTCAAGATGAAAGAGCACGAGAAAAAAAAAACTGAAATTAAACTATAAACTATGGCCTATATGGCCTATTTGAGATAGCTTGTCATCAACTTGTCATGAATAAATGAAATAACACTAAGTATCCATTAATTAACGTGATATTTTAAATTACATCGTTATTTTTTTTGTAATTATTGATATTTTTTAAATCCATTCTTATTTCTGCGTGTATCATGCAACATAATTCCTAACGCGACGCATTCCACGCCACGTTCCAGATTCCTAATTATTAATTAATTATTTGTTATTACTGGCAGCAGAAATTATTCTCCTCCACTGACAATTTAGTTTCTATTAATATAGTTTGTTTTTGTCTCAAAGAATTTACGTATATTAGTTGTAATAAAGTATAAGACATTTGTAGTATAATATAATAGTAATTGTAATACAAAAAAATAATAATTTGAACTATGTCACAGAACAAAATACTACTGTTTGTTTTAAAATATGTTATCATTATTAGTCTATTCTTGGTCTATTCTGCACAAATTTTGCACGTTTCTTTCGTTCTTAATTTGAAAAGCTCCTGTTCCATCATACAAGTGGTTTTACAAAATTTAACTTTGTTTCTCTTTGACAACTGTCATACCTATAATGACACAGTAATGACTAATAATATACTAATAATTGTACTAATAATGACTAATACAAATGACGACACGTTTGGTCTACTGGCTATACCTATAGTAACCATAGCTGTTAACTTAATCTTATCAAGGTTCGAGTGAATAGGCATCTTCTGGGTGAGCTCGCTCCATCTTAGGCCTCATCCTTGCCACATGGCTGGTTGTGGGCCAAGAGCTAACACATCTTTAAAAAACAAAAAAAAAAAAAAAGGATCGAATCGCGTTAGGGGCAAATGTTTATGTACATGAGTCATGGATGTTTGTATTTATAATATGTATATATTTACAAAAAAAAAGGTAATCTATGGAGTACATATATCAACTGTCTGGTATCCATAATACAAGCATTAGTTGCTTACTGTGGAACTAGATGGTGCTGTGTGGAATGTGTGAAGATAGTTATTTATTATATATTGAGATTTGAAATTAAAATAAACTAATTATATTCATTAGGTTAAGCACCTTATTCTTTTGTGAATTAATGTTAAAATACTTACATTGTTTTACTTTAGAAAGCAACCCTTTGTTATGTGTTCCCACGAGTTGACGTGTTTATGATAACCACATTCGATGCTTTTTTAGAAATCGTCCCACACTTTCTTTTAGCGTTGTTTTAATTAAATGCACCTATGTCATACTCTACACCTACATACTTTGTGGATAGTTCCGTTCTCAAATGTTTATATCCTATTTGCTTTTGCACGCGATTTAGTCTGCGTAACTTTTTTTATAAATATAGCCTGATATGTTACTCCCCGATAATGTAACTTTCTAAAGGTTTTTTTAAAATCTGTCCAGTAGTTTTTGAGTTTATTCATTACAAACATACAAAAATACAAATCTTTTCGCTTTAGAAAATCTTCAATATCTTCAAAAGTAGGTACCTGACCTACCTTTTATGAAATAAAGACTAAATTTCAGAAAGCTAGGTCAGGTACTTTTGAAAATAATAAAGATTTTCTAACCGACCCTTTTTCTTTGCAGTCCAGTATATTATAGTTTATATCCCAAAATACACTTAAAACGAAACCTCTCTAAAACATGATATTGCGTTAATTTATTACCACTTATTTCCTGTCATTCATAACGGCCCTAAAATCGAAGGCTACTAAGGAAGACAATGCATGCAAATGCATGACAACTTCGACGGGACCATTTGCTATAAACCATAGTGATTCACAATGTATTGTGTTCCATGTGATGTGTGATGTGCCAAGTCATTTAAGGTCACGGTGACTGCATCATTCACATCTCATAACAAATTTATGCTACTTTGCACGCGCGTGTCTTATTTTGTTGAGCTATGAAAAGTGTTTTTGCTGTGTTTTGGTTTTACTTTATAACTTATTGTGTATAGAGGTTTCATATGCTGTTTAATTTACATAGAAAGAGGTATGAACATTTTACTTTTTAATCGAAACCTCAGATAGAGCGTTAGCATACTAACCGCTAATCCAATAGGCTCGTCAAAGTCCCTTTAAGTCTCGATTTATTGATTAAGGCTATAAAGCCTGGCTGTATATTAAGGCTGTATTTTAATATAAAATAATATAACCCAGATATAGAAGGCGGTACCTACTTCATGACACACCACGAATTGTCAGGTTGCTCACGCTGCACCCCTGGGCTTTGCCCCGCTACCAGCGGACAGCTAATTTCGAGTTATTTTTTTATAATATGTATTGTATATACATGAAAAATAAATAAAAAAACAGAAAAAAGTTAATAGAAAATAAGTGTCAGTGACAACGGTTTTTATTCTAAAATAAGACATCTATTTTCACGTACCTTATATGTGTCACGCAGAGACAATCTAGTTGTGAACGTTACGTGCGGGGTCAAGTTGGCCTTAACCTTGAAGGGAGGAGATTTACCTTTGTATGTCATTTGGTTAATTATTTCGGTTTGTGGCACGACCGCATGCGAACTCACGAATAGCGACATGGAGGTTCTTGTCACGCGCTCCGAAACCTCCTTTGATTCCATTTAGAATTGAAAACATTTCGTCTTTGTCAAACCAAAATCTGCTATCTGCTGCTACTTTTTTGCAAAGAGTATAATATACTCAAGAGTATAACCAAAAAGAGTATACCAAAGAGTACTTATAACCAAAAAGTAACGTAGTGATTATATTATAAATAATAATCCTTTTTCGAACTATAACAAGTTCCTCCCTTCATAGTTTTCTACATCTTCGGGAAGAGGAAAAATCGCGCGAGGCCAAGTTTGACGAATAAGGTAGTTGAGGCATCAATGCCGTCTCGTTTCACTGCTCACAATAAAATAGGTAGGTCTTACTAATTTAACTAAACAAAAAAAAAAAACAATTATGGATCCAAAATGGCTGTAAATTAACTTTTTAATTACAAACAATTGTACGAACAAAAAATGCTCTTTTAATTAACAGTGAAACTATACCTAATTTATTCATTAAATAGGTTTCAAAAAAGACAGTCTATTTTTACCAAGATTTTTATCCTGAGAGTAAACTTCTTTTAAAATCTTATTATTGAATCGAATTGAGTATTACGGATACACGATTTATGTGCTTGATATTATTTTTCACTGCTGCGCGCGCGTTGGGCGTGCACGGTTCTGGACACTGCTTTTTTAAATTTATTTTTATATAGCTTAAGTTAGGTTAATTAGCTTAGCTTAGCTTTAACTTAATAAAAATAGCTTATAACATCAGCTATCTGCCAGTCAAAATCCAGCCAAAATCGGTCCAACCGTTTCTGATATGGTGGTTTAAAGAATGGTTTGGATATGTCGTCGGCACATCGTAGAATTGGGAATATCATATTTCTGTTAAAACTGAGAGGGTCGCCATACTCCGCTCCGCTTCGCTCGGCTCCCCAAATTTATTTCCATGTAAACCTAACACGCTCCTCCTCGCTTTACTTCGCTCCGCTCCTCGTCGCACCTATTTTTGACTTTTGGTGAAAGATTTTTCATTTCATACCACGACAGGTATAATGTCCGGTCGATAAAGATTCGAAAAAAACATTTTTGTACGAAATTTAAACTTCACGCATATTCCCTATTCCCACGTTTAAGCTTTAATTTGTAATAGCGCCCATAACTACCTCGTTGCAACACATCTCAAGTCCAATTATCAAGAACGTGCAATTTCCAATGCACATGTCGTGGGCAGATCGTAAAGTATGAAATCAAAAATCTTTCACCAAAAGTCAAAAATAGGTGCGACGAGGAGCGGAGCGAAACAAAACGAGGAGGAGCGTGTTAGGTATACATGGAAATAAATCCTCAGTTTTAACAGAAATATGATCTGCCCAGGAATATCATGATATGCCCAATTCTACGATGTGCCGACGACACACATACGTCCATCAAGACGACTCAACGCCCTATTGATATGTCACAAGGTGTCTTCAATGCAGAGTAATTATAGATCACAAGAGATAAAACTCATTACTCTGCGCCTTCGGCACCTGATGAAAGTGAACACCAACAAAAACTGATTGAAACTTTCGTTTTCACTGCATTGTAAGCGCGGGATATGATACCATGGAGAAAAAATAATCTTCGTAGCGATCTGTACGCGAGAATAGACAAAGCAACCAGTCAGGCGCGCAAGGTTTTTTTTATGTCATTCTAATTAGTGGATGTTTCACATGTATTTTCACATGTACAGTAGGCCGACGGAGACGTCTAGACAGGGCAATCGTGCGGGTTGTGAGGGGTGAGGCGCGAGTGGGACCCAAGCTGCATACTTCGTCGTTCTTAGTAGCTTGGGATAAATATTCTAGGGCTATCGCGTCTTTCAGATTTTAATTTATTATATAAATCAAAATGGTGCATAGCATGTGCTGTATAAATAAATGCTCGCATAAATAAAGAACTAAGCTTTCATCAATTTCCGCACGATGAAGAAAGGTACTTAAGCACATTTTATATTACTTAATTTGTGTCAACCCTTCCGCCCAACATCAAAGGCGTCAGCCTACTGTAGGAAATAAGTATGCTGTGCTAGTACTAGCTACAGTCTGGGTTCAAAATACAAACTGTCCTATCTTTTAAGTTGGACCAAATTACACATAGTTACGAAGTTGTATCAAAATCGGTTCAGCAGTTTCGGAGTTCATCGGGACCAAATATGTGACACGTAATTTGTATAAGGACTTTATTGTTGTTTAAGGATATATAATAAACTAATCATTCGGTTGCGAATGTTCAAATAAGTATTTTGCGAAATCTATCCACGTAAAATTATACTCGCTGAGAAAACAATTATTATTATTATTGTATATTGTGCGTGATTCTACCATCCGCACCTTGACCAACTTAATGGGAGTTTGGTTATAACTAGATACTTGCAGTTGTATTTTTATTTAATTTTCCCATTTGTAAACAATGATTCGCCTTTTTGCTGTCATGTCGTCCTATTGTTATTAATTTTAAGATGACAGCACACAGTTGAAATGCCAGTATTTTGTACAGATAACAGTATTATAGGTAAAAACTGGCTGGCATATTTGAAAGCAACCCATATAGTCTCTGCACGCTTTAAAGTAAGTTATCATAATATTATGTACCTACCTTTAAACGCCCCCTTGTTTCGTGTTACGGTCATGATCAATCGAATGGAAAGGTGAAATTCCTGAGTCAATTGATTGGAAATTATATCCATTTTAATTTTTTTGTTTCTGTCGCCTCATTAACTGATTGCTTCATGACGCATGCTCACTCACATCTCATGTAAAAACATTTCTTAGTCGCTTTGATTGTCAATATTTCTCTAATACATACCATATCTACGTAATGACCGCCATCCTTAGAGAAAACTACTGTTATACAAAGAGCGTGGCAACAAACACAACCAATTGGTAATAATTCAGATGCAGATTACATCTATTGAACGTAACGTTACAAAGAAAGAGCAAAACAAAACATTAAGTTTATGACTCCGGAACCGCGACCGTAAAGATGGAGGTAGGATTCCCAATATGATAACGCGTGTAATATCAAAATGTACATTACATAACGCTGTTACAACGATTCACATCTAAAGGGTACGGCTACAGTGATGGCGACGCAGATAGCGAAAACGTTAACCTAACGGCATCAGCGAACTAAAAATAAAGATCAAACGCTTGGCAAAAGTATAATGTCAGACGGACGAAGTCGCTGGCACATGCTAGTACTTAATAAATAATAAATAATAATGCTAGCACTTTTTCCCCAACAATGAATATATAGATTAGTTTACACAGTGACCTGTTCAGCTTCAAACTTTACACCAAAGTTATTAGTCATTTATCGACCAATAAAAGTTTACTATGTTATTGACCAATGTAATTTTATACGCTTCCGAAAATGATCCGCTTAAAGAAAATGATTTGGTATTTTTTACAAAGATACCTTACTAAATTGTAGAGACAGATTTTGACTATTATATTTGATTACAATTCTGCTTATAAGAATCTAATGTGAAAACGTTAGACGCTCCGCTCATATTGTGACTGTACCTCGATATAGTGCATTTGCGTGCAAAAAGCCCGTAATCTGAACATTAGGATCCATTGTGGGAATGCTTAGACCACACAGTGGGTGCAACATTGTAATAATTTGCTGGCTTTGACATTACTTGAGCACCAATATCACCGTTATGGAAAAGGTAATTGTTTATGTCGCTTATAAAATTTTCACTAGCCAGATTTCTATGGAGTTAGGTTAGAAACATTCTCCAAAAGTAAGGTTCGGTTTTGGATATTTTTTGTTTTGGATCAGGTGTCGTATATTGTATTTTTTTTTTGTTTTTCGCCTCATTTATAATCATTAATTAATTCATTAATCAATATTAAATATCATTTAAATCCTAATCCCTTATTGATAGAACCCAATCACGGAAAAGAAAAAAAATGGCCGAATGGTCCACTTGATGGTAGATGGCTACCGTCACCTACAGAACAAACATAAGCAAATCTAGGATTGTATGAAAGTGCGCTGCCGACTCTGAAACAATTAAGGGTCAAGAAAAATGATAGGGATAGGAAAATGAGCTTTTTCTAACGAGAATTTATCTTCTAGAAGATTTCTATAATTTTCATAATAGTCTACAATGTTTATTTATATTGAATAGTGTTTGTTGTAATTAAGTAACATCCAATTTCGTTAAGCCATGTTTCGTGATAAAAATATGTGAGCGCGTGATGACACATTCATCACGCCACGACTACTTTCTCAACATATAAAGTAAAAGTGGTACTGGACGCACATTTTATGGAATCTGACTGTCACACCGAACACACACTGAAGTATAATTACTAACTTTTTTTATTGTTCACTCTAACTCAAGGATTGAATGAAATAAAATCTGTCGAATACAGAAATAATCTATTTTTTCACTATTTTTTTTATTTTTGCCTTCTATTTTCTTTTGTTATTTTTTATTCCCTCTTGCCCACGAATTCTTGTGCATTAATTTTTAATAACTGTGTTATTATTATTTTTATTAAAGAGTATTATTGTATTATTGTACTATTACTACTATTATATTGTACTACTAGTGTATTTATTCCATCTTTCTTTATTGCTCATAATATTTTCTAATAGATATTATTATTATAGATGTAAGTAAGAGTATTATGTAGTAATACAAAATTTACATCACATGTTCCGATAGAGCTCTGAAACTAGCAACTATGACGAATTAGTACTAAATTATACCGTTTAGCCTTTAGACCGTCAGATAACCTAGCTTTTTTTAAAAAAAATCGTAACATGCGTGCGTCCGGACATTTTTCGACTCGTATTCAGAAGTAGGTAAAGTTAATTTTGTGCGGTGTGATAGACGGCCATTGAGTATAATATTAAGTGTTAATCATACACCTTGTGTGCAAACGCAACTGTGTGTAACTTTTAAACGAGATTGGCCTATTATGTACATAATATGAAAATAAAGACAAATTTGTCAACAGAAATACTTTATATTACTTAAAACAATGACTGTAAGCGCATCTAATTATAAATCATCTCATTAGATCTAAGAATCACAATAACAAAAATAAAAATATACATATTTCGTAACATAAATAAAAAAAAATATTTTAAATATATGTTAAAATATGTAGCAAAGACGAGTGCGATGATGGAGCGAGCTCACCCAGAGGACGTCTGTTCATTCGAACTTTAAAAATATTTGGGTTTAGTATGAGTTCGGAAATTCCAAACCTTGGCAGCGCTCATTATAAAAATCGCATTTATAATATTAGTAGTAGGATTTAATCGCATTAAACACCCGATGGTATATTTCTGTCTATTTGAAAAGTTCATAGTACCTCCGCATTTGAAATCTTCGAGAAAGGTGGCTTTCTCGACGGCACTGGAAACTCTGCTGATATCTCTCTGAGAACAACGTTCAGCAGACAATACCCTTATTGTGTATCAACTCACTTAGCTCTGCAGTTAACTTTGACGGCTTTGCGTCTTTATTTCGAAGGAAATAAAGGCGATTATAGTAGAAAACGTAAGATTGTAACACAATCTGCGATGCATGTTTTATGTCACATTGTCTACGTATGAGCGAGTATTATGGCGGTTACGCGGTCACCAAACCGACAGATGCCGACATTTCTTAAATACATTATTATGTGGGTTTCATTTGAAGACTCGTCATTTTCTTCTATGCAATGCAACCTAAGATAATAAAGTGAGCTTCGTTGGCAATAGTTTTGAAACTGATTATTCTTAATTTTTTTAAAATATCCACTCATTTTGACGTACAGAAAAACAATAGAAAAATGACGGAAAACTTTTCTTAATTTAAATTTTTAATTTTTTAAAATATCTTTTATATAGCCCACTTTCAACTAGAGCAGCTCACAGTGCCATACTAGTTACTACGTAATCCGATGATTATTTACCTACTCATTAGGTGGGTATTGGTCGTCCGTTGGCGTTAGTCTAGCCAGCAATGGCGAGGCTGCCCTGAGGTGGATCGGAGTTGTTACCTTGGCAGAGCCCGGTACATCCCGCTCACAGGGCAAGGAGGCACCGGGGAGTTTTAGTGGGTATTCCCAGTGCCGCTATGATCAGGTGCTGGGCGACCCCCACATATCCCTAACGCCTAGCCAGCGGTAGGGAATCTGTAAGCGGATTACTCCTCGTCAAAAAAAATAAACAAAGGTAGCCTATTGGTCGTAGCAACCATAGATTTGATAACATTTTCACCGTATGGAATGAGTGATAAAAAAGAAGGAGTATGTATAAGGACTAATAAATATTGGGATGGAAAAATGGAGCAAAAAGGTTTGCCTACTTAAGTTTTATACGACCTACTGTCTGTACGAGACAAATGGATACTGAAATATTGAGAAAGCGTGTGGAGTTTGTTGGAAGCGGTCTTCGTAATAAATATTTTTTTAATATTCGACAATAGTGTGTTAATTAAGTTAATTAACAAATAATTTTGTTAATTAATTGAGCGCTGTGTCCAAACAACTAATGAGGAACATCGCCGTGACCAATTTGAGCCTGTAATTAATTTAATGTCTCAATTATATTCGTATTATTTTTCTTAATTTATTCCTTACTAGCAGGTGCCCGCGACTTCGTCCCCGTTGAAATGCTGCTACTCGCTGATAATGTAGCTTTGTACAGGTTAATTTTTTTTTAAAATAGATCCACTAAGTAGTTTTTGAATTTATTCATCACAGACATACAAATCTTCTCTCTTTATAATATTAGTACAGATTAGGATTAAGTAGAGTGACATTTGTGTTATTCTCATACGGTAATAAAAACCAGATTTACACTTAGTCATACTGGCCATAAAGAAATAAGGTCAGCCACGCACTTTATAAATAGAATTCGTCCTTTATTACCCTTTTTTTTATATATCGGAAGAAACATTGATGGTTGTATTGGACCGGTTTAATTTCCACTTTCATGGCTATATATCATTGACCTAGTACCAAAGGACGAAGATTGTGCCTTAAAAGGTGCGAAACAGCATTTATTAATTTGTTCAATCAAGGTGAGACTTGTTCTAGGGCCAACGATGAACCGAGAGCTAACTTTATTTGGCTATGAGCGATTAATTCATGTCCTTGTTCTCAATTTTAACTGTATTTGATCAACTTCAATGTATTAGTAACTAACTTAAATTCAACTTAATCATATCGACCGTAGGAAATCCACTGCTGAACATAGGCCTTAAATAATAGTAATAAAAAGTAATGAAACTGGAAGGGAATAGATTTTAATTTTATAAAAAAAATATCACCTGAAATGATATTATTGGGAATTAAAGCAGTTAATACATTAAAGTTTCATATCTATATTTTTGCGTCGTTTTATATATATATATATATATATATATATATATTATAAAACGTTAGCGAATGTATAAAAAAATCGGTGATCAGACTGAGACTGAGGTGGTGAAGTGGCGGCCGGGGCTGACATAGGAAACAGATATTATCTACCTTCATCTAAATTACCAAGGCCTTAACGTAAAAGAAAACCCTAAAAATGGCATTAACGTTTAGGAATTGCATAATTAACATTGTAATAGGAATCCTAATCAACTTCATAATCTAATAGTAGAAAGCGTCATTTGTCTGCGTAATAGAAAAAAAATATAATAAAACAATGGTTGCTTAGCGTGTGACATTCTTGGTAAAAAGTCTGTGCTTCCTCGTGGAGACGAGAAATAAATTAACATTATAGCGTGGTCCAAACGATAAGCTTATGGCGGTGTAGAAAATATCTAAATAAATACCTATTTTTGAACATATTTTTAGAATAAATTGCAATATAATAAATATTAAAAAAAAATTTTTTTTGACAAATATAAATTCTGAATATAGTCTTTATCTAATTTAGTCGCAAAAACAGAATTTATGCTTTATCACTATGATACATTAGAGAATAATTCAACAGAATTGTTTGACTAGAAATAATTGACATTTTTTTTTTACTATAAAATTCAAAACCTAATCAATATTCCTCTGTTGAAAAGGTGTTGATGTTAAAATTACTTGATAATACTTTAATTAAAATAGCTTTTGACCACGGTTTCTTAGGGGTTAACTTAAAACATCTGATCATTTTATTGTTTTTATTGTTGAATTTTTCATTTTTATTTTTAGATGATTCTTCTAATAATGCATATGAGATTTTGTATAAACGAACACCATGGAACTGAAATAAAACTTAATAAAACCCAAAATAAAACTTAAAAGTCAAATATAATTTTATATGTACTCAGTAAACAATTCATAAACCACCATGTACTGTCTTCTGCGATATATTTTTTTATTCATAAGTTTATGACCAAAAATCAACAGGCAAACGGTATGTGGTTTGAGAGAGCTAGGCTTTGAAAGAACCGATACTACTTTCTCCCACTTACTAAAATCTATAGACTACAAATATACAAGTACGAAGTGCTTTGTAAACAGTACATCACATAACAGTTGCTAGCCTTAGTTTAATTAGAAGGCTATTATAACTTAACACGTATACGAGAGAGTTTAAATGAAAATTAAATAAATACCTATCGTAGATATTGTTTTTCTTTCATGACTTATACCAAACACCAAGTCAGGTGTTACCTAAATTGTTTTGATTGCACGTGGGAAGTCGCATTTACATAATTTCTTTTATTCAGTGCATTTCCGAGTCGCTGCAATATTTAGGTGACCTGTCGTTTAATTGGAAAATAACATTTATCACAACTGTTAGTTAAATTGTATCGAATTTTTAATTGGTTTTCTGACCCACCGCGTCCGCTGTCCGCTTCTGTCAATTTGTTTGTTAACTTATTCTAAACCACTCAACAGATTTTGATACGGGTTTCATTATTTGAAAGGGAGATAAACGGTTGTATGTACTAATAGCAGAAAAAAATTCAATCGTGCGAATCTAGTTCGGGCCAGGTTCGGGCGAGTTGTTAGTTTTCTATATAGAGAGATTTTTTTTTTTGTTTCTTGTTTATGCAATCTGCCACATTTGAGGGCATTCAGCATTCTGTATGATCAAGAGTATTTAATGACGTGTGTTGGAGACATCCAATGACGTCTCCAAGTATTATCAATCGGCCATTGGTGCCAGTATGTCTTGGGGAAGTCTCTTCTTCAGTCTTCGATGCAGATACACTACAGAGAGCAGTCCCCTTGCCTCATCATTGGGGTGATCCAAGATTTTTTTCTTATACCTTTGTGATGTTGTCACAGTCACTTCACTAATGAGTGGGATCCGGAGGTCTTTGTGGAGGATTTCGGTAGACACATACCAGGGTGCGCCTGTCATGACTCTTAGTATCTTAGATTGGAATCTTTGTAAGATTTCAATGTTTGAGTGGGAGGCAGCTCCCCAAAGCTGAATACCGTACACCCAGACAGGTTTAATTATAGCTTTATAAATTAGCAATTTGTTTTCCAGGGTCAATGATGATTTGCCTCCCAGCATCCAGTACATTTTTCTAAAGATCAAACTCAATTGCTTCCTTTTGGTGAAAATATGCTTTTGCCATGTTAGCCTTCGATCGAGATGTATGCCAAGATATTTAACGTGGTCAGATTGTGGAACTTCCCTATTGTTTAAGGTTACAGTTGGACAGACTCCTCTTCTCAGGGTGAAAGTGACGTGAACGGACTTTGTTTCGTTGGCTTTTATTCTCCAATTTCGCATCCACAGAGAAATTTTGTTTAGGTTTTGCTGGAGCACCAAAGAGGCTGATGTTCTGTCAGTGTGGGAAACAAGCACAGCAGTATCATCCGCGAAAGTACTGGTCAGGACAGAGTCGCTAGTTGGCAAGTCGGCTGTGTGTAGTAGGTAAAGGACAGGTCCAAGTACACTACCCTGGGGAACTCCTGCCTCTATGCAGTGTAAGTCCGAATATGAGCCACCACAATTGACCATAAATTTACGGCAGCCTAGAAACGACCTTAAAATCAGAAAGAAAAATAGAGAATGACTTTTCTGTTCAGACTTTAGCAAAGACCTTATTGACACCGGTTCTGCTTGGCGAAGCTTATTTGACCAGAACCAGATTAAAAAAGGAAAAATCTTACATAGATCTACAGCCATCTACAGCCGCGCTAGATTGTCGTTGGGTTTTAGCCGGTACGAATAACCCCGCAGTTTCTCGGGCTTATGCGGTAAAAGCTAGGTAAAAGTCATAAAGTAAGCACATCTAGCAACAGTAACACTCTCTTATAGAAGACAAATGGAATCACGTTTTATTCCTTATGACGGTGACCAGATTAGATACCATTATGTGGACCATCAGGCTGCTTACCGCCATCATTTCATAAAAAATATCTCACTCTTAATTTTGTATTTAGTTCTATGGAGTTCTTTTGGCTCTTTTTGCCTTTTTATGTCACAGTGCGTGAATATTCCTCGCTGCGATCAGATTGTAGATTTCGAAGCCCGAACGCGGAAACAATCAACAAGGTCTTTAGAAAATTAACTTTTATCTAACATTCCCAGCAACATTGTCCCATCAATTTCCCCGCGACAATGTTTTTTTCACACAATTACGCATTTCGCGTCGTCTCAAAGATTTATTTCTTAAACAATGCTTGCATTTAATTTGTCTGTAATTTCGCAGGAAATAACCTAGACTTATACTTACAAATGAAAATAACTTTTAGTATTTTGCAAAAAAAAAATACATATAAATCAATTTTCAAATAATTTCGATTACTGTAAATGTGCCTATATAAGGTATTACTAGCTGATGCCCGCGACGTTGCACGCGTTGTAAAAGAAAATGTTATCGGCAAAGACTCTGTTTTCCACAGCTATTTTTTTATTTTATTTTTACACGATCCTGCGGAGCCTAACATTTTTCCAAGATAAAAAGTATCCTATATATAAACTATATGTGTGCCAAATTTCATCCAAATCCGATTAGCAGTTTTTGCGTTATATGGGAACAAACATACAAACTTTCGCATTTATAAAATTATAAGGATTAATATTGGTCGTTTGACATCAAAAGACACAATGGTAGATATTATATTATATCTCTATAAATATATATAAAAATTACGTGTCACGTTGTTTGACGTCAATGAACTCCTAAACTACTGAATCGATTTTGATAAGTTTCATCAAAATCGGTAACTACGTGTAATTTAGTCCAACTTAAAAGATAAGATAGTTTTTATTTTAAACCTGGGCGAAGCCGGGACCTGTAACTAGTATCAGTACTAATATTATAATTGCGAAAGTTTGTATGGATGTATGAATGGATGTATGGATGTTTGTAACTCTTTCACGCGAAAACTACTGAACCGATCATCATGAAATTTTACATATACGTTGTAAATACAAGAAAGGAAATAGGGTAGCTTTCATCCAGAAAAAAAAGTACTGCTTCCGAGGGATCATCTAAAATTAAGGAAACTAACTCCTGGCTAAGTGTAATAGCAATAACGATGTCAGGCGATATATTGCTTTTTAAGCGCGGACGAAATCGTGGGCACCAGCTAGTGTATAATAAAAAATACTAGTTGTATGTTATATAAGCGATTTATTGCTTAACAAATCATACATTAATTTACCAACAAGTACAATCTATACATTATAGATAATGTTAGATAGAATGTGAAAGTCGATTTACCACATCCTATAACAAGAGGCCGGACGTAACACAACATTAGAGAAGTTAAATGTATGATTTCCGCGTTAACTAACTATTAATTATTGATGGTTAAGCAATATTTTATACCATTACATTAATATTATTAAGGTGTAAACACACGCCAATCTTAAAAATTTGCAGTTTTAAAAAAAAATGTTACAAGAAACTGTCAATGCAATTGGTTTGAAAAAAATATATATTATACTTAAACTTGTGAAGAACAAAATGTATTGTTTAGAATTTCCATCGAAGTAGTAGAAACCCCACAATAAAATTTAGAACATAAGAAGAATTTGACTTATATTGAAATTTGTTTCGAAAACGGTTTGTTGCGCGAAAATGATTCCTGCACCGAATAATAAGTCAATGTCATTTAAAAAATTTTTTTTAATGTTGTTTTAATGAAAAGTACAAAAAACCACATTTGTCGGGCCTGTTGAATTGTTTCCGCCGCCTCGGAAATCTAAATATATGGAGCTACAGTGTCTCAGTGACTGCGCTGAGGTGTGGATTACGTTTGTGTTTTTCGTGCGTAATTAGTATGATATATATAAACATTCTAAAGGTCATATCGGTGAAGGTCAAATCGTCAATGTCATTCGCCTTTGTGAATCCCTTAAGTAGAAAATGAGTTCTAAACAACTTTTTCGTAACCCCCGAACGCCCTAAGGCTACTGTAGCCAGCAAGTGGACCGTGAGCCTGTCTGCTACCCTTCATTATTATGAATATTATTATGAATAATATTCATAATAATTATGATATTCATAATAATTAATAATTATGAATATTATTATGAATAATATTCATAATAATTTATTTATTTATTTATTTTACAAGGCCCCCAACGAGGCAGGCATCAAATTAAAATAAGAGTGCAGACCAATTATCTGAGGCGGATGCCGCCGCAATTACAGGAGGCTCAGCATGCGCCAATAAGAGCTACAAGTAACATCCCATACCCTGACTAAGCTCACTTAATCTAACTTAAATCTACAACCTAAATTAAATCTAAATTTATATAATCTAAATAATTCATTTATTATTTTCGTATATTTACAAAAAAAAATCTCTTTTCGAAACACAACAGTAAACGGGATGTCATTTAACGTTTGTCTTCTGTATGGCTGGTTCGTGGTTACTGCAGCCACACGAGCCGCCCAATTCATAACTGCGAAACGCAGTTATATCCTAACTTCATACAGAAACGTTTTCTAAATTTCTTTTCTAAGAACTTGTCAAAATCCGTACTAATCAATACTTCAGTACTAATATTATAAATCCGAAAGTTTGTGTTGATGTATGGATGTTTGTAACTCTTTCACGCAAAAACTACTGAACTGATCACCATGAAATTTTGCATACACGTTTTCTGGGACACCAGAAAGGACATAGGGTACCTTTCATCCAGAACGCGTACGAAGTCGCGGGCACCAGCTAGTTTGTTATAGCGTTGTGTAGCACCTACCGTCAAGTGGACCGTCAGCCTGTCTGAACCCTAAAAAAAGACAAAATTTTCTGTTCTGTTCTTGAGAAACCGAAAATTCTTGAATTTAGTTCAGCGAAGCGATCGGCGGCCACATTATCTAACGGCCGACGACAGCAGACGACTTGCGATCGCGTCTGCTGCCATACAAAAATGCACTTTAATTTTAGTTATTGTCCGTAAGAGACATTATCGCAATCCACACCTTTGTTATGAGTTACGTGATAGGTACCAAAAACACGATTTAGTTTGATATTGCCCAAATTAATAGAACGTTCTCGCCTGTCGCAAGTTTGTCGCAAGTCGTCTGCTGTTAGATAATAAAGCATATCAAAATAAGGGTAATATGAAAATAAGGGTCTGCATTGAATCAAACATAATAGTTATATTTTATTCATTAAATATACTATATGTTTGTAAGCAATCAAAAATGATTCAAAGTTCACACAAAGAGATACGTGAAACGCATTAAAAGAATAAATTGTAAAAAGTGAAAGCAGTTCATTAACGTGATAAGTTTTCGTCAAAAATTTTTTATACTTACACATTAATTTCTACGACTTTGAAAGTGATCCGCCGTTATTTTGAACGTTTAATTGAGTATAAAGAATATGCGAATATTTTATTAAATCATTAACTTTCTAGCAGACAGGAAACATCATGCAATAAAGCCTAACTTAATGTTTTAGCGAATAAGCATATACACTTATGTTATAAACAATGCAAACGAAAATCAGACTGCGAATTTGTATTCAACGAATTCGGTTATTCCGTTTATCCACCTCAAAAAAATCCACCCTAAGGGGGATACTCGGAAATGCATATCCGAGAATCCACCCTAGCCTGGTTTTTTTACCTTGTTACAGTTCAACTGAAAAGTGTTTATAATTCTCAATATTAATTCTAAATTTTTTTTTGTTGTAAAAATAGCTCTCGGCAACAAAGGAGTATGGGAAAATTAGTATTTACCAAGTAGTTACCCAGAAATTATTCAAAGTTTCAATTTTCGTAAAAACGTATTTACATGAAAACAATTTTCTCTGTCGATTTTTTATTCAATCGTGAGTTTTTTCCAACAATAAATGAAATGAAAATAAGACGCCTTCTCACCAGTACTTTTAATCTAAGGAAATAGTAATACTTCTCATGGACATAGTTTCATGGAAACAATATGGAAATAGTTTCATGGTTAATAACGTAGAAAAATTAGGAGAACAGGAGTAAAAATTTACAGAAAAAAAAAACTGTAGATTTTTGTTTCCTGGAAGCTTTAACAATTGTTATATTGCCAAATTATTACTATACAGCACACTACGGTGGTATCGTAGGGAAAAATAATTATCCACCGTACCAGTGGGGGTATGGTCGTTGGTACGGTGGGTCAGAAGCGCACATATACACACACATATCTACTGGGCATATAATAATAAACATGGAAAAACTAACTAAATAAAAATAATAAATATAATTTGATTTATAGGTACTCTGCGTATGATCTAATATTGGCCAAGTCAATGAACTGTGCAATATGAAATAATCCAAAGTCACTAATTAAAAAAATGTTTCGCCGCAACATCAAAAGAGCCCTGATAAGATTAGAATGATTGATTAATATTTGAAAGGGAACGTTTATTACGTAAAAAAATCCCTTTTGTAAGCGGCTTCGCTTAGCTAAAAGGGTAATAAGAAACCTAGGGTTCAAGATATCTGCATACCAAATTTCGTTATCGGTTCGTTATTTTGGCCATGATAGTTTAGTCAGACAGGAAATGTTATTTTCGCTTTTATTTTTTAAACATTAATCATAGATCATCACTCTCGGAATAACTGGCATAAAGCTCATAATTAATAGTTTATTTTTATGTAAAGGTCACCGAAAAGGCTGACGGTCCATGTGATGGTACGTCACTACTATTAATAATACTCTGTCGACAATAGTAGGATTAAGGATAAGATCCTACAATAGTAAGATTAGTGATTAGCAAGAGATAGTGTAGCACTTAAAACTACTTTTTAGTAGAATAGTAATAGGTAGATAAAATATGTACATTCAGATAATTACTTATATTTGATTTTATCGTTTTTCAGGCCAAATATGACGGTGAAGAAGACCTCCCGTTGTGGCGGTCTCGCTACCATTGTGGCGAGGCAGAAACTTCACGGCAACGCCCAACAATTCGACATTATGACCATAACCAAAACGCCTTCAATACAAGCCAACAACATTATAGTCGGATTCAATGAAAAAGATCAACTTCAGCTTCTTACTAAAGAGGAAACGAGCGAAGACGATAAACAGAAACTAATCAAAGACTATACAGAAATAAAAGCGACAAAATACGAAAATATAAATATAGATGACATTGTAAATTGTGTGAATATTGAGAACTATCCAAATTGTGAGAACACTCTAGTCTTTTATGTAACCAAAAACCTTATTAAGGAAGCGATCGCACTGAAATTCGAGAGTGAACAAGACTTTAAGAGAATATATTTCACATACAAATATTTTAAAATGAGGAACAGACTGACAAAGAATACAAATAATTATGCTAGTACTGATAACTTATTTTCCAAAAAGAAAACCTATGACGTTTTTAAAGGTAGAAAGAACAGTGTTGACGATTACAGTCTAATAGACAAAGCGAAAGACGAATTTAATCTTCGCACGACAGATAACGATGGAATAACTCATATATCTGTTCAACAAAAGAATATAAATTCGCGTTTCGATCAACCGATGAGTCTTATTGGTATCAGAAGTGACGCAGGTGACGTCGGTGAGATAGATAGCGTTATTTATACAGACATAGATATTCCTACGAAGCCTGACAGGAAAAGACTATTCCACAAAAAACCCAAAGCTCCGCCACCGCCAGTACTTTATAACAAAGACAATCAGAAAGTATTGAAAGGAGAATATGTGAGGGTTAATGTTGAAAGAGTTCCTGATGTCGTTCCAAAGGATAATAAATCAAATAAAGTCCCGGATATCCTTATGTTCAGAGAAAATAAGACAAAAAAGAACAATCAGCCGAGCAACTTCTGGTCAACCAACAATAAAGGTGAGTTTCAGTCAATATATACTAATATTATAAAGCTGAAGAGTTTGTTTGTTTGTTTGTTTGAACGCGCTAATCTCAGGAACTACTGGTTCGAATTGAAAAATTCTTTTTGTGTTGGATAGATCATTTATCGAGGAAGGCTTTAGGCTATATAACATTACGTTGCGACTAATAGGAGCGAAGAAACAGTCGAAATGGAAAAAAAGGGGAAAATTATTCGTCTTTGAGGGCTTTCGTTGCGTGCGCTGCGAAAACCGTTCGAGATACCCAAATGATTCCCAAAATAACTATTCCATGCGGACGAAATCGCGAGCACCAGCTAGTTCTTGGATAAATCTATTTGTAGTATGCGTTTAAATTTACGAAACACTTTCGTCAACTTGTAATTCACTTTGAACGACCGATGAATCTGTAATGTTACTGTTAAAATGTAACTAAGTCAAGGCCAACGTTTGACGATTTGTTTGCATAATACCTACGGGTCATTCACTTCTCCAAATTTGTGGAGAATTCGCTGTACAATCGCTTCAACGAAACTTTAACTAATAGGTAGCTGTGGTGAATGTTTTGTATTCCGTAGTCACTTTGACGTTCGTCGTGCACTCGAATTCTGATGGAACTGTGTGAATTTGGTTTGTTAACAAACTGCGTTAGTGATTGGTTAATTTGATGCAGTTGATACTGATGCAATTTCAAAGGTTCTGCAAAAATTAAGATACAAATTATTCTATATATATAGATATAAATAAAAATATCATCGCTAAATTGGTCGCTAATCCACCAATTTTTTTTTCAAATATACATTAAAGTTCTAGGAAGGTTCTTATGAAGAAAAAAAATTTAAAAATTGCGAAAAAAATTTCATACATACAAAGTCGGGAGCGGGACATTTTACATATTTTACATTTTACATAAAATTTTACAATTTACATTATAGATGTATTTGAGAACTTAATAGGTATTAAACTTGAAAACTCGATGTTAAAGTTAAAAGTAAGCTACAGAGCAGTGACTACTTGAGATCCATAATATCTTGAATTCAGTATTCAGTTGAACGTTTTAGCAAAAGAAATCAATTGATAAAAGGCACGACTCCTACTACTAGACTATCCGGTGACAATAAACAAATTGGTAAATAAAATAAGCTTTAACAAAAAAAAAAAGGATTGAATTGAATTTGACCTTTTTATACTATCGTTCAACTCATTACGTAAAGAAAGTAAAGTTTGCACTGTTAAATGAAATGTTGTATTGTCGAACAATTGCGTTTATCACGGATAGTTCGCGGAACTAATTTCCATGAACGGTGGTCGAGTGTCTGATGTCAGAGTTACAAAACTTTCAGACACGATGCGACAGAGGTGAGATTCGAGATTTGAACTTTTAGTCTAGAAGCGACACGAAATTTGAGAAAAAAAGTTGCGACAAATATTGTTAAGACCGCTGCACATAATCGTTTAACGATTTTATCCATCGAACTGAGGAGTGTCATTTCAAAAGGATTTATTTCCACCTTATCCGATTTTTCAATAAATCGAATTATGTATTGGAATTAAGTCGGTTTATAAAAGAATCTTTTGTGCCTTAGATGGTGTGAGCAAATTACGTGGAAATAAGCGTATTTGTTCTGGACACGTGAAATGAAAGTCAAATGTAGAGGAATTAAACATTATTGTTACAAATAATTTGGTATAGAGGTGCAACCGAATACGAAAAATGGATTCCAATCATTACTTCATTTTTATTCATAAGTGGAAATAAGTCCTTTTGAAATGACACTCCTCAACTATGGAATTTGCTTTAGGTCGCACTTTTCAGTGCACATTTCAGAAGTTATAAGCCAAAAACTGAAAAATGTCTGAAAATTTCGAGCTTTAATTTGATTTTAATTGCTATTCTTACAAATGACACTGACAAAATCATCGGAGAAGATCTGATGGAACCAAGACATTAAAAGAGAAGAAGAAGAAGAAAAAGTAATTTTTGATATTTTGTTTTAAAAAAACACATAGGTGTTGAGTCAAAGATTCCTCTCGGCGGCCACGCTCTTGCCACATCTAGTGTCATACCTATCTGTCTGTACATCATCCTACGCAATACTCTATCGTTCTAGAATCGTTTGCAAATTGTTTCAAACGCCTGACTTAACTAGGACGGCGCTTCTGCAATGCAATTTATTGAATAGTAACAAACAGAAAATCGTATGCATTATGAACAACACTTCTTCATTACGCCACGATCATGAATAATTTAGTTGATTGGCTGATTAGTTGATGGGTTTTTGCGTTGAGAATTTTTCATTAATAATTTAGTTGATGGCTGATTATTTGATGGGTTTTTGCGTTGAGAATTTTTCATTTTTCAGAAATAAAATGCGAATAGCGCTATGGTTTTTTATAGATAGATAAAACCGTTTTTTTAAAAACATCAGGATTTATAAAATACCGAGGTTTAACTTAATTAATAAGTTTTGACGCAATGAGACGCAGATTCGATTCTCGGTCAAATATGCATCAGAGATCAGAATCAAAAAATACGTGTAGTATCAGTAGTACGGTTGTTTGTTCGATAAGATGATTGATCAAATTTGGACTTTATATTAACGCAAACTCATTATGTATAGTCAAATATGAAAGTTTTTAGCTTTGTTCCATATTTGTTTCTTTAGATAGGTTATATGCCTGAAAATAATTAGATATTTAGTGTAATCCTGTACCTATGTACATGATCCTATCCTATGATAATCCTATGATTGAAAGGCACAGAAACTACACAGCTCTGCAGTTTTACAGAAAATGCATTTAATAAGAATATTTTCAAAAACATTAACAATATTTAATTTCTCTATAATAACAATTGTTAACTTGCTTTTCAGACTAACCTCACGTACCTAGATAATACTTAGGTCCTTAAAATGATTGTGTAATCTGCAAACCACATATTGTGCAAATAGTATTTTACTACAGAGTTGTTTGTTCAGTATTAATTGTGTACACAGAGTAATTTTGCACAAGAAATGGACATTAGGTAAGGGCCATTACAAATACAATACAAAATATATTTGTTTAACTGTCTGCATTTTATTGCGGTAAATATTTATTGCGGAAGTGAGTGAAAATAACAATCCTTTTCTCATTTTTCTTAAATTATTAGCTGTTGCACGCGACTTCGTCTGCGTAACTTTATAAAATATAGCCTACAATATATGTTACTCGCTGATTATATAGTTTCCCGAAAGTATTCTTCAAATCGGTTCAGTAGTTTCGGAGCCTATTCAATTCAAACAAACAAACAAACAAACAATCAAGACTTTCCTCTTTATAATATTAGTATATAGATTATTAGTGAACTGTCAGACTGCATTTTAGGTTAACGAGAAATGCACCGTTGTACAGTAAATAATATCTGGACAGCGTGAATGTGCCAATATAGTAACAAATTACTATATGGAGTTAAAGTACATTATAATATAGTGTTTGAATTTTTCTAATTCTTGCAGTACCTACTTTTGAAGGTAAACCTCATGTGGAGGATTATACAAACAAACATACTGTACGCTCTAGTACAGATTAGTATATTTTAAAAATATTTTATTTTTGGTGTCTTTTGTGTTTTCTTAATGGTTTAATAAAATTGAATAAACAATAAAATTAAATAGAAAATTGATAATAAAATTTTGTAGAATGTAATAAAACAGAAACAGTACTTAATTACAACTTAACGGTGACTACATTTTTATATGTTTTCAAAGAATTACTGCTCAATTAAGATCCAAATGACTCTGTGTAAAAATTGCTTTTTAGAAAAGCCATTCATTCATAGAAATAATTTTCTATTTTATCACAAGTAAAGACTCGTATGCAGTTTGATTAGTTGAGTATTATTCAAACACGTATTCGTCAGAATAGGTAAAAGCAGACAAGAAAAGTGCTTTATCAGTTTCTATTACAAATTCCATTCATTTCAAAATTCCCTAAAGCTGAGATTTGAAATAGGTATTGATTACTGATTGACATAATTTGTCTTCTCTAATAAAGATAGCAATAGAAATTGTCACTGAATTTTCAAAGGAGAACAGACCTTATCATTCTACAACATACAAAGAATGTTCAATCTTAGGGTGATAAAGCACTTTATTTGTCAAGTTTACATAAGTAAAGTAGGCAAATTGAGTCTGTTAGAAGGTTGTTGACAGCGTCTTGTTGAAGAGCTGTGTACTTAGCAAGTGTATTGCAAATATGTTTACAATACAAGAGACCACGTCGTATAGCTCTAGCTTACTCATCATATCCTCGTAGCAACCTTGCGAAATCTGCGGGAACACAGAGCAATAAGTTTTTTACACAAATAAAATTTATTTTATAAAAATATGAATAAAAAATATATAAGTAAGTAAATTAATTAAATAACCTTATTTTCGTTCAAAGTTGTACTTCCAATAATTTACTTTTATTTTGATTTTTTTTTTTTAATTTATTGTGCCAAATTTTAAAAGATTTAAAAAATAAAATTGAAATATAAAAAAGAACCTTAAAAGAAAGAGTGTCTAAAATAGAATATCGTCAGAATATCGTACTACTACTTATAGGTATCTAGGTGTACTATTGGGGTTTGACTATGTTAGGTAAAAATACGTCATTATTATTTTTAATAATAACATTATTATTATTATCAACATGTAGTTGAGCTAAAAAATAAACCGAATTATAATCCATTGGGTGGTTTAGAAACAGACATGACGGATTTATCTAATACTTATATAAAATTCTCGTGTCGCGGTGTTTGTTGCCAAAGTCCTCCGAAACGGCTGGACCGATTTTGATGAAATTTTGTGTGCTTATCGGGTAGGTCTGAGAATCGGCCAACATCTATTTTTTATACTCGTACCCCTAAATGTTAAGGGTGGCCCACCCCAAAAAATTATTTTTTATTTTTTCGCAAAATAACGTTTGCCGGGTCAGCTAGTAATATTATATAGAGATAATAATTTTACTCAAAGAAACGGTTACTGTGATCAACCTAGGATCAACCATTCTCGTTGACCATTCCATTGAAAAAGTATTCAAGAGAACTAAGTAGGTAATGTACTCTGTGCATCATTCCGTCACGTATCAACATGTCCTAAAAAGCGAAGGCAGTTTGTCGTTGAGCGGCAAAATTAAGCAATTTCGTGTTTACCAACCAATCAGCACTGCTTGTATAATAAAGGTCACGGAAGCTTTAACTTAATTATTAAAACTTCAACTTCATTTTCAACTTCTTAAATCATACCAGTAAATAAAAAATAATTAATTTTATTCATTATATATGTATGTTCTGTCTCATCTCAATTCTCAATGTCAGATTTTAAGCGAGGAAAGTTATCTAAGTAGTTAGATTTATTTTGGTTTGTAATGAAAAACTCAAAAAATACTGGACCGATTTTAAAAATTCTTTCACTTATAGAAAGCTATATTATCAGCGAGTAACATAGGCTATCATCAATCAACACTAATAATAAACCTGTAAGTGTAGGTACATATATGTATGTATGTAAGTTCCTCCATAACTCTTAATCGAATTAACTGATTTTCATGAAACTTAGTAGATAAACATTTAGACGTACGGGACACAGGATAGGCTATTTTTTCACGCGGACTAAGTCGCGGGTGCCATCTAGTATTTTATAAAGTTACTCGGGCGAAGTCGCATGCAGCAGCTAGTAACAAATAAATTAGTCTAGTTATAGGAAATGTAGGAATTGTAAATGTAGCTGCGCGGGAACCATCTGTAGCCATGTCGTCCTTCATGCTTGAATAATGTAGCACACGGGCAAGGGTTCCAATTACTTGTAGGTACCCGATATACTTACTTATAATGTCTGTAGTTTCTTTCTTGTAGAGCCCGTTAGATGAGTGGTTAGGGTGCTTGCCTTACCGCTCTGTTTCAGGGGTCCTGCGGGTTCGACTCCCGGTAAGGTTAACTTTGGAAATAAACTTTTCAAAGTTGACTCTAATCTGGATTTACAATTCAGTGGCAGGGCACGCTGCATTACGCAATCATTTGTGCAGCGCGAACCCCCTTATAGAAGACAACCGTGAAGGCATGTGCACTGAGAGCCTAGTGCAAGTTTTACGTTTTACTCGATCAAACGCGCCGAATGCGTAAACGTCAATTTGTATGGGAATGAAGCAGATGCGTTTAATCGAGTAAAACTCGCACTAGGCCTTGTGTTTCGGTAAGTGCGGTGAGTCGCTCGCATCGCGCGCAAACTCGGCCACATTAGCCGGCTTCTTCTCGGCGCACGCGTCCCTTAACACACGTCAGTCTAGTCTGGTGTGAAATAATTAGTGGCTACGTGGCTGCGGCTGCTATCGGTGACTGCGTTTAGTGGCTTGCCTGAGCCACTAGTGGTCGCGTTTAGTGGCCCAAGAGGCGGGCCGGGCTTAGTGTTACCAGAGCCCACTTTCCCTATTCTTTCCCATCGCACTTTGCTTCACATGTGACATTGCTTATATCATAGGCGACGGCTGCTATCTACCAACAAGTGGACCGTTAAACTGTCTGTCAACCTTAACATTAAAAAAAGATGTAAATACAAATAATTGCAAAATAGATGTACCGATAAAAGCTAATAAGAATTACCTACCAGCAGATTTCCTAAATCGATACAGACATCCTTGCAAAAAACGATGCGCTCTAGGTCATCAACTTGTCAAGTATCGTTTAATATTCAAAGGTGCACGGAAATGTTTACTTTATGTGAATTTTAAGTTATTCACGTACTTAAAACTTTGCAATTTTGACGTAATTTAGACATATACATCTCACATATAGACACACTAAATGTTACAAGAAGATTGCTGCATTACTTACATAAGTGAAAAGCGCATTTAAATCATGATTTACATAATATGCCATATTTCTAAATCCAAAAATAAAACAATGTTTGTGGTTAACATTTTTTTAAATATAGAAGTTTTGGTGATACTAAAAAAAGTACCAAATTTGGTACTTTTTATTGTCTTAATAGAGTACCCCTTTGACGGCACTAAGATCCTTAATCTTCAGCTTGAACCTTAACACGATCGCGCTTAACAATTTCGATTTAACACTGACATTATTACTCATTTTTATTTTCCAGTGACGACCGGCTACGAATCAGACCGCGAGGAGTGGAGGAACAGCCGCTCACAGTTCTCGACCACAGCCTTCGACAGTCTCGCGAGACCGACCAGAATGGCAATGGCTTTAACACTCCGAGCGCCGAAACCACAGAGGCTGGAACCAGTACCGCAATACTACCGCGTGAACGACAAACCTAAACTCGCACCGATACAATTCAGGCCCAACAACTATCTCCAAAGGCCACCGAGGCTGCCTCGACCTGTGGACGTGAAGAGAAACTTGACAACTGAACATCGCAAATACACTTCCTTACAGCACCTCGAAATACCAATGAAACTGAGCGAACTAAAAAAACAGAACGAAGTGAAGAAAACAAACTATTCGAATCTTTCTCACAGGATCACAGGATTGACGAACAAGCTGAGAGATTTGGGGACTCCGAGCAATACGATTGGGAGATTCAAAGCTCAATCGCACAATGATGTTGCTAATTTGAAACCAGTACTCAAAATGAATGGACAGGATGGTGCAAAAAGATCGGTGGTGAGGACTTGCAGTGTTGAACCACCAAAAAAAGTAACATTTAGTGCATTTGCAACGGTTCAAGTTGTGTGAACTTAAGTTCAAGTTATTATTCGGGAAGGTTCTATTCGTGCAAATGTGTCTAGAATTTAATATTTGTTTTTTTTTTTTTTGTTGAGTAGTAAAATATATTCGTCTATATCTGTAATGCTTGAAAAAGACTATATGTAATGAAACTTGGGTAGTACCAAAAGCTATTCTAGGTTGTATGTGTGAAGTTCAATAACTAAGATCGCATTGATTGAATATAAAATATTGATAACTGTGTTGATATTTTAAGTCTTATTGTTTTTTAACAACTATTAGATTTTAAATTTATTTGGGCTTTGACTTTTTTGCTACAAAACTTTCAATCATTTTTTTTGTACTAATAATATTTCTTTGATTACATTTTTAAAGTGACCGTAAAATGCCAGTGGGGAGTTTTCATGTGAATCCAAAATCAAAATAGTTTTTATTCCATGTAGCAGCAAATTTGTAGTGCATTCATCTTAGTCAAAATTAGGTAAGTATCTCGGAATTTGAAATACCCAGCTATAAACTTGTATTTTGACATCCTAAAAGTTGTCTCAAAACCTACATAATTATAATAATTTAAGGTAGATTTTTAATAGACGTACGCGTCTATTAAAAATCTACCTTAAATCACAAAGGTTACAAAAATCGATTATTTGCAACTAGTATCTCGTTTCCTATGGGTTTTTCGCTATTTGTATATAGATTCCTCGTGAATCACGATCAGCTAAAGTACCAAAAGTAAAATCAATAGGCGTACGAGCAATACAGAAGGTATATTAGTATTAAATTAATAAAATCCTGCTTAAAATGCCAGACTAATTCACTAGGGCCTCTTTCACCAACTACAAGTAAAGTGTTGATTGGTTACTTTTCAAGTAATGCTAATTGGCGAGCAAATGTTACGAGTATCTTATATCAATTTCATTGAAATTACCCTTAAGTAATGGTACTCGAAGATGGTGAAACTCGTACGCTTTCTACCGGTGACTTTAATTGGCGGTTAGCCTACTTGACACTTTACTCAGAGATGGTGAAAAGGCCTGAAGAATTATTATTGGAATGAACTTAACACGTTTTATGTACGGTTTTATGTTTTTTTTAGTTTTTTTTTTTTTATGAAACAATGCTTTGGGCTTAATAGCTTTCTGAAAATGCAGCTTTCGTCGTATTTCGTGTTTGAAATTTGTCCAAATTATATTATTAATTGATTAGTTTTAAAAATATATAACTTTGGAGGACAGGCCGGGAATTTTGTGTAAATAAAGAAATAATTTAATAAGTAATATTGTATACTTTGTATACGAATAGTCATAAAGATATGCGTACTATTTGCTTTTATTATATGCTATTATTTAATATAAATATAATTATAATCTACATGTTGTCTGTATCTACGATGTCTGAAAAATTATTATTACCTACGTCTCCTTTTTTAAACAATTCTTAACGTCTACCCTCATAAGTCTACCCGCATATACTTAGATATTGAAACTATCTGAACTGACAGTCCTTAAAACGAATCAGAAATGCCACGCGATTATTTTCAGTGCCAACGAGTACTTAATAGCAAAATGGCAAGTGAAAATAACTTCGTGAGAATAGTGAAATGCCACCAATCTTACCAAGATTGTCGTCGGTCAGTTTCAGATATTTGTAATTTGTATAAAGCTTGTATGTATATTTTGTTTATATATTTTTGATTGGTAGGCATAGAATTATAATCATAGAACGATAGTTTCATATCAAAAGACTGGCGAAAATGAAGCACAAATATAATTGATGTGTGCGTAAGCCACACGTAAAATGACGCTCTGCGATACGCACACAAGTATACAGAAAATGTTCGTTCGTTTACCAAGCTTTACAAAGCTGTTCGTAAACCAAGCTGAAACGGCTTGGTGTAAAATGCATCACTAATAGTGCGTGTACTAGGCTTCTAGGTTAGGTTATAATTCTATGTTGGTAGGTATATTTTATGCAAATGTTTGATGTACAGGCTTACAGCCCTATTATATGTATGGAAAGTCACTGATAAACCTGTTGTATAAAACAGGAAGTTGCAATGGCGTCCTGTCAATCACACAAAGTAATAAGGAAATAAATGGGCATTAGTCTTAATTTGTAACAATATACTTTAATCGTGTGGCGAAACATAATAGCACTCCTGCTGATCGTTCTGGTAGTGGCTACTGTCGCCAGATGATTCATTTTTATTAATAATATAATCTAAACAAGCAAATCGAAATTATTAGATTATTCCCCCATCTTTGATTAAAATCGTGTACAAAGATAATTGATTGGTCTCGCTGCGCTCGACTAGATAGAGTGCTATACAAAAGCAATAGCTCCGAAAATGTGGCAACTTTTTATTGTAATGTGTGTAAAAAATCGTCACTTTTTATCACTTTTTACCCAGTTTTATTATATTTTTACAGTTTCACTACGCAAACTGGTATTTTATTATTTTTTTATATTATAATATTTATTATTATTATTTACAGTAGGTATTTAAGTATTTTTATTTACAAATTCATAATAAAAGAATATTATTTTTAAAGGTGATCCTTCGATCGTGATTACTAGTCGTTAACTTTTGAAAATTTATGTTTATAACTTAATAACGAAATGAGCTTTTTGTTTTTACTAATGTTTATTAATTTAAAAATAATCATTTTAGCATAATTATGAACGAAGCCTATCTATATGTAGATATGTGTAACGGACATGTTTTTTTTAATTCAATGTAAAGCAGACAAGAAAAGTGCTTTATCAGTTTCGATTACAAATTCCATTCATTTCAAAATTCGCTAAGGCTTAGATTTGAAGTAGGTATTGATTACTGATTGACATAATTTGTCATCGCTAATAAAGATAGCAATAGAAATTGTCACTTTGAATTTTCAAAGGAAAACAGTCCTTATCATTCTACAACATACAAACAATGTTCAATCTTAGGGTGATAAAGCACTTAACTTTGTCGAGTTTACTTATAGATTTTTAATAATCCTAGTATTAGATAATCGGCTTCAATTCTTTTATGACATTAATATCTAATTATTTGCTAACCTATTATCTATGTAGAGTTGTTTCAGAATACGTTTTTTTATCATTTTTTTAAATATAAATGTTATCTACTTAGCTAGCTAAATATTTCGCTACTTGCATTTTAGACTTAACACAAGAAGTCATATGTAAATTAATATAGGTATTACCTATTTAGTTTTTTAAGTGTATGTTTTTTTGTAAATTAATAAATATTATATTATTATGTAGAAGTTGTAGTTTTTTCGTAGTTTCGCGTTCGCGATGAGTAGAATGCATTATTACTAATATAAATTGTCTTCCTTTATTTTGTTATTAGATTTCGTGTTGGCCTAATTTTGTTTTGAAAACAATTAAATGTTTGTGTTAATATAATATTGTTTTATTTTACACCATCTTTCAGTAAATACATTATATTATATATTACATTATAAAAATAATATATTATCCTTACTTCCTTACTTAATATTACAAATGCGAAAGTAACTCTGTCTGTCTCTCTGTCTCGCTTTCACACCAAAACTACTGAACCGATCATGATGAAAGAAAATACATAGAAAAAAATTTATGTATGTATGTTCCACCAAAACTGTTAAGGGAATTAACTGATTTTCATGAAACTTGGTAGATAAACATTCACACGTACGGAACACAGGATAGGTTACTTTTTTCACGCGGACGAAGTGACACCAATTAGAATACATTGTAATATGTAAGTAAAATAAGTAGAAATTACTTAAAAATTCCGATTAGGCAGTTATTTATAAATTTATATTTTTGATAACCTCCTAACTTTCATTTAAAACTACAAGGTTACTGATATCAGCTACAAAGCGCGTTTCAAGTTTGCGATAACTGTTCATGTATGTTATGAGTAGAAACATTATTCAGAAAACGTAATGGTATACAAACAATAGGTCTGTCTGACTGAATGGTTATCGCACTTTTATTCGTTTGCATTATCGAGAAATATTTAGTATAATTTTTCAGTGCGTGCTGTGCATGAAGAAGGTAAGCACCTATTTTTATTAAAAAAAAAAAAATTATTTGCTTCGAACTTCGATTATCTTTATCTGTACTTACTAATATTATAAAGAGAAAATTTTAATTAAATAAAATGTAGGTACTGTTTTGGAATTTACATTGGCGTATTTAATGATTTATTTGTTATCTCAACACACATTAGGTATATCGTAATAGAAGCAATCCCAATTCGATGTTTCAGTTCCCCTTACTTTACTTAAATTACTTACATTACATAAAAAACTTACATAAATTACATAAATACCTAGTGTGTGTTTTCATAGCCAATAAACTGAATATATATGTTCCTGTAAATAAATAAATAAATAAATAAATAACAGCGTAACAGCGTGTTTGGAAGCGCTTAATAGAAAGCGCTAATCGATCTATATGCAGTTGCATAACTCACTGCAGGACCCAAATTTCAACAAGGATTGTATTGTAACTACTTATATTTTTTTATATTTTATGATTTCGTGCGTGAGGTAATATTTTTCCAAGAAAAATGTACCTATGCTATCAAATGCACAGACAAGATGTGTAGGTACAATTTTTTTTTATTATTATTAAAGTACAGACGGCTCGTTTACGATTTTATTATTATAGATATAATAAATGTGTTATTTTAATAAATATTCCAATTTTTTTATTTGTACCTACCTAGATAACATAATGTCTTTGGTAGCCAAGGCGTTTGAATCCAGCAAGATCGTTCCAGATGTGATACCTACAGCACCCAGTGAAACTATTTCCGTAAGTAGAAGATTATTTCTAAATCAATGCTAATATAATATTATAAAAAAATATTTATATAGGTATATATACAGTGACAGGTGACTTTTAATGACGGTTAGACCTAAGGGCCTCTTTCACCATTTGTCAAGTAGGCTGTCAAGTAGTCACCGGGAATAATTTAGATGATATACTTACCTACCTTTGTTTGTACGGTAAAAGTCCCAAACATTAAAAAGAAAATAATAAAAATAATTCGCCTATCGAAGGATTTGATATTTGATTTTGATTTTGAAGGATGCACTAAACCGAGTGCATAATTTAATAAAACATAAAATTATTTCTAAAAGTAAACTAATCAACACTTTACTTGTATAGTTGGTGAAACTCTGTGTGGTGAAAGAGGCCCTTAGTATTATAAATATGAGAATTATACACAAGTAGAAATTAATTTGCGATTTATTATCGCGTTGTGATAAATGTCAAACATATAATACACGATAAAGCATGAAGGTCACATTAAATTGCTATTACGTAACTAGGCGATCAATCAAAAAACCACATCTTATAAACATTTCAATTTCTACCTAAGTACAAGTAGATAAGTTATTATCATCTATAGAATATTACTTAATCACATATTATCTTTAGGTAAATAGTGTTGTTGTTATTGAAAATTGTTTTATTACTTACTAGCTAGTGCCCGCGACTTTATCCGTGTTGAAAATGAAAAATAAAATATACCTATGCGCCTGACGAATATAAAGCCTGACATACATTAATGACGCCTGACATACATAGTAGTAAGTTAAGTATATATATATACTTAACTTACTACTACTTTTTAGTATACCACTTACTTAGTACTAGCACTAATTACTTACTACACACTACTACTACTACTACTTATTACTTACTACACTACTTAGTACTAGCAAGTAACTATTATTTCATCTGTGGTACTAGTTCATACTTATGAAGAGAAAAGATCTATATTAACTAATGCACGCGACTTCGTCCGCGTATATTTATTAAAAGCCTATGTTACTCGCCGATAAAAATAAATATTAAAAGAATTTTTAAAATCTGTCTCGTAGTTTTTTAATTTATTAATTAATTACAAACAAAATGCATTTTTTTCTCTTTTTTTAACTCAAAAGCTACCAGACAGATTTAAAAAATATATTTCAGTTGAAAGAATTTTCACCTGTAATGTAAGCTTCCTATAGGTGTAGAAAGTTACATTATAAGCGAGTAATATAGACTATTATCTATACTTTTATACTAATATTATACAGAGAGAAGATTTGTATGTTTGTAATGAATAAACTCAAAAACTATTAAAACTACAAAAATTCTTTCACCTACAGAAAGCTACACTTTCAAAGTCTGTATTTCAAAGCGCTGCGAATTAGCAGACATAGAATCAGAGTGTGCCGTAGATACCATAGTTTATGGAGACGCTATGAAATGAAAGGAGAAAGTTTAAAAATCTTGAGTTTATGATTGATTCCAGTTGAAATATAACAGCGGCGTGGAAGCTTCTCAGGGAAATGAATTGACACCAACCAAAGTCAAAGATCAGCCTACGGTTACTTATCAAGCGGACCCTAACGCATATTATACACTCGTGTTTACTGGTTAGTATTAGATAAGTTTAGTAATAGTTAGTAAAGTGAAGTTATGTATTGAGAATTAACTGTACCTAACTACCTATATTATATTTAGAAAGAAAGAAAGTAGGTACTTACATAGATTTTTTTTCTAAATACATACATATTATAAATACAAACATCCATGACTCAGGTACAAAGGTAAATGTTAACACATAAACATTTGCACCTAGCGGGAATCGAACCCGCGACCGTTTGGTTAACAGCTAGGGAACTAGTATTTAATCTGAGGCTAGGGTTACTAGCCACTAGCTAGTCGTAGCACGTGTCGTCAAAGTTAAGGTCATATTTCGACATATTTTTAGACTTTATTTTTATTAAGGTCCGAAGAAATTCGAAAAATTCGAATAAAAGATTTAATAATATTTTTCAGTTTTTTAAATACACAAAAGTATATTTAATAAACAGAAATATCACCTATATTTTTTTATTAATCTTTTCAGACCCAGACAACTACGATGGACCAGAAAAGGTGTACCGAGAATGGCATCACTGGCTTGTGGTCAATATTCCTGGTAACAAGGTCTCTGAAGGCGAAGTTCTATCTGGCTACATAGGCTCTGGACCTCCAGAAGGCACTGGAATACACAGATATGTGTATATATTGTATAAACAACCTGGAAAATTAAACTTCGACGAGAAAAGACTTACCAACAAGTAAGTTTCAACCACAACCTTTTTTATGTAAACTCGACAAATAAAGTGCTTTATTGCTCGCAGAGATATACTATTTCGTTGGCTTTATCACCCTAAAATTCAAAGTGACAATTTCTATTGCTATCTTTATTAGCGATGACAAATTATGTCAATCAGTAATCTATATCTGTTTCAAATCTAAGGAATTTTGAAATGAATGGAATTTGTAATCGAAACTGATAAAGCACTTTTCTTGTCTGCTATACCTAATACCTATATGATGAACAAGTAGATAAATCATGTGTACCTACTTATTATTCGGTACGAGTACTAAGTATCCCCCCTGGAAGGGATAAGTAATTTTCTTTTTACTTTTGTGAAAGAATATGTATGTTTTATTGAAATAGCTATATTTAACATTATAAACTAAGCTCCGACTTACTATTGAGCCAAAACACGCTAATCTGCAGTAAGTTGCTGAGGAGTTGGGTGTCCCGCAGACTACTTGATGCTGCAGTATCAGGTCAAGATTACCATGTCATAGAAATGCCACCGAAATATAGCAAACTAGCTAGTGCCCGTGCCTTCGTCCGCGTTCTGGATGAAAGGTACCTTTCTTTCTGGTGTCCCAGTCAACGTGTATGTGTATGCAAAATTTCATGGTGATCGGTTCAGTTGTTTTTGCGTGAAAGAGTTACAAACATCCATTGATCCATACATACTTTCGCATTTATAATATTAGTACGGACGGATGTTCCTATATGAAATATAGCCGGCGAACCCGGGAGCGTGTAGCCAATTTAGTATAGATAAATCGGTTTATTCACTATTCAATTTATATGAAGCCAATTTAGGAAATCAAGTTATAAATCATGATTATATATCATGTAACGGAATTTTTAATCGCAGTTAGAACGAATTGGATCTAATTTAGATTTTATATCCTATTATATTATATTTTCAACTCTATATTTTCGACTTACAAATCAATTTAGTGTAGTGTGATCACAAAGTTCTCTACTTAGGGTCCTAAATTGGTTTCCTACAAATTGAAAAGTGCTTAAATTTCAGTTCTTCCTTTTACAATTTCAGATCTATCGACGGCCGAGCATCTTTCTCAACCAATATGTTCGCTAAGAAGTATAATTTGGGTGCTCCGGTTGCTGGCAACTTTTACCGAGCACAATTCGACGAATACGTGCCACAGCTTTATAAGAGCTTGGGGGTTTAGACTTGTGAAACTTCATGTTTTCAAAAGTATAACTACTTACACCAATACACACTTAATTTTGTACTAATGTAACGGTTAAATATGGAAATAAATAAAATATTGACACATATATTTTTTTTTTTGGGAAAACAAACAATTACACTAATAAGTATAGTAAATTTGAAAAATAAAAGAAACATTCATAAATAAAGGTAATAGTGCAATAGGTAGGTATAATTTTCTTTTTTATAGGTTCATACTGGGTTCCTAAGGTCTAGGTTCTCATCTTTTTGGCTAGACCCATTTTCAATTGACGAAACCGCCAAAGAAGCTTCAACCGTACATTTTTCCTTTTTTAGTTTTAAACAAATAAGAATTTTTAAAATAAAAACCAATATATTTTTTTAATGTTTAATAAGACAAACCTTTATGCTTACAATACTAAATTTTATTTTAATGTTAGGTATATATTCATTTATTATCTTATTTTAGTACCAAAAATGTTTAACATTCAAATTGTTTCTTTTCTTAAATTTATTACCATAAACAAAACACGTTGCGGGACTTAAAAATATAAACACAACAATATCTACTACAAAAACCAGTACATACTTACATAATAACATTTGTATTTTAATAAAAACATAAATGCTTTATGGAATATTATTAATATTAATCTGTCTCGTGTTTTTATAATTGTCTCACAACGCTTCTAAAAGAATTCCATTGCGATAAAAGAAAAAAATCATAGACAATTGAATTTCAAATACTCTGTGGGAGAAAGACAGACGTCACAGAGCAACGAAATTTTAGATGACAGTTGTAAATGACACTTGAATGATCGCAATGGAACAGATACAGATACAATCAATCATGGCGATTAGAGGTAAGGAAGATCAACTTACATGGGTGTTAAACTGAAAAAGCGGCAAGCTAAAAGCATTAAATAGTGGTTCATAAATTGACCAGAATGGCGCTAGTATAGCATTGGTCATGTTCATGAGTTCATGAAATAACCGTTAAGCGGACATTACACTAGGAACCAATTTTGCAAATCGGAAGACGCAGTTAGAACAGATTGGATCCAACTTAGATTTTATATTATATTATCTAATTTCAACTCTATGTCTTCGACATAGAAATCAATTTAGTGTAGTGTGATCATTAAGTAATAACTGCTTAAATAAGACGCTACTACTAGTGTGTCACACCACCCAATGCTACTACAGCGCCGCCTAATCAAGGCACTTTCTCGTGTATAATATGTAGGAGTTGGACCCCTCCTTACCTCTATTCTCCATGACAGATAGCAATCAAGTTCTGTTTTAACCGCCGAGCTGTTGGTAAAGGATCGGCACATAATCGTCCCACTGCGCCTGATAAAAGTTTCCGGCTATTGGGTCGCCGAGCTTATATTTTTCGACAAATTTGGCGATTTTAAATCCACCACGATTGTCCCCTGACCTAGAGACAAACAAGAAACCATTCAATATTATACATAAATCTATACGTAAAGCAGACTCTTATCTTTATCAGTTTCGATTACAAATTCCATTCATTTCAAAATTTATAAGACTTATATTTGAAATAGGTATTGATTACTGATTGACATAATTTGTCATCGTTAATAAAGATAGCAATAGAAATTGTCACTTTGAATTTTCAAAGGAAAACAGACCTTATCATTCTACAACATACAAAGAATATTCAATCTTAGGTGATAATGCACTTTATTTGTTGAGTTTACTTATATAATCGTTTGTCCTTATAGACGGTGGCGTCGCGGTTCATAAGCCAGACTTGAAAACTATTGTTATTTGTACCGAAAAAAAAATTGTACCTCTATTAATTTACGAGAAACGACGGGTATGCTGACGTAATATTACGCTAGCATACCCATATACAATATCTTGACAAAGAAAGCACCTAGCGAGCCCATTCCAATGGCTTATTTTGTTGCTCTGAGATAGGGTAGTTAGATATTAAAAAATGTCACCCCTTTACGGGTAACATGAAGTTTGGTTCATAAAAATATTAACAAATTAGCAACAAAATAAGCCGTTGGAATGGACTCGCTAGGTGCTTTCTTTGTCAAGATATTGTATATTATGGGTATGCTAGCGTAATGTTACGTCATCCCCCATGGAGGGGTGGCACTTTTTAATATCTAACTAGCCTATCGTAGAGCAACAAATTAACAACAAAATAAGCCGTTGGAATGGACTCGCTCGCTAGGTGCTTTCTTTGTCAAGATATTGTATATTATGGGTATGCTAGCGTAATTTTACGTCATCCCCCATGGAGGGGTGACACTTTTTAATATCTAACTAGCCTATCGTAGAGCAACAAATTAACAACAAAATAAGCCGTTGTCAGCGCGACACTATAACTATCGTCTCGCGCTGACGCGCTGACAGCCACGCGCCGAGGCCTCGGCACTGACGATCAGCGCGACAACGGAAACCATCGTCTCGCGCTGACGCGCTGACTGCTACGCGCCGCTCGGTGCTGACGATCAGCGCGACACGAAAACCAGCCCTACAGCGCCAAAACGGCTTTTTTCAAATAGGCATAAAAATAATTTGACAGCAGCCTGACCAGTGCGTGTACCTGTTAGTGAGACGTGGTTCGTCGAAGCTCAGCTTGGAAGGCTGCTTGTAAACGAGGAACACATATCGGTGCAGTCCAGTGCCCTCCGGAGGTCCGGACCCGACGTACTGGGAAAGGGTCTCGCCGCTGGACACCGAGTCGCCGGGAATGTTGGCGACTAGCCAGTGGTGCCACTCGCGGAACTTCGGATTGGCGCGGGAGGGCGCGTCGGGATCTACAAGAGAAAATTTATGTCATTTAAACAATGATTATTACATTGGTCTCGCTACGCTCAACTAGATAGAGTACTATACAAAAACGATATCTCCGTAAATACGCCAGTTTTTTACTGTAGTGTGTGTAAAACATCGTCACTTTTTATCACTTTTTACACAGTTTTATTATATTTTTACACAGTTTCACTATGCAAGCTGGCATTTTATTATGCTCAAAATTTAATAAAACATTCGGCACGTACACATTACAGACAGTTTGCAGTGTGACTGGCTCAGGTACGCCGAATTCGGCGTAGTATTTTTTGCCGCATTTTACGAGTACAACGGCGGTATCTAGTCGAGCGCAGCGAGACCAATCATTGCATTTAAACATAAATCTACTACAACTATGGATTTTGCACTACAACATACAACATAGGTACTACGTTTAATTGACACACGACACGACACGAATTGACGACACGTTTGGTCTAGTGGCTATTAACCCTAGCTGTTAACCAAACGGCCGCGGGTTCGAATCCCGCTAGAGGCAAATGTTTATGTAATTAACATTTTAGCTTTGTACCTGAGTCATGGATGTTTTGTATTTATAATATGTATGTATTTACAATTAAAAAAAGTAATCTATGTAGTGTATCAACTGTCTGGTACCAATAATACAAGCATTAGTTGCTTACTGTGGAACTAGATGGTGCTGTGTGATATTTATTTATTTATTTAAGGCTTTTGCCTTCTCACCGGTCATAGCTAGCGTGTAGAATTGTCCTGACTCGGCTTGCCACGACACTGACGGTATGTCCTTCACTTGAGTGGGCGTCAACTCATTTCCTTCTTTCACCTCGACGCCACTTGGATATTTCACCTGAAATTTTATATTTTTTTATATAAATAATAGGCGGTAAATTGTTTTCATTGATATTACGTAATTATAATTCTATAGAAGTAGCGAGTATACAAGATATTTAGTCTAATGTCTATAATGTCAAATTATAGATACCTCTGTATAGATTTTTTTCATTATTTTTATTTACAATAACACATGGTACATCATTACAGGATTATTTCATTTTGAATAATCAATCATATAAACATATTTATCAATTACATAAATTATAAAAATTACAAAAATTTCGAAAATATGCCCAAGAATACTTAATAATAAACTTAAATTATTAGTATAATGTGTAGGCATACATCCCTATGGCAGAAGGGTGTTATTTGTGATTATAGGCAATTTGTGATTGTGCCACATGCCATAAAAAAAAAACAGTCCACTTAGGCTGGGTTGCACCATCTAACTTTAACTATAACCAACGCCGCAACTTGAGTTAAAATAACGGTTAGGCCGAAAATGAGTTGCACCAGTTAACAAATAATCATAGCTGGTTAACTGGTGCAACTCATTTTCGGCCTAAAACTCATTTTCGGCCGAAAAGAGTGCGAATTAACTGAAGTTGCGACGTTGGTTATAGGTAAAGTAAGATGGTGCAACCCAGCCTTAAAGATATAATTAAAACTTAACATCTAGTCTAGCTAGAATAAGCCTCAATTATTCTGACATATATATTTTTCTACTAATGAGTATAGTCGGCGATTTATTGTAGTCATTTGACGGAAGCACTATTAATATAATAAGTAAACCATACACCTACATAATGAGTAATGACATTTATAATGAACGAGAACCAGCAAATGTTTGTTGAATATAATGAAATAAATTGCATGCACTTCCTCGCATAAAGGGTTCAGAGTAAACAAAGTCACGTATATCCGTACTTATATAATAAATGCGAAAGTTTGTATGGATGTATGGATGTATGTAGGTATGGATGTTTGTAACTCTTTCACGCAAAAACTACTGAACCGATCACCACGAAATTTTGCATACACGTTGTCTGGGACACCAGAAAGGACACCTTTCATCCAGAACGCGGACGAAGTCGCGGGCACCAGCTAGTTGAGTAATATTAGCTAGAGCCCGCAACTTCGTACGCGTCTTTTGAATATCCCACGGAAACCTAAAATTTTTCCAGGATTTTGTAGTTTTCTTTATCTTTGGTACATGAAAAGTCACAAGTAGATGATGTAGACCAGTCCAGTGAATAAGGTCAATGTAGTTACTCTGATTTTTTCTTTTGTCCAAGTCTGATTTTTTTTTGATGGACCAATTCGGCTAAGTAATTTTTAATTTTTTTAAAATTATTCATTGAAGTCCCGAGAAGGTGCTTAAGAAGAGAAAAATTTGAAAAACCGCCCGGAAAATTGCATCTGTACAATTTTCCTTAATCTTGATTTTGGGGGTATTTTACTTAATCTTGATTTTGGGGACAGATTTTTTAGGTTTAAATAATAAGGATGTTCTGTAATCCTGTAACCAGACTTCCGAAAGTAGACATCTACTGAAATATCTGGCTAATTTTCCGGTTTATCAATTAATTTCTTTCCCTGAAAACCTTACTTTTTATGTTTCGCTATGTATTATAGATAAACCAGAAATTGTCCAGAAATGTATTTCTTTTTTAGGAATTTTTCATACGTGTTGTCTGCATAGGTTAGCTTTCGCCCGTGACTTTGTCCCCGTAAAGTTTCATTTTCACATTTAGAAATGAGAAGAAAATATTTTTAAATTTAGAATATATCGATGTGGTGGTTATTAAAACATTCGAATTAAAATTCACGGTTTTCATATATTTATTAAACACATAAAATAAAGCGACATGCGTGTCAATGATAATAAAAAGGCTATACTTGAGTCTTTACTTATAGTATAATAACAAGGCTTTACTTGCTTAAAATATTTTAAGCAGATTTGTTTTTTAGAATTAACAGTGAAATAAATAATAGAATGAAGACTGGTTATTATGACAATTTCCTAGCGAAATCTTTCTACACGAACCGATCGAATTACGTGGACTTCCTATAAGTGTATGAAGCTGAAACCTCGCTTCAGGCGGATCGCTGTAATGTGCAATTGAGAACGATGCGCAAGCGCATTGTCATGATGGAAGAGCACAATCAATGACAATTTTACCTCTGCGTTTTTCTTTAATTGCTTGCCGCACTTTTGGAATCAATTGGGTGTAATGAGCAATTGAGCACCCATAAACGTTATACCTTTAGGTAAATATGTAGTTGTTAAAAAAAATAACATGTCAGTCTTTGGACTGGAAGTTAAAAGTGAAAACTAAGTTTTACAAAAAACATTACATTACATGGCAGTAATGTAATGTAACTCGCGAGTTCAATGGTTTTTTCCCATCTCAAAATTGTTCTTTTTTTTTAATTTATTTCAATTAAATTTAAGCGCAATATCTGAATTTATGCAGAGGTTTCGGTTACATTACATTACATGAACAGTGTTGCGAGTTCAATGGTTTTTTTTTTCACCTCAAAAAATGCCCAAAGCAGTTTTAACTTCAAAAGTACATATTCCTTCCAATTCCAGAAAATAGAGGGCCTTACTGTATAACAGTAACCTTACTGGCTGTCAGACATACTCGAAATTTCTTTACCAACGGTGAAAATGGGCGTTTCTAGGACATTAATCTGGTCGACCAAATTAATCTGGATTACGCTCGATGATTTCGAGATTCAGTTTGGAAACTTCCAAAGGCTGTTCTGTTAACGTCTTTGCGTGTTATTACTCGAGGCACCCAAAATAAATGAAAAATTGTAGCTTATGCGTGAATAGCGTATTTTATCCTTAACACATCCATGCACATTATGCTATGTATCCATAATATTGCCACAAACTTCATGTGATTACATGCAATTTGGTTTCATTATAATTATGAATATTTAAGACAACAATAAAAATTTCAGGTAAAATGGTATAGTTATTTAAGGTATTCAAGGGAATGCGCACAATTCAAGGGAAAACCAAAGAATGCGTTAACTAATATATAAATTTCCATACTCACAGTTGCTAAGGCCTGTGGCGCTCTGGGAACGACGTCTGGTACCACGCCATTGGCTTCGAAGGATTTCGCAACGGAAGACATCGCTCTTGCAAGCACCCTAAAATTGACCATAGTGCTGTCTGCTATTAACAAAACAATTGCGCATCTTAATATATAAACTATCTCCTTCATGGTTAGGTATACGTTCACAAACAAATATATATGAAATTCCAATTTCAAATAAGTAATGCGCGACTGTGTCCGGCGCTTCTGACGGCTGGTACCGGTCTGAGACCGGTTGATGTTATACATGCCGTTATATTGTGTGTTTACCTTTACGCAGGTACTGGCATATGGAAAAATCATAAACAAAATGACGAGAAAGTAGAATTTTATTGTTCTTCAGCATTGCTTCATACCTAGCGTCTTGGATGCACTGTAATTCATTTTTTGAAAATCCCATAAGAACCTAACATTTTTACAGGATAAAAAGTAGGTACCTAATATGTTAATCAAGAAATAAACTATCTGAGTACCATATTTTAATAAGTACTAATGTCAAAATCAAAATATTTATTTATCAATTAGGTTTCTCCAAGAAATTCTTATGATAGTCATTATAAATTTAAATTTATCAGGGTTTTGGAAAAAAAGCTAAGATGACGATCCTGAGAAGAAACCTCGGAAGAAACTCAGGATAGTATGCTTTTTGTCATCTTTAAAATATAAAATTACAGATTGTTTTACTTTAAAAGGACTACCTCAAGAATAGGTTTGAAATCATTCATCTGTTATTATTATGGCTTTATAGATAACAATTGTTCTTTTGTCAGTGGCTGTACGTAGTTATAACAGTAATTTATAGAATGACTACCAAGCATCTGTTTCAAAGGCCAGTATTTTACCTACCTACATTCTGTATAGAGTGAAAATAATCTTTGGTTTTGGTTTACAAATGGAATGGATGTGTGTTAGCATCAAGTCAATTTAATCATAAGAAGATACTTGATGGGCAATTTTAAAACAATAATAATGATATTTTCGAACACACAAATAAAACACACTTAAAAGTATACGTTTCCCATTAAACTAGAATTATTAGATTTGCATCCTAGTAATCCTACTAATAATTATTATAAAGGCGAAAGATTGTGAGGATGGATGTTTGTTACTATAAGGCTAACACGCAAAATGGATGAATTTGGCAGTTTATTACCTGGATTAACATATAGGATACTCTTTATCCTGCAAAAATATTAGATTCCCGAGGGATCCATTGGGCGCCACTGTCGACACAGCGATAAAGATATTATACTACTCTTTTTTTAATGCGGGCGCAGACAGCAGCTAGTGTTTGAATAAATTGACTTGAAGAAAAATTTAACATTTTTACTTACACAATTATTGCATGAAAAATTATGTGAGATAAGAACATCACGATAGACAAAGAAAAAACAAATTGCAAATATTTAAATGAAAAAATTACAGAGAAAAGGGATACATTAATTTAGCTTCGTCTTAACGGGACTAAATGAAGCACTTTGGGATAAAAACGATTTGGTCCAGTCCAAACCAGCTACACAATAATGAGGTTAAAGAAAAATTATTCTATCTATGAAATGAACTGTTCCGTTTTAGAGATGTGAACAGACATTACTGAATAAGAAAATTATATAACCAGTATTTTGAGATAACTCTACTATAAATAAATATTTATTATTATTGTCAACACATTGATAAAGCGATAAAATGTTTAAAAAAAAGATACACACATTATTGGCTTTTATTTTAAAGTACATATTGCAAATGCCGGAAAACAAAGGCAAATGCTTTAAAACAAAGGCTACATTAGTAGATCATAAGATTTCTTTTATATAAAACCTATATTTTTGGTACTACTATTATATATCATTATAGAAATAGAAAAAAAGTTTCAGTAATAACATTTTTATATGATTTTGACTCATGAGGTTAAAATCGTATTATAAATTAAAAGTTTTGATAAACTTTACTTATCAGATACTTAAGTTTTTCTTGGTCCCCTTGTTATGACCACTGTCTGGCTCCATAGTAAAAACCTCATTCAAGATAATAAAAGTAAAAAAAAAATTATAAGAATGAAATCTGCATTTCAATATTATACCTAACAGAATAGGCACCTTAATATAGATCACCTATTTGTATTTTATATTGTGTGTACCTATATAAGATTATGTTTCAGTTTGTTTCATTTTTCGCTTGTTTTGTTTCTGTTGAAATCTATGTTTGTATTTTATGTGTTCTATTTTATGGAACTCTTAAGTTTTTAAGTAATTTATGTATATTGTGTAAATTTATGTATACTGACTGTTTGTTTCCTGAATAAATAAATAAATTTAAAACAAAAGAATAGTATTTAAAAAGGGATTTATTAAATTACCTAGAGTGATTAAATGTTGCCAATCATGTATGTATCCATGTATCTCATCTCATTGGTCACTCTTATGTGATTGTGATTAATGGATTTAAGTGTTGGGCTCATAAATCCACGTAGATGAGACTGTTATTTGCTGTGTACTTGATAAGGAATGATAAGGAAAATTCGATTTTAATATCAAAAATATACTAGATCAGTAACTTACTTTCACTACATACGCAAACTGGTATTTTATTATGCCTAAAATTTAATAAAATATTCGGCACGTACACATCACAGACAGTTTGCACTGTGACTGGCTCGGGTACGCCGAAATCGGCGTACTATTTTATGTCGCATTTTACAAGTACGACGGCGGTATCTAGTCGAGCGCAGCGAGACCAATCATTATCTATGATATTTATTTTTTACTTTGTTGTCAAATAATAATTTTAAAAATCTAATTTGAATATTCTCTAATTTTTCAATCAAAGTTATAAGCGTATTTTTAATGTCTTAATTAACGCGTAGTTGGACATTAACATCAACGTTAACGTTAAAGCATAGTTTTTGGCAAAATTTGAACGTAAGTAGATATATACTGATTTCTATTACCATATTATATTGTGTATTGTACCTGCACAACTGCACATATTGTAGGTAAAGGTAACATGTAGGGTGAGGGTATGCATTCAATACTTAGTCTTAATTCAGCACTAAAATAAATTACTTACCAAAAAGATAATAAAATTTGAGGGAATTATTATGTAACAGATACTTTCCAGTAGATATATAAATGTAAATAAAGGTTTATCTTATTGAGGTTACGAAACACCGGGAATGTTTTATGTAAAAGAGATTTTATCAAAATTAAATTAGATAAACTTTTTTTTTTAATATTGTATCTAAACTATAATAATTATTATTACTCACCTAAAAATATCGATATTTATGTACCGGTTCAAAATATATGTATGAATGAAATGAAAAACAAAAACATCAAAAATCAAAATAGAATATTTAATACTCTGTGACAGGCGCAGGAAGATCACTTTGCTGTTCTGTGATGCTCCATCGAAGCTAGTGGCTCTAGTATGAGATTATAATGCCCTAGTATTAAGTTTATAAAATAACAAGCATTGCATATATGTTTATATTTAAATAATAAAATAAGCAAGGTTGTTGACGTATTATTTTGGTAAAATCTTTGAATAATGTAATGGGATAAAAAATAGTAATTAAAAACTAACAAATACATTACAAATAGTTAACTTAACTTAATAAAAATGTGTTTCTAAAACATTTTATTAATATAGGATTTGTTCCAAATAATCCTTTTTGATTTATATAAATAATAATTTGTCTAAGGTTTTGTTTATATTTATTTATTCCGTGGATTTCATTTATTCCATACCATTACTAATGTAACATAGTGATTATATACTCTGTGCTACTAATAGCGACTATAGCGAGACTGTAGACAGTTAGTTACTGTGATACCTACCATCTTTAGACATATAACTTTATAATCTGTGTTTATAATCTGTGCCTACCATTCAAGGAGGATTTATTATCAAATATCATTCCAATTTCCATCCACATTAAAATAAAGATCCAAATAACAGATTATTTGCATATTACTAATAATTTTAATATAAACCGTATGTAACCAGTTCTCTAGTGATTTTATATAAATAAATACAATTGGAGAACAGAAGTCCTTATTAATATCATAGGTTTGTGTTTTTCTTCGCATATATACACAGTAAAACATTTTCAAGTCTAATATTTTCTTATAAAATATAACCAAAAATGAAAATATTAAATTGTCAGCAAATATCTGTTTCTTGCTATTTGCTTCGGTGCTGAATTATGATAGGTGACATACAATTGACTAAACAATTAATTGTTATCGCTTTGGTTCTTGGCATTATTTTAATTTTGAAAGAGTACGTATTTGTTTATCCATTATGACTCAACAAAGGGTGGCTTACTTCTATAACCCAGACGTTGGTAACTTCCACTATGGTCCGGGTCATCCTATGAAACCACACAGGTTATCTGTAACACATAGTTTGGTGTTAAACTATGGACTTCATAAAAAGATGCAAATATACAAGCCGTACCGAGCAAGTGCTCACGACATGTGTAGATTTCACAGTGAAGATTACATTGAATTTCTGCAAAATGTAACACCACAAAATATACAGAGTGAGTATGTTTTTTTGTTCTTTTTTATTACTACTTATTAAACAGAAATTAGAATATAAAGTTAATACCAAAGTTATTTCAAACATTAAGGCACTCTATAAATGCCTTTTTTAAATTATGAGAGTGGCAGGCAGTCTGACTGTCCACTTGATGGTAGATGGTATCATCATCTAAGGACTACAACACCAGGGGTATGCAGGTGTGCTACTGATTATGCGAATTATTTATCAATTAGGTTTCTCCAAGAAACTCTTATGGTCATCGTTATCAATTTTAGAACTTAGAAACTTAGAATATTTTAATAGGTTATTGTAATGGGGTAACACTATAAAGCTGAAATACTGTTGACAGACTGACATATACAATTGTTCTCCCAGAAGGAGCGGTGGGGGGTTTCCCCTTTGTGGCCGGTCGTATAGAGGGTTCCCCCGTGACCCCAGAAAAATCCGATATCCTTGGTATACCGACCTGGTAAAAAGTTGGTGAAGGGTCCTCGGAAGCTATGAGGAATAGAAAGGTAGCGTTTGCGGAAAGTCATAGAGGGTCATGGGGGGGACTTCTATGATTTTATAGTTAAACTAGTAGGGCATCGAAAAACTTACTAGTTTAACTATAAAATTGATCTATTCCACAGGTTATTCCAAAGACTTGCTTCATTACAATGTTGGTGATGACTGTCCAGTATTCGAAGGCTTGTTTGATTTCTGCTCAATGTACACGGGAGCATCTCTTGAGGGTGCTATGAAATTGAACAATAATGCCTGTGATATTGCTATCAATTGGTCGGGTGGTCTACATCATGCAAAGAAATTTGAACCTTCAGGTACATTTAGGAAGTCCTTATTTAGTTTTTTTTTAAATTTAGTTTCTACAGTAAGTTGAATAAGTACTAAAGTTAAGTTTTACTTAAGTAAAGTTAGTTTTAAAGTTAAGTATTTTTCATTTTTCACCCTAGACAATGTCGCGTGCACTAGCTAGGTAATACATAATTTTCTACTGTTTCCTATTCATATATTAAAATGAGATATATTCCATTTAAGATAGGAATTTACTAACATGTAATAATATAACTAATTTATTACAGGTTTTTGTTATGTTAACGACATAGTAATTGCAATACTAGAACTCTTGAAGTATCATCCGAGAGTTCTATATGTAGACATAGACGTCCACCATGGGGACGGAGTACAAGAAGCCTTCTACCTCACAGACAGAGTAATGACAGTGAGCTTCCACAAGTATGGCAATTACTTTTTCCCCGGCACAGGAGATATGTATGAAATAGGCGCTGAAAGTGGCCGATATTACTCTGTTAATGTACCATTGAAGGAGGGTATTGACGATCAAAGTTACTTTCAGGTTAGTTAATCTAAAATGACTTTAGAGTGTTGTATGTTGTGTGTCTTTTATTTATGGTTTGATTAATCGATTAGTTAGAAAACACAAAATATAAGAAAAATATCTCGGAACATCCTAATTAATAGGTGGTGAAGATAATCTGTGAAATATAATCTCACAGAAGCTAGCAGAAGCAGATCAGTAATTTGAAAGTATCCAATACATGTCATATGCTTGCTATAGAAAGTACATACTTACTAAAAGTGCTTGTGTCAGATTAAGGGCCTCTTTCACCGTCTGTCAAGTAGGCTAACCGTCATTTAAAGTCACCTGTCACCGGGAATAATTTAGCTGATATACCTTTGTTTGTACGGTAAAAGTCCCAAACATTAAAAAGAAAATAATAAAAAAAATCACCCATCGAAGGACGCACTAAAATGAGTGCATAATTTTGTAATTCCAATGTTTGTGGAGTTATAGTATGATGATTATAGTGAGTATTATCAAGGAAATTTTAAATTTTCAGGTGTTCAAACCGGTAATAACTTACGTAATGGACTTCTACCGACCGTCGGCCATAGTTCTACAGTGCGGTTCGGACTCACTTGCAGGCGACCGGCTCGGTTGTTTCTCATTGTCCACCCGAGGTCATGGGGACTGCGTCAAGTTTGTTAAGGACCTCAACGTGCCCACTTTAGTTGTCGGAGGAGGCGGGTGAGTTTATGAAATCAATCGATGACATCCTAATTTGTTCCAAAAATAACAATTGCTTAAACATTTAAAAATCAATGTAGATTCTTTTAAACAGTAGTTAATTGCTAACCTTAGTTATTTTATTATCCTCAAAAAATTTAATATTAAAATTATAATATTAAACTTATATTTATAAATAAATATAAGTTGTGTTTCAGTGAGTGACTAAAGGATGCCAAAGCACATTTTCCTATCCCTTCCGAAGCCTATCCTTAACTATCCTTAAGTCGCGGGCAGCAGCTAGTTATATATTATATAAAGCTTTATAATATAAGTCCCCTAGACAGGATCCCAAGCATGCTACCTCGTTGTATGGCAATGCTAATCTGTTGCCTGAGGTAACAGACAGCTCTATAATCATCGGTCATTTCGACCAAACGTTTTGAATACAAAAAAAATGAAAAAATAATAATTATTATTATTATTTACTTAGTTCTTGAAGTAACGTTTATCCTTAATTCCAGTTACACGTTACGCAACGTGGCACGCTGTTGGACATACGAGACGTCCCTGTTAGTCGATGAGAACATATCGAACGAGTTGCCCTACACGGAGTATCTGGAAATATTTGCACCAGACTTCCAACTGCATCCAGACATTAACAGGTATAATTAAATCTTTCACCGATAGTAGGAGCATACTGTATAAAATATACTGACTACAAGTGGTTTAGAAATTAATAACTTGCTCTTACGATGTAGATATATATTATATAGCCAGCACTCTACGTATGTGAAAGTTTGTATGGATGTTTGTAACTCTTTCACGCAAAAACTACTGAACCGACCACCATGAAATTTTGCATACACTTTGTCTGGGACACCAGAAAGGACATAAGGAACCTTTCATCCAGAAAAAAGTACTGCTCCCGAGGGATTATCTAAAATTAAGGAAACTAACTCCTGGCTAAGTATAATAGCAATAATGAGGGCAGGCGATATATTGCTTTTTCAACGCGGACGAAGTCGCGGGCACCAGCTAGTTATATATAAAACAGCTAGTAAATAAATAAATATTGAATAATTAATTACAGTTAATATTAATATTAATTAAATATTTAATATTAATAAATAATTACAGTACAGCGAACGCCAACAGTAAGCAGTACCTGGAAACAATAACCAAACACGTTTACGACAATCTGAAGATGTGTCAACATTCGCCTGCGGTGCAAATGACCCACATACCAGGTGAGGTGATTTATTAAACATTAATAATAATGCTTTTCTTTACATATTTAGTATAATTTGAAGTCACTTTTCACATTTGTCTGTCTGTATTAACGCTAACTCCCAAACCACGCGACGAGTTTTTATACTTAAGATAAAAAAAAATAGGCAATTTTTGTAAACTATGTCAATAATGGAATGAGGTAAGGAAGGTTTGTGTACTGTTTGTGTACACAATTTGCAGAAACATTACAATTTACAAAAAAATTGTAGGTACTTACCTATTAGTTAAATAACTTCATAATTATGTGCTTTTGTGAGCCAATTACTTAATTTTTGCTTGTGTTAAGTCCGTCACAAACGCTATAATCATGATTGGTCTCATTTATCTATGATGATACCGCCGGCGTTCTTGTCAAATGCGGCAACAAATACTACGCCGAATTCGGCGTACCCGAGCCAGTCACGCTGTGAGCTGTCTGTGATGCGTACGTGCCGAATGTTTTATTATATTTTGGGCATAACAAAATGCCAGTTTGCGTAGTTAGTAAAACTGTGTAAAAAGTGACGATGTCGTAATATGCCTTGCTATAGTTTACATTAATATACATATATATACGTGTTTGACAGGCTTTATATGCGACGGTAGCAATCAACAGTCAAGCGGTACGTCAGTTAGCCTGTCTGCAAACGTTAACATAAAAAGTAATGTGCAAATTTTCAGGCGACTTCCTTCCCTTAGCCTGTCTGCAGACGTTAACATAAAAAGTAATAGGCAAATTTTCAGGCGACTTCCTTCCCTTAGCCTGTCTGCAGACGTTAACATAAAAAGTAATGTGCAAATTTTCAGGCGACTTCCTTCCCTTAGCCTGTCTGCAGACGTTAACATAAAAAGTAATGTGCAAATTTTCAGGCGACTTCCTTCCCTTAGCCTGTCTGCAGACGTTAACATAAAAAGTAATTTTCAGGTGACTTCTTCCCCGAGGAGTATCGCATCAAGGACGAGCCGGACCCGGACGTGAGGATCAGTCAGGAGGAGGCGGACAAGGCGGTGGACGCAAAGAACGAGTTCTACGACGACGACAAGGACAACGACAAGGAGTCGGAGCAGCCCTCGAACACGGGAGCCAAGGAGCCATAGCATACGGACGTCCCGGCCGATCCACTCGCCATCACCTGATCGGCTGCACAAGTGACACTTTTATTAAGTGATGATGGACTCGAACATTACTGTGACGATTAATTCTTAAGTGTTCTATTATACTATCCTTACTAATATTATAAATGTGAAGTAACCATGTCTGTCTGTTACCACTTCACGCCTTAATTACTAAACATGAATCATGAAATTTTGCATAATCGTTGTCAAGGGATATAAGAAAGGAGACATTCTGTCTAAAAAAAAGTATGTACTGTACCCAAGGATCATATAAAATAAATTTTATGTTCCCAAGGAATCATATAAATTAAATTTTATATGTTCCCAAGGGATCATAAAATAAATTTATTTTTTAACGCGGATGAGGTCGCTGGCATAGCACTGTTATACTTTGGTCAGGCGATATTTCAAAAAAAAATGACATCATTTCAAAAGTACTTATACTTTTTGCACATAACAGTTATCGGTTTGACAACGACGACATAATTATAAATGCTTACCGAAACATTTAGAACTTAGATTAGAATTTTGTGTCTAGAAATAAAATGTTTATGAGTATAGGAAACTGACTTAAGTATATAGTATTTAGCATAAATTGTCTGTGCTGTAATACTATTTAATATTATAATAATTAATAATGTATTATAATTACTATACTTATCGTAATCTATTACAAAAAAAGAAATAAAATGTAATCAATATGTCAATTTCGACTTAAGTGTACATATCTTTTTAGGTATTAATAAAATTATCAGTAGAAATGTTTTAATTTCTATTTTGATTTTAAGTATGAATGTGACATCACTCCTAATTGCTTATTGTCGATTATAAAATGTATCAATAATTATGTATTTCTGTTCTAAATATTTTTTTTTACTACTAATGAATTAGATACTAATTCAAGTTTTCTTAATTTTGGGTTAATTCAATAAATAAATTAACTTTATACGAAATAATAAATATCCATATTTTACTAGATCTTTAATTCACAATAAAGTGCTGTAAAATTAAACATTATATAAACATAACATAACCATAGCATTTTCTCGTGATTATTAAGCCTATGGCATATGCAAAAATAAAATCGTTTTTCGGGCTGGCTGGCCACGCCTACAGGCGGGAATTACAGCTATTTCGCCCCGCGCTCCGCAAGCGTCCTTACCATAGACTTATATTGAGTATAACAAATAGATGCGGCCAAAGTTTTTATATTTTTATGAAGTTGAAATTTGGCGTCCAGCTGAGTAATTATGTGTATATATTCACTTTCACTGCGAATATATAATGAAATAAATAATGTGATAAAGAATTGTGTAGAATAAAAGTATACTAAAAAATAAACCACAATAGTCACTCGAGTGAAAATTTATGCTATAATGTTCCATAAATAAATATATGTTATGAAAAGTTAATTTAGTTTATATATATATATCAAAAAATCACCTAATATATATATATATATATATTCACCTAACCTATATATATATATATATATATATATATATATATATATATATATATATATATATATATATATATATAGGTTGGGTTATATATATATATATCACCTAATTTTTCCTAAGGAATGTGAATATACCTAATATTAGAAATACCTAATATTTCTAATATTAGGTATATTTATTATAATACCCTCAGTAAAAAAGTCATGTGTGTAGTATACATACTTACATTTAAAATTTGGGTGCATTCCCAGTAGTTCGGTTGACAGTTCGGTTGACCGAACTAGTGAGACTTTTTTTCCTAGTACTTCGGTTGATTTTTTCGACCGAAGTACTAGGAAAAAAAGTCTGGTCTGTGAGTAGTGAGACTATTTTTTCTCTGGTCCATTCCCACTACTTCGGTTGATCGAACTAGTGAGACTTTTTTTTTCCCAGTACTTCGGTCGAACAAATCAACCAAAGTAGTGAGACTATTTTCTTTTATTCCGGTTGTAAATTCAATTATGCAGCCAGCATACTTGGGACTCCGAAGCTTAATATTATATACAATTCTTGTAAATATATATAACTTGTAAATATATATTTTCATTATAAATATAATATAAATATATAAATATAAATATAAATATATTATAAATATAAATATAATATCTTTTATATATAATAAAATAAAATTTTATATATATAAATATAATAAGTATCTTTTGTATTTAATTGAAAAAAATATAAATATTTGATTTCACATTTCTATATGAAACCATGACTTCGGAAAGATGGATATGCGGATGGTATGGTATGTTGTGTATTTTTGGTATGTTGGCTACAAGGACATTAGTTAGCAAGGACATGTATGTTAGGGTAAGGTAAGGTAAGGGTAATGTGAGGGTACAGTACTGTTGGATATGTCTCGTCAAGGCCTATCTAACGAACCGTCACATGTGGGGTTAGGGTAAGGTAAGGTAAGGTAAGGGTAATGTGAGGGTGCAGTACTGTTGGATATGTCTCGTCAAGGCCTATCTAACGAACCGTCACATGTGGGGTTAGGGTAAGGTAAGGTAAGGTAAGGGTAATGTGAGGGTACAGTACTGTTGGATATGTCTCGTCAAGGCCTATCTAACGAACCGTCACATGTGGGGTTAGGGTAAGGTAAGGTAAGGTAAGGGTAATGTGAGGGTGCAGTACTGTTGGATATGTCTCGTCAAGGCCTATCTAACGAACCGTCACATGTGGGGTTAGGGTAAGGTAAGGTAAGGTAAGGGTAATGTGAGGGTACAGTACTGTTGGATATGTCTCGTCAAGGCCTATCTAACGAACCGTCACATGTGGGGTTAGGGTAAGGTAAGGTAAGGTAAGGGTAATGTGAGGGTACAGTACTGTTGGATATGTCTCGTCAAGGCCTATCTAACGAACCGTCACATGTGGGGTTAGGGTAAGGTAAGGTAAGGTAAGGGTAATGTGAGGGTACAGTACTGTTGGATATGTCTCGTCAAGGCCTATCTAACGAACCGTCACATGTGGGGAGAGGGTAAGGTAAGGTAAGGTAAGGGTAATGTGAGGGTACAGTACTGTTGGATATGTCTCGTCAAGGCCTATCTAACGAACCGTCACATGTGGGGTTAGGGTAAGGTAAGGTAAGGGTAATGTGAGGGTACAGTACTGTTGGATATGTCTCGTCAAGGCCTATCTAACGAACCGTCACATGTGGGGTTAGGGTAAGGTAAGGTAAGGTAAGGGTAATGTGAGGGTACAGTACTGTTGGATATGTCTCGTCAAGGCCTATCTAACGAACCGTAGCACGCCGGGTTAGGGTAAGGGAACATTCATGTTTCGTTTGAACTGAAAATTAGGAATCTAACATCGGGCAAAATAATAGTTTGATGTGTGACGTAACTATAAAATTATAATAAAATGTTATATTAGAAACATTAGATTAGAAATGTCATATTATAATCATTTTGTTTACTATCATAGTATGCACAATAATAATATGATAGGTCTTATCTAACCAACACAATTTTATTAAGATCTATGGTAGTGAAACTTATCAAAACATGTTTACTATATTAATAACGTTTTAACATATTTAAATTACGAATACTTGATTCTCACAATATAGACAAATGTAAACTAAGTCCCCTTCTCTCTTTAATAGTTCTTTTTAACTATGTTTATTGCACGAAACTAGCATGAAACAAATAAACACAGAGTCCACGTCCGACCGGCGCTACTGCAGAGCGCAGACTGACTGGCACGCCCCATCGCGCACAATGTGCTCGATAAAATCATGATATTTGAATTTTATTGTAGTCCCTTTATACTTAAAAATCTGATATTGTTAAATTGACTTGAAATCATTGATACCTATTTAATAAAAAAAGAATGGATTGAATCGCGTGATAATTGCCCCAGAAAGGTCGATTGAAAACTGAACACACCTTGCTTACAAAAAATTTTTTTTTTAAATATCTAATTGCCTAATTATTTTGATATTGTTAAAATGACAAGATGAAAGTTTGACCATAGTAACAAAAGGAAAAATGATTTTATTTATACAACCAATGACCATCTACGACCAATAGTGACCATTTTTTATGCTCTTGTTATACGATATTTCTTTAGTTTAGCACATACTGTAAGTAATTTTATTCACAAATGTAAATTTGTGACAGGCTGTAAGTACATATTAAATATCATGCTATGCAAATAAAAAGATATTTTTACAAGCTTTTTCTTTCATTTAGAATTAAGTTCTAAGGGTCCCAAGAATTATGTACACAGTTACGAGTTGTAAAATCGTTTATTGTTAAACAAATTAACAGTACAAAGTATAATAATAAATAAATAAATAAAGCCTTTTTTTCTGGCTACAATATTTTTTATAAAAGACATAATTAGACTTTCAGTTATCAGAGAAAGGATGAAATCAAGGAAATGGCAGGTGCACTATGGAGAAGGAAGGCAATAGAAAAAGGATTGATGAGAGTTTTAGGGGAGACCTTTGCTAAAAGAGAAGCTGATAACAAGTATAATAATAATCTCTTAATATCTACCTAATTTGAAGTTGTAATTGTTTTTTAAAATGTATTCGTGTACATCTTTCATATCTTCGTGGCTATCCACAGTTAAAGTCTGCAAACGGTCACAATTCTTTATCATTTTTATAACGACATCCTTCGAAACTTTCAACGTACAATCCAACCACAAGGAGCGCAGAGATCTTAAGCTTCCCTGCTCTAAAAGTCTCAACATTATCACGTCGACATTTAACTTTTTCTGATATTTCACAATTAACTTCTCCAAATTGTGCGATGAATATGCGAGAAAAAACCTCAAAATGTCATCAATATCGAAATTGTCATTCCCTATTGTGAGCGAGGTAAGTTCTGTAAAAATTTTGTCTGAATCCAAATATCTTGGCACGTTTAATAATCGAGATTGTGTGACAAGACAGAGAGATTTCAGTTTAGGACAACACCTTCCAAGGGTTACGACTGAGTCTAAAGTTATCGAGTGATCGACGTCCCACAAGGAAAAATGTGTCAAATAATGTCCCTTAACCACCAACATATGAAGCAAGGCGTCAGTAAATGGAAAAAATGATAAATTCAATTTATTGAGTTGCAAATTACAAATTGAAATTTGTTTCAATATATCGTCCTTGTTGTTTTCTGAGAGATTGGTTACGGACAACTCTTTCAATTGAGGACACATCCTGAGGAGTTTCTCTATGCCTTCGGCTGATATGAAATGACATTTCATTTTGTGTAAACCGAGAGGGGCTATTTCAACTTTAGAAGAGACTAATGCAGCGCCTATATCGCAAGATTCAATTTTTATCTCTTCTAAACGAGGCAGATGTGTGATGAGATCTATGATGCCAATCTGCGAAACGAAACGGCCCACGCGAATTGCTCTTGCGTTCCTCGGTGGATCCACTGCGAGTTTCCTTAGCATCTGCAGCTTCTTTACATAGGACAAACCGGTGTCGGAAACATTCCTGCACAGAACAGAAGCATTGAAAACTGACTTGCAAATGCCAACTCTAGAGACAATATTAATATCTTCTAGGAGGGGGCAATTTGCGCTAATCACTTCGAGGATTTCATCTGTACAGATGAATCTGAGGTCGAGAACAACCAACTTTTTTAAATTAGGAAGGTTTTCCAGCCAGAATGATTGGGGAATATAATTGTCAATGTCACATTTGTGGAACACAGACAAAAGTGGGTGCAATAAAACATCGAGTTGTAATCTAGGATCACCAATAATTTTGCAGTATTTTCTCCGTGAACAGAGGACATCAAATAGCCTGCAACAAAAAAATGATAAACAGTCAAATACTTCATCTTGAATGTTTATTCTTAATGACAAAGCAACATTAAGAATAAACATTCAGGATTATGCAAAGTATATATTTTTCATTTTAAGGTCAGCGAATAATTTTTATTTGCAAAAGATTCAATACTTTAATTTAGCTACAGGTTGTCGTTAATAATTGAAAATATAAACGTATTATAACAAACTTACTTAAAACAATAAGATTGAAAACAAAATTACCAAAACTTACCTATAAGGCAACATCAACATTAAGTATTGTTTGAATGAAGCAATTTCCGGATTATCCTTATCGTATATTAAATGATCACTAAATGTACTATCTGGATATGTTCCTCCTAAGTGAAAACATGTCGAAATAATAAGATTATTGCAACAGTCAACGGTTAAATCGAAGAGAGACCTCGGTTGTTTGTGTGGTGACATTTTTTACAGACATCAGTTTTGGTCCGGGCTAGTGATTCTAGAAAAAATATGTAATTAGTAACAAGAATAATTGTGACAAAAAGTTTACTACATTATAGGCATTAACAACACTGCAAGTATTTATTTCTTTTCTTTGTGCAATCAAAAATAAAAATTTAAGCAAATTTAGTTTCGTTGTTTGTGTTGACTTGACAATAGCAATTATTATAGCATAGCAATATAGCAATGTCAACAATTCAATTCCTTTGTCCTTTGCATAGAGTAGAGGGGTATTTTGACATTTATTTGATTGACAAGAGTTGAAATGCTTATTATATAAAGTACTCTGACATATATTACAGCTACAGTTTACAATGATTCGCTCCGAGTTGTGTTACGGTTTATGGAGAGTAGAGGTAAGGGTACCGACTCATATATGACAATAAAACTGAAATTACTGAAAAAATGATCCTCTCTAACAATAAAATAAGGGCTCTAAAAGTGGCCAGAATGGTGCTAGTGTAGCATATGTTCTATCTATCTTTATCTGTACTCCTCGATGCTACACTAGAGCCATCTTAATCTACTGGGGCCTTAGTCAAAGCTCTTTAGACATATAACTTTATAATCTGTGGTCAAAGCACAGATTAAATAATAGTCAAAGTAACAATTTAAAACGATAGCGAAACGATAACGAAGTTCGAAAACAATAAAATGTATGGGATTGACATATTATGCCGTCGCTAAATCACGTGACTTAATAATCTCATATAATCCCTTTCGAATCGAATCGCTACGGAGCGAATGCCACTTATCTAAAGGCCGTATCAGGGACCACTTTATAATACTGTTATTTTACTGTGGTCTTCTGTCAAGCGCCAGACAGACTGCCTAAATGACTGCGAAACGCTTTCAAATTTCAGACCAGAGCATCTTTGAAAAGTTCTTTTCAAAAGTTGACTGACCCAGGCGGGAATCGAATCCGGTGCCTTGAGACGTTAGGCAAGCACCCTTAGCACTCACCCAACGGGCTCGTCAAAAATATACAAGTGGTTAGCCATACCTTCTCGTATGTTACAAATAGTTTACCTACCTGTGTCCGTACAACAGAGTGGGATTAAATAATATAGATAAGATCAATTATGTTGAAAAGCTGCTACATTGCAACCATCATCAAACTAGCACTAAAATTTAGAGAAAAAGCCATTCACTGTGATTATAGGTAGGTACCTACCTACTTAGGTACATGAGAAATTAATAAAACAAATTGTATTTAATTGATTATCTTTTTATTTTCATTTCTTTGCTCATTACTACTAAAACTAAATTTAAATCTCAATATTCGTAATAATAAATATCTATTTATCTATCTCACTAGGTGTTTTGGTTTTACCTTTTAAATCATGCCTTACCTATACTAGGTGGTTGTATTGGTTTTTAAGTTAAAAATTATATATGCGAAAGAAGGATTTTGGACCCATGAAATAAAAAAAAATACTGACTTTTAAATCAAGATTTGACTAAAAAAAAATCTTGTATAATTTAATAACAATAGCAATAATTAATGATAAAAGCATTTATTGTTTTAACTATGGTTTTACCTTTTAGAGGCCATTATTAAATTCCTTTTTTTTTATTTATAAGTACATAGTTGGGTTCATATTAATAAGTAAATATTATTTATATACCTATACAATTGAATTAATTATGTATATCTTTGAAATTTTGCCTCAAAAACGAAACCGTATAAGACATATTATTAATATATATTGTGCTATGTTTTGTTTAAGAATTATTACCAGAGTAAGAAAAAACATATACCGCGAGTACCTTATATATTTTTAAAGTACCCTAATTATTTCTAAAGATTTTTGAATACTTTTTAAAATTTAAAATAATATATTAATTGATATATTTTTTATAGGATAACCACCTAATCTATTATAATTTGCTTAAGGCGCTTGGAGTCTTCAATGGCTTTGGCCCTGAATTAGTAAATAAAAACATACTGTTTTCGGTTAACATAATATATAAAAAAATAGAATATTAGTGATACGAAATATGTACCAAAACGTTGTCTAAGCTTTAACAATTTTATATATATTTTTTTTCTTAAGGCTTAAGGAAGTACTTAGGTACCCATTTGATGGCACTAAGCGCCTTAAACATATGCATTGATTATTTATTTAAAAAAAATGTGTATCGTTTATATTTATTACATCTGTTTTTAATTTAACAATATTTTATTAATAAAACCTACTTAATTATATTATAACATCTACTTATATTTATATTTACAAAACATGTAAGTAGATAAGATTTTTGGTAGAATTGTTAAAAATTTCTAAAGTCCGATTTACTAACCTAGGTAAATATAATAGTTATCTAAGTATATTGTTAAATCAGATTGTAGTAGTTAAGTAGATACCTAAAATAAACTATTAAAAACTACTTATGAATAAATTTCATTTGGCACTACAATTTCATTTTAATTAATTTTTAAGTAAGTAAGTAATCTTATTCTATAATTTTATATAAAAAAACGTTAGCTTAAACTAAATACTATTTATTCTTTTATCGATGAATGCAGTGAAGGTACCTTAGGTAAATTAAGGTAAATTAAATTAGGTAAATTAAGACTTTTAAAAAATTAAGAAAAATCCAGTTTAATTTGTGCATCCAATAGGATAAAGGTAATTAAGTAAGTACTTAAATAAATTTTAATTTTGGAAATCTTAGAGCTTATTTCGCGCACGAGTTACTTGACTCTGCATTTCGCAGGAATGCGATGCCTCAGTGAGAAATATATTTAATAATACTTTAATATTTCATATTAAAATATTATTAAGTACATATTAAAATAAACACGTAAGTAGGTATAACATTTAGTATAAAACATTATTTATCTTTATTGATTAAGTTACATACATGTTTATATAAATATTATGTTTAAAATTTTTAAAGGAACTTCATTGATTTTTAATTGGAGTATTGGCTAAATATGTTTTATGTTAAAATATCAAACATTAACAGTGACATTTATAATTTCATATGAAAAGGTAGGTATGTGAAGAAAAGCATAGGTTACGTTGTCCAGTTTGTCTCTACCTTGATTGTTTGTTGATATAACATATTTTGATTCTGATTGTTTGGTCTTAATATTGAAGAACAATTGAATAGTGCATATTTTTAATTGAATTGAATGTTTGTTTAAATGTAGATAATTAGATATGCAAACAACAAACTGTGTCTACTCTTTATAGAAGAAAACTTTTGTTAAGTTTTCTAATAAAATATAACATTAAAATGAATCTGTTAACGTCATAATCATGATATCAAATCACTATTGGAATTCCAAATGAAAGAATTAGAAAAAAAGGAAGAGGCTTTTATATATTTTTTTTATAATTTTACAGGTTTGTTCGATGTGTTAAGTTATATTATAATCTCTCACAAACATGAATTATAGTCCAGTCATTGAAGGTGAAATTAGATTCTACTTTGAAAGTTGACCCCTTTTCGAGGGTGTGAAAAATATCTCATTGAAAATAAGCCCAAAAATGGATAGATTGACTAAGTCTAAGCAACTTTGACACTAAACGTTGTTTGAAATTAGTCAATCTATCCATTTTTGAAATTTCCTGCGAATCGGTGCTTTTTGGCAAAATTATACGAGAAACAGTTAATTGACTGGACTATTAATAGAGAATGAATTTCCAAGTGAAATATTCCACCTCAGCTATAATACTTAGAGGACCTTATAACTTATACTTAGCGATTCCGAACTCTATATGGAATGCTGTTAAAAACTATACAATTAATATAAACAAACTGTCAAATTCTTCATAAAATAAAACGATCACGAATATTAATTGACCGCTCACTGTTCGCTGATCGTTACCTTCTACAATACTTACAATATTATCTCTCTCGTTACCGCCTCCGCTTATAATCTCTCTTAAATTTTCACCTCCATTAACCTGATATCTTATACCTAAATCATTATTTGTATCCCCTACAGATATAATTTGCTCTTCATCACTTTGAGCATTTATAGTAATTTCCATATCATTTTGAGCTATATTCTCATTATGTGTTTGTTTCATATCTGAGTTATTTTCTTCGTGTTCATTTTCAATATCAATATCGTTTAAACGACAATTTTCTTCTGCGACATTTTCATTATTTTCTACTACAGACAATTCGAACACTACATCGATTCTTATACCCTCTCTATCTTCAGAATCTATGCGAATCCGTTCAGCTTTGACTGTTTCTTCAGTTTTCTGTTTAATTTCTGTGTCTTTTGACCCAGTTATTGGACCATCGGACCCAAGGCGCGGTCCGTGTCGCGAAGCGGATCAGAGTCTCTTGTGCGAATCAGTGCTCGAGCTCTTCAGTGAACCGAAGCGTCTCGTTTGAGAAGTTGTCGGCGCAGTCTCTCTGTCAAGACTCGCTGCTCGCAAGATAAGACCTCTCGATTGATGAATCGATGATTCTGGTCGTGGCTGGAAATACAAAGCATTAGTATGAACGATATTTTTAAACAGCTTTTTAACTAAAATTTGATCTTGGGTACCTAATTTAGAAATGTTAAGTTATCTAACAAAAGTAAAACAAATCACTCGTGAATCAAAGCTCTACGGTTGGCGTCTTTGTTCATATTTCATTTGTATTTTAAAGGTTTCGGTTTAAGGTTTAAACTTCATGTGTGTGCGATGTGTGTGTATGAACTGAAACCGCTGAATTGATTTTGATGAAATTTTCAGACAATCTTTAGATTAGTCCAACGGGTAATCCTGTGAAGATTTGTAGCGATCGGACGCGGACGAAGTCGCGGGCAAAACCTAATAGTTAGCATATAAAAGCAAATCTTACCGCTTCTCCTACTGAACCAACGCGATGCCTTGTCTCGGAGCGACTTGTTCTTTCAGTGAACGAGGTCTCCAAGGATTTCTGTGAGGTTTCACTTATAGAATGGGAAAGAAGGTGCATTGTCGACGAGGAATTCGAGTCTTCAATGTTAGAGTACTCATCCAGACTGTCCTCCCTTTGAGGGGTGTCACTCTCCTGAAAGAAATATTAAAGGCAGTCATTAGAAGAGTTAGATTAACCTTGCTAACTAAAATTTACTCCTGGGTACATCTTTTATGGTTTCGGATTAGATTTTCATCAATTGTAAAACAAAAAAGTCGAAGCAAAGACATTATTTAAATTCTATAATTTATAAGATTGATCTAATCTGTTGCTAGAAATAGTATGTACTTACTTTGAAGTACTTTGACCTACTTGAACATTATATATGATGAAATTTATATATAAATAAATTATACTAAACAAAACAAACTATAAGAGAGTATGTTTAAGTTTTTTCTGATTTTTTCACTAAAATTATAAATTTCTTACTTCTTCCAATTCTCTAAGTGTGGTGGGATAGTGATGTCTTCTGCTTTCTTCTCTTTCTTTCTCTCGTTCTCTCTTCTCTAGTTCTTCAGCCAGCATCATCACTTCCCAATCTCCTCCGCTTCCTACAACAATTGATTGCAATGTAACAATTTTTTTTAAATGCTTAACTAACTAACTAATAAAAACCACGTAACTAGATGATACTCGTAATAACTCCCTACCCCAAAGATAATTGATTGGTCTCGCAGCGTTCGACTAGATAGAGCGCTATACAAAAGCAATAGCTCCGAAAATGTGGCAACTTTTTATTGTAGTGTGTGTAAAAAATCGTCACTTTTATCACTTTTTACCCAGTTTTATTATATTTTTACACAGTTTCACTACACAAACTGGTATTTTATTATGCCTAAAATTTAATAAAACATTCGGCACGTACACATCACAGACAGTTTGCAGTGTGACTGGCTCGGGTACGCCAAATTCGGCGTACTATTTTATGCCGCATTTTACAAGTACGACGGCGGTATCTAGTCGAGCGCAGCGAGACCAATCATTTATCTATGTCCTTACCCCTTATTGGCGACACGCTGCCAAGACTAGAGCTGCCAGCGCGAACTCTTCTCGAACCACATTCGACAAACTCTTCGAACATCGGAGTTCGAGGCATCGACTCGGAATCACTGCTTGACGACGTTGAAGTCCTAAAATAACGAACGTTTCCCTATCACTGATTATTTAAATGACAATGAAGCCTGGATTTAAGCGATTTGGAGCTCATAGGTATTGTGTTGTATTGTATGTAGGTATACTTTAATATTATTATTATTATTTTTTCTAAAATTAATTGTAGGTAATTGTTATTTTATATTTTAAAGATGACAAAAATATTAGTATCCTGAGTTTCTTTCGGGGTTTCTTCATAGGATCGTCATCTTGGCTTTTTTTTTCCGAAACCCTGGTAAATTTAAATTTATAATGACGATCATAAGAGTTTCTTGTAGAAACTCAATTGATAAATAAATATTTTGATTTTTGATTTTGATTTTTGATCATTACCTTAATACCCACTTCATGTTACATACAATTGTCGAAACTACGAAAGAATAAGTATTTTCTATGATTTTTTTCAGGACAAGCATTGTCCTTACGTCACTTGTTACTTGGGTAGCAGTGACAAAGGGACAAAGTTCAATTTTTTATTTGCACATTTATTTCATTAATTACTTATCGTGATATTTTTTTATAAAATCTGTGTTTTTTATATGCTTTTTTTATAAAGCGGATTTTTTTTTAAAATGATAGGACACTTACGTGTCGCTCCAACTGTAGTCAGATCCAATGTCAAGTACAACTTCATTGCAGTTGTGGGCAGGTTTCTGATGCACGCCGCTCTTATATCCAAAGAACGAGCCCAAGCTGAACTTGCGCTGTGATCGCTGTCGACCCAGTTCTGAATGAAATTTTATCAATTAAGTAACAATTACTACTTAATTGTAGCGGGACGGTACGTCGCATAAATACATTTGACGGGAAAAATAAAACTATACTACTAAAAATTTCTACTAAAAGAAACGCATTGTACCTATTTACAATTATTCAATAAACTATTGGTGAAGCCAAAAACCACGAGTTCTTCTTTCAAAGTAGATTACGAGCATTAAAAACCAGTGACCTTCGATCATCTGTGTCCGCAGTGAAACTAATATAAAATACTAGCTGGTGTTCAAAAAAAGACAAGTAATAACACCTGAGAAAATATCTGACATCCTTAAGCGTCTATACGTATAGAAATCGGATAATGTAATCGAAGCATTACCGCTGTGCGACAGTGGCGCCGCTGCGGTGACTGTGGCGTCCAATATTTCATATAATTAGACGATCCCTCGGATACCTATTACTTTTCCAGGATAGAAAGTATCCTATATGATATTAATCCAGATAATAAATTAGAAACTATCTGTGTACCTAATATTTTTTTATGTGAAAGACCATCGTGGATTAAGGATAAGGATCCAATGTGGTTAAGGGATAAGGCTTGCTTTAATTACTCACGGAAAACAACAGCACACATACTTTGATCTTCCATAGGAATGGTTACTGCCGCCAAAATGGCTTTATGAGTATGAAACGCACTATAATGACTGTAAACTGACGTAGGTAAGTAATATTAAATATGAATCTTTACAAAATCTCTCATTATTAAATCATATTACTTAGCTACACTACAAAAGGTATACAATATAAATATAATACAATATAAAGACTTTACAAAAAAAAACTAAATAACTTACTGATATCTTTTCGTCCAGTATGATGCATGCCAGTATCAACCGAGAGAGTCTTTTTGATCTTGGACTTGGTGCTGTCTAAGTGAGAACCGAAGAAGTGAAATGGGATTCCCCGTCTTGTGGAGCGAAGGCTTGTTTGTTCTGGACTGAGGAGCGAACGGTTTTCGGAGGTCATTTGTGGAGACATTGGTCTGAAATAAAATTCATAAATCAGACCTTTAGTAAAGGAGAATAAATAATCTCTGCAAGTGATGACTTTAAGTCCAAAAAGCCTTAAAAGTGAAGATAGTAAAATAGCTCAAACTAAACTAAAGCCTAGGAGACAACTCAAAAATGTAAACAAACCCAATTCATACTGAGTTTTTCACGTCGAGTGGTTATGTAATTTTTATCGTTTTGTGGTTTGTGATCTATGACTTTTTATAATATTTATTATGATTTTTATCATCCATTTTTTCATATAGCTTATTTTGTATAAATAACAAATTCAAATTACTTCGAAATTAAAAATTAGTATTTCAGAGAAATTATAATTGTGTTATTGGATTTTGTGTATGAAAATTCTGATCATCTATTTATACTCTTTACCTTGTCAAATCCTGCAATTCCATGCTTTCTTGATCGCTTTGGTCTTCCCATGACTTTCTTTGCCTCAACTTGGCTGCTCTCTTTCTCGAATACGTTCCCGCTTTTCCATCTAGATTTAGGTCTAGGCGTTTCGATTTACTAACTGTCCATTGCTCTTTACTTGAAGATGTTTTGTCGGCCTTTGCTATGGTCTCCGCTAAACTCTGGAGTTCAGAATATGACAGTTTTGATAATTCTATGCCCTCAGTCATTTCTGCTAGTTTATCCTCAGATATTGTTTCTGCTGAAACAACTTCTGTTTCCACTACTGTCTCTTGTTTTTCTAAAACATTTTCCTTATCCTCTTCTTCGCCAACAGTAGGCGGTGATGTTGCAAATACTGTGTCAAGGGAGTCACCTCGCTGAAAATTGAATTAATTTGAAATAGTGAAAAATAAAGTGTATCTAAAAAAACAAAGATAAAATTTGAAAGAAGGAATCATTGAAAAATTAAACTAATTCAAATATGGAAAAAATTTTTTTTTAGAATATCAAATTTAAGCTAGGTAAAAATACTAGATTGTTTTAGGCGAACCAGTATAAATTCGCTATAATTTACTATAAATTAATAAATTTGATTAAAGAACATTTCTTAAATAAAAATAGCACATACAAAAAATTATGTAATTATAAAGTAATATGCATAGAAAAAGAATGGAAGATTTCGTAGATCTAACCCGGATTTTCTTACCATAAATCCTTCTTCAGCTCCAGATACATCATCACTTCCAGAACTACCGTTCTTTGTTACTGACTGATTAATATCTTCAGCTTCATTTCCATCAGTTGCAAGAACCGGCTGCTGAGTAGTAGGACTTACTCCCGATAGACCTAGTCTTTCTAATTCTTGTATACGTTTTTGCAAGTGGCTTATTATTTCGTCGCGTTTTCGCACTTCGTTCTCTAAACTGTTAAATCTGAAAGCATAAATGTTCTCAGTACCTTGCTATATTGGCCTGCAATAAAAATTTAAAGCTTTATTTCTATATGTGATACTTTTGTTGATACTTTTTGGGACAATTCAGAACATTAATGATTTGTCCAAAATCTGAATGTCAAGTTTTTTTTTAAATTGGTTTAAGTAACATACAAGCAAATTTCTTCACACACTTTTTACCCACATGAAGGAGTTCGGCGTGTGAAATAATCGGCTTGTGCGCTGAAGTATAAGGAAATTTATAACAAATCATAGAAAAAAAGCTGTATTGCGATTATAATACCAAAAAGACGCCATCTAGTTCAATAATGGCTTTCTAAAATAAATAAAGTTGTAAAGCGCCTTCCAATCGTAAGATTTTTACAAAATTTCGCACTAGGCTAGTAAAGATAGTACAGTTACCTTTCTTGAAACTTTCCTTGGACGTCATGCAAGTGACCTTGAATCACCTGCTTAATTCCGAGCAAAACTTCACCAAAATATTCTTGCTCTTCAATGGACCCTGTAATGGAATACAGGTCTGAGTTATGTTATAAAGAAATTCATAACTGAATTTTAAAATTCAAGCAAATTTAAACCATATAAATAATTACCACGCAATAATTTCCTTTGATTAGCAACAGCCGAAATTAATGTAAGTTTTGGTTTTTCTGAAGGCACTTTTATCTCTTCGGGTCTTAATGATTTGAAATCATACATTGGATCCATTGTCGATTGTAAATCATATTCAGCTTGTATGTTCACTTCATAATCTGAAGTGACGATGTTTGTATCATTAATTGGCACTACTTCTTGCTGTGTAGGCGTTTCAGTAACAGCTTCTACTGTCGGCGAAACAACTGTTTGAGAGGTGTCATGTGTGTCTGGAATTGAAAATATTTCGTTTCTGTTGTCAGAAGATGCGCTTCTGGGAGGAGACGGTAAAGTGTGACGATGAAATGTAACACTCTTCGAAAACTTTGAATGTCTTGCCGCGTAACCTTCAACTGTAGGCGCACGTATTAGCCTTTTCAATTCCTTATTTCTTTCTGGACTTTCTGCTGGCGTCACATCTTCAGACAATTTCTTTAAAATCGATTTCAAAGTACGCCTTTCTAAAGTTTCGTTAGACTCGTGGGTTCCCGCAGAATCTATTGATTTTCTTTTGAATTTTCTCTTGTCCATAGTACTACCTTCGGAGTGGCTTCTGGTCAACGTATCACATAACAAATCTTCTGAAGAACTAGTGCAGTCAAGACTTGAGCTGCGAAATTTGACTACTCTTTCTAATTCGGCTAATTTCTGTCTTTCATTTAATATTTTTAACTTCTTCACAAAGGGAAGCCCACCATACTCTGGAGAAAGATCATCGATGGATCTGTACTTTTTAGGTTTCGGTAGTAGTGTTGAACACGACGTTTTAGGTTCCGTTTTTGTGTTGTTTGTTTTCTTGGGAGACATAGTTATTAAATCTAAAGGTTTTTCTTGGACGGGTTCCAAAGGGCCTGTTAAACATATCTTAGGCTTATCTTGTTTACCATTATGATCACTATCAACATCAACGTTATTATTGTCTATTTTAACAAGCTCAGCTGTTGTTACAAGTGGAACATTTGTAGTTACTATACTTTCAGTTTTAATGTCTTCTTTAGGTTCCTTAACTGTCTCGGTTACATCAACCTTCTTGTCATCTATACTAGACGTACCTTGACTTTTAGATTCACCTAAAATTGCAGCCTTTTTTAGTTTTGACCAAGGCCTTTTACTTTTAATATCTTCACTAACTTCAGCCTGTAACGGAATGATTTCCACAGTAGCTTTTTCTATCGAGGACGGTTTACTTTTTTCTGAAGATGTTGTTTCGTTTTCTTTCGCCGCGTTTCCACTTTGTAGCAATTTTAATTTATCACGGAACGTTGTTCCCACAACTTTGGCGGGTGATTTGATTTTACTCACGACTGAATGTGGAATTGAGATTAAGTTGCTCTCAGTTTTAGGAGTCGGTTCTACGACAGCGGCTGGCTTGTCACACATATCTTTATTCAACGGTTGACAAACAGCTGTTCCGTCACTTTGAACTTGCAATATTTTATCTCTAAAGCTAACTTTAGGTCGTTGCGCACCGTCGCTTGAACCCGACGAATTTTTCCTAGAAGTTTTCGCCGTAGGGCTTTGTAATTTACCTGGGGAACTTGACTCGGACCCTTTTCTGATTGGACTTAGCGTTTTTACAGTGGGACTTAGGGGACTTTTTATTGAACTAGGGCTAATCGTTTCAGTGCTAGATGGAAGGTTGCTAGTTGCTGGCGTGAGTTGATTCTTTTCTCTCTCTTCTTTAGCTTTTAGTAGCAGAAGTCTTTGTAGGAGGGGAAGGCCGGCTCCTATTACTTCAGGTTCGGCGTCTGGAGCTGTGCTGGTTGAAGGGGTTGGTTGAGCTGGCGGTGGAGACACTACAGATGACGTCGAGTGTCTTTGTTTTGCTGCTTTTTCCTCACGATCCTAAAATAATAGCTATACCGTTAATAACTTAGCTTAAAATGTTTTAATAACATCTAGAACCTTAGAATAAATAAATTATTGATAACGTGTATGCAAAATTTCATTTTATCGGTTCAGTAGTAGTTTTTGCGTGAAAGCGTAACAAACAAACAAACAAACTAACTCACATTCACATTTATAATATTAGTAAGGATACACTACAATTACATAATCCATCAAGGATTACGTACCTGTTTTTCCTTAAGTAATTTTAACCTTGACAATAAAGGCAAACCAGCTCCAATAGGTGATATGCATTTCTCTTCTTTACTACCAGAGATCGTCTCCCCATTAATATCCTGCAAATAATTATATTACATAGTACATGTTTGTTATACTGTTATATAATATTATTAATAGTATTGCGTGTTGTTTAATAGACAGTCACACACAATATTTTTATTACCACTGAACATCATCATACTCTTGACACTGTCTTGTTTCATGTCCTTCGTCACGTGACGACGTGTCGCCTTACGTCTGTTGTACTAAAACTGTGGTTTACCTCTTGATTGTGTGCTGAGTACAATATTGTGGAGGACGTGTAGGTACCACAGATTAATAATAAGTTACGTGTACCATGTTTTGAAGGAATGTGCTCGGAACGAGAGGATGGGCTTCTGTGGCCTATTTAGATTGTAAGTAAGTGACCTGAACAGCGCCCTGACTTTCCCATTATCATCAGATATCGGGAAAGCTAGCTATCAGATCAGATATCGATAATGATAATGATAGGGACCTTATCATTATCGATATTAAGTGTTCAGTACACTCGCGAGCAAAATACTTGCATCACTTTTCATTTTTTCGTCTGCAAAGCATAACTTTGTAAAAGGGATTTATTTTTTAAATATTTTAATGAATCCCTATTTTTAGACATGTAAGCACTACAAACATCTTTCTAATGCGTTACATTATCAGTTTTCATTTGGTACCACAATTTTCAGATCTTGTCAAAGATTAACAAAGTTATTAGGTGGGCACGAAAAAATGAAAAGTGATGCAATTATTTTGCTCGCGAGTGTAATATGTAGTTTAGTATAGTAGTATATAGTATAGTTTAGCTATGTATATAAGACCTTGCTCAATGAGGCGACATGTCCCTAAGGGAAAAGGCTTAAATAAAGATTTAAAAAAAAAACCTCTTGATTGTGCGGTTGCGAGTCGTCACTTTCGACTCGTGGCATTCTACGCAACACCTTCCCGTCGACCGCAGCTCTTTCGGCGCCGGCCAACGTTTGCAGATCCACGGATTCTCCGGAACGACGCCCGGCTCGAGATCTACTTCGAATGGCGTTGCGGATACCCTGCAGTTGTTTTTTTGGAATTTTCTCCTTAAGAATAGATTTGTATATACCTATAGGTATATACTAGCTGGTGCCCGCAAATTCGTCCATGTTCTGGATGAAAGGTGGACCCTATGTCCTTTCTGGTGTCTCAGGCAACGTGTATGCAAAATTTCATAATGATCGGTTGAGTAGTTTTTGCGTAAAAGAGTTACAAACATCCATACATCCATACAATCCACACAAACTTTCGCATTTTTAATATTAAGTACGGAAGTACGGATAAGCCCGTGGTATGAAAATTTGTGAAAGTAAAATCAGAATTGTCACACGAATGCGTTATGTTACGCGTTATAGTTGCGTTCTATTTTTTTGAATATACAATATATCTCTGAAGTTTCATATATATTGCGCCATCTATTTACCATATTATATAAAAAAAAGAACAACGATTTGTGAAAATTTAAATTTTATAATCGTTCGTAAGGAAGGAGTAAACTGAGTAAACTCCAGTCGTGTGTGTGTCGGAGCTGCACACATAATTTTTTTTTTATTTTAACTTACGGTCTACATGACATATCAGTCACGCTATTAAATCATCATGTTGCATTAAGTAAGGTTTTTATGTATACAATTAAATACCTTGACGTCACTGCGCAGTTTGTGAACTATTCGCTTTGGACCGCTGTCATCTCCAGCTCCTTTATCAGGACTCGTTTCACCTGGAAGCATGACGGTTAAATTTTAAATATTTATTTTCGTAGAGTGTCTTCAGAACTAGGTCCTGCTGTAAGTATATAATTATTTGGGGCGAAGAAGTATAAACTCAGATTACATGTAGTTTCCACAGATAAATGATTGTACGCCGTCGTACTTGTAAAATGCGGCATAAAATAGTACGCCGAATTCGGCGTACCCGAACCAGTCACACTGCAAACTGTCTGTGATGAGTACGTGCCAAATGTTTTATTAAATTTAAGCATAATAAAATACCAGTTTGCGTAGTGAAACTGTGTAAAAATATAATAAAATTGGGTAAAACGTGATAAAAAGTGACGATTTTTTACACAGACTACAGTAAAAAGTTGGCACATTTTCGGAGCTATTGCTTTTGCATATCGCTCTATCTAGTCGAGCGCAGCGAGGCCAATTATCCATTATCTTTGGTAATTTCAATGTAGGTAGGCAATATTAAAGAGAAAATTCTCACACAAAGATATTATAAGAAACTCCTAAGCATCATTAGAAAAAAAAAATCGAATTTATTAGGTGTATTTTCTGTTTTATTAATTATAAAATATTTATATCTTATAATTTATAACTTTTTTTTTTAGTAAAATATCGGATTAAGTGGTTTATAAGCGTATGTTATATTCAGTCGCAATAATACCTTTTACTTTCTGTCGTGACATATTCTTCGCCTCTTGCAAACGCTTCCTGCCCAGGGTCTGAAGTATGTCTTGCGCTTCTGGGTAATCTTTCATTGCGGCCAAAACATCCTCTCGTGACAACGAAAATAACTCCGAATATCCCACGGAACGCACGTCCGCTGTGCGCCTGCGGATTTTGAAAATTATTGTTATGTATAACTATTCACATGTAAACTATATTCAATATTTGTATTACTATATATTAGGTTAGTCCTTGTCTTAACCACGTACCATCAAATGGATGACAACTCAAAAACCACTGGACCTATCCGTAAGCTACATTATTCGCAAGTAACAGAGCTTATCATCAATAAGTACTAATAATAAATCTGTAAGTGTAGGTATTGTATGTTGTATGTATGTTCCTCCATAACTCTTAAACGGATTAACGGATTTTCATGAAACTTGGTAGATAAACATTTAGACGTACGGGACACAGGATAGGCTACATTTTTCACGCGGACGAAGTCGCGGGCGCCAGCTAGTATTTTATAAAGTTACGCGGGCGAAGTCGCGTGCAACACCTAGTATACAACAATTGGGTTCCTACCTAATCCCGGAAATAAAGTAATTGGCTATTATAGGAGTATATATCTATGTATTGTTATATAGTGTCTGATATTTATTTTGACTGAAGTTGATTGATTAAGGCGGAAAGTAGGTATAGTAAAAAGTGCTCCGTAACGTTGCAAAAAGGTGATCATTCATTCAAATTCATTCGGTGACATGATATTAAAAAGGTAATCAGACAGTTGAACGAATGCGTTCGAGAAGAGAGGTCGTCGTCTTATGGCTTTATCTTATCTTACTTATCTTATCTTATGTTATCTTATATAGTTGGAATCTTTGATAAAGGATGCATTAGATTCAGGGTCTCAAACAAAATTACTGCGAAAAAGTGTCCATTGGATTTTTTTTATACACGCTATCACTTTCTCTCGTTAATTTCTGATAAAAAAGATGAATAATGTAAATGTTGCATGACTGATTTGAACCTTAACACCTAGTAATAATGGTTCAAGTCGTGACACGTGTTCACCTTAAGGACAACTTTGTTCAACTAATTTGAAATATCACCCCAAGCTATGAGTGCGGTGATATTCTACTATGCCTCTTAGTGAAACAACCCAGAATCTATTTATCGTTTATCAAAGGTTGGAACTTTATTGTAGTTCTGATATATCGGTCGGAAGATAAAAGTATTGGAATAAAACATAAAATTGTTTAATTAAAAAATCTATTCTATTGAGTCAATTATTATCTTCAGACGTGGGTAAAATTAATTGATATGTTATTTCTCATTATAATTAAAATCAACTCAAACGAGATACCTACATCAGAATGAAATATGTTAAATAATTTAAAACCGTATTGGAGTTGAAACAAAATTACCATTTTGATTGATAAATGAATATTCATAGAAGCAATTATTGATTTGACGTCAAATTTGGATGTTTATATAAGCATTGAAGCTCTGTAGTAAATTTTATGATAATATTGTTTAACATTGTTTTCAAGTTTGTTTTAAACTGTTGTTTCAGAGGTAAAACCTTTAAATATTACAAATTTTAATATCTACACATAACATATTTTGTCGTATAGAAATTTGAAATTTGGAACTATATATATTTTTTTTTTTTTGTTTTTTTTTTTATGATGTAAGCATCCGCTACGTAAGGATTTTTCAAAATTTCTACACCGCGTGGAGCCGGGTGTGGGAAGTTAGTATATTTCTGTTGTGACACTACATATTTATTATATTCGCCACAAAATAATAATTAATTTTGTTTTGATACAAGGGTTCATTCTTTTCACCTTTCACCTTACGTGTCTATCACCTTCTCAACTTTCAGAATGACAGGTTTCAAAGTTGTTTCAAAGGCGATAATAATAACCTTTATAGTCTTGTCTTGTCTTTTATATTGTTGAACGTAAGTGTTTTCGTGGTGTTTTGTGTTTATTTGATAACATTAGTAGACATTAATAATAGTATACGGTTATCATTATCTCTATTCACGTAATTTTCCCGTAATTAAGAAAGAAAGAAAGAAAGAAAGAAAGAAAGAAAGACATTTATTCACTGCACGAAGGACATTAACATAACACATTACATAAAAAAACATAAACAACAAAAACAAAAAGACATAAGTAAATTAATAAAACAGACAGATAAGATGTGTGTGTCCGCGGCAGTGAATCGGATACTGGCTCAGCATTGTGCCGAGGTGGCTAGGACTAGGACTAGTTGGGACCTGCGCATATAGTTGGCTAACTATGTGTGCCTGCACAAGGTCCCTCCGTCTGGGGATTGCCTCGGTATCTCCGGGCAATCCTCCACTGGCATCAGCCTAGCAATGGCTAGGCAGCCCTGGGATGGATCGGAGTTGGTGCCTAGGCAGAACCCGGTCCATTCCGCACAAAGGGCAAGGAGGCACCGGGGAGTTTTAGTGGGTATTGCCGGGACCGCTATGACTAGCATAGCGTGGTGCGCCGCCTAGCCAGCGGTAGGAAGTCTATAAAAGGATTTCTCCTCGTCAAAAAAAAAAAAAAAGGACTAGGTTTAGTACGTGTCCTAGCCACAGTGTACTATTTGTTCAGCTAGTTACTTAAACAATGAACACTTACTTGTTAAGACCATCTAGGTTTAATATTCCAATTTCCCCGAAGAAATCTCCAGCCTTCATAGTTGTGAGGACGCGACCAGTTTCCGATATGACTTCCAATATGCCGTCAGCTATTATGAACATCTCGCGAGCCACTTCACCTAAAATTTCCAATGTCATCCATCAGATTTACTTTAACTTACTTTATTTGATTTGCTTACGCCTAACTTGATGGTAAGTGGTTGTTGCCACTTATTACTTAAGTAACACTAAGTCGATGCACGTGCGATGCCGACTTCAATAGAATAAATAAATAGATGAATTTTTATTTCGGATTACACAGATCCATATTGGTTAGTAAGAAAGTTTATAAAGGATAGGGTATCTTACTTTTTTTTACTTTAGAACTGTTACTTCATGGTACTTATTAGGGTGGAACCAATGGTGGAACGAAACAAGTACAAAAAAAATTGTGGGTGTCAGCTCCGACACACGACTGGAGTTTACTCCTTAACGTTCTCTACTATCCGAATGACCTTGGGCAACTGGGCTCTCTTCACCCCACCCACTTGCCCACTCCCCTGCACTTCTAGCGCTAGCGTTTCTAGCGTCTGCCGGGCGACACGTACGAACTAAAATATAGTCCAAGAGCCAGTAGCTTTTTTACCTATGATAAAATGTAAGGTAATAAAATAAATGTATGAGTATTATTTACTATCGATTTATTAACTATACACGTGCAACAACAGCAATAATATTCTAATAAATGGAATTTGATGACACTTTAGTGAACGCAAACATGTTTTATTATAATATTTTATTATTATTTTTTAATCATATTTATAAATCCACAGCCTAAAATCATAAACAATTTGAAATATGAAACATCATCAATCAATACTAATAATAAATCGTTTCTCTCCTGTCAATATGATGTCGCTAGCTAGATGAGCAGCCTAATGGTCAGTGATTACATAAATCCAGTAATTGTTTCACAAAGTATGAGATGTCTACAATTCTCCTCCCAATTTTCTTATTTGTCATCTCTTTACTTTCAGTTGAAATACAAAACTGAAAAAAAAAGCAAATAAATACTACTACTATTTTCGAAAAAAGAAATAAAAAAATACTAAGTAACGTGGTGTAAGTACAGCAGTAAGAAAATAGAACAAAATACCGTAAATATAGTACTGTACCACTTTCTATAGTTTTTATGTATGTATTTAAATTTTCTTAAAGATTTTTTTCATAGAATTTATCATTATAATATAATCATTAATATTTTTATTCAAACATGTCAGTAACGGCTGAATTTAGCAGGTAAAGTTTTCTACATTGGCACAAACGAACTTACTAAAGTGATGTTTGCTATTTGCCCAAAAATGACTTTCCTCCCAAATAATAACCCTGTCTTATCTTTGAAACCTTATTTGTGAAATTTTCTATTTTCATCCACTTTTTTACGCCTACAGGAGTAGAATTTCCAAAAACCTATTTACTTTCAACCAAGGCCCCAAATCTCAACGAAATACAAACTATTTCATTATTATTTTTAATTTATAAAAAAAGCCGCATTGGACTCTCGGTCTATTATGTACCGATACTTTTATGTGTACCTAATCTTATGGCTGCTGACGAATATTTTCAATGTTGTTTTACACTACATTTTATTATTACTAATAAAATGTACAAAAATATACTTACTCTGGCTTTGGTAGTGTCTTATTATAAAAAAGTCAGTTAACTCTTATCACTCTCACACATCATAATAGTTTATTTTTCTTTTTCTTTACGTAAGTGCGATGCGCTGCGCAGCAATACGTGTTCCCCGTACGAAGGCTGTGAGCCGTCTGCCGCCCGGCCCTCGCTAGGGCACCCGCTACTCGAAAATACCAAAAAACCTTTGTTTTTCTAAAACTATTGTTTCATTTACACTAATTGTTAGTGTCATTTGTAGTTTAAATGAAACTCTATCGTTTTATTATAGGCACATTGCATACGCTTCTTGAAACAACCAGTTGAATCTATTTTTGTTACAAAGCAAGACATTCAAATTTTATTTATTTTTCCGTAAACTATTATACTTAAAACAAAAATAACTTGCTAGAAATATAGACCAAGAAGTTATGTATCACATATTTTTTTTTTGTTACATTGGATTTATGTTTGAACGAGCTGAATAGGAAATAAACAGTGCCTTTTCTTATGGATGGCGGTGAGGAGCCTCTTAAGACTTATCGTCTTAAGGAGTCTTAAATAATTGAATAAATATAATTAAAACATGTATTAATGTAATATAATTATTATATGTATTATATTATATTAATATGTATATTATAGTCTGTAACGCGTAACGTGTAACCTATAAATTTTCATAACTCAAATATGATTTTAAAATTGAAACTAATTTTCAGTTGGTGAAATCGTATTAGCTTTTCCATTCTTAAAATGTGCATAAATTCGGTTTTCTTTCGAGATGTTTACTGGATTTGAAAATGGGATTTCATTCACAAGAACGAGTGATCTACTCGTGCAGCTTATAGAAGCGATGAGCGTGTAATTTTCCTACCAATATCAAAATTTGTTATTCAGAAAAATACAAATCAATGCTTCAAAAAAATTTTAAAATTGCCTCGAAGATATTGGAAAATATAAATTTTTATTTGTACCGTTTTTTATGAAAAGGCTGCTGTGTAAAGAAATTGGTTTTTCGAGTTTACTCCCCCTACCATACCTACTTTTTTTTTTTCAAATTTTTCTAACGATTCACAGTCTCACCACAGCATACTTATTTCCTACAGTAGGCCGGCCGATGCCTTTGATGTTGGGCGATACCGCCGCCTGTGTAGGTATTTAAAAATTACGGAAGGGTTGACACAAATTAAAATGTGCTTAAGTACCTTTCTTCATCGTGCGGAAATTTATGAAAGCTTAGTTCTTAGCTTAGACCTGTGTGTCGCATAAATATGCGAGATAATTTGATTTATATAATAAATTAAAATCTGAAAGACGCGATAGCCCTGGAATATTTATCCCAAGCTACTAAGAACGACGAAGTATGCAGCTTGGGCACGTCCCACTCGCGCCTCACCCCTCACGCCCCGCACGATTGCCCTGTCTAGACGTCTCCGTCGGCCTACTGTACGAAATAAGTATTCTGCGGTCTCACCTTTCCTGCAGATTGAGTCGCCCGGAGTAAAGATGTACGCTTTCATTTTCAGCACGAGGTCGTGAAGGAATTCCGGCTGACACTCTTGGAATATTGTCACCTGAAATTTATACACGCTTTAAAGTTTTATTAGTCCCCTATTTTGGGTCTTAATGTGATTTATTATCCGAAGAAATTTTCATTACCCACAAAATTTATTGAAACGAAAAATGAATTGGGAAGACGTAAACGGTAATAACATAATAATTACGAAACTTAATACTAATATTTATTTTATTAACTAGCTGGTGCCACCGGCTTCGACCTATTAGTGATCCGTTGCGAACGAACGAACTATAGTGCGTACGGAGTCACGGGCACAGCTAGTGATGAACAATTCATACTAATATAATATTATAAATTTGAAAGTAACTGTTTGTTACCTTTTTACGCCTTAACTACTCAACCGATCATCATGAAATTTTGCATACACGTTGTCAGTGATACCAGAAAGGACATAGAGTACCTTTCATCGAGATAAACGGTTAAGAAAAATAATTCCTAACCGACCAACCAGATGGACAGCGTGGTTTGTCGGTTAGGAATAGACGAAAAGTACTGTTCCTAAGTGATCATCTAAATATCAAATAAAAACTAACGCCTGTCTAAAGTGTTATAGCAACAAAAGATCTAGCGTTATATTGCTTATATATTATTTCAGCTAGTTTTGAAATAAATGAAAAATGTTTAGGTACATTTCTTGTACAATTTATTAGATTACTCGCTTCATTGTAGAGGGCAACAGTTTTTTTGACTTAAATTTGGATTTCAAGACAAGGAGACGAAATTAGTGTCTGTCTTTACCTGCCAAGGGAATATCACTCTAATACGGAGCAACAGAAGAATGTTTTTATTTTTCTTATTGCCTACATTCTTACAATTGGGCTTCAGCAGTCGACTCAATATTACAAATTTTTCTGAGGCACTCTCTCCTTGCTCGCCCCCAAGCGACTGTGTTTTCTGTAGTCTCAAACAATTTGTAATCAAATGGTTACCTACAACCTCAAACATTCATCACAGAGAGTGGTGAAAAGGAGTCTTCAATCATAGTTATTGTAAAAACGATTTTTCTAACTGTTAATAAAAAAAAATAGTTTTATTATTTGTATTTTTAATTAAAAAAAAATGAAATACTTACAGGTATATTTTTAGTAAGTAAAATCTGTATGCGTAAAATTTGCAATTTAATTTTATTATTTAAGCTTTTGATAGCGACTTCGTCTGCGCCTCTTTCTTAAGTAAATGTTGAAACATATTTTCATTATTTAAAAAAAAAACATAAATTATAAGTTCATAAGAAATACTACTTTTTACTTGGTGAAATATAAACAATATTAATATTCGTCTCTTTTCCTTGCTCTTTTTTATTATATTTTATAGGTACAGTACCTATAGAGCGCGATAATGTGAAAAATTAAGGAAACTTACTTATAAGCATTACGAATAAAAAATACTTTGAAAAATTGAGAATTTGGAACCTACTGCCGCCTCCGTCTTAATATACGACAAAAACATAAACAAAAATTACATAAAAAATTTTATGATATTTTTTTTTAGTAAAACACAAAATTTCAACAATAACCTTCTTTAAAACGCTCAAATTGACGTGCAGAGCCAGTTCAGTTTTGAGTTTGTCTGGGAGCAATCCTAGGGCCGTGTTGATGTCTCCGCCGCCTTGTATCCGTCCTCGTGACCAAGAGTAATCGTACCACCTCAAAACTCTCCTCTTCATGCCCCCTGGCACCTGATATCACAATCGCAAAATGTTAGCAAAAGTTTCTAAAACTATAAAACTGTGTATTTTATTCCGAATAGCACATTTATGAAAGTCATGTGTGCTATATTTTTGGGACACTTAAGCAAAGACTTCTATTATAGATAATTATATTATTATTCTTAATATTACATTCTTAGCTTATTCTATATAACAAAATCTAATTTACCTACAATACATGCAAAAGTTTCTAAAACTATAAAACTCGTGTATTTTATTACGAATAGCACATTTATGAAAGTCATAGGTGTGTCATTTTTTTGGGACACTCAAGCAAAGACTTCTATTATAGTTTATTATATTATTATTCTTAATATTACAGTATTTGCACCTAGGACGTACCTAATATCACAATCGCAAAATGTTAGCTTATTCTATACTATATAACAAAATTTAATTTCCTTACAATACATGCAAAAGTTTCTAAAACTCTAAAACTCATGTATTTTATTACGAATAGCACTTTTATGAAAGTCATGTGTGCTATTTATTTAGGACACTCAAGTAAAGACTTCTATTATAGATTATTATATTTTATTATTCTATTACAGTCTTTGCAGCAAGGCGTTTGATTGCCTATTAAGACTTATTAGGAAGTTATTTTTAATTTCTGGATACTTTAAGACATAATAGCAACCAAATATGTCGGCGTGCCAAGTATCAATCTTGTGAGTGTGGAATTTAAGTACGTGAGAAAGAATTGGTATGTTCCCATTCGCCACCACCATGTTTGTCACCAGTGGTGGCAAATGGGATAATTTTTCCCCGTCACCACGATTTATTCGTTCATAGCGTCTTATGCCACATTGCTTTTCAGTAAAAATAGAGTTATGTCTTGATTAATTACCTTATGATGTCTCATATAAGTTTTGGCTCCATCTAGCAGCCTCTCAAACTCCAACCTATTGGCATTTCGGTTCGTGATGACGTTACCAACTTGGCCGACAATTGTGGCAAAAATGAATACTCCGATCAAATAACTGACGATTGTAAATATATATCTGCAAAAAATATTTTTAATGAAAATATTAAATGTAAAACTTGGTTTATTTATATTTAAAATAATCCATATTATTAGAATATATAAACTTTAAAGTTCATCAGATACTTTTACTTGATTGAATATTTAAATGGCTTAGCTATGTAGTTGCGGTGGAAAGGAGAAAGTGTCTTTAAATTATGAGAAAAAAAAGTTTTTTTTTTATTTAAATAAACTCTCCAAAATTCCGCAAATTTTTAGTATTATAAAGTTTCAGCAGGTCACCATTATTGCACCATTATTGACTTTTAAAAAAGTTTAACTATACACATACATACAAACTTATACAAATTTATACGAATGATGGAAGAATCCTGTATGTTTTCTTTATCTTATTATTTACTAAGAATGTTAATTTAATTTATTATTATAATTTATTATAAATAAAACCTAGAGTTTGTTATAACAACTGACTAAATATTATTAACACCAATTAATTAATATATTTGAAAGTCAATATTGTATCGTTAATGATTATTTTATATCATGATTATTGATTACCATCTTTGATGTAGGTAATTTCATATCGTTTGATAAAATAATTTTTTAGACGAGGCAATTTACTAATTGGTGGAAAAGATAAAAATATTAAAGAGCCTATTCAATGCAAACAAACAAACAAACAAACAAATCTTTCCACTTTATAATATTAGTATAGAGTAGGTATTAGTATGTATTAGTATGTAGAAGTAGAATAGAAGGTATTGATATAGATATAGAAGTATAGATAATGCCGCTTACAACGCTACCTCTTAAAAAAAAAGAAAAGAAAAGCAGTGAATAATAACTTAAATAGGCACAAATAAAAAATGATTAGTTTGCGTAGAAAAAAATAATTGTGCAAAGTTTTCGAACAGTTGCAATAATGAAATACCCCAAAAGCAATGTACAAATAATAAATAAGCGACATGAATTCAAAATGGCGGTTACAATCTGTGAAGGCTGTTCGAAAACTTTTATAACTCGACGACTATCGATATCAATGGATAAAGTAACAAAAGGTAATAAACAAAAGAAATATATTCATGAAAATAGGATTTATTCACATCAAGCTTTAATTAGGTACCTAAACTTTTTCGCTGCGAAGCGAACAGCCTCCAAATTTCTGCCGCCGCCATTTTTAATTGCAGTACTCTTTTCTTAAATACTTAATTTGATTGCGTCGTATTAAAAAAAAAACAAATGTTGCCAGTTTATTAAATAATGAAAATGATCAAAAATAGTTTTGATAAGTTTATTAAAAAAACATTTTATATTAATACGACACAAACAAGGTGCATTTATATACAATATATTTTTTTAAATAAATTGTGCAATAATATTATATTAAAATCCTTGTCTTATAAATATTAAAACTCGCTACTAGTCAGATCGTGTGGGTACCTAAATGTTAATTTTGGTTCTTGTTAAATAACTTAACTTGTGAATAGCATTGTTCATGGTGGCGGCAGCCATTATTATGTAAGTATTTCACGTAAAAGTATAATAGATTGTTAAGGAGAGTAGGTCATATTATGCGAAAAAAGGGACGGATTTGAGATAAAATTAATTGACGGCCCGCTCATGGATCATTTTGAAGGCGTATCTTTTTATGAAGATCGACACCTACTTACTACATAAATAAATAAATAAAGAAACATTTGAACACATAAAAAACGGATTTACTTTAAAGTTAATGAAACAGGAAATGGTTTCCTATAAAGTTACTAGCTAACCCGACAAACGTTGTTTTGCCAAAAAATAAAAAATAATTTTGGGGTGGACCACCCTTAAAATTTAGGGGTATGAAAAATAAATGTTGGCCGATTTTCAGACCTACCCGATAAGCACACAAAATTTCATCAAAATCGGTCCAGCGGTTTCGGAGGAGTTTGGCAACAAACACCGCTACACGAGAATTTTATATATTAGATTAGGAGCTATATAATGTGTAAGTTGATCTTTAAACGTCCAAATAAAATGCCTGTTTTTGCATTATCTACACTTTTTTTTATTACATATTCAAGTAGCTTCTTCTTACTTACTTATATTAAATATGAAAGTTTTATTTACTTAGTTATAATTACTTAGTTATATTACTTACTTATAATTATCAATTTCAATAACTCCCTAGGTTATTATATTTTACCTCTGCAAGTATAAAAAAGGAATGGTAACATTTTCAGACAACATATCTTATTAAATACATAGAGTAAATATTTGTAGATATACTAGTCTATGTTAAATAAGAGCTAATAATATTAGTATACATTTAATATGAGCTGTAATGTTTCATCTCGATACGCATTTTTCAAATAATGTGTGTAAAAATATTGCGTTTCTGTAACACAGAACTTCAACAAAAAAAAATTACCAGTTTCTAAAGTCACGAGGAATTTCCGAGATGACAGATAATTCCAAATTTGAATTGGACGCCTTGTCTTCGACACAAATTAATCATGCAGTTAGTCGGAGGAATGTTCGTTGGCTCTCGACGTTGTTACAGAAATTAATCGCTTTAATTAAAACCAACACAGCCTTCTTGTTGTAGGAATTAATTTAAAATTTTATTTTACAATGTGAAATCTAAAAAATAGACTATTCTATTTTATTACAACTAGCGAACCATTCTTGGCTTCGCTTAGGGTGCAATTTTTTTATATTCACAAATCTTCTATATTCACAACCTGTTGTGTTTCGAGCTCGAATTGAATAAATGAATATTATACTCAAAAACACTGAATATCTAGATGATTAGCAACCGATTACTAGGCGATTTAATAAAAAAAATCTCCAACTAGACTAGACTACGAAAGTCTTTGACAATAATTTCAACGTAGGTATAGAATAAAATAGAAACATATATAAAAACCAGAAGTTAAATAAGAATACCTATCTTTATCGAATCAGTTACAAGGGGTTTCCTTTGTCCACGTAAAAATTCACTGAAGCACTCGCAGACTTTCAAAGAGCATTAAGGGTTTAATAAAATTCTCCCAAGACGTGTTCGCACTGAATGCGTTACGTGTCGGCGGACGCTTTCCTCTTTTAATGGCTAAGGTAATCTTATCGCAATAAGTTAAAAACTACAATTAACTACAATACTTATATTAATTTCATTTGTAGAATCAGCTATTTAACATTTAAGGGTTTTTTATTTAACCGGAAGAAACAAATTTCCTTAATTAAATTCAGTCTTAATCAATCTTCAATTACTTGGGTTTGTTAAAAGAAATTGGCTTATAAACTCTAAAAAAAAATGAAAATGAAACTAGAAATCCAACATTAATGATAGCTGTTATTTTGAAAAGTTATATTTTATATCCGTACTAAAGCTAGCTAATCAGATATCTACAAGTATGTACTCAAGTTAAGTAAGATTTCGCCATAGTCCGGACCAAAGGAACTTTAAAAGTTGCCTTTCTTACAGTGACCCCATAAGATAAGCTTGACCTTTCCTTAAGAGAAACTCATCATCTTATACCTTTAGTTAAGGGTCAAATCAAACCAAGCTCAGTGTTATTTTGTAAGAAAGAATTTATATAAAAATTTCATATATTTTTTTTTTTCTAAATTATAAGAATACGATCAAAAAAATTTTTTTATTTATAATTTTAACAATTTTAAGGCTAATAATATAATACATTATTAGCTAATAATATAATATATTGAAGTTGTGAAGAGCTTATTTCCCGATCCATAATCCTACTATGAATAAGCGCGCAGCGCACTTTCAGCACTAGTGGCGTTACTTGTTTTTTTAAATAGCCAAGAGCATACTAATGCAAACGCTCCCTTCGCGTACTTACGAAACGAAAGAAATAAAGCCCGGTGATTGGTTGTTGTAACGCCCATATAAAATTTTGACCAATCACAAAGCTTTCTCCCAAGCGTAGCGTAGTCTTAGCGTAGCGTTTACGACTCTACGTTTGCTCTTGGCTAGGGCCCCTGATGCCATCAAGGCAGTCGGTGGCCTGAACCTTTGAGTCTTTTCAACTTTTATAATTTTTTATATTTTTCTCTAAATGTGAAGAAAAACTCACGACCGAGTGACAAGCACGCACAAAAATCGCAAGACTAATCGCTGAAACTAATCGCGAAAAAAGTAAAAAGTTATACAATTTGAAATTTGAATATCGAATTACACTTAATACTTTGTAAATATTAAAATATTTATTTGTCGTATCCTAGGCGTGTTTTTGGGCTAAGGACAGTGTTTTGGGGATACGTTAAGGGGCGCCTGGAGAGGTCATAACTTACACACATATTCTGTCGGACAGTTTTGTCCATTCTTTGACCTGCTATGTTATTTATTGCGCGAGTCGAGCCTCTTCCTACATAATAACGTTCTCACTAGATTTATTGTCAACTTTAATACCTAATACAACGCTTCTTGTGAGATTCTGAAGGATAAAAAAAAAACAAATTGTCTCGAAAAATCGTAGTTCAAAGAACAATTCAATCGTTCGGACAATTTTCTAGCAAAGAGAAAAGTTAGACAAAGGCTCGATAGTTGCGGGATATTTTTGTTGGACTTAGGTATTTGCTCGAATTGAAATGCTATTTCGAGTACATTTTAACATTCATAATTACCGATGACTGTGTAACTAGGTACCTACTCAATTTTTCCTGCTATAATAATGAAATTTTTATTATATAAAAAAAATTCAGCTTCCGTATGTTTATGGCCACAAAACTCAAAAACTAGGCTAAATTTTCACACAACATTTCATTATAACAGAAGACTGTCTTTATATACTTTTTATTCCAAAATTCCAATTGTAAATTGTTATAAATTATAAATTCAAAACATATACTCAACTGTATAACATAAGTAGTTCATGTAACATTAAAGTTAAGTACCAAAGATAATTGATGGGTCTAGTTGCGCTCGACTAGATAGAGCGCTATAAAAAAGCATCAGCTCCGAAAATGTGGCAACTTTTCGTCACTTTTTATCACTTTTTACCCAGTTTTATTATATTTTTACACAGTTTCACTACGCAAACTGGTATTTTATTATGCTTAAAATTTAATAAAACATTCGGCACGTACACATCACAGACAGTTTGCAGTGTGACTGGCTCGGGTACGCCGAATTCGGCATACTATTTTATGCCGCATTTTACAAGTACGACGGCGGTATCTAGTCGAGCGCAGCGACACCAATCATTATCTATGGTTAAAACTATGTTAAGTAACACTTTACACTGGTATTACGATGAATGCAAAAATAAATAAAAAAATCCAATATTAATATCACAGATCCTATGTCTATGTGCAATTCATCATTCCATTACTATTATTTATTGTCTATATTGACTTAATTCTGTTAAGTGAATTGCCAATCCTACATTTGAATTTCATAAAAGCAAATCAAGTCTAAACAGATATCTACTGTTTTATATTATCTAGATATTTGATTAGATGAATACGATTACCATAGACGGTCCTTTTATTAATCGAAATAGTAGGTAATTACGTAATTAGACTGAAGCTATTGATGTGAAAACTTCTTTGGGCGCGTTGGGCATTTTTGTTTTGTTTTTGAGATGGGGAAAAAACTATAGAAATCGTTACAGTAACCGTGTAACGTAACCGACACCTCTGTTGACAATTATATTAATCCTCCTTATTCAGTATCACTCACTTTATGGATAACGCAACCGTTATAGACATATTAACCTTTAAATTCAAAGCGATATGTCATTTTAGAGGTTAAAATGTCTATAACGGTTAGTTATCCATAAAGTGAATGATACGGAATAAGGGGGATTGTCTACACATTACGACTGAAACTGGAATATATTACCTATGTAATACATCCTTGCGAAAACCACCTACTTAATTGAATCGAAATTAATTTACAAAAGGAACAATTTTTGAGATGGGAAAATACTATTGAACTCGTTACCGTGTAACCGGCATATATAAATATGTACATAATATATTGTAAAATATTTCCTGACAAAATTCAAAATTGTTCAAGTTTTCACTTCTGTTGGCACTCCCGGAGTTTTTTTTAGATTTTATTTCAATAAATTTAGCGAAGCGAATTAGACATTCTTGTAACGAAGTTGAAAATTGATGAAAATGCAGATAACAACATATGGGTACTTAGTTTAAAAGTTTAATACTTACTTAATCTAAAAGGCAAACCGTCAACTCAACTTATCTTAAACTTGCTGTTATCTTTTTCTAAATTGAAAATAGTTAATTATTATGAAGCTTAATAACAGAAAATCAGAACATTTCTACTAACACTGATTCTCTTTCCATAAATCCCGTAAATTTTAGGGAAATAAATAAGATATTTATTTCCTTAAGATCACAGCCTTTAAGTAGATTACTTACTACTTACTTTGAAAATTATGAAAGAATAACTTAGACATAATATGTTATGTCTAATATGTATTTGCTAAACATGAAAATTAATGCTCAGAACACGGTTTAAAGCTTGAAAACACGTTTCGCAAGTAACTTAAATGTATTGTTGAAATTAATTCGTAAATTGTTTTCAAAATACGCCACCGAAACGTGAAACTGCAGAAACCAGCGGAGTTTCAAACTCGGTTTAACACTGTGCTTTCATTTTCACAAAATTTAAACCGAATTTAGAACTACTTAAATCCACCAATGAGGAGAGATTAAAATACACGATCTGACCAATGGCGAGTGTGCAAAACGTACCCTCGATTCGATTTAAATTGCAGCAGGCGGGATTTCAGTCCGCGACGTGGCAGAAATTTGGGGCCTCCGTGCGTGCTAACACACAATCCTTATATTAGTTTATGTTTATATTAAAATATTTTTGAAAATAATATATAATTTATAAATTTAAAATGTGACATTTTTTTATACTAATTGAGTAAATTTATCCCTTTTATCAAAAAGTGTTATAATCCAAAAGCATCGATCGAACGCGTCTACCTGAATTTGTATATGAAGCAACGCTACACGTTAGCCACTAGGTTTATGTTTACGCGTTCGATGCGTTTGATCGAGTAAATGTAGCACTATACACTCTTGGCAATAATGCAAGAGCAGCTCAGTGTCAGTAAAACGTGGGTCACGAACGAACGGGTTGTAAGTAAAAGTGTTGCTACACTTTACGAATAAATTAACACTGAATAATGTTGCCAGTGGAAAATAAATTTTGCATTCCCTACATAAATAACCATTAAGTCATGGGAGTTAAACCATAGCGATCTGTGAGCTGATTTATCTGTTAATCTATGAAATTTAAACATAATTTTTCAGTATAAAGACATAAGTACTGTTCAGCAAAATATTTTTATTTATTTTATCATAGTGAAAAGAGACAGTGACGAGGTCCCGGTAGAAATTTGTTTCACCGAAATTTTTGCACGGAGCTGTCCTTCACCCATCTGATTTTACGGAATTTTTCCTTATCCCTTTACAGTTTGTTGGATCCATTACTTGATTATTCGCTCGATAAATAAAAAAAAACAACTCAAAAATATAACGTGCTCAATCTTCATTTTTTTTTTCTATTCTATTCACTTCTAAGTTTATGTATGTAAAGTACAAAATAATAGTGATATTTTTATTTATATTATTAACTAGCTGCTGCACGCGACTTCTTCCACGTAACTTTGTAAACTATAGCCTATGTTATGCAATGTAGCTTTCTATAAGTGAAAGAATTTTTAAAATCGGTCATATTTTCTCTCTTATAATATTTAGTATCTATAGATATCTAGATATTTTTTTTTTTTTAAATATATTTATACAACGACAAAAGTCAAAAAATACATAATAGTAGGTAACCGGCTTACATTACACTTTATTTAGTAGGTATGAAACATCTTCTATTTTAATGTGCATTTAGTGATCTTAAGTATAATAAATATTCTTAAAATATTTGTACTTACTCGGCGTTCGTCTCTGGTGTTGGCAAGTCGCCAATAGTCGTGAGAGTCAATGTTGACCAATACAGTGATCCCAGATACTTTCTTGTTAAGGTTGCGTAGTCTCCTGGACGATGAGGATACACCCAATCTCCCTGAACAATAAAAAATAATTGATTTTTGGGTTTTTAAGCCCTCGACGCCCAACGCAAAAACAGGGTGTTAGCTGGTGCCCGCGACTTCGTCCGCGTTCTGGATGAAAAGTACCCTATGTCCATTCTGGTGTCCCAGACAACGTGTATGCAAAATTTCATTGGAATCCATTCAGTAGTTTTTGCGTGAAAGTTATAAACATCCATACATCCATCCATACAAACTTTCGCAATTATAATATTATATACTAGCTGGTGCACGCGACTTCGTTCGCGTTCTGGATGAAAGGTACCATTATGTCCTTTCTCGTGTTTAAGGCAACGTGTATGCAAAATTTCATGGTGATCGGTTCAGTAGTTTTTGCGTGAAAGAGTTACAAATATCCATACATCCATCCATCCATCCATACATCCATACAAACTTTCGCATTTATAATATTAGTAGGCTACCGTCGCCTATAAGACGAGCTACGCCATATAGGTGCTGCAAGTAAGCTGTCGACCATAGAAGGCTTAAACCATAGCTTAGTTAATAATATAATAATAAATTTTAATCTAGATAATAATTTAAACGGCAATCTAGTTTTAAGTTTTTTTATAATATTTATTGTTTTTTATATAATTATTGTTATAAAAAAATTTGTTAAATTAAAAAATATTAAGAAATAAAGTAAATATATGTGAATAATAATAATAAAATATATTTCCAATATTCCAATTAGTTAAACCATAGCTTGTGTTAATATCGTACACTACATTACAGAGTTCCTAGAAAGTCTATTGTGATTGTCAGTCGTAACTTAATTCCTTGCTGGCAACCCCATAATGTTCTCCCAAGTAATTACAGTCACCGCAATTAAGGTGGACCTTCGGGATTTAATTAACGTGTCATTGGTACAATAAAATTGAACCGAGTCGTTTTAAAGGAAATGGAGTATTCAATTAACTGCGCTTTTCTTTGAGGAAGTCGCGAGCTTTTATTATTCACTAGCTGTTGCACGCGACTTCCGTAACTAACTAACTTATAAAACAGTGTAACTTTTTATAAAATATAGCATATTTTACTCACTGATAATTAGTTTTCTATAGGTGAAGGAATTTTTAAAATCGGTCCAGTATGTACAAAAAAAATCTCCTTATAATATTAGCATTTACTAGTTGGTGCCCGCGACTTCATGGGCGTTGAAAAATGCAAAATATAAAATCGCTGTGACGACAATAGCGCTCATTTTTTTAATAATATTTTTAGACGATTCCTGGGGACCTAATATTTTTCCAGAATAAAAAGTGTCCTATATGTTAACCAGGTAATAATTATAATCTGTGTACCATACTTCATCCAAATCTGTTCAGCAGATTTTGTATGAAAGAGTTATAAACATCCATACATGCATCGTCGCTAGCAAACTTTCATTTATAATATTAGTAGGATTTACTTAATTAAAAAAAAAAAAAAACTATTATTATTAAAAAAAAATACTAGTATTAAGTATACCTTTGGAAAAATATAAAAATAAATATTACAAACCTGAAATCCTTCAGCTTCTGACAACAGAAAGTAGAAACATCCGAACCAGTGGGCCAAGATGAGGAGAATGTGGATCAGGTTGATGACTCGCCAGAAATTGGGGTAAACGGTGCGAGATTCAACTATGTAGTAACAACTTACTGCTCTATACACCTGCGAAAAGCAATTAATTTAACACAAACTTTTTTACCTGTTCTAGCTGGCTGTTAAAGATACGACTACACTGGTTTTACAAATACATAAATTGGCTATTGTTAGCCCAATTTTAAATGTACGTTAGGAAGTTTCTTTAGTAAACATTATTAGATTTTAGTCAGTGATTTAATTACAAGAATTCAACCCGCGAAAATATCACAAATTCTGCAGATTTTAGAATTTTATACAATATATTCTAGCAAAATTATATTATACTAGATATGAAATTAATTTCAGTTTTTGATTCCATGAAAACATTCCTATTATATGTCACAAATGACGATATGACATACTACGTAATCCCATGATTACTCATAGACCAATAAATAATGAGTAATCATGGAATTACATAGTATGGAATTTGTGAGCAGCTCCCATTGGCAAGTGAGCTCTTAACACCTGTTAAGAGTTACAGTTGCATAGTTATTAGTAGTAACTAACTACTAATAACTATGCAATCCACTCATTTCACACACGATTCCGCGAAGTTTTAAAGCATGGTATTTTTCACAGTTCAAACCGCGCCGTTCCACGTCCATTTCGTGCAACATGTCATAGAGAATAGGTTTTTAGCAGGTGTCATAACAATTTAAGGAATTAATGGTAAGGAATCGCAAAATGGCGATACAGAATCTGGCCCCTGTAGGGGGTACAGAGTGGACAATTTTAGCTGATATTTTCCCGTCAATCCTTTACTTTGATCACAATAGTAATTAGATTCCCCGGGGTACGCCAACAAGAGTTTATGACAGTTCTAGTTTTTAACTGCATTTGTAGTTTCTAACTTTTGAATTGGCGCGTTCTTAGGGGAGTTCTGAAAGACATTAAATGACATTATGAAAAATTGCCAAGCCGGCAATAGTATAGATAAAATGGACATTAATTATTATAGCTATTATTTATTTATATGTTCAATAAAATAAGTAATTATGGTATACCGTGATTTTTTTTTTCGGTTTGAGTACCAAACTAAATTAATAATATCAATTACTTAAAATATTAATCAGATAGTTAACTAGTAAGGTCCTAGACATTGACAAAAAGTCAAGTCACTCAGCGGGTTGTAGGAAGCCGTTTCTCTAGAAAATTTCATTATATGAAGAGCTCATGCGATAGATTGGACTGTGTTGACCGAGTTTAGTGCGACATGCAAGTAGAGCAAATTTTTTACGAAGACAGAAGACAGAAGACCCCTTACAGAAGACTATCGTGAAGTAACAGCGTTGCTACTAAGTCTGCTTGCTGCACCTGCGGCTTTGCCACCTGTGGCGTTCGCTATACACGTACCACTCAACACACGAATAACAACACACCTTACAACTCGGCGGTCTAATAGAGAATGCCACTTCTGTACGCGCGCGCCATCTAGTGTGCGTATCTATATTTATGTAGAAATACTACACTTACCCACCATCAAGCGGGCTGTCATTCAACCTTTTTTTTTGTCTCACCTCTTTTACATAAAAAGAATATCCACCAATCTGTGGACTGAAGATGTTGATGATGATGAATTACTCATTTGAATGGATAACGTTTACAATAAATCCGACGTAGATAATTTTACGGAGTGTTCGAAATTTCATTATGCAATAAAATTTTATAACATACAATAATATAAAGATCCCTCCAAGTAGCAATTAAACAGGTAGAGTTTAGATTTATTGTCGACCATTAAAAGGGATTCATGACGAGGCATCTCCCCATCTCAATACTGTTTTACTGACCTCATTTCTGAAACTACTTACTACCAACGTTATAAGTATTTCTATATTAACCTTTTAGGCATTCTGCTTATTATTGAGTATTTATGGTGAATTGGTCATAGTAGGTAATCCGAATTTTAGTCATTTGACTTTTTGGCATTCTGCTTATTACTTTTTGAGTCACAAGATATTTTAGCCAAATCAGCGTTTTAGGCTTGTCCGTTATAGGTAAAAATGCAGTAGTGGCATTTTACATTTTGGGTACTGAGCTCATAACTCTTATTTTATGCAAATTAATTCGAATTACCACTATAAAGTATAGAAACAAGTACCTACCTATACTTTGTTTCTCTCTTTTTTAATTAATTTGTAGCTTGGAAATGGTTTGTATTTTTGATCTCATTGACATTTGTTAAAATAATTTATTAAAATAATTTCTAATAATGCTGTTGATTTCCTATAAGATCATTTATTTAAATAATTTCTAATAATGGTGTTGATTATTCATACTTGTAATGTTTCTTCCTGTGATTATTGTGATTTATGTCTTTAGTTGGTAATCCTTTTGACATAAGTAAATAAGTAAATCTTGAATCTGTACTAATATATAATATCCGGAATCGTATGTCTAAACACAATAGAGTCGTGTGTCATCCACACATTTTATTCTCACAAGCATTCCACTTTAGAGTAAGCAATGACTAACGATCCAAGCCTTATCTTGCTAATGTCACGTAGATACTACCTACCCTTTTCACACGTGTAGCGAAGGTTGGGGCTCATTGTGAAACCTCTATTTTAAAAGTAGATAATGAACAACCTTTCATCCCTAAAGTGTGTCATGTAATTAAATAAATACATTAAAAATATATCACTTCAACTAATATATTCGTAATAATTGAACTAAGTCAGTTAAAACTAAATTAAAAAAACTATTAATTGACTGACGTTTAACGACGTCATTTTATCCTATTTAGATTTTATGAAAAAAATTTGAAATTTTCTAAATATTTTTTTCACAATGGTTTCAATGTTACGTTTTTGCGTGAAGAGTAACAAACATCCATACATTCACTCTAACAAAATTTCGCACTGTGCTTTCGCATTTACAACAAGTATTATTTATACAAGATTTTAATATAAATAAAACTTATTATTATGATTATTAATTTAGTATTTATTTATAAGTAGGTATCTAATAATAAAAAAAAATGTTCAAAGTTCAACTTACTTTAAAAAATCTAGGAAATCTTATAATTGGATTGGTGCCGATCTTCAGCTGAATAAGATCTAAGGGCGTTAGAGATGCGATATCCAAAAGGAAAGACCTTGATGCTAAATAATGCTTCGCTAGCTTCTTAGAGTCGTATACCTGTAAAAGAAAATAATGCTTACATTTTTTTGAAATGATGTATGTATGACGGAAAAGCAAACACTTTAGTACACGTGATGGTTTTATTTAAAATAAGTGAATATTTTTTTTTAAAGACTGCATAAAAAAGATTCTTATGTAGTCTAAAAGTTTTTTATGCAAGTTAAATTAGTTAAAAAAAATCTGATTAAAAGCGCCGTGAGCCTGCTCGCTGGATGGAGCGAAGAACTATGTCCAATAATGGACGCTTAGGGTCGGTTGATGGTAATGATAATGATGACTAACAACGTCCAAAATCATAATAAGTTTACCCATTAAATACATATTTAATAATACTTATCAGAAGTACAGAACATTGGCATTGTGGGACTGCCAAACTAGTACGGGCCAACGTACGACATATGGTACCGTATGTTATAAATTTGTATCCAAAGTGACGCTGACCTTAACAATAAATCAAAGACGCCATATTGTACGTCTTAGCAATGACATAAGTTTAGAAGTTGCGAATATACCTACGTGGTATATAAGTAGACATTCGACATTTATAGAGATTAACTTTAACAAAAAAATGACTGCGGTATTAAACGTACATGACTCTTAAATGAAAGTAAAATAAAGTAAACAGTTTAATTATTTTTTTTTAATTTTTAATAATTTTTTAATTTCCCTAAAATTAGTAATTGGATGGACTCATTGTAATTCGCGTTATTAAATTGAGTAGCCTATCCAGAGTCAGTAACAAAATTTTTACAGAAAAAAATCCTGAATTGGCAGGAGATATTTTATTGTGTTTTCTCACTTGTCTATTTATTTTGTTTAATTTTTTAATTTTTAAGGGTCGATGGAGCACTTACATCTTCTCCAAAATAGCATAATTATGTTTATGAGCGTCGGTAGCCACCTGAACCGTCAATTTGCCTGCCACTTTTCATCATCAAAAAAATCAAAAAGGACAAGTCGATTTTCAATTGTTTTCATAAAGAAATGGAAAATAAATTTGGATATAATTATATTATATTATTTCCTTACAGTTTTAAGCCATGTTTACCGACCGACCGACTCATTATGACTAAAGTGATGGTCGAGACGTTTTTATTACCCAAAGAATTGGACCTTTATAAAAAGTAAACATGAAAACTTGCAAAATTAATGCAACCTCTTTGAGAAATGAGGTTAAAAACGGGAAAAATTGTGGACGAACTCGTAATTTAATTTCGCGAAAAGAAAAGAGAGCTTCGCTACTTAAATGCATTTTAAATAAAGTCGCTAACATGAACAGACTTAAGAACTTGGCTTATAAGTTGGCATAAAATTTAAGAATAAGTATTAAGAAGACAAATGAAACTTAAAAACTTAAAAAAAAGATTATAAGTACACTTTATAAGACTATAAAGACATATAAACCACCTGACATATAACATATACACTTGATTACCTAACTATAACCATTTCCATCATGGTTTTCATTAATGAAAAGAGCTATAAACGAGAAAGGTATGTGTAAGTATATAATTTGCATCCATATGTAGCCTGTAAAGCGGATCGCTAGGTCGTTACGTCCGTCCTGTATTACCATTATTAAAAAAAATATTTACCATTAATCCTTGCTCCAAATAGCCAGTTCTCAGTTGTACAACCAGGTCTAGGGCGAAGACGGCGTCGCTGATACCATCACACGTCAGCCAGAAGTAATGACACATTATCTGCAAACAATTTAATATTAGGTATAGTTATTCTAGTTAAAATAGGGCACCGAAGGGTTATGTATAAAAGTCTGCGAAACGCAGTGTGCCATTTTTTTTATTTATTTTTTATTTTTGAAAAATCCTCTCGGATACCCAGCAGTGTAGGGGACATTCTCTAAAGCCTCTCTAAAGGTTGTTATTTTATATTTTAAAGATGACAAAAAGCATAGTATCCTAAGTTTCTTTCGGGGTTTCTTCTAAGGATCGTCATCTTGGCCTTTTCTCCCGAAACCCTGGTAAATTTAAATTTATAATGACGATCATTAGAGTTTCTTGTAGAAACCCATTGATAAATAAATATTTTGATTTTGATTTGGTTTTTATCATATGCCTGATTCGTACTGGCTAAAACCCAATACAAGGACTTTCTAGCGCGGCCGTTGAATGGCGGGGTCATGGGGACATTATGACACGACTTCGTTGCCCCGCCACGGCTATCCAGCGCGGGGAGGCCTGTGCTGTGCTCCCTGTCAGAACCTCGGCGTACCCGAAAGTGGAGGTACGCAGTGTGTCCTGCCACTACTAAAACTTTATGTAAGACAGTACACATTACGTTAGAGCCACATTATTTTGTAATATAATTATGTACCTTTATTTCTGACATGTGAACATTGTGAAGTAGAATACTTAAAATACTTAAATCATATTTCTCTCTCAATTATTATATTGAACGAGTATGTTGGGTTGTTGATGAGTTAGTGACTAAACAAGTGAATAAAACATACCAATCACAAATATTTTTCATTTGTTGAAAAATAAAAAATCTAAATATCGTTAATATTTTTACTGCATAATAATATATTATCTATGATGAAGGGATAATAAAATAAGTTAAGAAGTAATATCAGCTAAAAGCATTTTTCGTATTGAGTTCTGCAATTTTTCTCGGTAAAGTCGATGACCGGTCTGAGGAAAGAGGTCACTATTTTTCATACACGGTGAATTTTGCTGCGAAAGTCGTCCGAAGGCCGTTGCGTCTACGATAAACGACGGTTGTCTGGATTACCTGTATAGAGTCACTACATATTTGTCTCAGAAAGTAACTGTAAAATTCAATATTACTGTTGCAATTTGAAGCAATTCAAAGCAAATTGAAGCACTTTGTACTTCTTCGGGTGCTTAATTTTCATATTATACTAGCTGTAGCTCGCGACTTCGTCCGCGTGGAATAGTTATTTTGGGAATCATTTGGGTATCTCGAACGCTTTTCGCAGCGCACGCCCCGTTTTTTCCACATTTTCAACTGTTTCTTCGCTCCTATTAGTCGCAACGTGATATTATATAGCCTAAATCCTTCCTCGATAAATGATCTATCCAACACAAAAATAATTTTTCAATTCGAACCAGTAGTTCCTGAGATTAGCGCGTTCAAACAAACAAACAAACAAACTCTTCAGCTTTATAATATTAGTATAGATAAGTCATAGATAAGACACGAACCTTTAAAGAATGCTATGTCGGTTTTTGCCATAATGTTAAAACTATTATCTAGTTTTGAGTCATATTTTTTGCAGCTTGTAAACTGAAAGAGGATCTTTCCAATATTTTGTTTACCTCTTTCATGGCACGAGCTTAAAAACAAGTAATACACTTAGAAAGTTCAATACTCTTGTCGTAAACATTAAACGAAAGTCAGTTAGCAGAGTATAAGCAATCCTTTAGTCTAGTCAGTTCATATTTCAAAGTAATATATTAAAATTAAAAAAAGTAACGAATTATTCATTCTTTTTGAGCTGAATAAATGAATTTTTGGTGCTTTATTTAAATTCTAAAAAGTGTCCTGACTAGTAGTACTTTCATTCGAAGCTTTTGATTATATTTCGTGGAGAATATGCATACGTTACTCTTTCTTATATTTGAAGTACCTATAACATCTTCATTACAATAACATCTAGATTAAAACTTAAGTCTTAATTTAGACTTAAGACTAAATTTGAATTAACAGTTGATAAGAGGAACAGAGAATAGGGACACACGACTATAGAAAAGGACATTTTATCTTTTATATTATAACGTATAAAACCGCTGTACCTAATCCTACAAATATTAAATGCGGAAGTTTGTGAGGATGTATGCATGTGTGTCACTTTTGCAAGCAAAAACTGCTAAACGGATTTGGATAAAACTTGATACACAGATAGTTTATAACCTACATTTACATATAGGATACTTTTTATCCTGAAAAAATGTTATGATCTTTTATAAAAAAATATAAAAGAACCGTATATACTCGTAGAAAAACTGAACGAAAGATTCCAGTATGCACAGTAAATAAATAAAAGCAATCAATAACAGAGAGATGCAAAGCTCACAGTATATCTGTTGACGATTGGCGAAAATTGAAAATCCCTTTTTCACCCCACTAACAAACGTCATCGATAACAACAGCTCAAGCTTTGTATTGACATTGAAATTTGAACTTTGAACAGAGTGAATAGGGTTTAAAATTGTGAACTCTCTCTCTAAAGTTATTTTTGTGAGTGAGTTGTGTGCGAAAGATGTTGAATGAAATTCGAATGTCTCCGGGGAGTATTTAAGACCCCACTATCACTTCATGTATTTACTTATCCAGTCGTCTAGGGAAATAAAGAAAGGGATTTCGATGTCAGTGCATACGATCTGAGGTTGAACAAACTTAGAGGCGAGGTTTTGAGATTTGAAGTGTTATGGCTTACGGGTTACACTTTTATTTCAACAGATGTTGCCTGCAAAAGTCTGCTGCAAAGATAATAATTTCTATATTACTTAGAATCAAAGAAGTCTCACTAATGTTAGTATTTCGACGAGAACTAGTTAGGACATGTAAGTAGGAAAGCTTGTGAAAAGAAAAGAAAATTTTCATATACCATATTGACATCAGTTGCATGGTTTAGAAGATCTACACGTACATACAGAAGGACAGATAGCGGTAAGAGACTTTGGTAAAGATATAGGTCAAAACTAGGCAAGAAAAAAAAAACAAAGAGATTCAAAAACAGATCAAAAACACGTATAACTAGAGATAGCTCTAAAGTTATAAGTGTTAGAAAAAATTAAAAATGAAATATCCGTTATTAAGATGGATTATCTATTGTGTTGTAAAAAATTCAAGTTTTATTAACAAAATAGTTACACCTAAGCATCTTTTAAATAAAAACAGGAAAAAAAATGGGCAACATTGTAAATAAAAGAAAATACAATCCGAAAACTATAGAAAAGTGACTCTTTTCTGAAAAAAATTAAAATGTTAAATATCTCGAAAACGATTAATTTTTGGACAGAATATTACATAATGAAAATTGTTAGTTTTGATCAATACAATACCTCTCAATGTATGTACGTCTACTTACAGTAACCCTGTATAATATATTATCTATACAGTTCATAACTTACATCTTACCGTTAACATCTTACCTACATTTATTTACCGTTTCATAACTTCGAAAGAAAATGTAGGTATTTATTGCTGTTCATTGCTTTTCCATTGTTATTTATAAATCGAGAGCGTCCATCGCACTCTACAATAAAATCTTAAATTCAAATTCGAAGTTATTCTAAAGTGGAACAGAAATAACAATGGTACATTTAAGAGTTGAAGTTTTGCATTGGTTGCAACGACACGACCGACGAATGGTACTTCCAATAAATTTCAATAAATTCAAGAATAGTTCAATCACACTTTTAATTATCGAGTGAACGTTAAGCGGTGAATAAATTAGAGCCTTCCTTTTTAGAAATTTAAATTAGCAGGCATAATTTTCTAGTGATCGCAAAATAGTGCAGGAAAATTTAATAACAAATCAAAATTTGAGTCCCTTAGGGGCGGTATTGATATATGTTTCTCGAAGATATATAAAAAAATATGTATGGGTGAAACAAATTTCACCAATATATGATTACATTTTAACTTAAATAAATTCCAATTAAATTAAAAAAAAAAAAATCCACTTATCCCTACCACGTAAATGTATTATATTATTCTCCTTCTTTGAAATTTATAAGGTTCTGATGGCACAGAACTTAAAAAAAAATATAATAAAGAGGAAAACACTTTTAAAAAAGATACTTCGTTAAAATAATTAAATGTCTGAGAGAAAATTACAAATGTTCTTTATGCAAAACCTCAAATGCTTATGAAACTTGATATTATAGATATTATAGGTTCTGAGCAATACCTAGCTAGAACAATAGCTTCGGAACCACTTCTTTTTTAGAAGTTGTTAGTGAGGTCGGATGTTTGACCTCAAACAGGCTTTGTAAGCGCAGATTGCATCCTCATTAGCAAAGCGGTTGAGGGCTTTCGAATAGCGTACCTACTTAATTATCTTTGTCTTCTTAGCTGATGTCCACTTGTGTATTGTTTTATAACAGTATTATATTAAAGTTAAAAATGAAATTATTAATACTGGAATTTATAGTATTCAATCTATATATAAAAGGCGATATGTGTGTGTGTGTGTGTGTGTGTGTGACCATCAGGCCGTCTACTGAACATGGCAAGCCAATATAAAAAAATTATCGAAGGTAATAGAACAAAAACATACCTGCAACTCTGGGAAGCTTTGCCTCACTATCAGCGTCCAAAGATTATACAGTACGCAGATGGTGATCATCCATAGCCAGTAGAAATAGAAATTCTCATCTGGATTGACAACTGTGCGTGGCGCTCGTACTTTTCTCCGCCTCTGCCTGTTAGTTGATCTGTGTTCACCCGTAGCACCTTCTGATCCTGTGTCTTCCACCTGTTAATTGTGAAAACATTTTAACTTCCATTTGTAAAATTCACAATTTACTCACACTTATGTATTTGTTTTTTTTTATATATATAATATATATCTTAAGACCAGGGGCCCTAGCCAAGAGCAAATGTACAGGCTAAAACGCCATGCTCAGGCTACGCTACGCTTGGGAGAAAGCTTTGTGAATGGTCAAAATTTTGTGTGGGCGTTACAACAACCAATCGCCGGGCTTTATTTCTTTCGTTTCGTAAGTACGCAAAGGGAGTGTTTGCATTGGTTTGCTCTTGGCTAGGGCCCCAGGTTGGTAACAGAGTACTAATAATTTATAATCATACTGTGTTACTATGTAAGTTACTTAAGTATGATCAGTTGCTTGTATTTTTATATCGATTGAAAATACATGGAGAATAGGATGTTTAGGATGCATCAGCCTTTATAATACTAAAAGAGACCAGGTTGGTAACATAGTTATAATTTGATTACTTGAAGATAATAGAAATACGGTTACTTATTAGCAAAATTCGAATTTGCTAATAAGTAACCGTGAATGTTCGAATAGTTTTCCGTTTTATATGAATCGACGTTTAAAAGCACTTAATAAAGTTCGCCATCTGTTTTAATTTTAAATTTCAATACTGAAATGTATGAAACAATATGGGAACAATGTATCAACGCTGCACGAACTGTTGAAAAATTAAATTCTCTTAAAACGGTAGATATTATTATCTTTATGTTTTAGTATATTATTGCAAAAATACGTCTACAATGTGTTATGAGAAGAGTGTTCTTTTAATGGAACATCTTCAAGACAACAATGGTTATAACATAGTGCTCGTAAGAAAAACATTTTTCCTTTGAGAAAAAAAGTGCTACGAGGTTATATGATAAATAGAATCCGCTGTGACATTCAGATTATTACAACTGAAAACTGAAATTAACATTTCAAGCTTGCGTATATATCTAGATAGAAAACACCGAGAAAACCTGCTTGTCCAAGAAGAGTATTAATCTAAAAATAAGAAAATAAGAATATTTGAATAAGGCGGATGGCTAAAATCTACCCTGCAAATATATAATACAATATAATATGAAATTCTTACAGGGCTTGGAAAGATATTTTATCGCCCTGGTGTTGCTATAATACAAGCACACTTATGCATAGAATACCATCAAGTCAATCATCCGCTTCCCTGCCACACTTTTGAATATATAAAAAATCGTTATATACCTTAGTTTATTATTATCCTCAGTTAGACCCCCCCTGTGGATAACTAAAGCCTATACTTTCATACATAGAGGTGTAGCTCTTGTGTAGTATTAAGTCTATTTGGACAGTAATCATAAAGGCTGATGCTGATAGTGATATGGTGTTTGGAGATATTCGAATGCTAAATCTAATAGAATCTCACAGTTTCCTGAGTTTCTGGTATCTGCCGTGTAGAAAATCTCTTCAAGAACGAGTCTTCTCTCTTCAGCGGTGGTTTCTTCTGCATCGCAGAACTCAACTGGACCGTTGTTCGCAGCTTCATCCATCGTTGGTTCGATTTTGTTCTGGATTATTCCACAAAAGGGAAGTTAATGAAACTTATTGAAAAGGAGACAAAGTTTAAGGAAAGTCGAGGTAAGCAAAAGTAGCCATGCGTCCAGAAAGTTTAACGAGTCGGTAGACGAGAAAGTTCACTAAGTCATTCATTTTAATTTTATTGTTATTTGATAAGAAAAGTTAGATTGTGAGAATTCTTTCAACTATATCACGGGAACTTAAAGTAAGTAAGTTATACTTAAGAAGGACATTGAACAATACAATCTAAAAAAAAAAACAAAATGCTTCTAGACATAACTCTTTTGTTATTTAGTGCCTTGCACAAACTTCGATGTGTTGTTTTTATAAACGTGCAAACGACTACCTTTATTGTCATGCGGCAAATCACACTAGAAAAACAAAAAAGTCCGTAAGTAAATAAAGTAATATTTGTAGAGTGAGATTAGTGAGTCGTATAAGAATTCTATAGAAACCACTTCTAAAACTAATTTCAAACTAATTTCTAGTCAGGTTTTAATAGATAACTAAGTTGTAAGACAATCGCAATAATTAACGTCCATACAAATGCAATTAATTAATAAACAATGAACACGTTTTTTGATCTCCCAAGTGACAGGTAAGAAAGTAGACAATTCGCAAGGTGATCTAGTTAGAACACAATGATTTACAAGAAAAACACACATAATCCAAGTGATATAATAGTACCATTCTCGAAGATCCTATTACATAGAGACGAAGGTAACACATTATTGGGAAATCATAAACAAACAATAGATAAACAATTGACAACGATGCGGCTTTACCGTTGTCCGAACACGTTTCGAACCTCTTTATTTTCCTGAGAGCCTGGTAGTAGGCCATGACAGCTTGGACGTGCCTCCATTTATGGCCGCGTTTGTCTGACTCAGATCCTTGCCTCTCTGTGTCCTGCATGGACTTGCGAGAGCTTGACGAGCTCGATGCAATGATCGGTCGCCTATAAAGGGACGCATCGTGTTACAGGCGACAGTGTAGTGTAAAGTTTGTTCATGGGTTGTCCTAATCTATTGGTGGTCGGAGCTTTGACGACTTCTTTTTCAACATAAATTTAACTTGACATTATTATCAAAATAGTTTTCATTCAAAATAATATAAAGTATAGTCGTCAAATTTCCATCACAGTTGTCCCTCAAATTTGCAGTATTAAGGACTTCACAAAAATCATAACATGCACAAAATAAAAGTCAGCCTCTCGCTATGTCGTTCACGGACAGAACAATTACGTGTCATAATAGAAACGGATAGCATTACAATGTGGTCTATTCGTCCAGCTGTGCAAGGTCGTGAACTAATCATATATCATACATCACTATGTTTATTATGCATATAATAGTTCTCGTGATAGGCGATACTGGAGTACCGATTACGTATCACTCTGTTGCTATGACTCTCGAGGGTTACACGACCTTTGACTGGTTGTAAAAAGTTAAATATCTGTATTTTGAATATTTTAACGTGCGCGAATTTTGTAATTTTTTTTGTCACTAAAGGTTTAGAGGACTTAGCCTGAAAATGCAAGTATGTCTGCAAAGACTGCAATTTGGACATTTTTAAAAGGAAGGAGTTTTAAATTCAATAATTTAGATAAAACGATTTTCGAGTTGTTAGAGATACAATCTTCATCAAATTACTAACAAACGCTAATAAAATATAGGCTTTTAGAGATACAATGCTTGGATTTTAAAATTTACTAGAATCTAAGTTTCCCGAATTTATGTTATCTGCTGAAAGAAAAATGTCTTCAAGAATAATCTTTTTGGTAGTGGTTTCTTCTGCGTTGCAGATCTCAACTAGACCGTGGTCTTTTCATTATTATCTAACCTATTATTATGGTTTGCGTTGTTAACCTAAAAAATCATTGTAAAATTAAAAACTTCCATTGTAAAATGAACAAAGTCTTACGGATTATTTAAAATTGATCTATAAAACTAACACAAAATTTGAAAAAAAAAAAACAAGCAACTTTTTGGTAATTTTTAACGTCACTCGAATAGCCATAGCAACTGACTTGGACATAACAGATACGTAATGGGTGATGATTTCGTGCTCTTTTCTAGGATCGCAGCTAAGCGTCACCAAAGCCATGATACCTTTATAATTGCCCACTTACATATCATCGGGCCTCGCATTTGTCGTGAATGGCGAAAACTTCGTCATCAATCTAGATTAAGAAAATCAAAGTTTTAAATTGCTTCATGCGCTTATTTTATATTTGTAGATATGGGTTTGTAATGTGCTTTAATAAAGGCTAAAGTTGTTAAAAAAGTCTGAGTGAAGAATTGAGTCTGTGTAAAATTTTAATCCCATTTTTGATAGGTAAAAAAAAACTGATAAAAATGGAACAACTCGTCAACGGCCATCAAGCCATATCAGCCATATTATTAATTAATTGATCTATCTAGGTTAATTAGGTAGTGCAATGAAGGTTTTCATTTCATTTCATTCTCATATGTAATGAAATGATAGATTTTTATTACAGATTAGTTAGACGGTTATTACATTTCTTTTTTATATTCACACATATTAGGTGAACCTTAATATAAAGTAACTTTATTGGTTTACATGTCTATTAGTAAAATATCATAAAAATTACTAAGGCGATTGAAAACACGATAGTTTTAATTGTAAATAAGTAGTAACCAGTCAACTTTCAATTCAACAATTTGAACAAGAACTACTTACTCGTATATATAATGTAGTGTTTTTTATAAATGTGACTTTGAAATTGCAATGAATTTAATATAATATACAACAAAGATACCGCATAAGAACAGCAGTTGCACGTATATAAAAATAAAGGAATAAATTAGACTTTTTCATTTGATATAAAACCTTTTCAGACAACAATGTCTGTACCAGTCATTCAGGACATAAACTCTTATTAGTTTGTTTTGTAGTTAGAAGAAGGTAGTTTCAACGACAAGGACAAAACCATAATAATAAATTTGTGTGTTGGTAAATTCCAATTTACCTACAAACGAATTGTTTCGCCGGCGATTGAATTAACAGTTCGGTAAATGTTTCATTAAATTTATTTCCGTTTAATGGAAATTTTTATATTACAGCTCACACTGCAAATAAAAGAGATACTATACAATCTAACCACGTAGCCCTTTAAGATTAGATCACTGACAAAAATTTGATGTAACTAGAAAAAAATCAAGCATTAGGTACACAGCAAAGATAATGGATTGGTCTCACTGCGCTCGAATAGATAGAGCGCTATACAAAAGCAATAGCTCCGAAAATGTGGCAACTTTTTATTGTAGTGTGTGTAAAAAATCGTCACTGTTTATCACTTTTTACACAGTTTTATTATATTCTTACACAGTTTCACTACGCAAACTGGTATTTTATTATGCCTAAAATTTAATAAAACATTCGGCACGTACACATCACAGACAGTTTGCAGTGTGACTGGTTCGGGTACGCCGAATTCGGCGTACTATTTTATGCCGCATTTTACAAGTACGACGGCGGTATCTAGTCGAGCGCAGCCAGACCAATCATTTATCTATGGTACACAGCCTAATTAGCACATTTTTGTAGTGGCATTGCGTTTTGCAGCCATTTGGGCAGCTCGTCTGGTGGCACTAACTACGCCTTTACAGAAGTCCACAAATAACAGCATATGTGGTGCTATTGTTACTCTGTGGTTTCGGTGAGTGAGTAAGGGAAGCCAGAGCCCATTACACTATTCCTTTGTTATTCCTTATCCTTAATAAATAAAATAAATAAATATAAATGTATTCACACATTCCACACAGCACCATCTAGTTCCAAAGTAAGCAAATTAATGAATGTATTATGGATACCACACAGTTGATATCCTACGTACAATATTTTTTTTGTAAATACATACAATATGTGTAAACACAAAACATCCATGACTCAGGTACAAAGGTAAAAGTTAACATATAAACATTTGCCCCTAGCGGGATTCGAACCCGCAACCGCTTGGTTAACAGCTAGGGTTACTAGCCACTAGACCAAACGTGTAGTTTATGGTTGGGTGTGCACTTGCAGCTCCTATGGCGTTACTTGTGTTATGGTGACGATAGCCACCTACCATCAAGTTTAGTGGCCCATTAGCCTGTCCGTCGACCTTAATATAAAAAAGTGTGGTGCTAAACAATCTAGTTGTCAAATTAACTTAATAAATTATGTTTAACTAGCGCCCGTATCAAAATCTGTTGGGCGGTTTAGAAGTAGGCAGTTAGCGGAGAAACAGTAAGACGCGGTGATTTGGTTGCAAAATATTGTTGTTTTTTCTACATAAATAAGATTTTAATACCTAATAAGATTTTATTATTAACTTTCATTGAAAAATGAACTGATGGTGATTCGTGCTTTATAAGTAAGCTATTTTATAAGCAAATATGTTTAAAGCAATTTTATTATAGTGGCTTATCCTACTAATATTACAAATTGGAAACTTTATGAGAATTAATGGATGTTTGTTACTCTTTCATAAAAAAGCTTCTAAACAAATTTCGGCGAAATTTTGCAGTACCTAACATAACAAACTAATCTTATAAATGCGAAAGTGAGTTTGTTTCCTTGTTAAGATTTCACGCCTTAACTGCCTCAACCGATGATAATCACATTTTGCATTTATATTTTGAAGACACAGTACAATACTGTGTTCAGCATTTATAAACTGAGAAATCCGTCCAGTGGCTGCAACTACTCTCTTACCAAAGAGTAAGTGAGTCCAGTGGAAGCAACTACTCTCTCTTGCTTTTTTTCTTTTCTTTCTTACAAAAGACCACCGTGAAATAAAAACTAAGTAGAGCTTAGTTCCCTATAGGTAACCTTGGTCTTTGACCGTATTAAGGACGGTAGTGCACTTTTGTAGCCATCTACCGTCAACCTGTCTGGCGCACTTTAATGGTGACCATAGAAAGCCTCCAAAAAAAATCTATAGGTATAATATAGTATTTATTGCCAATTTTCTATGTTTTAGTTTTAGTTTTAAAAAAGAGTTTTAGTTGAAATTTCAATAATCTCTGTAGAATTGTAAATCTAATTAACAAACATTAATTTAAATTTTTAATATAAAACCGTATTTATTTAATTTTTAACCTGTAGATTATAAATAATAAAAATAAAAAATAAATTATAAATCCAAATAGGTACCTATGTTTAGTTGTTCTGTAGATGTCCCTAAACAAACGAAGAATAGAGATTCCAATGTTAATTCTCCCCTACCTATCCAATATCGATTTGTGTTATTCTAGTATCAGAGGTCGACGTTGACATTGACATAAATGGAGATGCAATTTATAAATTAGCTAATAATATAAAGTATATTATTCCAAAGTTAGAATAGCCATGATGGTCATGGCTGGCACGCTATTAAGAAGAAGAAGAATATAAAGTATATCGCTGCTTCTGAGCGGTCCTATTTGAAAATTATTGGGAAGCCTATAGACCTATACGGTCCGGATATACTTACGGCGAATGATACGTTAGTTAGATGATGATGACTATGAATCATTTTTTTAATGGTGAGTGAATCAAATGTGACTGTATGAGAGATCGTTATAAATCTTCATATAAGGTATCGTCATAAGAACATAAGAAGTCACGAATGCTTCAGTATTTTGGTTATGATCGCGTGAAGCCAGCGAGATCTTATGTGTCTATAAAAATATTTTTATACTCTTTCACAATAGGTACCTACTCGCGATAAGATCTTTGGTTCTCAGACACGTTTTACTCCATAAATACATCCGTATCATATATTATACAGAAAGATGTAGTATACATGTAGGTTTAAGGGTCATCCAATTTTTCACACTAACGTAGTGTAATTTAATGCAGTAAAATTTTAATAAGATAAACAAAAATCAAAAACAATTTTAAACAAAAGATTTATTTATTATTAATTATTGATTTATTAAAGTAATTTTTAATATAACATTGAATCTATACTAATATTATAAAGCTGAAGAGTTTGTTTGTTTGTTTGTTTATTGGTTTGTTTGAACGCGCAAATCTCAGGAACTACTCGTTCGAATTGAAAAATTATTTTTGTGTTGGATAGATCATATATCGAGGAAGGCTTTAGGCTATATGACATCACGTTGCGACTAATAGGAGCGAAGAAACAGTAGAAAATGTGGAAAAAACGGGGAAAATTATTCATCTTTGAGGGCTTCCGTTGCGTGCGCTGCGAAAACCGTTCGAGATACCCAAATGATTCCCAAAATAACTATTTCACGCGGACTAAGTCGCGAGCACCAGCTAGTGTGTTAATAAAGATACCAGTATTGTGAAATGACATAATTATATTGCTTATGTAAAATAATATATAAGTAATTTGATAATTAAATTTTTTACATAATATTATTAATGCCAGTATCTACAAAAATCCGCCTAGGATTTTTTACGATATTACTTATATACGATTAAATTTATATTTTACTTACTGACTTAGATACAGGTCGTAAATATAACACGAAAAATGTTATTAACTTTAACTTTAAGTTTAAGAACTTTCGCCACAGAAATCTTTTGAAAAGTGTATCGTCATTATATTATGTATGTACTCTGTCTTTTTGCGAATCTGTCCTTATGCGAATAATCCTTACTATCTACGTGTTTTGTGAATTATAAGTAGGTATTAGGTATTTAGAAAGTTTTTTAGAAGTTTAAGAAAAAAAAACTAGTAATTTTTTTGAAAAAAAAAAAAAAACAAAAACTTAAACTTCAGAAACGATAGTGTCCTAACTAACTTAACTATCCCTAATAAGTTCAAATAATATTCTATATATTTCTTTCTGACAACTTTTTCCAATCGATTACCTAATTTAATTCTGCTCAACCTAGGCTCAACCATCGTTTTTTTTTATTCTTTATGAGTGCAGTCAACTGGTTAGACTTTAAATGGCGCATTACACAACTACAACACAAAGTCGTTCCGGAAACACTAACTTTCCTTCGATCGAGCGCTTTACATTAACATCCTATCTAATGAACCGGAAGAGAAGTCGGCTCGATGCAGGAGTATCGTGAACAAAAAAGTTCATATTCCAATAAGCACAGAGTCATAGATAGATGATTGGTCTCGCTGCGCTCGACTAGATACCGCCGTCGTACTTGTAAAATGCGGCATAAAATAGTACGCCGCATTCGGCGTAGTCGAGCCAGTCACACTGCAAACTGTCTGTGATGTGTACGTGCCGAATTTTTTTATAAAATTATAGGAATAATAAAATACCAGTTTGCGTACATAGGGAAACTGTGTAAAAATATAATAAAACTGGGTTTAAAGTGATAAAAAGTGACTATTTTTTACACACACTACAATAAAAAGTAAACATTTTCGGAGCTATTGCTTCTGTGTAGCGCTCTATTTAGTCGAGCGCAGCGAGACCAATCAATTATCTTTGCACAGAGTATATATTTTATTCATAACGGCTTCTCTCGCGCCACCTATTGAAGAAGTTCAGAACTAAGTAAATATTTAAATTAACTTTTTTACTCAAAATCCACAGCTCTTAACATAAAATTTACAGATACCAATTATGGATTCCACATTTGTATAATAGGAATAAAAAAAGAAAAAAAATTAAGGCAAATATACAATTTAAATATTAATTAAATATAACGCCTGACATACGCCTTTTCATTAACTTTCTTCCAAGCGTCAGATTTTTATTTTTAGATAGCTGGTATTAGAATATTTAGAAATTCGATTCTAACTATTGGATATTTTTTTTAAACCGAATAAGTAGTTTCGAAGATTACCTCCTACATACAAACAAACATACAAACTTTACCTCTTCCTAATAAGTATTACTAATAGATATGTATGTAAGGGTTTAGGTATACATTTATATCTCTGACACAATTTATAAAGTCGAAGTGCATCCTATAATTGGAGTCTTGAAAATGTCAGCCAGACGGTGAGCGATCGATGATATTTAATATTTCAATCTTATAACATGCTTATAACTCTTATATATAGTATATATTTGTATATGTATACTTGTAAAGCCATTTCCAAACGATAGTATGTATATACATATATATAATTGTCTGTATTTTCAGTTTGTCGGGGATACAGAAAGGGACATAGGGTACCTTTCATTCAGACAAATAAGTAGGTATGTAGGTACCTATTCTTCCCGAGGGATCAACTAAAAATAATATAAATATAAAAAATTTACGCCTAACAAAATATATGACCGATGAGCGATAAATAAAGAAAAAGAGGCGCGAAAGAGGGCACGCAATATTTATATAAGAAAAATTCAGTTTTCGTATGTTTGTGTCCTCAAAATTAAAAAAAAAAACTAGCAAATGGATTGACTCAAAATTTTTACACAGGTTTGAATTTAGACAGAAAAGTGTTTTTATATACTTTTATTTCCGTAGTTATAACGGAAACGGAAAATAAACGAGTCCCAGCAAAGAGTGGCCGAATTCATCTAGTTTTATACATATATTAAATTAAAAGTGGTAACACGACTATTTCCTTTGATATATATACGTATTTGAGGGACTGACATATATACAGTTAGATAAGAGTTTGTCTGTATTTTAATATTGCCTGAGTATGATACTGCTTGCAAATATAATTATATTATTTCGATCATACTACAATTATCGGTATTAGTACACACGAGGTAATTACGGTTCAAAATCATATAACTCCTATCTCATAATAGCCAAGAATTTAAATAATTTTTTATTTAAAACAGGATTATTTTTAATTTGGTAAGGTTTTCGTCAATTGTGCCTGAAAGAAAGCTTCATTTTCTTGAATTATCGGTCAGCATAGACAGATATATTCCTAATTTATCTAATCAATTACGAAAGGGAGGAAAATGTCAATTTATTCCAATGATAAGAGCACAGGCACATAATTGAAAGTACTGCTAAATAGATTCTTAATAAAACGTAGGTAATACACGAAAATTAAATAGTTCAGGCATATCTACGAAATTTTGGAAAGACAGGCGTGAAATATCGGATATACAATATGACTGAACATTCTGTTTTACAATCTTTGAATAGGGGTTATTTTTAATGATGCAAACTATTATGTATATATCGTAGCGTTACATGAATAAGAAACTAAGATATTAACCTTAATATGTTGCACTATTAGGTATGGCCATATACCCTTTAAACTTAAAAAATAAACATCCTGTATGTGTATAGAAATATCTCACCTTTGACCGGGGCTCTTGCTTTCGCTGCTCGCGTTGTTACTAGAGTCGTCATCTTCTTCCCTCGACGTGGCTGCCGATAATATTCTAGAAGATCCAGCGTTGATTTCGCTGCCATCATTGTCTTCGCCTTCAGACGTGCGACTAGTTCCTTCTTCTGCCTGTAAATAATAAGAAAATATAAGAAAACATACATATATTAATTAGATTTTAAAAGTTAGCCATAAGTTGCAGAAAATATTTTTTTTTATTCCTTTGTAAGTTTGTACTTAATTGTACTTAATCTATTTAAGTACTGTATTAATTAATTAGTAACAAATCACTTGACCTTTTGTTTGTTTATAGGACCTCTGAAGTGATTTAGTAATCCAGGGATTCGTGTTCCATTCCTGAAGAGGTCGCAATGTAAACGATCTTAAAAGTTGTATAAAGGTTGAAAACTTTTTAGAAAAACTGTCAGTCGTAGGAACGTTAGAAGTGAAAACTGCGCCATCTGTTAACATGTAAATAAACTATTGACGAAATTAAGCTCTGAACCAAGAAATATTACTTGTACTCGGATAGATGGCGTTTATTTCATACCATTAAATGTCACTGAGTGTGTCTATTTCACTTGTACCTATGTAATATAATAGGCCACCTAATTGACCTAATAGAACAAAATTTCACTCCAAAAATTAATAATAAACAATTGAATATTGTTCATTTGACTAGCAATTTTTAAATGTAGACAAAATCGGTCTGAAGAGTTTCAAAATTCCTGTTACTAAATTCAACAACGTTTTGGATAAAAGTATCATATACCTAATATATTTTATTAAATATTTTTATAATTACCTATATACATTTTTATTCATAAAACAGTGTGTGGGTGTCATGCATTTTGTGATGAAATGTGTTCGGGTTATCATGCAATTGACAGCTGGCATTTCAAACCTCAATACATAGCTATAGCGTTTGGCGGCGTTGGCGGGTTCGCTTGACACGTGACAATCACGCACAGAGAATTAACCTCTTCCTCCTAATAGATACTCATTAGAAATTTCACCGCAAATTGTGAACATGATAAAGATGAACATATTATAATGAAAAAAAAAAAAGTATACATACCTAACTTATTAGTAATTATAACATTAAAAGCTGATATTTTTTATTACTATGAGTCTTCTTTTATAACGCAAAATTCGTTACAAATAATATTACTCACCTGTATTCTTATAAGTGGTATAGTTTCTTCCAAACGTGCGTCATACATTTTTGTATAAATTCTTTCTGTTCATTGCATTATTAACAAATATACTCTCATGTTTCTTTTTATTATTTACAGGAATTTACATTTGATTTAGCATTTCTATCTATCTAGGCTATCTAAGAGTCTATGAAAACTTAAAGCACGAGATGATGGCTACTCATTAGAAATCAAAGTTAACTTTAAACGAGATTAAAATAAAATAAACTAATATCAATTGTTTTATGACTATTATAGCACGTAGCAAAAAAGGCAACATAGCGATGTCAGCGCCACTACTGTTCCTACAAAATTATTTGCGAATTTGCGTTTAATATCTAAGATAAAATATTTTTATTTAAATTTTTACTATATATTTTTTATATGTATCACAACTTGTGTCACATAATAATATAATATATTAAATTAAATGCGAAATTGTATTATATTTATTTGGTACTCTTTCACGCCTTATATACCTACTTGACTGTTACACTTTGTAAAGCTGCGTCCAGAAGTCAAGAAATGTCCTTTCCGATATCTCTGACAATGTGTATGCTAAATTTCATGATGACCAGTTGAGTAGTTAAGGCGTGAAAAGGTAACAGACAGACAGAATTACTTTCACATTTATGATATACTTATGGACCAAAGATAATTGATTGGTGTCGCTGCGATCGACTAGATAGAGCTCTATACAAAAACGATAGCTCCGTGAATGCGGTAACTTTTTATTGCAGTGTGTGTAAAACATCGTCACTTTTTATCACTTTTTACACAGTTTTATTATATTTTTACACAGTTTCACTACGCAAACTAGCGTTTTATTATGCTCAAAATTTAATAAAACATTCGGCACGTACACATCACAGACAGTTTGCAGTGTGACTGGCTCGGGTACGCCGAAATCGGCGTAGTATTTTTGCCGCATTTTACAAGTACAACGGCGGTATCTAGTCGAGCGCAGGGAGACCAATCATTCATCTATGTTATGGACGTATGGATAGATGGATTAATAGTATGGACTAGTATGGATATATTATATATATTGAATATATCTTAAAAAGTAATAAAAACGTCTCTCCTAAAAATAAGTTTCCCATTTAAATGTAAGAATATTTTGCAATAAAGAACTAAAGCGTGATTCTTTATTCATGAAGTTTCGTAGCTGTGTGAGTAGCTTAACATTTAAAGCACTTTCAAACCGAAGCGGGTATCTGTTAGCTAAAATAAAATTCTATTTGTCTGGAAGAGTAATAGATATATACTAACTTATCTAGCAACAACTAAGAGTAAGAACTATACCACAACGCTATATCTAATGTTTTTTTTTATAAAAAAAAATGTTCTACTAAATTAATACTATGTTATATTTACCTAGACAAATAGCCTCCCTCCTTACTAACATAAGACAAGAGAAGTTAACATTTCAAAGACACTTTTCAGACAAAAGGAAAAGTAAAATAAAATCAACTTTCTGTAAATAGAGATTAGAGTATTATTTGTGTTTATTTATATTATGTACTAGCTGGCGCCTCTCTCTCAAACGCAAATATAATACTCATTCATATTATTAAAAATCGTCAGATATACATATGTCTATTCGACTTTTCGTGTGTGCCTATCAAGGGAGGGCTCTGCGTATGTTATTAGTTACACAACGTAGCTTCTAAACTCCCAACTATTTTCTCTTTTCCTCCGAAACTAATTCGCGCACCCTCGTTGTAGCTCCGCTGACAAGTTTCCCACAAGATTGATAAACGCTTGCAATTTTCAAACCACCAATTTATATTATCGCACGGAACACTTGGGAAATGTAATAGGTTGGACGAAATTCTAATACGCTGTAAACTAAAGTTTACCGCAAGAGTAAGTGAAGCGGAGTGACGAAACGTGTCAAACTAATTTAACTTATACATATTTAAATAGTAAAACAAAGTCGATAGCTGTCTGTTTGTCGGCTCTATATTTCTTTATGTAGAAGCTGACGGCAGGTGGATAGTATTGTCAGGGGCGTAGCTAGCGCGGTATCAATTTTATTGTATGGGGCCCCCAGTTTCGGGATACAGAGGTCTCGATGTGTGTAAGCAAAAAGGTGTTGTCCCCGCGGATACCCGGCAACGTAGGCTAGGACATTAGCTGGGCTAGGCGTAGCATAGCGTAGCACACTGCGGGTTATGCCGGACCATTACCGTCTACGTAACCGTAGACGGTCTACGGTTAAAGTCTACGGTTACGTAGACGGAAGGTCCGGCCTAACCCGCAGCGTGCTACGCTATGCTAACCGTAGACCGTGTACGGTTACGTACTGTCTACGATTCAGTGGTTATACGGGGTCGCGGAAAATTGTATTATATGTAATTTTATTAATCACTCCTGGTTTCGCTCTGGTTGCAATTTTAATATATACAAACCTTCCCCTTTTATCACTCTTTCTATAGGTGAAAACCGAATTAAAATAGGTTGAGCGATTTTGGAATTAATAGAAATAAACTTAATTTGATTTTTAAATATTATATAATTTTATAAAAATGATTGAGGGTCTCTTAGCAGCTTAATTTTCTTTGGCGTTTAAAAAGAGCTTTTTTCTCAATTGTAAAATGCAAAGTTGTGACAAAGAGTCCAAGTGATGACAGGCGGCTCGAAGGATGCCTCCACTTGAAGGTAGATGGGTGGTAAGTGGCTATTGTCACCTTAAAATACAACTGCGTCAAGGGGAATTCAAATGTGCTGCCGTTCGTAATAGAATGAATGATTGTTTTAATTTATTTTACCTAACTACTAAACCGCGATCATCATGAAATTTTGCACGCAAGTTGTCAGGGATCAGAAAAAAATATATTTCAAAACATAAAAAATTGTAGCGGCTCAACACACAGTCACAGCAATAAAAATATCAGGCGTTTAATTGCTCATATCTTAGTCACGCGAGCTAGTAACTAATAAAGAAACTACTCTTCTATAAGATTTTGCTTCATATTTTACTGGCAATAAAGTGTATTTATTAAACTTGCAAAGATATATATTATTATTACGATGATGAAAACACATGAAATGCGCATATGCTATAGCCAATCAGATTTTTTAAAATTTAAAATCTCAGTATAAGACATTTACTCGCCACCAGCCAGTCATTCTTTATTAGCTAGATCTTAGATTTTTTATTTAAATATTAATAAGGTTAAATAAATAAATATTAAATATCTACACACATTCTACACAGCACCAACTAGTTTCTTAGTAAGCAACTAAGAACTAACAACTATTATGGATACCAGACACTTTATATACTACATAGATTACTTTTTTTGTAAATACTTACATTATTTATTATAAATAAAAACATCCATGACTCAGGTATAAAGGTAAAATGTCAACACATAAACATTTGCCCCTAGCGGGATTCGAACCCGTTTGGTTTGGTTAACAGCTAGGGTTACTAGCCACTAGAGCAAACGTGTCGTCAAACTATAAAACACACACATAAAAACACACTTATAAATACGCTGTTTCCCGATGCTTTAGTATCTAGTAAATTTCCTAACAGATCTCCCACTAATATCCTTATAGCAGGACCAGTCGTAATAAAAGTAAGTCAAATCAAATTAATGCTTAAGAGAAGAGGGACAAACAGTAAAATTTGATTATCTCCAATAATTTAATTAATTCACTCTAACTACGTTTGCTTGGAATTGAAAATTAAATTCTTTGCAAGTTCTTTGTTTAATAATAACGACCAGTTCGTCATCAAAGTTAAATTAAAAATTAATTATGTACATATTAAATATTTTTTTATGTTATTTTAATAAAACGAGGATTTTCGGATTATGAAATATTTTAATTTTTCCTTTTAAAATATAATATAGTCATATGAAATAATTATACTAAAGACATAGTATATTTCATCATACAACAATGCAAGTAAGTCAATGAACACTGTAAACAATAATTATAACATATTATTATCAAGAATCAGTAAGCACTAGAAGTGTTCTTGATACTTTTATTTTCTTATATTTAACACGTCTTTTTTAAAAAATCCTATTCATTTTTTAAAATTGGAATCACTATGATTAATTTTCTGCTTTTTGAGGTTCGTTTGATTTTATTGATTCTTCCTTCCTTTCTTTCTTTCTAAATACAAAAGAAGTATAGAAAATTACAAACTCTCTTGAGGAAATAGAATAAAAATATATTTATTCTCATAGATAAATGATTGGTCTCGCTGCGCTCGACTAGATACTGCCGTCGTACTTGTAAAATGCGGCATAAAATAGTACGCCGAATTCGGCGTACCCGAGCCAGTCACACTGCAAACTGTTTGTGATGTGTACGTGCCGAATGTTTTATTAGATTTTAGGCATAATAAAATACCAGTTTGCGTAGTGAAACTGTGTAAAAATATTATAAAACTGGGTAAAAAGTGACGATTTTTTACACACACTACAATAAAATTTGCCACATTTTCGGAGCTATTGCTTTTGTATAGCACTCTATCTAGTCGAGCGCAGCGATACCAATCAATTATTTATCTTTGTTTATTCTATTTAGTTTCCAATATATAATAGAACTTTAGCAACGTCGCAAACTGAATAAAAACTTGGCAAGTTTTGTCATCTTGTATTTATATAAAATTAGTAACAGATATTATGTGTATTGATTATTATCAGGCGTCGATTCATCTCAAGGCATAATAAGTTTTATGGCCGATCCGCAAAGGAGAAAGTTGCGTAATTTGATAGCAAGCGAGGCAGTAAAGCGATAATCCATTTGCCCTACTGGCCTTGAACCCTGGCTTCTTTCGACCCGTTTGTTCTGTCTTTAATTTTCTTTCATGTTATTTTATATTTTACTCATCATCGTTATTCTGACAGATTTATTCTTTTGGTTCTCAAAATATTATAAAAAATACAACGAAATTGGATCACCATCGTGTTCTTACAAATCAAAAACATAAATCATTGTGAATAAAAATTAATAGTAGGTATATACGAAGGGCTTCTTTCACCAACAACAAGTAAAGTGTTGATTAGTTACTTTTAGAAATAATTTTATGTTTTATTAAATTATGCACTCGGTTTAGTGCATCCTTAGATAGGCGAATATTTTTTATTATTTTCTTTTTAATGTTTGGGACTTTCACCGTACGAACAAAGGTTATATCAGCTCCATTATTCCCGGTGACCGGTGACTTTAAATGACGGTTAGCCTACTTGACATATGGTGAAAGAGGCCCTTACTGACTTTAGTTCAACAAAAGCGGTATTTTTCATCGATTAAATTATACATAGCGTATTTTTACACACACGCGACACACACTTCTACAGTATTATAATATAATACATACCTACAATAAAAAACATAAACGAGCTGTGTCTGTACTTTAAATATTTTTTCAAAAAATAAATTGTAATTTGTACTTATGTTACCGAGGTCAAAAAAAATATTTTCGAATTTTTGTCTATATACTACGTCAACATTAAAACATAGGTAAATCCCAGTCATTGACACAGCCCTGAGGTCATATTTAATGTAAAACCAATTTGCCTTTCTACACTAAAGCTAAGTTTGTGTTAAGGGCTGTAACGTCCTAAACCTATTAGTGAGGGAAAGGCCCCTAGGAAATTTCCGTTTGATACTGATGCGGTTTGACGAGTGGTGTGAAGATAACTTTGTGACGGAAGCTTGATGTCTAACGAGTTTGTTTGAAGTGTGTTTTGTTAACAACTAGCTGTTGCACGCGACTTCGTCCGCGTTACTTTATAAAATTTAACCTATATAACTCGTTGATAACATAGCTATTATTCTACCTTGTCACTTTTAGTGAGGTCACCATATCTATGGAATAAAAATACGCAAACGTCAAAATTAGTTCTCCGTACTTTCGTACGGCGGCGTTTCAAAATGGTACACGAAATTAGCTGTCATTTGTATGGGACAGTCTGTCCAGTGGTTATAATATTACTGGTCAGTGATGTCATGGAAATCCCTAACACCCTCGAAGTCCGAAGACACGGCAGGGTACTTTGAGGACCAAGTATATTTAACTACTCTGTGTTGAATCTCTATATAGTTAGATTTAATATATTCGTTTGTGAATCTAACTTGTTAATAAAAGTTGGAACATTCATTTCCTTTTTAATATCTCGTCTGATTTTACCACAGATCATTCGTTCACTAAATCATTCACAGATCATCTATCATGAATAATGTGCTTTTACTGAAGATACCATGCCATGAGTCATTATGGTAGAGGATGACAATGCTATTTATAACCTACCTAATTTATATTGTTCCTAATATTGATGGGTATTTAGTGAGAATATTTAGCATATCCTTTTTTTTATGGAAAGCTCGTCAGACAGACCAACAACGGTCCACTCGATGGTATCACCTTTCATCTATAGGTTGATAATATTATAAAGATATCTATTTATAATATAAAATTCTCGTGTCACAGTGTCTGTAACCAAACTCCTCCGAAACGGCTTGACTATTTTTTAGGATTTTTTTTTTGTGTATTTTCGGTAGGTCTGAGAAATAGGTCGTAAACTATTTTTTATCTTAGTGATACCCCCAAAAAAAATATATGGCAAAACAACGTTGCTAGAACGGTTTGTAATGAATAAGCTCAAATATTGTTCTTAGGTAAAAGTTTTTTTAACATGTTATTTTAATAAACTCCCTTCAAGATTTACTTGGAAATTTTCAGCGAAGCGTCAACGTACTTAAATTATAACAAAGCGATTATTGTAATAATCCCTCGTGTGTGAATGCCGTTTGAATACAAGTTCTTGTTGGTAATCCAATAATGGCCGTTCTTATGGTTTCCAGTGTACGCATGCACCAAATATTCGATGCACTTGGACAACATATTCTTGTCCAATTAAGGTATATATAGTAAAAAGGTAAGTAACATATAGAAAGGTTTATAAATTCTATAATGTTTATTAATTCTAGCTTATTGTTCGCCACAAAGTAAATTTGCCACACTTTTGTAAAGTAAAAACTCGCTACAAATCTCAATTTTTTAATAATATTGCAGAAAGTAGAGTTAGCAAGCAACATAGCGAAATTTAAAATCTATGAACATTTTCACAATGAAAAAAACTCGTGACCCAATTCGTTCGAGTCAATTAATAAGCAACACAATAAGCAAGGGTTTCACGTAGGTATTTTAGTATTGAAAATCAGGTTGTCTATATATGTACTAGAGGCGTGTAAACTGTGTTATTAATAAATCGGAAAGTATATATTAATATATATACTTTCCGATTTATTAAATCGATTAAAAAAATTTTTTTTCATCTTTTAATATTATTGTGTTTTTTAATGAATCCATACACTATGACATTTATCAAATACTCTAGCATTATTTTCATACTACATGCTAGTAGATATTTGCGTTGATATACCGAACCGACCTTCAAACTTTTCATCGAATCGGCATTAATCCCTCGATCGTAACGAACCCCACGGACTAGGGACTATGTTTTGAATTTAGGGGAGTAGTGACAAGTTAAAATAAAAATAAAATAAAAAGCCTTTATTTGACCAAGCTACAAGCTACATTTTCATTTTTGGTTACTAGACTAATTACTAATTGCTAGGTAAACTTAAAATTCTCAAAACGTTTTAATCTAAGTATATGGTTTATTTCTAATAGTAATCTTAAATTAAAGTGCGTTAAGCTAGGTCCCCAGGTTGTGTAAATGCACAAAGGACTCCTCCAAAGTGCTATATGTATTTGTTGGATTTTGTTCTTGTTTTTTTTTTTACTGCAGTGTTTAGCTTTGGAGGGTTATAATCGTAATCTTGGGAGTTACTGATAGGAAGTTACTGGTTGCTAAATCAAGCGTAAGCAGTTTGTTTAAATTATTGGCGAAATATCTCGAATTATAATGCCAGGTAAAATAATCAATAGCCATGTTCACACAACCCGCACGGACTCGCGAGGCAGGATCGCGTTTTGGCTCGCGAGCCATAGCTCGCGCGGTAGTCTCGAGTTAGTGCTAATACCCCGAGGCTACCTCGCGTGTCCATGCTGCTGGTTTGGATGCGTCTATTGGCGAAATAGTATCATTAACATTAACACCATCCATACTATACTAATATTATAAATGTGAAAGTAACTCTGTCTGTCTGTCACGGTACCTTTCATCCAGAAAAAAAGTACTGATACCAAGGTGCTATCTAAAATAAAAATAAAAATTAACGTCTCGCCAAAGTGTCATAGCAACGAGAGGTCACGCGTTTATATTGCTTCGCTTATTTGTCTTTTTTTCCACGCATATGAAGTCGCGGGCACAAGCTAGTAGGTTATAAATGTATGCTTATTTTTTTTGGGTGAAAAGTGTCAACTCTATTCTGTTAAACAATAAACGTATCAAAACAATGGTTAACTAACTAAACAAAGATTGTAATGGCAATTTGGCAACAGCGTTAAGCTTTAAGCTGTCTTAACTAACGTTCGGTTTGCATAACGTAATTGTTGCCTAATGACCAGAACGGAGAGTTCATTATATATTCACAAGTTAGTTAGTACCATATTCCATTTAATTTCATATTTATTAGGGAAAATATTTATTCCTGGAAAAAATTTTGGTTCCCGAGGGTTCACCGTGGCGGCGCCACCGTCGTCACGTCCTGCGGCTGAGATCATGATGACGATGAGGTAAAAATTAATCATTTTATTGTAAAAAAAATAAGCAAAGATAGAGCATAATACAAAATTGGAAAGGTATTTTATTTTTAAAATAAATAAATAACGAAATTTATTCTTCTTATATTTGTTTTTCTTTTTTTAATTTTGCAGTTTATACAAGAAAAACTACTGTGATGAGCTTACGAGTTTACTTTGTGGCGTAAATTCGCCATAATAAACCTTGTTAACAACAAACTTTATTGACTGTAGTCTATATTATCTATACTTATATTATAAAGAGAAAATATTTGGTTGTTTGTTTGTATTGAATAGGCTCCGAAACTACTGGACCGATTTGTCAAAATTCTTTCACTGTTGGGAAGCTATAGAATCGAGAGAGTAAGCGAGTAACATAGGCTAATATTTCATTAAGTTACGCGGACGAAGTTACGTGCAAAAGCTAGTATATAATATATCCAATTTGATATAAGTATTATGTACTAGGGCTAAGTATTAAATGGCTTCAAAATAAATTCCTCTAATCGCTTAATATTTAAGTGTTTCATGAACGTTATTTCTCAAACATTTTCCTGTTTGTATATAGGCTGTGGATTTTTACTGGGCCCGTAATCCCGGACTGTCGAGCAAACAGTACCGAAGTAAGCCGGCACGATAAATGTTTTTACAAATTATAATAAAGTGCAAGTTGTTGTTGTAATATTAAATAAGGGATTTTCTTTTTTTAAATACAATAAAAAAATTCTAAAAACCCTACACAACTAACATACATTGTTATTCCAGAATTATAAGTACTTCTTGTGATTAAACAAAATTTTTTTTTTTTCAAAGTTGAATAACTTGAATACTTTGAAAAAATGTCGGAAAAAAACTTTAAAAAGTTAGACAGACAGACAGAGTTATTTTCACATGTATAATATTAAATATATATATAGTAAAATAGAGTAATATATAGTAGAGTAATATAATATAGTAAAAAGTAAATAAATGAAGTAATAGTAATCTGATAGTAATATAGTAAACTAGTATGGATTAGCATGTAAGTATGGATATAATATCTTAATATATAAAAATTTCGTGTCACATTGTTTTTCCGCGATGAAGTCCTAAACTATTGAACCGATTTTGAAAATTCTTTCACCTATTAGCAACATAGACTATAATTTTATATAGTTATGCGGACAACAGCTAATAATTAGTATTATATATATATATTACTAGCTGGTAATATGTGGATGAAAGGTAGGTACCACGTAGGTACCCTACGTTCTTACTCGTGTCCCAGACAACGTGTATGGAAAATTTCATGGTGATCGGTTCAGTAGTTTTTGCGTGATTGCGTAACAAATAAACAAACAAACAAACTCACATTCACATTTATAATATTATAGTAAGGAGTAAGGTTTATGGATTTAAAAATCAAATTCCACTTACTTCTCAATAAGTAAATTCAATCTTTCAACGAACTAAATAATAATCGATTTGACTACAGGGAAGCAGGAAATCATTTTTATTTATTTACTAAACGTAGATAGGATTGGTGTGTAATAGTGGATGCGTATTTGATGTAGGTCTCTTGACACACTCTTGACGTGTAGCTTGATATATGGCCGTCGCTTAGAGTAGTGCTGCTGAGAGAGCTTAAGCCGATATAAAGGAACACGAGCAAATAAAACTGAAAATGCCCTTCAACGTAAACAAACTTGAGGAGGTTACTAGCCGCGAACAAAACAATATTAGTCATATACTTACTTACTATGATAGTGGCGTCATAGTTCAATAAATCATAGTGAATCGCAGTGCTTCTTGTTTTTTATTTAGTTTTGCTTGGGAAAGTAAAAAAAAACATGTTGAAACTAGCTGGTTTCCGCGACTTCGTCTGCGTTGAAAATTCAAAAATAAAACACCTAAGAAAATATCTGATATCTTATCGCTGTGAGGAAAAGGAGGTGCCCTATTTTTCAAATATTTTCTTTTCAAGAAATCTTTTCAAACTGCAGTTAAATATATTTTTTTGTTAACAGGATTTTCGGTTATACGTTAAATACAAATACGATTTGTACGCGTGCCTAACAGATAAGAAAAAATCTTTTATAAAATATCCCTGTCAAAATTCGCCACATTCGAATACGAAATTAGGCTGTGGCTCCGCCGCAAAATCGGATATTTAGACGTCTACACGATAATCGCCGGTGAGTTGTATGTCGTAAAAAAATATTGCTGCCTAAGCCTTTTTTTATAAAGACTAGCGATTTCAGACGAATTTGTCTGCACCTTTTAGTTCAAAAATATTTTTGGTTTAATATTAGCAGATTAGCACTTTTAAAAATAATGTTATACTCAATATTGTGAATTATAGCGAACTAGCAACCCGCCTTCGGCTTCGCACGTATGCAATATTTTTCTAACAAATTAATCCTACTAGTCCTACTAATATTATAAATGCGAAAGTTTGTATTGATGTATGGATGTTTGTAACTCTTTCAAGCAAAATCTACTGAACGCAAAAACAATCACTATGAAATTTTGCAAACACGTTGTCTGGGACACCAGAAAGGACATAGGGTACCTTTCATACAGAACGCGGACGAAGTCGCGGGCACCAGCTAGTATTCAATAATTTTTATCATAAAAAATTTTTAGATTACCTAGGAATCGACTACAAATATAAAAAAATCGGCGCAACCATCGACACAGCAATAAAGCTCAAATAACCCAAATCTTTTCAAAGTTCGAATCTTCTGAGTGAGCTCGCCCCATCATTGGCCTTAGCTTCGCTACACGGCTGATTGCTGGCCAATAGCATTTAAAAAAAAGTCAGCCGTTATTCCGGTTTTATATTTTTCCTTATTTAACGGATGAAGTCGCGGGCACCAGCTAGTAATCAATAAAGGTAACGAGGTCGATGAGATGTGTAGAAAATACTCCCAGTCCTGCCTCTCACGAATTCAATGTATTGGCACAGCATACTTATTTCGTACAGTAGGCCGACGAAGACGTCTAGACAGGGCAATCGTGCGGGGCGTGAGGGGTGAGGCGCGAGTGGGACGTGCCCAAGCTGTATACTTCGTCGTTCTTAGTAGCTTGGGATAAATATTCTAGGGCTATCGCGTCCTTCAGATTTTAATTTATTATATAAATCAAAATGGTGCATACGGCATGTGCTGTAAGTGCGTGCAAATCTTTATCTCGCATAAATAAAGAACTAAGCTTTCATATATTTCCGCACGATGAAGAAAGGTACTTAAGCACATTTTATATTACTTAATTTGTGTCAACCCTTCCGTAATTTTTAAATAACTACACAGGCGGCGGTATCGCCCAACATCAAAGGCGTCGTCCTACTGTAGGAAATAAGTATGCTGTGGTATTGGTAAGCTTTCGGGATGACGCAGTCTCCTATAAGGTTAGAACAAGTAATGTTTTCTTTATTAAAATCGTTACAAGGTTATGGGGAAAGATGCAATAACATTGAAACGGAACGTACAGTATATATTATAGTATTCATTCTACTTTAAGTACCTACAACGAATTGTACTAAATTCAAAGTAAGTATATCCAAGTAATGTCGCCATTAAATGTACAATAAATTTTACATTCCAAGTTTACGTTTAAGGTTGTTTACGCAAATCTTTATAGACCATTTGATCGACAAATTTATTTTATTTTTTATTTTATTTTATATTTTATTTTATTAATCTTTGAGACACAAACAGAAACAACACACAACACAACACGACTTGAGTTTACTCCTTACGAACTAGTTGTTCTTTTTTCAAAAAATATTGTGTAGATGGCGCAATATATCTGAAACTTCAGATATTCTAACTAAGATATTAAAAAAATAGAACGTGACTATAACGCATAAACATAATAAGGTATTCGTGTCACAATTTTGATTTCACTCCCATACATTTTCATACCACGGGCTTATATACGAGTAGGTATATATAATATGCAAATACTCCAATAACATATATTCCACAAGCGTGTCCACAGAATTAGACTAAAATGTATTATTTATGAGTAGCCATTATTCAGTAGCACTTACTTAAAACACTTATTGTTTATTTCTCTTTCCTTCAGAGAAGAGCGTATCCAAATCCGTTGGATGGTTTAGAAAAAGAAGTTAGTGGAGAAACAGACAGAGGCCGACAGATATATACTTTATTTTATGATGATATGTATAGATACGAATAGAAAAAGATATTATATATGTAATAGGTATGTTAATTATACATATCAATGAAACATAGAACTATTTATAATAAATAAAACTTAATAATGTGAATAAGTTTTGACGACACGTTTGGTCTAGTGGCTAGTAACCCTAGCTGTTAACCAAGCGGTCGCGGGTTCGAATCCCGCTAGGGGCAAATGTTTATGTGTTAACATTTTACCTTTGTACCCGAGTCATGGATGTTTTGTATTTATAATATTTACAAAAAAATATCTATGTAGTATATCAACTGTCTGGTATCCATAATACAAGCATTAAGTTGCTTACTTTAGAACTAGATGGTGCTGTGTGGAATGTGTAAATATAAAAAAAAAAAAGTTAACTGTATTTTTGTCAGATTTTTGTACTATTTATGTGTCCATTTTTCTACGACCTACAAGATAAATATTTCTTTAATCTATTTTCTTTCGGAGTGAATCGAAAAGGCATAACGGAGATGAAACAGCAAGATAAGATAACGATTCATTTCTCAAAATTTAGGGTATACGTTGTCAGATAATTATAATAGATAAATATTTCCAAAATATATTGCCAAAATATATTTAGATACAAATAATAGTGTTAATTCATACTAATATTATAAATGTGAAAGTAACTCTGTCTGTCTGTCTGTTACCTTTTCACGCCCTAACTGATAATCATGAAATTTTGTATATACGTTGTCAGGGATACCGGAAAGGACACAGAGTACTTTTCATCCAGAAAAAAGCACTGTTCCCGAGGGATCATCTGTTATTTAAAATGTCCTCCGAGTCGTGATACTTCCAGTTTAGAATCCATAAATGCGAAAGTTGGTATGGATGATATGTATGGCTGTTTGTAACTCTTTCAAGCAAAAACTACTGAACCGATCACCATGAAATTTTGCGTACAGGTTGTCTGGGACACCAGAAAGGACATAGGGTACCTTTCATCCAGAACGCGGACGAAGTGGCGGGCACCAGCTAGTATTATAATATTGGAGTACTTGTTGAATTTATAATAGCATTTTACTATATCAAATTGAAATACCGTATACTCATCGAAAGTAAATAAAAAGGATTTTTAACTGTTTTTTTCCTGTTTATAATCAATCTTTTAATTAAAATAAAAGAATCAATCACAATCGCGAGGAATTAAGTAACAGCTGTTACAGGAATATATGAATGTAATTTAAATTTCAAAATGAACAAAGTAAGCAGATGGTGTATAAATGAACATGTTTAAATTTGGATACATTGTAGATACATTGTACAGTATTTTTTTTTATATTTTACTAGCTGGTGCCCGCGCCTTAGTCCGCGTTCTAGATGAACGGTACTAGATGTCCTTTCTGGTGTCCCAGACAACGTGTATGCAAAATTTCATGGTGATCTGTTAAGTAGTTTTTGCGTGAAAGAGTTACAAACATCCATACATACATCCATACAAACTTTCGCATTTATAATATTGGTATTAGTATTAAAATTATTAAACGAATATTATAGGAACTGAATTCACAGTTGTCTAATTTCTTTTTATACACTTAAATTAAACAGTTACAATCTTTGTTTTAAAAATTTATCTTATCTTTACATTGTAGACTAGCTACACGCTCCCGGCTTCGCCAGGGTTCAAAATGACAGCTATCGTTTAAGTTGGACCAATTTACACATAGTTACGAAGTTTTATCAAATTCGGTTCAGTAGCTTAGGAGTTCATTGGCGTCAAAAAAAAAAACGTGACACGAAATTTTTATATATATATAATTTTTTTTATTGTAGTTAAATAATACTAATGACCCACTATATAATTCGCAGTCATTTTCCGCGTCGCGCTTCACCCCGGGTGAAGCCTGGAGTGGGTCATTAGTATTATTTAACTACAATAAAAAAAATTAAAAACTCGACAATGGCGGATTTGAATTTAAACCCTTCATGTGTAGTTTTAGTAACAATAAAAGAATTAAAAGAAAAGACTGCCTTCTTATATATTATGATGACTGTCTTTTACAGAGCGAGCGAAGCCGCGGAGCACATATTGTTCTGTAAATATTAAAATTAAACTGGTCAACACATTTATTTCACGACAATAACATTTCATGACCTTAGTAGATAAATATTGTGAAACATATCAAACTATTTCGTTTCCCATCTCAAATCCGCTTCTTTGTTAAATTGTCCAAACATAAAATGCTTCTGTTAAATTTAGACACAAACTGTTGTGGTATTATTCGGGCCACTTTCTTGTGACTAAGAAAAATCGTTTTTTGCTAACTGGCTGGCTTTGCCCTCTCGAGCGATTTTATCCAAACAAAGTGAAGTCGTTGATAAAAATGTTAGAAATGGATTTAGATAGATTCTAACTTAACTGAAGTTTATTTTTTATTTAGAATAAAGTTTCACATTACTGTATTACAAAGACTGACATTATAAAAGATATCTATACTTTCATCTATATCTATACATGTCTACTTCAACCAATTCATATATATATATATATATATATATATATATATATATATATATATATATATATATATATATATGTGTGTGTGTGTGTGCAGGGGACGTTTGTGTGTGTCTTTTAAGTTTTTTTTTATGTACATACCAGCAGCCCCACATTTAGCAGAGCCCCACTGTGATGCGGCAAATGACTTATACGGGCTAACATACCTTTGTAAAGTGAATGCCCTAATCTATAAAAAGATAATAACGAAATATATATCTACTTCTTTATTATATAAAATACAATTTAAGTACCTATGTTTGTCGTCTATGAAGTCCAAAACCGCTCAACCTACTTTTATTCTTTTTTTAACTTATGGATAGAGGGATAAGCGGGGAAGAATTGTATATATAAAAATTGCTGATAACTCCAACTTTTCAGAAAGCGGGCGATGTCACGAACAAAAGTCTATTTAAAACAACAAATTTGTTTTAATAAAGCTAAAGATATAAGAAGTCCAGACAGTTTTATCCTCCTTTGAGATATTTCGCGCTCTATTTCACTTGTGATTTAGTGTTAAAGTATGAAGGGTGAGTTTTGAAAGTGATTTGAAGGAACTCTTCGTAGATAAACTCACGTTACAGTAGATAAAATCGCCGAAACATAAATTCTGTTTATTTCATGACGATCTTCTGTAAGGCTGCCTAGTTTTGTTACTGGGAAATACAGTACTGTATTTTATTTCATTCATTCAATTTCAACATCCCTATCCCTATCCCTATCCTAAAAAAATTGGCCTCCTCCAAATTATATAATATTATATTATGTCTCTCGTACAAAATCGATTATGTTTCTAAATTTAAGCGATACGTAAAAAAAGCTTCACCGATTTTATCGCTACTTTCATTGACTGATATATGATTTTATTACATGAAATAATCACTTTGTGGTCAATTAAGCCCACGGCCCTTTTAGCCCGCGGGCTCATTTGACCACTTGCGGTTTTTTTTGTGGGTGACTCAGCTCACTACCCGGTCAACTCAGCCCGCGGGCTCAGTTAACCAACGGCTAAGGGTCTACTCAGCCCGCGGGTTCAGTCGAGTACTTTCTCCGCTTCTTGTGGTCAACTCAGCCCGCACCCAGTACGCGGACATAAATTTTTAATAAATTTCAAATAAGTAAAAAAACCACTCGACACATTCTATAGTATTGGAAAAATAATTTAGATTCAAAGAAAAAAGAATACTATACAATATACATACTTACACTTTGTTTAAGTATCGATTGCAACACAGACTATTGCAAACTAGTAAGGAGTATCGTCCATAACAAGAAATGTGTTGGTATCTGTACAAACATATCGGGTCGTTTGCTGAAACAAATATACCTTTAACGGCACTAATCAGAACTATTTCGTCGGATGTTTACGTAACTACCGATATCGTTGAGGGACAAAAAATCTTTGGACGACACTTTGCGAGAAAAAAAACCCCTCGTACGTAAAGTTTCAAGGGCGCGGGGCAGACAGTAGGAATGTCGAAAGGGGGCCCTCTGTTCTACGTAATATATTCGTAGCTCGTTTCTCTCTATTTTATATATAGGAGATATTGGAAGTAAAATAAAACATTCTAAGGATGGAGGGGAGTCCTTCGGACATTCCTGAGAAATTTCCTGTCTGATTATTGCGTTTGCGAAGTGCTTTTTGAAAATATTTTGAGATAATTTTTTTTTCTTTCATCCGTGTGAAAAATTAAAAAATAAATAACCCAAGTGTTTGTTGCCATGATTAAAGCTATTTGGTAATTATTGATTTTTTTCATTTATATTAAACTACCTGCTGCCCGCGCCTTCGCCCGCGTAACTTTGTAAATTATACACTAAAGCCTTCCTCGAGAACCACTCTATCCATTAGTTCTCTATTTTATATAGCTTCCCAACAGTGAAAGAATTTTTCAAATCGGTCTAATAGTTTCGGAGTCTATTCAAAGAAAACAAACAAACAAATCTCTCCTCTTTATAACATTAGTAAGTATAGATGTGTTACCACAATATAAGCAATAGGCCGGAAATAAAGCAATTGTCGGACGAGTAGTATTGGATGTACGACGCGAAGTAAAGTACTCTTTTCAAGCTTAGATGTTGTAATATAACTAATCTAAGTTCGCAAGTGTATTAAAAAGGCCAAGGCGTCAGTCGAGGCTCTTTCAAAACAAACAATGAAGTCAATTGCTAATTCGGCCGAGACTTGTACTTTCCTCTAAATTGCGTGAAAATAATAGAAATAAAAAAAAACTACATTTATATTATACACTAGCTGTTGCACGCGACTTCGTCCGCGTAACTTTATTTATAAAGTATATAGCCTATGTTACTTGCTGATAATATAGCTTCCTAAGAGTGAAAGAATTTTTCAAATCGATCCAGTAATTTCGGAGCCTATTCAATTCAAATACACAACAAACAAACGAATATTTTTTCTTTATGATATTAGTATAGATGTAAAAACTTCTAAATAAAAATATGTCTAAATAGTTTATTTTCTTTTATCTAGAGCCTAGGTACAAATTAGGCACTCCTATTAAGTATCAAAATACTTGTATCAGAAGACCCCGCTCTTCCATCACCGCATTTAGAACTTAGGCTAAATTAGAACTACAATCATTGTTAAACTATCTGTAGAAGAAAAATGTGTAAGTGTATGTGTGTGTGTGTGTGTGTGTGTGAATGTGTTCGTGTATGTGTATATGTGAATATGTAGTGTTATTAATGGTCGAATAATATGTCAAATATTATTATTCGTTCTGTGTTATTTTAAAGAAAAGAAATTTTACAACTAGAAGCAAAAGTTTCCTTATAACCGAATAAGATTTTGCTTACAAAAAACTCAAATTTTAAAAAAAAAACTTGCACTACAAATTCTTCATTGAAACGTCAGCTTCGCATAATTATGCATTGCGAAAATTCACATAGCACTACAATAAAAATAACATACCGGCTTACGAAGAAAACACAAAATATACGCTAAAAAAAAAAAAAAAATTAATGAAATAAAAAAAAATCAAATAAAATATATTTGAAAAAAAAAAAAAAAAAACATGTCATAATAATATGAAAGCGACACGAACTACGGATGCAGTATGTAAAAACCTGTAACCATGCTTCTACCAATCCCTTTTGTGCATTTCACATGTAACTAACTCTCTTACCACTGAAGGCAAACGCACTAATTTATTTTTTTTAACTGCCATCTATTGGCATTAACATCACTATCACGTTTGTCCGCCACTTTCCGCGGTCGATCCTAATTGGTTTGTTTGTGTAACTTTGTTTACTGTGGTTTTTTTTGCTCGCCGCCTAAGCGCGAAGGCGGGCGGGCGGGCGGCTGCGCGGTCCCAACGGAAGACTGTACAGTGCCACCGCCAATCTACTACTGAATCTTACTTAGTGGAAATGTTGCCACAGTACAACCGAGTGTCAGTTGTTAAACTAAGATTTAAGTTAATTTTTAAATGTGAAAGTTTTCAAAACATTTAACGAATTACTTATGTATATCATATATATATATATATATATATATATATATATATATATATATATATATATATATATATATCCCTAAAGGGACTACTTTTGGAAATATATATTTATATATATATTATCAATCTTAAAATATATATTTTAAGATTGATAATATTGATAAATATATAAATATATCAATCAATATAATGAAAGTTTAATGTACTAATGCTATCCTATTAAGTATAAAAAGCTATCCTAAATAAAAATTTTGTTCCATTTCTATAATCTTTATAACTGGAAACGTGAAAAGATTACAGACAGACAGACAGAAAAACATCTTCAACTTCTGAATTGTGTAGTTTTTTTCATAAATCAATTTAATCTGTATTTTTTACATTATTTAGATATTTTTTCGTTTAGTTTGTAAACAAGACTAGCGTTGTAGACGCTTAGTCTACATACTGTGATTCGATTATACCAGATGTACAATCGGCCGCTTAAATAAGTTCGGGATTTTTTCGTCATTCACTTATCCGACTGAGTATTTACTTGAGCTTACTTTTGACCGGGTTTAATCCCAACATTAACTAAATATAGCAGTTTGAAAGCCATTTTCTTGAAATAAAATTTGAATTCAATTAGGGCCTCTTTCACCAACTACAAGTACAAGTACAAGTACAAAGTCACAAGTAACCAGGGATGATGGATTATTTCTAAAAGTAACTAATCAACACTATACTTGTAGTTAGTGAAAGAGGCCCTAAGACCGATTTTTAATTTAGACAGTCTAGATTATTTTACTAATTATGTTTGTGTTATAACATTTTTACCTTTATACCTGAGTCATAGATGTTTTGTATCCTTACTCCGCCACGTCTGTCTGTCTGTCTGTTCGCGGTAAACTAAAAAACTACTGCACCGATTTTAATGCTGTTTTCACCAATGGATAGAGTGGTTCTCGAGGAAGGTTTTAGTATATAATTTACAAAGTTACACGGGCGAAGTCGCGGGCAGCAGCTAGTTTATAATATAATAATTTACCAAAAAAAGTGATTTATGTCTGGTATCCATAATACAAGCATTAGTTACTTACTGTTTTACTAGATGGTGCTGTGTGGAATTTTTCCGCACATAAAGCAACACGCATTCCAATTTGAGTGTTGTTAATGAGAACTAAATGAAAAAAAAAAAAAAAAAACTACGACACGGTTTTGAAGTCGAACGAAGCTGCATTTTTTTTTTGGAAACAATTGAAAGTACTTGGCACAGTTTTACTTGTTCACATAATTGGTTTATTACAAATAAGCTTTCTTTTGAAATATGCAGTGACGACTGTTTAATTAACGATACATTTTTTTATCAATACAAATAAATAAAATTGAAGTGGCTGTACATCAAAGTATGTGCGGGTTTACAACTAAGTTTGAGTATGTACTTATGTACAAGAAACAAATTTTAAAATTGTTGTCTGTCTGTCTGTTCCGGCTAATCTACGAAACGGCTTGAGCAATTTTGACAGAATTTTCACTGGCCGATAATTATATGTATATGTAGTAACGTAGGCTTATAATTTAAAAAAATTAAAAAATATATTATAATAAATAAATAAATAAACAATACCACGCAGCGTAGCGTAGGTCACATAAAATTATTTATGTGACCTACAGTCGTTACAGCTGTCGTTACAGAATTTTTCTAATATAATTTTAATTTTTTTTTTTTTTAAAACGCAATATAAACGCATAGTTCGTAATAAAAAAAGAGTAAACATAAAATTGAATTCTTTAGGGAAATTAGATTCTTTAAACTTTTAATTGAAAAAAGTTTTAAATCTCCTAAAAGTTAATCGTATCTCGCATAACTTAAGTATTAGGAATTCTTAATTTTATTACCAAACTTTGAAGCTTTATAATATTGTAATAATAGATACATAAATAATGTATAATATATATTTGATGTAATATACTTCAGGTGCTCGAGTGGTTCCCCCGTCTCGACGAAGACGCCCAAAAAAGCCTTTCGTGTCAAAGTAATGAAAATTTTCAGCTGCAACTACATTTGTTTTGAAGCTTACTAATTAACTTAAGTTCTACTTAGTTACTAAAAGTTTTCATCGGCTACTTTTATTTCCTTTTCATGAGATATTGCACCTTAATTCATAAGTCTGAGTATAATTCGTTTTCTTTAAAAATTAATGTTAATGTTAAATTAGGAAGTAGGCAAGCGGTGCATAGCTAGTATGTATATAATATACATGGTAAGTAAAACAATAAAAATAAAATAATAACACTACTAAACGTTATATAAATAATGGTGGCTTCTCACGGCGCGAGATATCACAAGTCGCGCCGCGCCGCGCCCTTGAAGTACCGACTTCTAGCGGATCGGAAGAGCTTGCACGCGCTAGCCCGCGTCGCCTCGAGCCGTAACCTTCACACGGCGCGTAGGCGCGAGCTGGCGCGGCGCGACTTGTGATATTTCGCGCCGTGAGAAGCCAGCATAATACCACCTAGCTATACATATTAATGTAGGTCACGAAAGACCTACATTAATGCCATACTAATTGAAAGTTAATTAAACTCGATATTGGCATTCATTCTTCATAGTAGGTAATCCATAATTTATTACTTGAAAAATATGCTTTAACTAAAGAGAAAACTTATTGCATACTAGCTGATGCCAGCGACTTTTTGCCTTGTTAAGACTTTTCTTGTTAAAAGGTACCCTTTCTCCTTAAGAGAAAGGACACCTAAAAGGCGTGAAATGATGACTGACAGACACACAGAGTTACTTAATAGTAAGCTTATAGACATACGCTATATTGACCACCTTTAGTAACACGCAACGACAATGCCCTCTCTCGTGGTGTGCCTGAACCAGAAAACAATATTACATATTAAAATGTTTTTCCAATAATTATAAACTAAGGAAGGTTGACAATCTATCGCGGAAATGACCACTCTAGCGTTTCTTTAATCTTTATCATGCCGCAGTAAGGGGCTTCTAACAAAATTAATTTCACGCATCGCTACATTTAGTAGGCAATAAAATGAAAAGTGGCTGTTGCTTTTTTAAGTCATAACAGGAGGTGTACAGAATTTTTTAATGTATAAATTAACCCCTGTGTTCAAGAGCAGCATAAGCACTGAATTTTGTAGCATAAGCACTGAACGGTGGTGTCTCTTCGAATATTAAAGAATTTCTTTTAAATTTTGATTGGATTTGATTGAACATACAATATTTGTTATCTCATGATTGTAAACTTTTGAAGTTGCTTTAAATAACAAAAAATCTTTTAGTAAGATTTTTTTTGAAATTTTTTAATTTATTTTAAGGGCCTCTTTCACCATCTGTCAAGTAGGCTAACGGTCATTTAAAGTCATCTGTCACCGGGAATAATTTAGTTAATATACCTTTGTTTGTTTGGTATAAGTCCCAAAAATTAAGAAGAAAATAATAAAAAAATAAAAGTTAAAGGTGCTTAACTTCGTTTAATTTATTCGTTGTTAAAACTATCTAATTAATTTACATTTTTCTTCTAAAACTATTCTTTTTTTTATATTCACTCATTCCATCTAGTTCCAAAGTAAGCAACTTAATGCTTGTATTATGGATACTAGGCAGTTGATATACTACATACAATACTTTTTTTTGTTAATACATACATATTATAAATACAAAACATCCATGACTCAGGTACAAAGGTAAATGTTAACACATAAACATTTGCCCCTAGCGGGATTCGAACCCGCGACCGCTTGGTTAGCAGCTAGGGTTACTAGCCACTAGACCAAACGTGTCGTCTAATTCTAAAATGTAAGTAAACATAAATAAATAATTAATTATTGTTATATCTGTAGTATACAAAATATTATAAAAAAATGTATTTTTTTATTTATTATTTCATCCAAATGTTCGCGAGCCCTGAATGTTTTTACATAAGCACCTTAATTTATTTTACCCACTTGTACAAATTGTGATGAAGTCTAAGATCAAATGTCGTACATGAAATGAAGCGCTCACTTGTACCTTTCTAAATAATATCAAATAACTTGCTAATGGACTGTTAATGTCCGAAGTTGAATACTTTATTAGATCGACCCGCTTTCGGGTTATGCAAATCTATACTAATGTTATAAAAGGGAAGATTTGTATTTTTGTTTGTAATGAATGAACTCAAAAGATACTGGATCGATTTAAAAAATCCTTCACTACATAATAGAATGCTACATTATCTCTGAGTGACATAGGCATTGTTAATCGAGTAACCCAAGGTGTGAAAAATCTATACTAAATACTAGCTGACCCGGCAAATATTGTTTTGCGAAAAAATAAAAAATAAATATTTGGGGTGCACCACCCTTAACATTTAGGGGTATAAAAATAGATGTAGGTTGATTCTCAGACCTACCCGATAAGCACACAAAATTTCATCAAAATCGGTCAAGCCGTTTCGGAGGAGTTTGGCAACAAACATCGCGACACGAGATATACTTATCTATGTTTGTATTGAACAAACTCAAAAACTACCTGGACCGATTTGAATTTTTTTTTACCTATAACACAGCTGGATTAGCCAGACCAAACAGATATACAGATAGACGGACAGACATACGGACAAAAAATTTAAGAACTGTTTTTTTTTTCAATACTTATTGTTATATACTATATTTATCGTCATTGTATACTAGGTACTTGTTATATACTTTGATATACATACTATAAATAGCAGTTATTTTTACATTATAAACTTCATTTTTATTACTGTATAGATAATTTTGGAGTATTGATAAATTTCTGTCCATTTCAGGAATTTTATGGACATTCGCTTATTCTTACTTACGTAAGAATAAAGTTATCAATCGTTAAACCGTGGACAGTGTGTTTAAATATAAGCTTCAGATAGATAAGTGTTATAAACTTGGAGCGTTTGTCTGGATATGCGTCGTAAATATTTTACTACTGTTCTAGAAGAGCCAAGTATAAAATCTTAAGGAACTGAAGTTCTTACATAAAACGCGAACGTTATGTGGCACAATAGCTTCACAGGCTGAATTTGAAGGCAGCTTTAGTGTATCGTGTAAGTTCACTTTTAGTGCTAATGAGGAAATTTGATTATCCACTGTGAAACTCGGACAAATTTGTCTTTTATTTGCATACGGGAAATGGATTGACCTCAGTATCACCTGGGGCCTAATTCACTAACGCCACTTATCGATTTCTTACTTCAAAACCACGTCAATTTCTCAAATGGTTACGATATCTGCTAAAAAAGTTATTCTCTTACATATATATAAATGCCATAACGAGACATTGACGGGTTTTGACAAGGTGAGACAAAAGCGTGAAATCATAATTGTCATACAAAATCAGGGCCCTGATGGTAAGTGAAGATGAGGTCGAAGATAAGAATAAAAATAAGAATAATTATTATTTTTCTTTATTAGAGATGGGATTGCTCTTGGCTGTGTAGCGAAGATGAAGCCTATGATGAAGCGAGCTCACCCAGAAGATGCTTATTCACCCGATAAAGGATAATTTTGTCAAGCGTAATTCCACTCTGGTGTTATATTTTTAATTTTTAACGCAAACGAAATAACGGGCAGCAGCTTGTGAATAATAAAAATGAGAAATAAATCTGTTATTACTGGTTCGAATATTCTCCGTAATTGAGAACGAAGTAGAGGAATCCAATTATAACCTATATTAATAAACCCGACTTAGTACCCAATTAAATAGTGTTTTGATTCCCCAAGCAGTTTCCATTACATTCGACTGAAGAACGTTCAGAATAATTCAGATTAACGTAAGTGAAAATCAATGAAAACGACCAGTTCATTGTTTTTATTTTACTTACACTTTGGAGAATTTGGTAATAAAAGCTTTTATTTCTTATTATCAGTAATCTAATATATAAAATTCTCGTGTCGCAGTGTTTGTTGCCAAACTCCTCTGAAACGGCTGGACCTATTTTGATGAAATTTTGTGTGCTTATCGGGTAAGTCTGAGAATCGGCCAACATCTATTTTTTATACCCCTAAATGTTAAGGGTGGTCCACCCCAAAATAATATTTTTTATTTTTTCGCAAAACAACGTATTTGCCGGGTCATCTAGTTCTTATTATAATATTTCAGATTTTGGAAACATTCGAAAACTAAAAAGACTTTTTAATGGTACTTTCAAACTTAAATATCTATGAAACCCCCCATAAACATATTACAGGATATTTTCTCACTGAAAATCTATAATTTCTTCTTACTCAATGGCACAAGTTTCAACCCAAATGGCTTCATACAAAAACGATTGATCTGATTTTTGATTTTCCATAGAGAAGTAAAAGAGCGAAATTGTAAAATGTTTTCTAAATGAAGGAATTAATTCTTTCGCTTGCAACAATGTCCATTGTTAACTGTGTTTTATTGTGTCGAGATAATTGCCAGCAGTTGTTCTGTAGCGACTAGTTGCAGACTTGGAGGGAGGTCGAGGGCACCCCACTGGTGTCATTAGCACTCAGCGGGTTAATGTGCCCCCTAACAAATATTGTTAGAACCATCAGATATGTCTGGGGCGTTCCTTGTTACTTCAATTATTTCATTTTGTAGAAAAGAAGTTTCTTATGTATAAGTGACGTCCGCTATTTTTAAAGACCGACGAAAAACAGGAGTGCTTATAAGTTCAATCTGTGTATCTGTCTGCAACATATCTCCCAAATGAATTTGACCTATTTTGATCTTGGTTTTTTTAAATGTTTTTTTTTTTTAAACTGCGCTGCCGACCTTATTTTATTTTTATTTTATTTATTAGGAAGCCAACACAGTATACAACAATCCATACACTTATTCACATTTAAATACTATTTTATAATATTGTATACTCCACTTATAGGCTAACTCAGCATGCATTAAAAACGAACACAAAAGACGAGATTTTCGGTTTTTTTTTTATAAAATAAAACTAATAAAAAAGAACATAACTAGTACATAACTAGAACATAATTAGTAGGATTAAGGATAAGGATATAAAGGGGTATGGGCTCAGCAGCCGCACTCGGACGGCTCCTCCCGAATCAGGGAGGACCCAATTCGGCGTGCCGTCGACTTTACCACGGGGTGGTAAGGTCGATGGCACTCTACGGAGCCCCGGTCTGGGCGGAGTGCCTCACTCGTCGCACCCGAGCCCTCTTGCGGAGGCCTCAAAGGGTCATGGCGACCCGGGCTGTGCGGGCTTATCGCACGGTCAGCCACGGGGCTGCCTGCGTGTTAGCAGGCACACTCCCGTGGGATGTCGATGCCCTGGTTCTGTCTCAGGTGCATCGGCATCGGGTCGCCGCACGGGCCCTGGGAGGAAGATCCGCTGCCGAAGACGTGCAGCGGGTCCGTGCGGAGGCCCAAGAGAGGGCCATGGAGGATTGGGGTGAGGCACTCCTCAACCCCACCGCTGGACACCGGACGATCCTCGCGGTTCGTCCGGTGTTGGAAGATTGGGTGAGGCGCCGAAAAGGTGGCCTCACCTTCCATATGGTGCAGATGATGACCGGACACGGGTGCTTTGGTCGTTATCTGCACCATATAAAAAGGGAGGAGTCGCCGCGGTGCCACCACTGCGGCGACCCCGATGACACGGCCGAGCACACACTTCAAGTGTGCTCGGCCTGGAGTCCCCAGCGCCGGGAGTTGGTGGCGGCGCTGGGTGGTGGAGATGTCACACTGCCAAACATGGTCGTAGCCATGCTTGGCAGTGTGACAATCTGGAAAGCATTTGCTTCCTTCTGCGGTTCTGTAATGTCGCAGAAGGAGGCAGCTGAGAGGGAGCGAGAGGAAGAGGCCGGTCTCGCTTCCCTCAGACGCAGACGGTTGGGCAGAAGAAGGCGGGCATACCTAGCCCGTCTTTAACTGTCCATTGGGACCTGCGCACATAGTTGGCTAACTATGTGTGCCTGCACAAGGTCCCTCCGTCTGGGGATTGCCTCCGTGTCTCCGGGCAATCCTCCATTGGCGTTAGCTTAGCCAGCAACGGCTAGGCAGCCCTGGGGTGGATCGGAGTTGGTGCCTAGGCAGAACCCGGTCCATCCCGCACAATGGGCGAGGAGGCACCGGAGAGTTTTAGTGGGTATTGCCGGGCCCGCTAAGGGTGGTGGTTACTGTCGCCAGGCGGACTAATTTAAAAAAAAGTTAGAATGCAATTTTCTTAATTAAAAAAAAATTAATTCCTCGCATCTTTTCGTACATCTTTGTTGTTTGTTTCAGATTTGTCCTCACTCACTGACCCAAGTCAATTTAATGGTTTGTCTTATCTCCCGAGTGTCGTCTTCTAACGCTAGTATTTAACTGTTTCAATTCAAGCAGTTCTCACTAAAACCCTCCATAAAGGTGTTAAGGGCATTTATTACTGGCTCATGTAAGTTATTTATAACATACTCGTATAAATCCCTATCAAATGATATTACGTGTATACGCCTCATAAATTCAGGTCAGTGTTGGTTGCTTGATTGTGAGCAACTGTTTCAAGGGTAGATACGTGACCCTCATAAATATAACATCATTGATTGCTAAATATATATATACGTTTGGTCTAGTGGCTAGTAACCCTAGCTGTTAACCAAACGGTAACCAAATTGTATGTAGTATATCAACTGTCTGGTATCCATAATACAAGCTTTAGTTGCTTACTTTGGAACTAGATGGTGCTGTGTAGATTAGGGTTATATCGGAAATACAGACGCCGAAATTATCTATTATTATCTTGTCGAAATCCCTCCTTTTCGGACCAAGCGCTTTGAAACATCCTTTATAATGGGCACTGCCAGGGTTTGGAATAACATTTCTGGACGTAGAGAACTAGTCTATCTTATGTCAAACTTGACGTGACATTGACATTGTTTCGATACGGAATATCGACCATTTTCTAGTTTCCTGCTTTTGCAGTTAGTTAAGAACGAGTCGTTGCGAAGTGTGCATTAAGGTTAGTAACTGTGAAGCATATTTCTTTGTATTGTGAATTTACTGAGCAATAAATATATGTTCTCACGTTGATCTATAAATTTCATTTATACAATTATTCGTTGCGTTTATATATGTCTGCTCTCCTATGGCTAATTACTGTGAAATTGAGTAATAACGTGATTTAGTCCCTCCATCCATAAGATAGACCTATCTAAAAGGCTATATTATATAGAGTCTAATAAATTGTACAGGAAAAATCCTGAATCAGTTGAAGCACACTCAAGGAAGACCGCGTTTACGCAAACATATCACGCAATAAAAATAACATTTTCCACAAATCCATAACTGAGTATACGCGTATACTACACGATAATAACTTAATTCCATTTCCAATAAATGAAGTCGTATTCCCTCTGGGGATATTTTATATTTTGATCACGCACGTAACGCATGTTGCGTTCTCTTATGCATTATTTTCTTATTTATTTATGAGATTTATGATTATTTTAATTTCATTTAATTTTTATACCTTTTTCAATCACATAATCTAATACACGTTTTGATTTTAAATTGAAAATGTCATTTGTATAGTTATGTCGCGTCGTTCAACTCATGATTTTTTTTTTATTTTAGCTGTGTGGGCTTAGACTGAGTCCTGATATTTATATTTTGATATTTATATAGGGTTATACTCGCGGGCGCTGGTTTTTTTTATATCTAGCTATTAAAGTAAAATAATATATTCAAATTTTATATTAAAAAAATAAAAAAAAATATGTTATATAAGCTGGGACCCGCGACTTCGTCCGTGTTGAAAAATAAAAGATATAACGATATACTTCGACTCCCTGACTTTATACTTTTGGCAAGCGTTCATTTTTTATTTTTAGATAGATAGCCTATGTCCATCCTGAAAGTCTACATATTCTATCTTACCTCCTACATACAAACATACAAAAACTTTTTTACTGCTTTATAATATTAGAACCTAGAGATGTAAAATAGAAATAAAACTATTTTTATTACACAAAACCTATTGTATAATAGTTTGCAAGGTTTACGCACAAACTCAAAAAGTTCTCTAAGGGATAGACAATCAGCCCAGCCCTCTTCGGACAAAACAAGAACAAAACTTCTTCCCAACATTGACGAGTCCCCCGTCCTCTGAGGATTTTACCCACTTTCGTATTAATAATTCAGTGGTCTTCTAAGTAGTCTCACAATTTTCTATCACGCGTTTATTAAGTGATAAGATTTTTTTAAAAAAAGTTAATTTATATGTCACGTGTTTTCTAATTTGAAGAGGTCCTTAATTTAAATTTAAACTTAAGGTTACCCACAGAAGTGAAAACTTGAACAATTACGTGTGTATTTTTTGAATTTTTAGGAAAGTACATACTTATATACATATTCATTTGTCGGTTAAACAAGGTAACAAGTCGCGAGTTCAATGGTTTTTTCCCACCTCAAAATGTTCTTTTTTTTAATTTTAAATTAATCGGTTACACGGCAACAGTCGCGAGTTCAATGATTTTTTCCCGTCTCAAAAATTGTTCTATTTTTATGTTAATCGGTTTCACGATTACGGTAACAGGTCGCGAGTTCAATAGTTTTTTTTCCATCTCAAAAATGCCCAACGCGCCTAAACAAGTTTTAACTTCAAAAACCTTGTTTATTTTGTAGGTTGAAAGTTAAAAAAAAATTGAAAGTTAATTCTTGCAATGAATATTTCTAATAAGCCATCTAAAAACAGGTTACATTTGAAACAGTACAAAAAAATATCTTTGAATACTGCTAGCTTTGAAAGATTGCTGGCTTCACTAATATTTCCTAACCAATGGAGCGTTGCTAAAGCAAGAATGTTCTTTTGAAAAATATAAATGTTTAAACTTTCGGTGCATTAGGTTTTATAGTCAAGTATAATTTTATATCTTTTATAACGCATTCTTGTGGATAGAAAACTGTTCACTTTAGTGAAACAACTGCAGTGAATAACAGAGGTTAGAATTAGAAATAAGAGGGATCGTTTTTAGTAGGAAATCACTGTTTCAGCTCCAAAGCATTAAACAGAACATAAATATGACTATTTTATATGCATCACTTCGATCACATATACAATCTGTAATTCATAGGAATTTTTTTTCGTAATCTATTTGTTTTATTAAACCGCCTTTTAACAAACTTTTTGGTTTAGTTGGTTTTCATTCCAGTTTTCGTTGTAAGTACTTCTTTTAAAAAGAAACGCGAAAACGGAGCTAGTGTCCATCTGTACCTATACCATGAGTTTACAATGACCGCACTCGCTAGCGAGAGCGTATAACATTAAAATGAAGAACTGTCAATGTCAAATTGACAATTTTCCATATCAATATTTTACGCTCTCTCTAGCGAGTGCGGTCATTGTAAACACATGGTAGAGGTACTGACTCAGCTACCGAAAGCTCGTAGGTACTGCATGACCATATTTATTTTTACATTATATATTTTTGTTATTTTTATTATATATAAATCGTGTAAACAGTAATGTCGAGTTTATCATTTCTTCACCCACATAAATAAGAGATTTACATGTATATTTCCTTTTTATATTGGCCTTTGTATTTGCCCTCATTTGTAATCAGAATTTCCTGTAAAAGTATTTGAATCGAGTGTTTATTTGTGTGAGGTGACATTATTTTGTAATGTCTCCTACGGCCTTTGGGGCGACCTTTGCCCATACAAAAATAAAAAAGTTAATTCCGCACTCAACGGATTAACGTTTTATTTTGATATTTTTATTAACGATTTTGCACATCTATTACGACACAATATACAAGTAGCCTAAGTGTTTTAAATAAACCTGTATTATTTATCATGTAAACTAAGTTATCGATCACAATTACTTGAGATTTGTCATTGTCAAATTAGATAAGTTTAACTTAAAGTTATCTTTCACAAAGTAAAGTAAACTTCCGCCTTGACATACCTACTTACATAGAGACTGCCTTCAGAGAATTTGGAATACATTGGAACCAAAATAATGCCAGAAAGTGCATTAGAAACATGATGAATGATGATGATGATGATGATGAACATGATTCGTGATGTGTGCTGCAACCTGGTTGCAGAGCGATTAAACACCACCTGGGCCCTGTTTCTGGGCCCTAATTCTCTAACACCACTTGGCAATCCCTTACTTCGAAACCGATTATGATTACTAATCGACAATCTTCGTAAATTGTTACGATATCTACTAGATTCTGCTAAAAAGTTCAGGGCCTTGTATAGCAAATTATGATTTCACGCTTTTATGACCTTGCCAAAACACATCAATGTCTTATCTTAGTCTTATTATTGCATTTATAAGAGAATAACTTTTTAGCAGAATCTAGTAGATATCGTAACAATTTACGAAGATTATCGATTAGTAATCATATCGGTTTCGAAGTAAGGAATCGCCAAGTGGTGTTAGAGAATTAGGGCCCTGATGACAGTAATCACAACCATGAAATTACACGACATGAAAACCCCGCTTTTGACTTTGATTTTGTATAAACAAAACAAATTAATACAACGCAGTTTATGTTTATAAAAGCGAAAATTCGTTATTAAGCATTGTTATTCAAAGCGTTCCTAACACAATATCTGCTAATTTTGTTAAAAGCGAAACACTTCAGGAGGATGAAATCGCAATTTGAATAAAATACATCAAAATATATTTTGGTTTAAAAATCCATGTAGCCTGTGAGCTGTAAACAAACGCAATCTTCAATTTATAACAACATATATTACACCATAAGTATAAATATATTATTATATTTTATGTAGTTCCACCCCACGGTTTCCCATAAACTTCACTATACACACAGTATTAAAAGTCTTCATAAAACAGGAGCATAAACAAGTGTGACAAAAGAAATATTACAAAAATTCGCTTACAATCTGACGGGACTATGAAAATTATTCAAATTTTCCTCGTGTCTTGTCCTGTGTCGTCCAATAACCTTTTTTGAAGACTCCTTAAACCTTTTTCTATATGAAGAGCATCGTGACAGGAATATTTTGTCGAAATCGTAAGGCGTAAGGTTCAAGTGTCTCGTTAGATTCAAAATTGTTTTTGGGTAGGGTACTTAACTTTTTTTAGAGAAACTGGAAAAGTTCAAGTATATAAATGTGATTTAAATATATAAGTTTATAATAGGATTTTTACTATATAGCAAATTATGTGAGTTCAAGATTATTATTTATTTAAAAGACAAGTTATTTTAATATTCACTAACTGCTGCCCGCGACTTCGCCCGCGTAACTTTGTAAATTATATTATATCTATACTATACTAATGTTATAAAGCTGAAGAGTTTGTTTGTTTTTTTGGTTGAACGCGTTAATTTCAGGAACTACTGGTTCGAATTGAAAAAATCTTTTTGTGTTAGATAGTCCATTTATCGAGGAAGGCTTTAGGCCAGTCATGTCAAAGATACGGGCCGCGGGCGCATCAATTCGGCGCCCGACCAGAATCTATCTAGTGAGGATTTTCGTCGGCATTCGATGTTTTAAAATTGCTCAGCTTTCAAAATAAAATGTGTTTTATTTTTAAAATTTGAGTCTGGCCCGTCAACACATGCTAAATCCTATAAATGGCCCTTTAGAAAAACCAGTTTGACACCCCTGCTTTAGGCTATATAACATTTTGAACGAGGACGAAATCGCGGCCACCAGCTAGTATGTTAATATATGTCCATATAAATATAACATGTAAATATATATTACATTAAATGAAACTCATATAAGTTTGTAATGTTAATATAATATGAATATAATATGTTATAATGAGAATATAATATGTAGCTGTAGACACCAATAAATTGGTACGTAAATGTAGACGTGTTTTTATAACTTGTAAATGTGTTTTGGATAGTTTTAATGTACTGTTGGTGTCTCAATAAAATAAAATAAATGTTCATGTAATTCAATGTATAATTGTGTATGTCATTTAACGCTTCTTCAGCGTACTTCCTAACATTGTAAATATGACATAAAATGTTAACTTTGTACAGTGGAAGTTTAATCTCAGAGTTTCTCAGTGGATGGCGCTGAAGCATTTGTAAGCAAAGTAAGGATTTTAATTAGACTAGGAAAACTAATGAGATTTTCTTAATAAGCTCGCGGTTTGCTAGTAAATACATGTTACACTTAATTAAAGAATTCAAAATCCTAAATATAAATTTACAATGTAAATTTCAGTGTAATCAACAACAATTTAATTTAACTGTAGTTAACGTTACCGGTTAACCAAGTTCATTAGTTTAACGTAAACTCGACAAATAAAGTGCTTTATCACCCTAAGATTGAACATTCTTTGTATGTTGTAGAATGATAAGGTCTGTTTTCCTTTGAAAATTCAAAGCGATGACAAATTATGTCAATCAGTAAATCAATACCTATTTCAAATCTAAGCCTTAGCGAATTTTGAAATGAATGGAATTTGTAATCGAAATTGATAAAGCACTTTTCTTGTCTGCTTTACCTACATACCCATCTCTTTGATATTATCCGCTTTTTATATTGTTCTTTATGACTTACGTTGTCATGTTCAATCTGCTATTTCAGTACCTGTAACAAAAAAAAAAATTCTTAAGGTCGACATAAAGGCTGACTGTATACTTGATGGTAGGTGGCTACCGTCGCCTATAACACAAGCAACGCCACATGTGCTGCTAGCTATAGTAGGATTAAGGGTAAGGGAGTGTAAGGGAGGGTAAGGGAGGGGTAAGAATCTCCAATGTGAACTATAAGTACCATATGTCCCATAATGATGGCAGTTATCCTGTGACGTCTGTAAGTAGGTTAGCTGGAAATGTAGAGATGAGTCGCGAAGAGAGACAATGCTATTAATCACTCGACTCTCGTCTTCAAGATACGTAAGTTAAAGAGGAAAATTTTGAAGACACATTTGTCTAACGTACGCTTGAAAGGTACGGATTTAACAAGCGATGAATGGCTAAGCGCTTTTTAATTAATTGCTATAAATAAATAATAAATATAAATATAATAAAATAAAATCAATTTATTACAGACATTTTACGTCCATAAATCAGGACCAGATTACGACCTTAAAAAGCTCAAATAGGTTTTATTATAATAGCTCCCGGCTTCGCCCGGGTTCAAAAAAAAAAACTATCCTATCTTTTAAGTTGGACCAAATTACACATAGTTACGAAGTTTTATCAAAATCGGTTCAGTAGTTTGGAGTTCATTGGCCTCAAACATATGACACGTATACTATCACTACATAGTATAAAACAAAGTTGCTTCCCGCTGTCTGTCTGTCTGTCTGTCCTTATGTATCTTAGATCTTTAAAACTACGCAACGGATTTTAATGCGTTTTTCACTAATGGATAGAGTGGTTCTCGAAAGAGGTTTTAGTATTAATTTACAAAAATACGCAGGCGAAGTCACGGGCAGCAGCTGGTTTTTATATATAGAGAGATAAAAAGCTTCCTTGAAAAATCATATAACAGATCATCGATTCGAAATCTAATTAATCAATCAAATTTTGATCAAATCAATTTGATATTAAACTGATAAATAAAACTGAGCATCAAAAACAGTTTTTGTTTGTAGTCAATCTCCAATGTTCACTCCTTGTTGGATTAGAAAAAATATGGGAATAAAATGTATATATTTTTATTCCCATATTTTTTCAACAATCCTATAATCCGCGTGTATACGCGAAATACTCTTTAAATAAATGTTATCTACTTTAAATCTTAACTTTTCGATTTCCTCTGCACATCCGCTATCCTGCTACGGTACAAATGAGTGGATTCTGAAAAAAATATTCCTGAACCTTATATTTGTTCGTAAAATTTCTTGATATTTTATGACGGAATACTAAAGTCGATAAGTCTTTTATATGCCTACGTGTACGCTTCTATAACATTCAAAATTCAAGTCTTATAGGCATGGTACTCGTCACTTACCTACTGGTATTATATTGACTGAGGGCCTTTTTTACGTGGGAAACTCTGCGAACCAGATCTCCACCGACCATAGGTCCATAGGACCATTTTTTTTTTCTTTTTTTTTGCCCTGTGAGCGAGGTGAACCGGGCTCTGCCAAGGCAAAAACTCCGATCCACCCCAGAGCAGCCTAGCCATTGCTGGCTATACTAACGCCAACGGAGGATTGCCCGGAGACACCCGTGCAATCCCCAGACGGTGGGACCTTGTGCAGGCACACACAGTTAGCCAACCATGTGCGCAGGTCCCCTAGGACATTTGAAAACGAGCTAGATATGCCCGCCTTCTCCTGTCCAGCCGCCTGCGTCTGAGGGAAGCGAAGGACCATAGGACAATAGGATCCCGACCATCAGGAAGATCGGTGGCGTATGTGGGACTTCTGCCCACTAAAAAACCCACGGTGCTTTCTCGCGCCGTATATTGGCTGGGGTAAGGGAAGGCGAGTTTTACCGGCTTCACTCTGCCGTTCACTGGTATCTCTCTTTAGTTCTTATTTTATCTGAGTTATAAGATAAGCACACATAAGTCAGTTCGCTGTATGAATGACATGGAATAAGTAACAAAATACTCTGTCTCTGTACTCACATCTATTTATGCCCGTGACTTTATAAGGCTTAAGGGGGTACCGAGCTTCTTCCGCGTTTTGATTTTAGGTAGTGTATGTGTGCGTGAGGCACAACGCAGGAGCGGGAGAGCGGTGCGCCGAGTGGCTAGAGTCGTGCGCCAATCGCCTACTAATATTTACAAAATAAAACAATAGAAACGGTCTCAAAAACTTTTATTAAATTAAAAATATTATACGGTTGGAAACTTCACAGATTTCACACATTTATTTTTTATAACTTACTGTCCATAGGTGGGTAGGTTGGTATATGTTTTACGAGCGTAATTGAATAAAAACTTTTATCGATAAACACGACTCGTAAGATCATGTATTAACTTATATATTTATAAATTATATGTCTACATATAATATCGACATATATACATATTATAATAAATTAATTCGTTTCAAAATCGGCGATTTAAAAATATTTTAATTTATTAAAGTAAGTAGTTTATATAAAGTAAGTAAATTTCTTAAACTCGTAACATTGTCAAATAAGTAGGTAATTAAACTTAAAATTAATTAATTGATTTGAAATGTATAGATGTATGTCTCTAAATAGTAATCCAGTAACTTTAGACGAAAAATGGGCATGACTTCGGAAAAACTCCAAGCAAGCTGAAAATTTGTATACATAAACTTTATATCACCGTTTTTCTAGAGAATTTTCCATTCTTTCTTTTTTATAAGTATACCTCATAGCGGTAAGATCGAAAGGAACGAAGATATAGGCAAAATCTGAAAAAAAGGTAACTTTTTCACCGTTTTTTGGCTGTCAAAAGTTACCGGTTCATCAGATGACTCTTTGTTTTGTAGTGAAACGCCAACAACTGGTATATTTATTCTATAAATAGAAAAAGATAAATAATTATAATAACATAATATATAGACGAGCCCGTCGGAGGAGGTTCGATTCCAGGAGGTGTCAACTTTGAAAAGTTTTCAAAGTTGGTTTTACTATGGTCGTTAGCGCACTTGCAACACCTGTGGCGTTGCTTGTGTTATAGGCGACAATAGTTACTTACCATCAAGTGGACTGTCAGCCTGTCCGTAGAGATCTCCTTATTTTCAAATAATCATCCTATTAGATTGTTAGAATCAGTTTTTTCTAAACAGTAATAATAAATACCTATACTGGGCACCAAAGAAAGCGGGCCGGTTATAAAAACAAAATATTGAGCACCATAAAGTCTTATGTAACAGAAATATGTTTTTTTCTTGTCATTCACTTTTTTTTACTTTTGAACTGGGGACAGCCAACGAAATATCTCTGCGTATAGTATATCTCTGCGAGCTGGGGACAGCCTTGAGCTTTTAGTAGCCAGCAAGTAGGTAGGCAAGTATGAGTATACTTATGAAGCAACAGGAGTATTCTCTTTGTCTTCAAAATTCGCGGCCAGTATTCATCTTGCTCTAGAAAGATAAATTTATTTTGTATTACAATTAATTTTTTGTTGTATTGATTTTTTTATAATAAACATTGTGGCGACCTCCTTCATCAAACAAATAAGAAACGCAAAAACAGAGACAGAGTATACACATCTGTCATTCTGCTGCAGAAATCTTGTATGTAAAGCAGACAAGAAAATAGTCCATTGAAATGTTACATTTTTTTGGCTTTAGAGTGCGTTTGTCAGAGGATGCAATTTTATTTTTTAGATATGAAGGGGGGGTTATTGTAAAGTTAAATCCGAGGTTTTGGGGTTGCAACCCTTGCCCCCACAACCTCGACCGCCATCTTGGAAAAAGGGGTTAAATGGTTTTTACGGTTTATCTGCCAAGCTATGTCTTACAAAAAAAAATATAACATTTTTTGTTGCAAATAAAATTATCTACAACTTTTGTTTAGTAACTTTTAGTTGTAGAACTGTAAATAAAAATGTTATAAGCGAAAATCCATAAAAGTTTGAGTTTCTATATGTCGATATAACTTTTTTTCTAATCATTTTACAAAAAAATGATATCAAACCATTTTTATAGATGGTGTTTTAAGGATCAATGATTTGCCATAATTTTTAATCATCGTTATTTTTTTAAGATAATTACCATTTTAGATTACCATAAAAAAAATAACAATGATTAAAAATTATGGCAAATCATTAATACTTATGTATAGTTAATAATAGTTATGAATACTGAAGAATAGTATTCGTTTCGCAGCGCTGTAAAACTTAACTTATGAATAAATTTAAAAATGTTTATGATGAAAATTGTTCCTTAAAACACCATCCATAAAAATGGTCTGATATAATTTTTTTGTAAAATGATTAGAAAAAAAGTTATATCGATAAATAGAACCTCAAATTTTTATGGATTTTCGCTTATAACTTTTTATTTACGGTTTTACGACTAAAAGTTACTAAACAAAAGTTGTAGATAATTTTATTTGCAACAAAAATTTTTGAACAATTTTTTTTGTGAGACCTATAGCTTGGCAGATAAACCGTAAAAACCATTTAACCCCTTTTTCCAAGATGGCGGCCGAGGTTGTGGGGGCAAGGGTTGCAACCCCACAACCTCGGATTTAACTTTACAATAACCCCCCTTCATATCTAAAAAATAAAATTGCATCCTCTGACAAACGCACTCTAAAGCCAAAAAAATTTAATATTTCAATGGACTAAAAGTGCTTTATCAGTTTCGATTAGAAATTCCATTCATTTCAAAATTCGCTGGCTTAGATTTGAAAAAAGTATTGATTACTGATTGACATAATTTGTCATCGCTAATAAAGATAGCAATAGAAATTGTCACTTTGAATTTTCAAAGGAAAACAGACCTTATCATTCTACAACATACAAAGAATGTTCAATCCATAGATGAATGATTGGTCTCGCTGCGCTCGACTAGATATCGCCGTCGTACTTAAACTTAATACTTAATAAAATGCGGCATAATTATTCGATATATATCCTATCTATATTCAGTAGTAAAATTCGGCCAATTCTAATTTCTTCCACCGATTTTTCGAAACTTAGCATCCCTTTTATGAGCAGATGCCATGGGGCTTACTAAAACTAATACCATAGATGAATGATTGGTCTCGCCGAGCTCGACTAGATACCGCCGTCGTACTTGTAAAATGCTGTATAAAATAGTATGTACGCCGAATTCGGCGTACCCGAGCCAGTCACACTGTAAACTGTCTGTGACGTGTACGTGCCGAATTTTTTATAAAATTTTAGACATAATAAAATACCAGTTTGCGTAGTAAAACTATGTAAAAATATAATAAAACTTTGTAAAAAGTGACTATTTTTTACACACACTACAATAAAATGTTGCCACATTTTCGGAGCTATTGTTTTTGTATAGCGCTCTGTCTAGTCGAGCGCAGCGAGACCAATCAATTATCTTTGGTTCAATCTTAGGATGATAACGCACTTTATTTGTCGAGTTTACATACTGCACGTGTAATTATTATATTTTTTTAGCAATTGTAAATCTTCTCTGTAAATATATCGTGTAAATAGAAATATGTGGAGTTATTACTACTCGCCCTACAACATAATAATATTTATTTTATTTATATAAGCCTAACAGCATATAATAATTCACTAATTCATATATATATATATATATATATGAATTTAATTGTAAAATGTATGTAAAATATATAATATAAAATTAAATGTAAAAATTTAAAAATAAATATAAAATTTATATAAAATATATTATAATTTATATGTACAAAAAGAATTAAAAAATAATAACAATATACCTACATACATATACATTATGTAATATGTAATATACATATACTATACATTTTAGTATTAATTTAAATTTCATAGACGAAAAAATAATAGTTATTGTATAGGTATGAGTTTTACTTACTTTATTTCTTCTTGCAAGCGTTTACCATTGTTTTTTTGCCAACCCCTTCTTTTCTTTGATTTGTTTCCTTTGTTCCCCATAGTAAATTAACACTTACGAAGCACTTACGTTTTAAAAATATGCGTTAGCACAAGCGACACAACCTCCCCGTCCGACGGCCGAAGCAATACTAAAGCGGATAGGGGGGAAGCTTGGCGGCTCTAGCTAATATAGGCCGAATGCACGGGAATTTAGGTATTTCCTTCGTATTAAAAAACAAATATACATTTTGAAAATGTGAAGAGTGTACGTTATAGAAAACATGTTGTTTTGTTATTATTCAAAAACTGATAACCTTACATGAAGTATTTATGCCGTACTAACGGTTTTTTTTTTTTTTTAGAGGTAACTTTGGATTTTTTTTCTATCGAGAAAATTATAAGTAATCGTGTTTCTAAAGAGTGTGATTTATAGAATGTATCCTTAAATATCTTACATACTAATTGCATAATTAAAACTTTAGTAATAACGATACAGCAAGGGATCAAATAAACGCAATCATTTCACATTTTCACGACTCAGGCTTAAGCTGTCCTCGCTTTTCTATACAAGCTTTGATCTCAGAATAAAAAGAATATGAAAGGAGCGTTCAATCAAAATTGCACAATGTGAACTGTTTCAATGTGAATTCCTCAAAATGTTATAGGTACGTCAATAAAAAGAGGTCTATGACTTACTTGTATATGAAACTAGCTACACGCTCTCGGCTTCGCCCGGGTTCAAAATAAAAATCTTTTAAGTTGGACCAAATTACACATAGTTACGAAGTTTTATTAAAATTGGTTCAGCATTGACGGCAAAACGTGACACGAAATTTTTATTACAATATTATAGAGATTTAATATAATCACATTCTTCTTACTTCTTAGTCCATACATAGGCGTTTAACAAGTCGGAATGACCCAAAAGGACTACTCGTCAACAAGAATACTGCTTAATCAAAATAATGTTGCTTCTGTTTTACAAGTGTAAGTAGCTGGTGGCCGCGACTTCGTCCGCGTTGAGAAAAATAAACTTACAAAATAAATGAGCAATATCTCTCTTTGTGCCTCTTCAGTCCTGAAGGTTAGCCGCCAACTTCCTGAACCGGTCTCTGTCAAGAACCAACTTGAATAGCTGCTCGACCGAGGCTTCTTCCCTTCAAGCATTACACTAACAATATAACGCCTGAAATATTCTTTGCTGTTGTAATTTTGCTATACCGGTGGGGATCTGGTTCGCAGATTTTCCCACGGAAAAAAAAAAAACAAAAAAAGGCGATGTATTAGATGATCCCTTGGGAACGTTACTTTTACTGGATGAAGAAAAGTATGAAAATTTTTATGACGATCGCTTGAGTAGTTAAGGTAAGGTAAGGTAAATTCTTGACAAGAAATTAACTTATCCTACGAATGTTGGCTGACTCGAATGAATTCTTTACGTATTTTTGGATATACAAATAGCAATGTGTCGTATAAATTTGACCTGAGAACCCATTATTTCATACCTCTGCTGCAAATTGGCGGGGCAACTCGTCAAGATGTCTTCTCTCGCGACGCTAATGGCGCCCGTGACGTCACAGCGCGTACACGAGGCTTACTTAACGACCTTTTAAAGAAATTTATATGGTATTTATCATTGTTCGTGTTTCTATGCGTTTACGCGAGATGAATAGTCTACCGTGGGAATCTTAAGTTACCCAGATCTTGCGTGCAGCTGGTGTTTAGAGGTAACCCTTAGACGCTAACTGCACACAGTAGTAGTAGTACAATTATCTATCTATCTATCTATATTTGATATAATATATAATTTTGATATAATACCTACAATAATACACTAATAATATTAAAGTAATATATATTAAGCTGACCCGGCAAACATTATTTTGCGAAAAAATAAAAAATAAAATTTTGCGGTGAACCACCCTTAACATTTAGGGGTATAAAAAATAGATGCTGGCCGATTCTCAGACCTACCCGATAAGCACACAAAATTTCATCAAAATCGGCCGATTTTCGGAGGAGTTCGGAGAAAGTTCGGAGGAGTTTGGCAACAAACACTGCGACACGAGAATTTTATAAATTAGATTCTAATATATTATATTAGATTGAATAGCGCCAAAGCTATTCTACTAGTGAATGAGAAGTAGATTAATTAAAATTTCAATATAAATCGTGAGTTAGTTGAAACCTCCAGTAGTGCTATAGTTAGTTAAGTTGGTAGGAAACGGAACTCATTATTGAATTCTCAGACAAGTTACTTAATTCAAGTTTCAAGCGCAGACCTCTTCAACTCAGGTTTATTAAATAGTAATTTATTCTCGCGCCAAAATATTCTCGCGTCCTTGTCACTAGAATATTTTTAGCGTTGTGAGCTCAAATAATTGAGAAGTTTTACAAGACTTTTTTGGAATTCACTCATTGCATAAGCCCGTGGTATGAAAATTTTTGGGAGTAAAATCAGAATTGTCACACGAATGAGTTATGTTATGCGTTATAGTTACGTTCTATTTTTTTGAATATTTTAGAATATATCAGAAGTTTTAGAAATATTGCGCCATCTACACAATATTATTGAAAAAAAGAACAATGTTTTTCTGTCCGAGTGTTCGAATTGTGAAAATTTAAATTTTATAATCGTTCGTAAGGATTAAACTCCAGTCGTGTGTTGAAGCTGACACTCGCAATTTTTTTCTTTTCTAGACAGTTTTTCTTTTTAGACAATTTCTTACAAGACAGTTCTTTTCTTACAAAACAGTTCGTGGTCGCGTGACAACGCGTCGTCACGGACGACCGCGATGCTTTACTACAGACACTCAATTACTAATTATTTTATTTAAAAAAATGGGATCCGATTTATTTATTTACTTGAAATTTATAAATTTACTTTGTTAATATGATCAAATTTAGTTAATTAATAGTTAATCTGATAGTGAAATCGATCATCAGATTAAGCGATGGTACGCAGGCATCATAGGGATTTACCTATGAAATGGAATGGAATTTAATCTTCGTTGCGGTGCTTCAGGTACAATGTTCGCTAATTGATAAATGATGTTTGTTTTCAATGCGTTTTCGACAGCCTTGTAAAGCTCTGACAACTTAATAGGTAGCTTGTATTACCTATATACCTACATTACTAATACGCCAGAGACAGATACTTGATCAAATTGAGTGTTGCTTTATCAAATGAGTACCTACTTAGTGTCTGATTATGAATCTCGATAGAAAAATGAAATAAAATGAAGGAAATCAGTATTTTTGATTTGCATATTATAAGCCCGTGGTATGAAAACTTATGGGAGTAAAATTAAAATAGTTACACGAATGCGTTATGTTATGCGTTATAGTTGCGTTCTATTTTTTTTAATATTTTAGAATATCTGAAATTTCATAGATATTGCGCCATTTACGCAATATTATTTAAAAAAAGAACAATGTTGGTTTTAGCGTGTTCGACTTGCGAAAATTAAAATTTTACAATCGTTATCAGGTATACGAAGAAAAGGCATAGAAGGTGTATTATGAATCGATAAATAGATATCAGATAGATATAGATTTACCACTGATGTTTGTATCCCTTGTTGACTTAAAACCCAACGAAAACGCTAATATCTATGTACCAATGTAAATAATAGCCCATCGCAAATTGAATGCTACTACATTTCACCGAAACGTCTCCATAAAGAGCATTGCGTGATCTGTCGGAGTTAGTTATCAGTTCTCGTGCAAATGAAATATTCGTTTCAGCGCCATCTATACTAGACTTCTTGTACTTACTAAGTCGGCGTTATGCGAAATGTTTTCTCTGATGCCTACGAAGGGTGCGCCCTTGTTTCATTCGAAACAGATTTCGCCCGTGATTGTTGACGTTGAAATTTTAAAGTTAATAACAGTTGATATACTACATACAATTTTTTTTTGTAAATACATACTCAGGTACAAAGGTAAATGTTACCACATAAGCATTTGCCCCTTTTTTTTTGACGAGGAGTAATCCGCTTACAGATTCCAGAAGCATTTGCCCCTAGCGGGATTCGAACCCGCGACCACTTGCTTGACAGCTAGGTTTATTAGCCACTAGACCAAACGTGTCGTCAAATGAAAACAAAATTTTACAGATCGCACAGATGTATTTTTCTGCAAATTATATATACATACCTTCCTCGTGTATCGTTCTTTCCATTAGTGAAAACCATATCAAAATCAGTTGGGTGTTTTAGAAGAAGTTAGCGAAAAAACAAACAGAGGCGGAGAGCGACTTTACTTTGTAATATGTATAGATACAGAATAGATTACTTGTGTTTGGTTGTATTTAAATAATGACTCTAATATTAGGAAGGTTGGCACGACCCAATTTAGCGTATATCCTCCGTTTTTCTAGAGGATTAGTATAATTTAATTGTCCCCTAGACCTTCGTGGAATACTAAACAAAGGGGAATGGCCTCGTCTAATGAATTTTAAACATCTGTTTTTTATTCTGAGGATTACTGATCCTTGTTGAGGCAAATGCTTTTTGGGAATTGCTAACTGGCTTATGAAAGGGATTTGGAATCCCTGATTTCGTACGAGTATCAGGGACATCGTACCGTACCGTAATAAGGTATGCATTCAATTGGTTTAATAACTTTATCGGACCAAATAGATCTGAAGTTTCCATGCAGCGTTAGCATACAAAATAAAAAACATCAGCTATCCGCCAGTGAAAGTTCCATCAAAATAGGTCCAGCCGTTTCAGACATATAAACAAAAGTAAAAATAAATTGTTTTTTTTATATAAGTACTGTATATACCTACTTTGATATAGGAAGGTACATTTAGTAAAAAGCAGTTATTTTGACGTTACAAACAGACACTTAAATTTTATTTATTAATATAGATTTATGCTTTATTTTCATCTAGTATTCGTAAATAGTTAGGTTATACTATTCGCGACATAGACATTATGTCAATATTATTTTAAAATTAAGCTTTTTATTGACAGACGCATTCCATACCAATAGGTTTTTGGGCTAAGAAAGTAGCCATTTGACGGCACTAAGCACCTTAATAGGCCACCAATCAACTACGTCCAAGTCGATAATAAATAATAAATAACGCAATGATTACTTAAGGGCGTGGTTACTGCCTGTAGACGGGTTGCCTAGTTTAAACTGCAAATTGCAGTAGGTATATCCCTACACTCCATTACTGAAACCAACCGTATTTAAAGGCACATATTGCTCGGTTTAGATCAAATTTAAATATCGGTATCCATTCCGCATGTAATCAAAGGTGACCATGAAGCAATCACTCCACAGTTGACTCGTCGCTTCCCCAATTTCCATGACAATACACTGTACAGAATAGACCTTCCCTCTATCCATTTTCCGCTTGAATAATAGACATTGTGACTTACAGTAAGTATGGGAAAATAATATAAAACATAAAATGATTTTACAAAAAAAGTAATATAATAAATTATAACTCAACTATAATTAATTGAGTCCTAGGAAAAAAAGCTGTCAGTCGTATGACTGCCAGAGATATATTATTATTATTATTTTCGATGATGACTGCATGTCAGAAGTGAAAACTATGGAACATCTTTTAACATTTTGACATACTACTGACGAAGTTAAGCTTATTAACCAACAGGTACGTACTAATTTGAGTAGATGGCGCTTATTTCATTCAATGAAACGTTAATATTGAGGGTGTCGCTCACAGAGTGAGTTGACCGGGCTGAGTTTAGCGTTATTCCCCATATGATTGATTTATGTACATATGTACTTAAATTATCAAAATAGAGATCCACTCCTGGCTTGACTTGACTCGAAACAATCTTCGAAACTACTCACCCAAAGCTTGACAAAAGTAGGTATAGTACAATACAAAAGTAAGTAGCTTAACAATGCGGATGAATTTGCGGGCACCAGATAGATGGTAGTTAAAAAAAACGCTATCACAAATTTGGTTAAAATTAGAAAGTATATACATTAAAGAGTTAAAAGTTAAATCGCCAAATGATCCTTCAGATTCGATGTCAATACCTTGTTTTAAACGCGTTAGACTTACCGGAGGGAATCGTGACGACGCATACCAATGAGATGCTAAAGTTATTACTTAACTCACAAGTTTGATTTGGATTATTCCCTAAGTTTTGACTTAGTATCAAAGTAAATTGTTTGGGGACAATACAAAGCAAACTAACCAATTAAGGCTGTAGTAGATGACTAAATGAAATTGAAAGCGGAATCGCATACTAAACACCGAAACTAAATTAGTTGTGGCAGGGCGAGCTCCATTTCGCCATTGGGCAGCCCGTCTGGCGACAGTGGCTTATCGCCCACTTGGCAGCCTGGCTGCACAGCCAGGGCTGCGGCAGCCAAAATATTTGCGCAGACAGTTGTAGCAGCCAGTCTGCTTCAGGCGTGCTGCCGTGCAATCAGGCGCGTTCTATTGGCTACCGCAGCCGGGGGTTTGTGGCTGCTTAGTGCGCGAGCTCCCATACACCGTCATATGTTCAATCCGCTGCCGCAGCCAGGCTGCCAAGTGGGCGATAAGCCTAACCACACCCCCTGGGCGGCAGTAAACTGTGTTTCGGCGACTGAGTAAGGAATGTCAGAGCCCTGCACGCTGCCTTATTATCTTATTGTCCCTTTCTAACGCTTGACATTTTAATTGCTAAAATTTTGCCAGGCGTTACGTTATCTGAATTTTAGATGATCCCTCGCGGACAGCACTTTTTTCTGGGTGAAAGGTACCCTCTGCCATTTCCGGTATCACTAACAACGTGTATTCAAAATTTCATGATGATCGATTGAGTACTTAGTTAATGCGTGAAAATGTAAAAGACAGTCAGAGTTACTTTCACATTTTAATATGGATCGTTATCTTTCGTTATCTTCAGCACATTGATTAAACTTTTCATCTTTTTACTATATTATTATAGTAATAGATATTTTTTTAATTTGTCATAGATTAAAGATTCCGCCAATGTAAAAACATATTAATTATTTACAGCTATTCTAAGGGATATTCCAATTGGAAATAATTGCTAAACTAGACGTAGCAATTTTGACGCAAACAACGCATCCAAAACAACACACCCTCGTCGGTAAAGAGAACAATATCAGTACTGTGCTGTGCACTGATAGCGTTGAACGGGACTGCAATCAAATGGTTCAACAGAGTTGAACAATGGGTAAGCAATGAACGGGTTTAGTGTTAAATGTTTGTAAAGGTTTTCACATGAAGGTTTCAGTGATTTGTTTCGATCTCTCTCTCTCTCTCTCTCTCTCTCTCTATCTTTCTCTCTCGTTTTTAAGTTCTTTATATATTCAGAGTACAGCATATTAAATTAGAACACCAAGATAGTGACTTCGCTATATTTATGTAGTTAAAAACAAAGTCGCTATCCTGTACATAATTTGTTAGCTTATTTTCTGTAATATAACAATAGTTGTTGTATTTGCGAAATTGATACAATCGGAAAACTTCTCACTATGAAACCTAAAAAATTTTAAAACTAAAATTTTTAAAACTAGTAGTGAAAGAAGATTCACATAATAATATACCTACGTGAAGTATCAATAAAATAATATTCTTATCAACAGATTAAGTAATAGAGATAATATCGTAAGGTTTTAAAAGTAAGTATCAAATAAGTATGTTGAAAGATTTTCATGTTAATCAACATCATACAATGTTAATTATAATTAAATTTTATCTCTACTAATATTTTGAAAACCGCTTAAAAATCCTTTGCATGGTTTAGAAGGAGTTGACAGATATACAGGCAGACAAACGCGAAAAGCGATAGGACTATGTAAGATTTTATTAGGTATAGATAAATATTTCACATAAAAATTGCAAATATTACAGTTTATTTCCTAAGATGGTACTCCGGATGTTTAATATAAGCTTTAACGTCAGATTGACGAGGCTTCTGGCGCGCAACTCAAAGGCTGCGTTTCTAATAACGTAGCTGTCACGTAATATGGTGCAGGTGAATGGTGTGTTTTCGATTAATTACTATTCAGATGAAGATGAAGAATAAAGATAAACTAAGAAATACATTTTAAAAAAAACGTCAAAGATTACGATGTAGGTATATGCCCATTTAAACGACTGTATCTCAGTAATGTTACAGTAAAAAATAGCTTGTATAGACTATATTTTAAGGCATTGAAACATTAATTAAATTAAAAGACCAAGTATTACTAATTTTTTTCTATAAGATTTTTAATTGCATATTAATTCTGCACGACTTTCTACCTCCATCATAGACTGTTTGACTCACCCTGATAGTTGCTCTAATGCTAAAGAATGTCAATTGTGAAGCTTCACTTATGGGGAAAGATCCCTCATTACTATGATTAGGTTTAAAAAAGAAATCTTTTTAAAAATACAAATTGAGAAAGGTAACATTATTATAATTAATGTTATTTGGGTACGACCAACGCTTAGGTTAGGGAAAATGAGCAAATTAAACCGTTAACCTCGAAAAAAAAAACTGAAAAAAAAAAACACCTCCAAGTTTTATTTATTGTAATTGAACCACAAAGCCAACGTAATTTGGGACTCGTTGCCAACTCGTAAAATGTAAAATACGCATCCTAAATGATTCCCTAAAAGAAATTACAAGAATATAAAGTGGGTTACATATTTATGAGAACCTTTTAAAATAATACAATAATAAAATATTACACGTATTCATTACGTGTATTCACGCCCCGCGTTAGATAGCCGTGGCGGGGCACCGAAGTCTTGTGGAGTCTCAACTTCAAAGCCTACAGCATCGCCGAAAAATAGCATGCCTATCGATTTCCTATCGTCTGCACCATGGAGAGTGTGTGTCCATTCTTTACGATTTAATCCAACCGAAACCGTTCCACTTGCGGATCACGATGCGCGGGCGGGGTTTAATCCCTTCGTGGTTGAAGTTCCTCGATCACGCACGAAGCGTTACAGTTCCACCTTTCTTGTCCGAACTGCTAAGGAGTAGAATTCATTGCCCGAGTCTGTGTTTCCCCAAAATTACAACCTCGGGGTCTTCAAATGTAGGGTAAATGGGCACTTACTAGGTAAGCGTGGTCCACCTTCGGCCGCATCTGCACTTTACATCAAGTGAGATCGCGGCCCAGCGCTGCCTTGAATTTTATAAAAAAAAAAACTATCTTTTGTCCTTATTTTATCTGAGCTATGGTTGTGGGTAGGAATTTAAAATTTAAGAATTTTATTTGGTTAAACAGTAGATAATCGGGTTGTTCAGTTTTGTAGTTTTGTATAATTGAATAGAAACGCCTTGAACATGAAAATTCATATGTAGTAATGCAACAAACAAAATGTGCTAGATTGTAAAATCGTACAAGGTAGTGTGATTGTGAATATGAGAAAAAAAAACAATAAAGTCGTGTTAACGGCGAAATGTGAATAAAATTGTACCGGCTGGAAGTGTTTGGTACAACGCATAAGCCATGAGCGTTTTCTTAATTTTTGCTATATTTTTGCTGAAACCAAATAAATCTGTACTACTTAATAGAACAAATTTGCAGTACAAACGGGAATACTCCAATTGTAAACAATAAAGTAGTTTGAAATACAAGTGTACTAAACTCGTAAAATGAGTTGCAATAGCAACTGCATGCAAATAACTAAAATTTATGTGTCCCGTTGTTCCAGCCATTTCAGATGACTGATTAAATTTAATAGAAAATACCTTATTTAGCAAGTAGCCTTCCTCGCAGTTTATAAACTGAATTTTTAGCAACCGGTCCATTACAACCAAATCCCAAAAATATCCAAGGGCTTATAAGTTTAATAAATGATAAAAAGTGATAAAAAAATATTGAATGAATTATGTATTGGTTTAATGTTTTAAGCTCTTTACAACTTAGCAAATTTCTGCCATCTATACAGTCAAATGAACTTTTTTTATTGGGCGAAAAGTACTGAAATTAATGTTTTATGATTTAAAATCATGTTTATTTATCCGCTGCTGCTTCTAACTTGCATCGTCAAATAAAAGCAGCGTTTTAATATGTGAACACTGAATGTACGATTTAAATCACAGTGTACATACATTATGAAAACGCTAGAAAGCAACGGACAGGTCTGTTAACATTATGATGGTTTCTTTGGGCTACGGCTCCTGTTGGACCCCCAGGTGCAACATCGCGTGTCTAGCTCAGGCGGCACATGCTGGGTGTGTTCCTGGGTAAGCCTAGCCCTGGCCTGACAGATATTTTCTCAAGTTTTTTTTATATTTTCCATTTTTTAACGCGGACAAAGTCGCGAGCACATGCTAGTAAAAAATATATCAATGACACTAAGATACTAGTATGAGACATAATAGAAAAAAAAACCAATATATTTTGCAACCTAACACTATTCAATTTAGTTAAAAGTGTTGAAACATTTAGACCGGTTCTATCTTTATGCAGGCTTGATATAAATGCACTTTACTTGTCAGCAGTCTCAATAGTCGAGTCGCAACGTCTCAAGGGAGTTTGGCATCGGAAACATACGTCATCGAAATCCGTTATCGCCAATCTGGGATGTCTGACTCAGCTCTCACTCGAGATGAGGTACCTACATTTGTTTCAGAGCTAACTTTTAGTTGTTCTACCGTAAAGTTCGTGACTTTAGAATAACAAATAACATTTGGGATTTTTTTGTGCATAAGGTAATTAAATTTTTACAGTTTTACGAGGGTCTCAATAACACATGAAAATTAGGTTTATTAATTGACGACGCGTTTGGTCTAGTGGCTAGTAACCCTAGCTGTTAACCAAGCGGTCGCGGGTTCGAATTCTGCTAGGGACAAATGTTTTTATGTGTTAACATTTTACCTTTGTACCTGAGTCATAGATGTTTTATATTTATAATAATTATGTATGTATTTACAAAAAAAAAAGTATTGTATGTAATATCATATCAACTGTTTGGTATCCATAATACAAGCATTAAGTTGCTTACTTTGGAACTAAATGGTGTTATGTGGAATGTGTGAATATAATATTTATATTATATATTTTATAATTAACATATAAATAGTTAAAATAGTTACATCTAAGTAAATCTTTTTATTCATTAATTTACCCGTGTACTTATACAGGTGGTCCCAGAATTTTTTTAATTTTATACAATACATAAAATCTCAAATACGTTAGAATTTACACGTTTTTGGGTGGTTTTTATGATTACACTTGTATACTAACTTAAAATAACTATTTTCTCTCCTTCGAAGCTTCTCTCTTTATTGGTCTTGATTCATTCTTCTTTATCGTAGCATTAGCTGTGTTCCTCAGGTCATGGAGGCGAGAGAGTACACGGGCGGGATGCACATATTCCTTCGCCTGCATAACCTGAGGAGCATAGCACGTTAAACTTCTTAACACCAACATTTCTTGCAATATACCTGTTAAGCGTACAAATTCTTCTCCTTCGGTCTCACTCTTGACAGAGTGGTCGTGGTCACCATTTCAGGTGTTGGTGGCAAGCTTAACAACCCGCCGCCATTCCTCTCTGATAGCCGTACAAATACATATATAAAAAGCGTACAAATACATATATAAAAATAGAATAATTACTTACAGAATAAAATACATCATTCAAAACCAGGTCATTGTTTCTTTTTGAAACTTACACTTTGGATAATTTGGTAATTAAATTTCTTTTTTAGTTTCAGTAATTTCCTGTGGATATTTGAGATTTATAAAATTAAGATTGAAAATTTTACAGATTTCATAAATAAATATGAAAATGGTGTCTATTTGGGAAAGTATTTTAATACTTTCAAACTTGAATATTTATGAAACCCATTACCAAATTCTTACACGATATTTTCTCCGTAAAAATCTATAATTTCTTCTTGTGAAAGTTTATCCGTTTAAACGAAAATAAACTGTTGGCCTGATCTCAATATAAAACTGATTGATTAACATTTACTGATTTGTGTAACGAATGATACTTATCCTTCATGAACAGATATACAAAAAGAAAAAATATATTTCAGGAAACATTTTTTTAATTGTAAATTTCTATCCCCTATTTCTATTCCTATCTTTGCGTGTCCTATGGAGAAAGTAAACTATTTATATAAGTCTATATAACTGCTTATTGTACTATAAATACATATAGGAATTATTGGTATGGTACTCCACCCATGCCAGGGCTGGGCTTAAAAATATTCACCCAGCATTAGTGTGGGATCAAATCGAACCCTGAAGTCATTAACTTAAGGAGATTGGACTCGTCGTCATTTGAATAAAACATTCATAAAATAATGCCAGTACCTCCTTAGATTAGACATAAAAATTCACCATTGAAAATAAGTTTTTATAGGTACCCTGTGGAGCTCTAAATCTCCACAAAGACGTTAGAGTTGATTAGTGAATTATGCGAACAGGGGAGACTAGATTACCACAGTGCAAATATAAAAACAGTATACAATCTGCAGTTGCAGTTGGTAAATATGAGTAGTTTAATGTAAAGCAGACGAGAAAAGTGCTTTATCAGTTTCGATTACAAATTCCATTCATTTCAAAATTTGCTAAGGCTTACATTTGAAATAGGTATTGATTACTGATTGACATAATTTGTCAACGCTAATAAAGATAGCAATAGAAATTGTTACTTTGAATTTTCAAAGCAAAAAAGACCTTATCATTATACAACATACAAAGAATATTCAATCTTAGGGTGATAAAGCACTTTATTTGTCGAGTTTACATTGTTTCATTATCTCAATTCTTCTTAAATTGTCTAAAATTCTAAATGGTTTCTATTAAGTATTAATTTTTTTTAATAAAAATAAACAATGTATGTAATTCAAAATTTCAGTGGAGTTTACTGTGTACTTATTAGCAAGTCTTCCACGAATTTATTTTATTACCTATACTAAAAATAAAAACATTTTTCAGTTATGAACAATAAAGCATTTACCGCCGGCCAGAATTATACATTCATAAAAGTAGTCTCCAAACGAAATTTTTAAATATACTGGTGCCCACCCGCGTAAATTATATACCTACTAAACCTTCCTCTAGAACCACTCTATCCATTAGTGAAAACCGCATTAAAATTCGTTGCGTAGTTTTAAAGGTCTAAGCATACATAGGGACAGACAGACAGCGGAAAGCTACTTTGTTTTATACTATGTAGTGATAGCAAATATTCAAAACGGTAGGTTATTGTTAGATATTATTTATTTTTAGTTTTATAAAATAAGATTGTAATTTCTAAGTTGTTTGACATCAATTTATTAAGAATCTAAAAATATAAAATATTTTATTGCAGATCACTTACTCAATTTGTTTTTACTGTGTCTTTAGAGTAATGGCCGAAAATGCCAAGCTATCTACCGCAGTATTTGGGAGAGACACTGACGTATAGAGTTATTAATGTAACGGCAACCTTTTGATAATAAAATTGAACGGGTTATAACTAAGTTTTACCTACTACTTCCTATCGTTAGCGAATCAAATATTTGTTACATTTTACATCTTTACGCCTTTTTATGGGCTATTCGCGTACGGACGTAACGTATAGCCCCCCGAGTAAGCCGTTGCCAATCCCTCGGGTGAAACTCCACTATATTTTCAACATTGTATTATTCATTAAGAAAGAAGACCAGTCGATAAAGGTCTCAGACAAACTTAGTTGCGTATATTCTTAAGATATTATGCACATATATTTTACACTAGCTGGTGCTCGCGACTTCGTCCGCGTGGAATAGTTATTTTGGGAATCATTTGGGCATCTCGAACGGTTTTCGCAGCGCACGCAACGGAAGCCCTCAAAGATGAATAATGTTCCCCGTTTTTTTTCACATTTTCGACTGTTTCTTCGCTCCTATTAGTCGCAACGTCATGTTATATAGCCTAAAGCCTTCCTCGATAAATGATCTATCCAACACAAAATAATTTTTCAATTCGAACCAGTAGTTCCTGAGATTAGCGCGTTCAAACAAACAAACAAACTCTTCAGCTTTATAATATTAATAAGTATAGATTAAGAACGAAGACCAGTCGGTAAAGGTCTCAGACAAACTTACATAGTTGCGTATATTCTTAAGATATCATGCACATATATTTACATTTTATTTAATTAATAAAATCATCACTAACCATTAATTTAAATTTTAAGTTAATATTTTTTACTTAATCTTTATTTATTGATACATTAAGGTACTTATTGTTAAAAGTGAACTTTCAAGAGATCACAAGAGATTAGAAACTTAGAAATTTTAAATTAAAAAAGTTTTAAGAAGTTGTTTTCAGAAGTACATCGACAAGTTTTGCAGTTCCCTCTGGATGTCAGAATCGCAATAGTTAGAGAATTTGGAAGAGCTTGAGAGAAGTAAAAATACGAGAGTGCAAGGCCTATATAAGGTTGTATGGATTACCACTTCCCACTAAAGATCTCTTAATTTTTCTTGATTGTACTGTGTGATAAAGACTTTCCTTCTATTCAATTAATTCCGATCGTTTCGTCTCTATCGCTTGCTTAAAATTGTTAAAATTGTTTTTGGTAGTAGAAATTCCAATCAATGGTGCCTGCAAAAGTTTAGAATGAAATACAACCTTGTAATACCCGGATAAACACAATCCCAATCCCATTTCACCTGACTTCGCGTTAATCCAGATTTCGCCACAATCTGTGGAGCTTGTTCGACTGACTTTATTACATTGTATTATAGATCCAATAAAGTTTATGCGGTGAAATGGTGTGAATGCGTGGTATGGAACGCATGTAATGCCAACCATACACGATCAAGATAAACTATATTAATTAATTAATAATTAATTATAATATTATAATTAATATATAATTAATTATTAATTATTAATTATATATTAATTAATAATTATCTATATCTTAAATTAAGATAAATCTATACTAATATTATAAAGCTGAAGAGTTTGTTTGTTTGTTTGTTTGAACGCGCTAATCTCAGGAACTACTGGTTCTGAAAAAATATTTTTGTATTGGATAGACCATTTATCGAGGAAGGCTTTAGGCTATATAACATCACGTTGCGACTAATAGGAGCGAAGAAACAGTCGAAAATGTGGAAAAAACGGGGAAAATTATTCATCTTTGCGGGCTTCCATTGCGTGCGCTGCGAAAACCGTTCGAGATACCAAAATGATTCCCAAAATAACTATTCCACGCGGACGAAATCCCGAGCACCAGCTAGTTTAAGATATATATGTAGATTTGTAGAAAAAATGCATAATTTGTGTTGAGCCTTATGAAGTGAATGAAGAGAATTATGAAGTGTAATATAGATTTTTTTTGGTACTTATTTACTTGGCAGCGAATCAGAACACTTTTAATGTAATTAAAATACGTTTTACTCATTGTGCAGCATTGATGATTTTTACCTAGCCTAAACATAGATATTTTATTTTTAATGTTGCAACGCAGACGAAGTCGCGGGCACCGGCTAGTTAATTGTATAGATTTAAAAAAAAATATTTATCTTAAAATTTTGTTAAAATTTCCCAATTTATAATAATTGAAGTAAGTAGATAAGATATATAATAGAAAGTTAGGTATAAAATCTATAATTTTTTACAACGATGTTCTAAATAATGATTAATGACCTATATATTTTTTTATTTTAATTTAATTTGTATGAGAGCAGGTCATTTTATTTCGTAAAACCCTTTTGAGGTTTTCTATTGAATAAAAAGCCACGATTTCACTGACAGCCACGTATCAGTGAAATCGTACCCTTTTATTGCCACTACGACAAAACATTACATATGGAATTTGTAGCTACAATTAAATTAAGTACGCAAGGTCCTACTAACATTTGCTATCGACATTTTACATTTATATTGGTTACCGTTGTGCGTTCACACGGCAACATCAATATAGCCCAAGCACGATCCGAACGAAACGGAAACAACGTGGAAATGGCCTCTATTCTTAAACCTTTCAACAACAAGCCGAACGGAACATAGGCGGTCATTCACGACCGGGCCAACAAGCCAAATTGAACGGTGCAACGTAAAATCTCGTCCGTGAATGGTGTGTGGCCGCCTCAACTCGGCGCTACAATTTTATCTTCACATTCGATTTGTTCTTTGTTCACATTCACAGACGAACTTTTTACGTTCCGTTCCACGCACCACCGTTCCATTTGGCTTGTTGGCCCGGTCGTGAATGGCCGCCTTAAGAGAGCGCTAATAACGGCATCTCAATTATTTTTGACAGAACAGTCTGTCTGAATATGGGGCAAGCGTTGCAGATACACAGGCCGCTGACAGGTTTAGGTAGTGGCAAGGCACGCTGCGTTTTGCAGTTATTTTGGCAGCCTGTCTGGCGGCAGTAACCACCCCCTGACTGCTACTACTATAGTCCTACTATAGTCTGCAGCGCAGTTACAGCACCTGTGGCGTTGCTTGAGGAGACAGTAGCCACCTACCATCAAGTGTATCTACTAGCTTATAACTAACTATTTAGCTGACTCAACCGTGCGTCGTTCTGTCAAAAGATTTTAGACTTTGGCAGCTGATGTGTAATTTAAACAAAAAAAATCCATCATCAAGTGGACTGTCAAAGTGGAAGTTGAAAAGTGTGGAAAAAGTTTACTCTTGTTAAGGATTTCAATCCTTTATGTTGAAGGTGCCATAATAGTAGCAGAAGTGGACAAGAACCAGATTAAGCGCCTCTGGTCTTCACACATTCCACACAACACCATCTAGTTCCACAGTAAGCAACTAATTCTTGTGTTATGGATGCAACTAATGCCATACAGTTGATATACATATTATACAGTAACATATTATAAATACGAACATCCATGACTCAGGTAGAAAGGTAAATGTGAACACATAAAGATTTGCTCCTATCGGGATTCGAACCCGCAACCCTTTTGTTAACAGCTAGGGTTATTAGCCTCTGGTCCTTTTATCAGCTCTTTTACACTGAATCAAGTAGGTAATATTTTTTTGTCAGTAATATCCATAATACTGTTACTTAATTATTTATCGCACACTGTTTTCGTTCGATGCTATAATAGACCACATCGAAATTGTGTGCCCTACCGCGAACTCCCAATGGCGTAATGAAACGGATAATTGTTCTCCCTCCAATTTGGTGAATGTTCCCGTAGCGTAGGCATGTTCAGATTTGCCTATTGATAGATATAATTATGTGGTGTGACTTGAAAAAATATATTTTATAAAAGTAATTTATTTAACTGTTTTGAATCAAATATGATTGCTCTTTACTTACATGTATGCATTTAATTAAATACATTTTAAATGAACATTCGTGCTCAACTTTTTATTTTTTCATTTCATGTAAATGAAAGAGATGATTTAAAACTCATATAAATTCAATAATCTATAGGTAGGTACTGTATTAATAATATTAAAAGAAAGAAATAGAGAGCAGATTTAGTAAGTTATTGTTTATTTTTGGAGGCTAATCTCAGGAACTAAGATTCTGTCACTTTATAAAATGTACCTTCATTATTGTCGACGGTGTAGCCTATTTATATTGTATTAAAAAACGGTCTATTCTTTATTATAACTATATCCATACTCCTTACTAATATTACAAATGTGAAAGTTTGTATGTATGTGTGGATAGATGTATGGATGTTTGTAACTCTTTCTCGCAAAAAATACTGAACCGATCACCATGAAATTTGACACATGAAAATGACACACACGTTGTCTGGGACATCAGAAAGGACATAGGGTACATCTAGAAAAAAAGTACTGCTCCCGAGGGATCATCTAAAATTAAGGAAACTACCTCCTGGCTAAGGCTGGGTTGCACCATCTAACTTTAACTATAACCAACGCCGCAACTTGAGTTAAAATAACGGTTAGGCCGAAAATGAGTTGCACCAGTTAACAAATAATCATAGCTGGTTAACTGGTGCAACTCATTTTCGGCCTAAAACTCATTTTCGGCCGAAAATGAGTGCGAATTAACTGAAGTTGCGACGTTGGTTATAGTTAAAGTAAGATGGTGCAACCCAGCCTTAGTGTAATAGCAATAACGATGTCAGGCGATATATTGCTTTTTCAACGCAGACGAAGTTGCGGGCACCAGCTAGTATAGTATAGTAATCTTATAGATTATTATAGTATTATTAAGATTATTATATGTGTATATTATAGTATTATAATGATTATAAGGATTATACTTACATAAATATTTATATAGTTTAATTACGTCTATATAAATAAAATGAATCGCTTAATATATTGTTAAGCGCAAAACTCACAAGTATGTTATGTACCAATTTAGCAATTTTTTTTTCAAATATTTCTTAAGTTTGAGTAAGTTAAATTATAAGAGGCAGTCGATATGCGACAACAAGGGCATATGTCATACCAAAACAAGAGTAAAATTCGGTTACATAGCATAATGTGCAAGTCGTTACATAGCATAATGTGCAAGTCGCAAAATGAGCAGGCTACGCAAAATGTGCAGATCGCAAAACGTGCAAGTCGCAAAACGTGCAGATCGCAAAATGTGCATATCGCAAAATGTGCAGGTAGGATTTTTTTCTATACTGTTGTGGTTTTGTCCTTTCTAACCAATTATCAAATGTCACGTTCAATTTTAAAATACAAAGTAAAAAGTTAATACACTTGAGAGCGTGTTGTAACGGATGACAGCCCACATAACAGCCCTTAAATTAAACAGAATATTGTTCGCTTTAAAATTTAGGCGTTCGTTTCGAAAGTAATCTCCATGGAAAAGTAATTACAGGTGGATTAACATTTATACTCAAAAAAGAGATTTATTTATAAAAGATAATTTGCTCTCGGGACAAAGGGTTGAAAAGATTGTCCTAATCATTTATACTCATTTATTATATTTGTTATTGTGCACGGATTTTTTATAACGCCAGTGTTATTAAGTTGGCAAAAGCTTTTATCGAGAACGATTGCCTTTTGAACTTGGGGTGAGGTTTTCAAACTATTCGATTTGTACTTTTCAATCTTTTCCCAACCATAATACACCATTTATGATAAACTAGCTAGTGCCCGCGACTTCGTCCGCGTTCTGGATTAAAGGTACCCTATGTCCTTTCTGGTGTCCCAGACAACGTGTAGGTATGCAAAATTTCATGGTGATCGGTTCAATAGTTTTTGCGTGAAAGAGTTACAAACATCCATACATCCATCCATCCATACAAACTTTCGCATTTATAATACTAGCTGGTGCCTGCAATTTCGTCCGCGTTCTGGATTAAAGGTACCCTATGTCCTTTCTGGTGTCCCACACAACGTGTATGCAAAATTTCATGGTGAGCAAGTTCAGTAGTTTTGCGTGAAAGAGTTACAAACATCCATACAAACTTTCGCATTTATAATTTTAGTACGGATAATATACCATAATACACCCACATAAGAGTTCAGAAGGTTTGCCTTGAATAAAACTCAATATTAGGTAGACACATTTCAATTATATATTTATTCTCACTATTCCACCGCACCATTAATAATAATAGTAATTATTCATTAGCCTCGCACTCCACACTCAGTTATTCTTATTTATTATAATAATTTACTTCCGATCACGACTCGTCTCCACGACGACTTATCACAGACTGCCGGCTCGAAATAACGAACAAGCCAACACACGTTGGCCTCCCGTTCCGTATCTACCCTCATCATGTAGGTAAATTCACAAAAGCTAACACCCAGTTACCAAGAACGGTTAAACCTATTTTCATGGTCTATAAATTGTTGAATTTGCCTCCACTCCGAATAGCAGAAAAACTATTAAAACAAGTGTCATTAAGTTATGTAACGCAACATTTATTAATTTTGAGGCGATACGAAGATCGCCGAGTTCAGCTGCATAGTTTTTTAATTTTTTTCCCTTATTCACTGTAAACTGTCGCGTTGACCGGACATTAAACAGTATGTGTGGCAAGTATTTAGTGAACAGTAAGGTAATTTAGTGGAAACTTTGCTGATTTATGTGTAATATGTATCGAGATATTGTATGTTCCCCTAATATAAATAAAAAATATAAATAAAAAAAGGAATTGTAGTGGACATGTTTAGGAGTGCAACCTGTGTTGCATCCTGCTAATAAATTGTGATATTTAGTATGGTTTGGTTGAACGCGTTAATCTCAGGGGCTACTGGTTCGATTTAAAAAAAATATTTTTGTGTTGGATACTCCATTTATCAAGAAAGGCTATATAACATTTTGAACTCGGACGAAGTCGCGGGCGACAGCTAGTACGCAAATAAAGTTAATTCTCGCCTTGCTATTGTCACTTCAGTTTAAATAAATAAGAAGTACAAACTCATAGACTCGTCAACAATGAGTTCAATATGTAAGGCTTTATTGCATTCAAACCGATTGAATCGTATTGGTTTCCACTTGAATCGGTATAAGATTGCCAGCTCATATGACTTTATTACGAACTTATTTAATACCAGCATTTTATCCGCTGAAAATGTAGAGAAAAATATAACATTGATAATGTAATACAGTTAACAATACGTTAACTGTTGAACGTATTGGCATTTGGCATTAAACTGAATATGCTGAACACTTTTTATAGTACTCTACATGCGGGATTGCATTTCAGTGGATATAATATATGTAGCAGTTAGTATTTTTAATACTGATTTTATTTTTGAAAATTTTTTATTTTGTGTGAACTTTGAAAACTTAAAACTCATTAATATGTTGTCAGCTCTTCAAAAAATCTCAGAAATATCCGATAGTGGTATGGGATTGCCTCGGTCGAGCAGCTATTCCAGTTGTCTCCTGACAGGAAGTTGACGGCTAACCTTCAGGACTAAAGAGGCACAAAGAGACAGAGAGAGAGAGAGTTAAATAATTAAATCTATTTAGTTATTTAACAACGAAAACCCTAATGGACAATGTAGTGCATGTTACACTAGTGAAGCATGTAAAAGTTGGATAACCGCTCAGGGAGTTATATAACTACACTTGTGCCTTCTCACATCTCGGGTTAAATGGGGAAAATAAAATACGACAGTAAGCGACGTGTTACAAGAGCCGAAAACTTTTTAAACTTCCCAAACTTTTAGTTTGAAATCGCTTTCGAACGGCCAACATTTGTAATATCGCGCGAATCGTTGAAACTCTCATGGAAATTGTTTCAATACGGTCATCCGTCGGTCAACCAAAATGGACGATAAGTATAACCTAAAAGACCAGTCATTTGAACTGGGATTATCTGCCCTGCAACAAATACCTTTCGCAATTAGCTTTACTAATCTGGGGTGCTGGGCTTAATTGAAAGCCCAAGTAGACATGTATTTTTAATAAATTTCATTCAAAAAATAAGCTGATATTTTGACATTCTTCAATACGGATGTTTTAAGTATGTAGGCAAAAAATGTCTTGAGATATTTGAAGAAGTAAGTTGAGACATCAATATCTCATTTTGCACAATAGAACATTGTGGGAAACATCTCTGCCGCCGCGGTCAAAATACATAGACTATTATTTTCTCATTACGCACTGGGGCCAGGAGTAATACAACCGGAGCATTGTGTATCCCTCCTTATCTAACTTCTACCAATGGTTTTCATTTTTTTTTCTTTAAAAAAAAATTCATCTTATGAAGAAGTAATACACTTGAGAGCGTGTACACTTGAGAACATAAAAGTACAAAATAAGTACTAATTAAAATGAAAACAAAATAAAAACAAAACTTAAAATGAATTGTATGAATTTTGAATTTTGAAAATTTTGAATTTTGAATTATAACAATTTTTTTGCGATTTTAATACCAAAACAAAAATGTTTTTGGAGGTTAAAATTTATTTAGGCACATTGGAAACTTTTTGTATGAGGAAAAACACTCGACTGGCAGGACCGACAATATACTTTGCATTGGTGTTTCTTCTGCCTCATGCAGAAACGACACTCTCCCGTGCTAGTGAGACCCATTATTTTAAGGTGTATGCAACCCTTACAGAACACAACAGCGCTATAACAGCAATTGTGTTGCAATTGTGTTTCAGTCAGTGAGTAAGGGATACCACTGGTCGAGAACCTTGTTGGTTTCTGAACTAAATCTTATTTACAGTGACTTTACGCTATCGAAGGAGGCTATGTTAAATCGAGTTACAATTGTAGGGCTGTAGCCGTTAGCTAGCACACAAACCAAGAAAATTCAATATCGTGTCTGTGTACAGTACTCACTGACAGAACTAATTATTATTTACTACGTTTGGACAATGCGGGGTATTTTCTTGAGATTTGATATATTTTTATTTAATTTGATAATTATGTATAATAAGCGTCTTCGAAATGCAAAATGGGCAGCCTATGCGGCTCTCATAATGGAAACAAAAATGTGAAAGAATTATTAAAATATAGAATAAAGAATAATTATAATCTAGACTTGACCTAGACAATGAACTAAGATATGTGGTACGACAATGTCGGTTAGGTCAAAATGACGTCAGGTAATATATTCCGCGTAGGTACTTAAATAATATATTTCTCAATCATTTATTGATGGATTAAAAAAAAATGTGATTAATTTTTATCTAAATTTTAATTTCAAGAGCCAACAATAACACAATAATTGTCTCTATCAATATTATAAAGTCTCTAACCTGAGGTGTGAAGTTGGATGGTTGCAGAGGGCTGCAAACAGGTGGCGCTGCTGTGCTGCCGTAGTGTTGTTGATACGATGACGTCAAGATTTTCTTGTGAGCTGATGCGTGAGCGCGATACGCACTGACACTCAATTTCATGATTTTTAATATTAAATTTTACACTACCTTAGTTTTCAGTTACATACAGGCCTGTATACAGTATGTTTTTTATTTATACATTTATTAATTTTTATGTTACAATTCCTCTATATAGGTTTGCCCTATTTGTAAGTAATCCTCTATAAATATTTATTTTATATAAATTAATGTTTTTTTGTTAATTTACTTAGTTGGTGTTAACGGTTATAATTTTGGCAATTAATTCATAGAACTATGATAGAACTACAAGTTTTTTTTTCCATTACAAAACACCTTTTTTTGTTTCTTCCATTGAAGCTTATACTGTTGCTCCTGTAACAATAAGAAATTTAAATTTATTAACATTTATGTAATGTCAACGAAATAGTATATCTCTGCGAGCAGGTCGCTGTGTAATGTATGTTTGCTTATTAAGCAATAAGAAAATAAAGTAGACAGTCAAATGTCTACTTCTTCTTCGCAATCTTTTTCCATGTGTCAAAATGGTTCAAATATCCAACGCCAACAACACGAATTGTATTTGTATGGTTTATTTATGAATCACATTGAGAATACAATATCTTTTTCATAACTTTGACGGCGTGAATTTTTGCAATTTTTTCTGTCGAACCCCTCCCATTGGCACACGCAAATAATGCTAATGTTGAAATATCTAAAGAAAGCGATTTCGACTTACTTTTCCCTGTCATTTACTAGTGATGACAAGATCAACATAATTGCTATATCGATAAAATTGTTTTCTGGTAGTAATTGTGTACTCTGATGTACTCACATAGAGCAAAACAGATGGTCTCTATATTATTATTACAGTTCCAATTGTTTCTATACCTCGAAAGACTTAACTACATAAATAAATACAAAATAAATATCTTTACACATTCCACACAGCACCATTTAGTTCCACACCAAGCAACTAATGCTTGTATTATGGATACCAGACAGTTGATATACTTACTACATAGATTACTTTTTTGTAAATGCATTCATATAAATATACACATCCATGACTCGGATGGAATATACATATAAATACATTCTTATATGAAGTCGGTATTAATTGATATATAAGTAGGTATTAATTGTCTTTCAATTACCAATTAATACCTACACAAAACATCTTGTCTTGTTTTTTAGTAGCCACATTGATCGATATCGATAAATGTAACGCCCATCTCTAAAGTCGTGGAGTGGCGCCACATCGTCGAGAGTGAAAAGAGTGACGAACCACGAGGGACCCGAGTCCCTACCGAATCAACATTACGACACACTTTTATCGATCTCACTAAATGTCCTCCCTGAGTTTACTTACACTCCTCATTTAGTAATTTTTTAGTACTAATTGATACTCGCGACTTCGTCCGGGTTGAAAATTAAAAAAATATATATAAACAATATAACGCTTGTTGCTATGACACTTTGGCCAGGCGTTACATGTATATTTTAGTTTTATACTAAAATCCATAATACAAGTATTAAGTTGCTTACTTTGGAACTAAATGGTGCTGTGTAGAATGTATGAATATTTATTTATATTTATTTATAGTTTTTTATGTATATAGACTACGGTTCATACCATCCACTTGACCACTGCGAGTTGTCCAAATTCATTATGTCTTTTAGTTTCATCATATTTTTCTTTTCAAAATTACCCAAAACGGACAAATTCTAGTTCAACTTCTTAAGTGAAAATTTGAATGACCGGAACTATTTTACTCGGAAAAGTGTTTGCGCACGAATCCGTTAATTTATGACATTCATTACGTAATGGTCGTTGAAATTCATGTTTTATTTAAATAAAATTTTCCTATAGGCGAGTCCAAGCATGACTGAAATTTCGTCGAGGCCGAGATGTTGAGTTGCACTCTCGACCACTCAAACACAAGAGCACTTGTCTTGTACTGTCGAGTCGGACGAAGCGACGGTTGTTAACTCTCGCATATAACGGACCTTATTACATCTCCACAACTGTTTCAAGCATTAATAATGGGTTCATTATATAAATATTAAAAAAAATTACATCTAACACAAGGCAAAAAAATCTCAAAAAAATCTCATAGCCAGTGATTTTTCTATTTAATAATCTATATCTGTATATCTATATCTATATCTAAGTACATTTATATTTATCTCTTTCAATTTAAAAGTCATAAAAAGACATAAAGTCGCTTTTCGCTTTTGTCTGTTTCTCCGCTAACTTCTTCTAACATAATATCAACAGATTATGATACAGTTTTCAGTAATGAAAAGAGAGATAAACGAGGAAGGCTTACGTAAGTATATTATCTTTATACAAAGTTTTAATATCATTTCTCAATTTATTTTTTTATTTAGTGTGAATCATCGAAAAACGGGAAACATTTTTATAAATAAAAATAGCACCCCGGGCGAAGCCGGGTGCGGGACGTTTGTTATTACTAAAATAATTGTAGTATTTTTTATTTACCTAAATAAAATAAAAAACAAATATAGTTACTAAAGCACATAAATAAAGTGATATATAGAGACACGAACGTTATCTCTTCGATCTATTTCTAAACCGAATTCCAGTAAATAATATTACACTTCACGCCCGGAAGCGTGATTCCTTACAGTAACGTGACTTGAATTCCTCTTCCATTTTGGTGTGTCGACGTGTGAAATAGCCTACTAATATTTCTAGCATACACGAAATACTTTTTAGAGCCAATAGGTTATCGACTAGCGACCTTTTATTGCGTGGGAAAATCTGCGATCCAGATCCCCACCAGTCATGACCATGGGGGGAAATCAGTGAGATATGTGGGACTTCCCCCAATAAAAACCCACGGTGTTTCCTCGCGTCGTCTATGGTTGTATGAAGTTAGATACGAAGTAAGGTTTTTGTGAGTAATAATCTCACTAATGCACATGTACCTGGTTCATTTCGTATGTAAGAAATCAGTGAGATATGTGGGACTTCCCCCAGTAAAAACGCACGGTGTTTCCTCGCGTCGTCTATGGTTGTATGAAGTTAGGTACGAAGTAAGGTTTTTGTGAGTAAGAATCTCACATGTGTGAAAAATAGACTTGAGTTTTATCAGTCTAATAAGTATCTGTATAGATGCACCTGTACCTGGTTCATTTCGTATGTAAGATTTTTTTCTCGTTATAAAAACATACTAATACCGCGCAAAGTTGCCTGTCTTCTATAAGATGTACCTATGTAGGTACTTTGGAGAGAGTGCTCTGTAATAGCTGTGCCCCACGGTTTTGCCTGCTTTCAAATTTATCAGCATAATAAGTTCACTTTAATATTTGAAGGACTAATAAAAAAATAATCATCAATTATATTTTAAATTATAGAATGATAACAAATTGCATTAGTTTGAATAATAATTATAGTTTAATCCGGAAATGCGAATATAGCTATTTGGAATAAAAGTTTTGATTAACTCGTATGTTGAAGGCAAACAACATCCTACCAACTTTTAATACTGTGGAATTTTCCCGGCTTATCAGTCCAATATTTGAATTATTCTCTTTTATATTTTACTAGCTGGTGTCCGTGACTTCGTCCGCGTAACTTTGTAAATTATATACTATAACCTACCTCGAGATCTACTCTATCCACTAGTGAAAACCACATTAAAAACCGTTGCGTAGTTTTAAAGATCTAAGCATACATAGGAACAGACAGACAGACAGACAGACAGCGGGAAGCGAGTTTGTTTTATACTATGTAGTGATACTAGCCGTTTCCGCGACTTCGTACGCTATAGTAGCTTTATCTTAATCTCACAAAAACCTAACATTGTTACAAGATACAAAATATCCTATATATTAATCCAGGTAATTAACTACTATCTGTGTGCCAAATTTCATCCAAATCTGTTCAGCCGCTTTAGCCGTAAAGATGTCAGGCGTTTTTTTTTCTCATATATTTTCTCAAGTGTTATGTTCAGACATTCACACAGCACCATCTAGTTCCAAAGTAAGCAACTTAGTGCTTGTATTATGGATACCAGACAGTTGATATACTTTATACAATACTTTTTTTTTGTAAATACATACATACATATTATAAATACAAAACATCCATGTTATATTTTAGGTACCAGCTAAGTAGTTAACTATAAATCTGAACATAGATAAATGGTTGGTCTCGCTGCGCTCGACTGGATACCGCCGTCGTACTTGTAAAATGCGGCATAAAATAGTACGCCGAATTCGGCGTACCCGAGCCAGTCACACTGCAAACTGTCTGTGATGTGTACGTGCCGAATGTTTTATTAAATTTTAGGCATAATAAAATACCAGTTAGCGTAGTGAACCTGTGTAAAAATATACTAAAACTGGGTAAAAAGTGATAAAAAGTGACGATTTTTTTACACACACTACAATAAAAAGTTGCCACATTTTCGGAGCTATTGCTTTTGTATAATGCTCTATCTAGTCGAGCGCAGCAAGACCAATCAATTATCTTTGAACCTGAATTTACTTAATACCGAGATGTCAAATTTCGGTTTTAGAGTCTATATTCTCCATTCGTCTTTATCTACAAAATAAGTAAATTTCTCAGCGCGCAATGTCTTTTACAAAGACTCGGTTCTTCTGACGGCAGATCATTTCTCTTCCACTAAAGTGGCTTGTTGACTCGCAAGCGAGGCAATTTGTCTCCACGTTCGCGACACAAACTATTAGTTATTAAATTTTATGTGACGTGTAGATGTTTGCTTTAACGCTTTTTGAGAAAGTCTATAAACAGTTTAACTAACATGATACCCAGTTCAGTAAAATAATTCAGATAGTAATAGTTCATTTAGCATTTAGTTCAACAACTAGTGTTTTGGAACATGATTTTGCCAACGCCTTCGTCTGTGACTCTTTTTCTAAAGAGTTGAAATATTTTTTATATTATTTATATTTAATATTTTTTATATGACCTCTAGGGAACAGTAGGTACTTTTATTGGATGAAAAATATTTTTTGTTCCTATATTCTTTATTATTATTGTACCCCTAACAATGGGTACGCATAATTTCAAGTTGATCGGTTCAGCTTCAGCTTCAGCTTTATTATACTAGTAAAAGCTATAGATTCCTTTTTCTCAATCCTTATTTACCAATTAGCTCCTGCACGCGACTTCGTCCGTGTAACTTTATAAAATGTACTCTGTGTTATTCGCTGATAATGTAGCTTTCTATAGTTGATTTTTTTTTAAATAGGTCCTAAGTTTTTGAGTTTATTCATTACAAACAAAACCACAATTTTTTTCTCTTTATAATTTTATTATAAATAGCGATCTATCTATAAAGTAAAAAAAAACCTTACATATAAATGAACAAATTTTACCTCCTATAACGTTTGATAATATCTAACATAGACACTTTGGTTTGTAGTTTGCATTCCATTTAATAATTAAATTTCAGAGCTGAATCTCTGTAATTAATAATGCAATTTTCAGAATGAATCAACAATGAAAACCAATTAGAAGTGCAACTTTCAAAGATTAAAAAATGAAATGATTGGCTCAATTTGGAAGCAATTTCGCAGACGCGTGTTTTAACCGAAGGAGCTATTTTGAAAATGGAATACGAAATTGCGTTCCGAAGAAAAGTATAGTCCGTATACAATCTTTTCTTATTATAAAATTCTCGTGTCACAATGTTTCCGAAGTGACTTGACCGATTTTTATGTTTTTTTATTTTTATTTTGGTAGGTCTGAGAATAGGTCGTAAACTATTTTTTATACTCCTAAGTGATAAGGGTGGCCAACTCTATCTTTTTTATTTTTTGCAAAATAACGCTTGCCTTTTATGTTACTTCAGAAATACTTAAATAATTTTAATTTGTTAACTATTTAGTAAATTCCTGTGGAAGAAATTAAAGTATTCATATATTTAATAAAATAAAAATATTTGATAATAAAATATATATTCATGGCTCAAGTAGATCGTTTTTTAAAGAAAGAAATAGTCCTATAGAGTGTAAATAGCTTGCTCAACTTAATTACTAATGATTTGAATTACTTATTTAACACTGATATTAAAACACTAGCAAGAATTAAACAAGAATCTCCTAAACCTACTTTTGAATACTTTTGAATAAGGAATACCATCAAATATGTCAAAATCGACCTCACTATTATAGCGATGTAATGGCCGGTGATGAAACGGTCGGCGATAAAATGGCTTAGCGATGAATCTTCGGCGGGAAATCGGCGGCTATGATTAGCTCATATCTATAATAATATTATAAAGAGAGAAAATTTGTATATTTATTTTTGTTTGTAATGAATAAACTCAAAAACTAGTGAATCAATTTTGAAAATTTCTTTAACCTAGGCTACATTATCAGCGAGTAACATAGGCTATATTTTTTAAAGTTACGCGGACGAAGTTGCGTACAACAGCTTAGTTCTTTATAACATCCAAAATTATTTTATTACGTTCCTTTGCACGGTATAAGTACGAAACGGTAATCGTTTAAGTTTAAGTATACTCGTATAATTGATGGCTATATTAAGTGGTAACGTTTTATAACAAACAGTGGAAAAAAAATCAAAGTTTAATTACAAATAACGTGTATTATTTTTATGTATATTTAATTTAAAAACAAAACGCTTTTTCATTTACCGGATTCGATTGTAAATAACACTGCAGACCCCAAAATTTTAACGAGCACAACAAATATTCGCGAAGCCTTGAACAATTGAGCGTTTTCATTTAGAGATTAAATTGAAGTTGTTATTATTTTCACGACATGTGTCTTATTTCCCGCGTTCGTCTTTTATTAATAAACTCAGCTGTTGCCCGCGACTTCGTCCGCTTTCAAATGTTGTATATATAGCCTAAAGCCTTTTTCGATAAAAAACATAAAAATAATTTTTAATTCGAACCAGAAGTTCCTGAAATTGACGCGTTCAACCAAACAAACAAACTCTTCAGCTTTATAATATTAGTAGTATAGATACAATTATGCATTTTGAGTTATCATTGCTTCGTTATTGTTTCATTATAATAACTAGCCGGCGCCCGCAACTTCGTGCGCAACTTTTTTTTTTAAATAACACAGGAACCAAGCATTTCTCCAGGATAAAAAGTATGCTATAGTTTAATCCAAGTATTGACCAATACATCAGTGAAAACTGCATCCAAATCGGTTAAGTTAATTCTGAATTTTTTTAACAGACAAACAATTTTTTTAAAAGAAGATCGGCTAACTTAGGCACCTACAGTGCGTAGAATTTTTGAAAAACCAATTTAATGTACAGACACGGTTTTTATTTTTGTATATTCTTTCATTTTCGGAAATTTTGATGATATTTTTATATTAAAATGACGTGGCAACGACTGTAGTAAATAATATGGTTATTAAGCCGGAGCTGTTCTATAAGTCAGATTTTATCATTACATTCCGTAATGTGGTCATGACCCATTTGTGAAATGACATCAGCACTCTCAAACAATTTGCATAAAGGTAACCATAATTAATAATATTGCCTTGAATTATGATTTACACAGTCCCCATAATTCAAAGATACATAGAATTCGGTAGTCAATATCATTTCACAAGTGAAACGTGGCGCCGCATATGAATAAGTTTCCACTAGGTTGAACGCAAATTTACTGAATTCATCAACCATTATGTCAGTACTGATAAGATATAATGTCGCCGTGTCTAAAGCACAAGCGCTAGCGGGTCGAATTTTAATCTCAGGTCACGTTAAGAGCGGGCACAAAGCAAATATTAAAAAGTAAGTATATATAAAAATACATTGTAGATTATATTTAAAAAAGTTTGATTTAAAAAAAAAATCTATAATATTTTCTGAGAAAAAAAAATTGTAAAATAATACCTTTCGTGTCATAGTAATAAAATATTTCAGCGACAAGTAGGTACTACAATGTTTTTAAGTTTATTAATTAACTTAAGTTATTTTATTATTAAGTTCTTTATTACTTTTATTACGAACTTTTCTCAAGGCAAAATAAAAATAAAAATAAAAACTTATGTTCTGTACTAAAGTTTAAATTGTCTATTTTTATTTCTTTTTTTCATTTTACTTCTAGAAGCACAGCTTATGTGAAGTGTTAACAAACATAAATACTCCGCGTCAACTCATGAAATGGACAACCATGATTGTGATAAGATGGAAAACTAAAGTCCTTATTTATGCGATACGTGCTCTGGCTTCTCGATCATTGCGGAAATTAATTAAAAAGTACAGGAACTCACGACTCACACAACATACGTTAGAAAATACCTTATAAATTTTAGCTATTGACAAAAATATTTTAAACCTACATTACAGCTAGGATTTTCTCATGAAAAAACATTATTGTCTTTTATTCACTAATTATAAGAATTCAAAATTGTAACAAATTCGTCACATTAAATTTCAAAAATTAATTGTAACTACTAAATATAAATTTAAATTCACTTTTTTGTTTCCATCGAAACTTTCATGTTACCTATTTTTCAGAAATTTCATGTTTATTTTATGTTTATTTTATTTTATGTTTAGTTTAATAAATTACAAGTAATCATGGAATTACGTAGTATGGAAATGGTAAGCAGCTCCCGTTGACAATACAGAGTGAGCTCTGTTCAAATATTCAACAACAAACACAACTCGATTCAAAGCAAAATATTACTTACTTTTGGGCCCAGACCAGACCAGAGCGTACCTGCGAGAACTATTTAAAACTATCCCTGACGCTGTAGTGTTTAGACTATGTTTTATTACAGGTTCGTACAAAGGATTCTATTGTTTGAAATACGTAAACAAGGCGTGATGCAAGCGAGGATCGATAAATGGTAGACTAAAAGGCGACGCAACGCTATGAATTACAATATAACCACGGCTCCAGTCCAGAGAATAATGACTCGTGTGTGAAATGACGAGATAAACAATTCTCATACTGTTTTAAATTTGTAATAACATGTTATCCTTAGATAGGGAATTTGAATAGTATAGTATACCGCAAGGGAGTGCGGCGACCTTCTAGCAACTTGCAATCTTGTGTGATGTTCATAATATTCATGATTATATTTCAGTGTGAAATATAACATATATTATATTTGTGTGTTTTAGATATCATTTTAATTATAACTGAGTATTCGAGTATAACTTTAATAAATGTATGTATTATTACAGTATTAAGTATAACTGACAATGAGCCTTATTCGATTAACTAACTATAATTCATACTATATTAATTAAAAATATTCATTATTATTATTGTAGTATGAAAAAAAAATACTAACTAAAAATAGCTGTTAGATCGATTAGTATTAATGTAACATATAATAAACTCCGAACTGTGTTGGCACGGCGATATTAAATACAATAATAAAATAACAGATCGTATTTATAATGTCATCATCATAATCAATATCATCATAATCATCATAATCATCATAATCATCATCATCATCATCATCATCATCATCATCATCATCATCATCATTCATCGTCAGCCTGTGTCAAGTAGGCCACCACGCACGGTCCTCTGTTTTCGCATCCAGCCACCTCCTACTAGGTCGTTCTTCCAACGCGCTGTATTGTCAAACGCACTGTTTTTTCTGCTACAAATTACTTCATTGATAAAAATCATAAAAACTGAGATGTGCACATCGACTGGGATATGTACCTTCGCTACGTCCTATTAGAAGTATGGGGCATATATTCTTTCACTGTTTCAAGACTGTCTTCCTAACGTGCCGCTATCTACGAAGGTTGGCTATCTTGAGCTTGACCTTGGAAGCTACTGCACGAAAGTGCCTAAACCAAACCACTCTTAATGTTCAAAATAAAACTGTCTACTTGTTCGTAATATTATACTTGTTCGTATATTCCAAAAAAGCGACGATGCATTTAAAAAAAACATTGAAAACCCCACAAAACTTGTACACCATCTGTGTATGTGAACTTTTTTTCCTGATATAACGGCGCAATAACCTTGAAGCTATGCCAACAAATAGAGACATTCTATAAACAACTTTTAAGAAATATAGTGACATTTAAGAGGTTGCTTGCTACTTTTAGGCGCGATAATCTTCATTCATTTTGTATGCTAACGTTCTGTTTATTTCGTGTCAAATATTTTTGTGATACATTTTATTTACTAAAGACTTTATTTTCAAACATGACAGCTTCATAGAGACACGATTTTTATATTTGTTTGTAATGAATAAACAGCGAGTAACATAAGATAATATATATTATAAAGTCAAAGATAAATTGATTGGTCTCAATTAACGTGGCAACTTTTTATTGTAGTGTGTGTAAAAAACCGTCACTTTTTATCACTTTTTACCCAGTTTTATTATATTTTTACACAGTTTCACTACGCAAACTGGTATTTTATTATGTCTAAAATTTAATGAAACATTCGGCACGTACACATCACAGACAGTTTGCAGTGTGACTGGCTCGGGTACGCCGAATTCGGCGTACTATTTTATGTACAAGTACGACGGGGGTATCTAGTCGAGCGCAGCGAGACCAATCATTCATCTATGTATAAAGTTATGCAGACGAAGTCGCGTGCAGTAACTAGTGATAAATAATTACGACTCTACGTCGCTAAGTAATTCTAGTTTCTGTAACAAATGTAGTGAGCGGAACAAATCACAAACAGAGCCAAGACATTAACCGATTCTAACTAATAACTCGATGTTGCGAAGCCAGAACTCATCGCGGCTCATTGGTCAATATGTTAATTGACCCACAATCGTTGCGGTGATTAGTTCAATCGACCTATTAATCTTTGGCTCCTAATTATTTTTGCGTACATATAATATCCTTGAATAAAATATACATGAACTAGCTGGTGCTCGCGACTTCGTTCTCGTAAGAAGTATAATATGCCTTACATCTTTATCGATGGCGGTGGTGGAATGTGCAATGCTATTTTTTATATTTTTAGACGATCCCTTGGGAACCTAATATAACATTTTTTCAAGATAAAAGTATCCTTTATGTTATTCCAAATTATAACTATTGACAGCTATTGACGACTCAAAGCGCCTTTAAGAAAATTATAGTTGTCTAAAGTGCAAAAATAAAAAAAATAAAAAAAATGTTTGGACTCTATCACGCAAAAACGGCTTACCGGATTTTGATGATATTTGGCACACATATAGTTTATTCCTTATATTAACATATGGGTATTAACATACTTTTATCCTTTTTTTTACGAGGAGAAATCCACTTACAGATTCCCTACCGCTGGCTAGGCGATAGGGATATGTGGGGGTCGCCCAGCACCTGATCATAGCCGCACTGGGAATACCCACTAAAACTCCCCGGTGCCTACTTGCCCTGTGAGCGGGGTGAACCGGGCTCTGCCGAGGCAACTAACTCCGATCCACCCCCATGGCCGTGTTGATACAAAGTCGTTGGGTTTTAGCCGGTAGAAATCCGGCATAACTCGGCAGTACCCCCTACGCTGCCGGGTATCCAAGAGGATTTCCCAAGGTTAAAAAAAAGGGCACCCTAGCCATTACTGGCTAGGCTAGGGATACTTTTATCCTGAAAAAATATTAAGTTCCTCTGGGATTTTCTAAAAACGAACTACAGCAGCGACTTAAATATACTTATGAATATATTTTAAAATTAGATGTAGATGGGTAACATAGGCTATCCTAACTAACATTTGTTAATAAATTAAATATAATTAGATTAATTATTAAATCTAAATAAAACTAAACTAAAATCTAAAATAAATACGCCTAAAAAATATCTATATAATTGGGCGCCCTCGGCATGGTACCGAGGATACTGGCAGCATTTCCTCGCTGTATTGCAATGCTAATGCGTTGGGCGAGGAAGCTGCCAGCTCGTCGGTCACCAGTGGCGTTAATAAGCCTTTTTGAAAGTTCTTTTAGAAGTTGACGAGCGCTGGGACCCCACGGACCAAGGGTCTCGACTCCGAAAGGCACAAAAGTGTATCCGGAACTGAGACCCCGGTATTTCGCAGTCTTTAATTTTTCGGCTGCTTTTGCGGCCGCACCCACTTGCCTACTCGTTCCGTGGACGTGGGAAGGAGCCAGTGTGTCCACGCAAGTAGCGTCCCACACTAGAATCCTTCCCACACTCCAGGGAATCAGGGACATGCCGTCCGGTCTCTTGCCATCATCCCTGGCTATGCCAGTTGGTTCCATTAAGGAATTAATGGATTACAAAAAGATGTAGATTAGATGTAGTATGACTTAGATGTAGTAAGTTAGTAAAAAAGAGTACTATCCGATTCAATTTACTTAATGAAATATATATTTAACTTGAAATATATTTGAATTGTATATAAAATGAAATAAAATGTCGCTGAAAGCACTCCGCAACCAAAAGCCACAGTTTAATCCTTGTTTGGAACGTTGCCAGCTCACCCCCTGGCGGGTTAATAAACAAGTCCATCCAACTTACAGATATAGTCCAAATGTACGACTCACTTTGTCTTGAATAATTGATTGTTGTATATCAACTGTTTTTGCATTATAAACGTATAACAAAACCTCACCTATTTGGCGCAAATATTTATTCTATTTTCAACTACAAAAAAATGGCTAATAAAATTGTCAATTGTATCATACTAGCTGCTATCCGCGACTTCGCCCGCGTAACTTAGGTACTTATAAACCTTCCTCGAGAACCACTCTACCCATTAGTGAAAACCGCATTAAAATCCGTTGCGTAGTTTTAAAGATCTAAGCATACAAAGGGACATAGGGACAGAAAAAGCGACTTTGTTTTATACTATGTAAAGAAGATCAACAGGTGTATTTAAACGTACCGGGATTGTGTAAAAAATTGGAAATAGTTTGTCAAAAAATAATTTTCAAAATACCTCGTTTGCCAAAAAGTCGTTGACACCAGAAAGGACACAGGGTCACCTTTCATCCAGAACGCGGACGAAGTCGCGAGCACCAGCTAGTTTATTATAAATTTTCAATAAAATAATATTGTGAAATAATAGCTTAAATATTGTTTCTATCTTCAGGTAAGTAAAATCAATATTGCTTATAGATTTAGTAGACAATATAAAATTAATTTTGTTCATCTTATTCCAACATAAAGAAAATACAACTATCGTATTAGGATTTTTTTAAATATTTTAGTATTACTTTTCAATTACCGAGATTGTAGTTAAGTGTGTAGCCATTTGACGACACGTTTGGTCTAGTGGCTAGTAAACCTAGCTGTTAACTAAACGGTCGCGGGTTCGAATCCCGCTAGGGGCAAATGTTTATGTGTTAACATTTACCTTTGTACCTGAGTAATGGATGTTTGTAAGAAAATACAGTAATACGTCTTTCAAACAAACTTACATATTGTAAGGGCAAAGTATAATTTTAATTTAACTTACATGTTAAACTGAAAGTTCACCTTGTGAAAGTTACTTAAGTAAAGCCATAAAGTTAGAAATTTAATTTGTTACAGATCAATCGTAACAGCTGTAGATTCGAACAATACTAGAAGCAATAATAATCAAGCAGAAATTGCATACAGAGCTTAACGCAGATCGCTCTATGTCGCCTCAGACATCAGCTTGATTGATGAGCTTGATTTGACCTTCCATCAGTTGAATTTACTTTAACATCCTATACAATGTATGTATAGGATACAATGTATAGGATAGAATTTACTTTAACATCCTATACAAGTATAGGATGTTATGCAATACAAGCTTCTGTCCGTGGCTTCGGCCATAGAAAAAGTTATCAATACCCTACAAAAGATATATTTTCGAAAAATAATGAATTTTAAAATAAATTAACATTTGTGAATTCTTAGTCAATGAGTAGATAATATTATGATATTATTACCTAATTTTTTTTTATTATTAAAATGTATATATTTAGTTAGTTGTGATGTTTATCTTGTTTGGGTTATAGATAGACTAATTATAAGGCATTTTAGTATTACAATTTCATTGTTGGTACTATTTTAAAAATAATTTAAAAAAATATGTGCTAAAACTTTATACGCGCTGTAGCTAAATTTTGAAAAACATTTTTCGAGGATAAAAAAGTATTAGGAACAGTTTTATCCAGGTAATTATGAATACGTAAACAGGAAAGCAGATAAAAATTGTAAAAACTATTTTTTAAACTTCATGTAACATAACTATAACATCTAAAATTTACTTTTTTTTTTTAAGTGCAGACACGGCTCGTTTACAATGTTATTAATTGAAACAACAACACGTTCGCTCCTACCACATTAATTATTCATATGTATGTCCTAAAAAACATTAAAACGAATCTTTAATATTACCTACAAATTCGAATTCAAATTCAATTCAATTCAATTTCAAATTTGAAATCATGTGTCGAAATATTGAAATATGTGAATTTTTAATTGCCACCCTCTATGTGCTGAATTAAAAATACTCTTCATTCGTATAAATCCGACAGTACCTATTATTCTCTTACTCATATACAGGGTGATCAATCCAATCAATCAATGGGTCAATGAGGACAAATCTCAAACCATTAGATACGGAAATTTGTTCGTAAAAACTATAAGGCTTCTATTTTTGAATTAAAAAAACTTTCATACGCGACCGCGAATTGGACCCGATTTAGGAAGAATTACTTCACATGTTGCGTGTATTACTTCACATAACAATCGAAAAGGTTCAGTGAAACATTTGTTTTTTTTTTTTTTTTTATGTTGAGATCAACAGACAGGCTGACAGGTCTACTTGATGGTAAACTGCCGCCAGACGCATTGTATACAAACTTTATACAATGTTTGTTTTTTAGATTCGCTAAACTATTCCAGCTCTAATAGTCAATATCTTCAGTCAATAAGTACAAAAGCGATATGAATTTTTATTCCTTAGTTGTGAGTCGTACACGCCCAATCTAGATACCGGTAGGTACATCAGAGACAGGGAGGGTGCTGAATAAAACATACATTCAGAGCAATGAGGGCGGGCGCTTTGCCAAACAAAATAACACGGATATAAAGTCGATGGCAGTGACTCAATTAGAAATGTACAATTAAAAAAGCATGTAAACTCGACAAATAAAGTGCTTTATCACCCTAAGAATGAACATTCTTTGTATGTTGTAGGTCTGTTTTCCTTTGAAAATTCAAAGTGACAATTTCTATTGCTATCTTTATTAGCGATGACAAAATATGTCAATCAGTAATCAATTCCTATTTCAAATCTAACCCTTAGCGAATTTTGAAATTAATGGAATTTGTAATCGAAACTGATAAAGAAAGCACTTTTCTTGTCTGCTTTACCATAGAAAATGTCTGTTGCTATATTTTGTTTGTGCACAAATATATTGCCGTCTCATTTGCGTAAATACTGCATGTAAGTAAAAGTGACTGCTTTTACATACATGCAGTATTAGGGACTGCTTCGTTAGATACCTATATGAGGTAAGGAGGAAATAGTTATTACTATTGCCGAATATGTTAATTTTTAAGAGTTTTATGAACAGAATATGTAGGATATATTATGCAGGGTGTAAATTTTTTAAACTACCTGGATATGAAGTTGTCTAAATACTGAAGATATGAAAAATTACCCCAAAGTGTTTTTACCTTTATTTTAAAAAAGAAACAAAACTTCATTAAAATATTTTTGAAAATTCGCTTTTAGTAGCTTTTACTCCACCTGGAGGGAATGTTCTCTAAATACTGAAGATATGAAAAATCACCCAAAAGTAAAAGTACCTTTATTTTCAAAAAGAAACAAAACTTCATTGAAATATTTTTGAAAATTCGCTTTCAGTCAACATATATATTTTCCATGAATTTGCAACTCTAATAATTATCATATTCAGCAACTACGCTCCTACCACATCCAGCAATTTTAAATCCACATACAATGTAAAGTGCAAATAACTCGTTCACTACAAAATGTAGGCGCGAAAAATTTGTTCCGACTTGAAGCGGGGCCGGGGCCCTCTTTACTCGCTCCAAATAAAATACTATTTTGCATTAATGGAACTTCCATTATTTAAAAAAAAATACTTGAATATTTCATATTAAGTTAACTATCCCAACGCTACTTCTATATTTAACATTAAACTTATATCTATACTAATATTATAAAGCTGAAGAGTTTGTTTGTTTGTTTGTTTGAACGCGCTAATATCAGGAACTACTGGTTCGAATTGAAAAATTCTTTTTGTGTTGGATAGATCATTTATCGAGGAAGGCTTTAGGTTATATAACATCACGTTGCGACTAATAGGAGCGAAGAAACAGTCGAAAATGTGGAAAAAAACGGGGAAAATTGCTTCCGTTGCGTACGATGCGAAAACCGTTTGAGATACCCAAATGATTCCCAAAATAACTATTCCACGCGGACGAAGTCGCGAGCACAGCTAGATAAATTTATAAAACTGAAAGATAGTTTGTTCGTATTTCAAAATAAATATGATTTTATTATTTCTTTTATTCTCATAAACAATATTATATACTTGCCTGCACATACAAATATTTCTATTTTAATTTAATTTATTACTTTTCTAATTAATATGTGTTAATATAATAGAAAATGAGTTAATGTTTTTTCTTATAAAATTCTTCAAAGTCTATCATTGACTTGTAACTTGTACATTTAGGTTTCTAATGAAAGATGGATGCATTGCTAAAGTCTAACTCTAATCTGTTCGGAACAGATTCGCTGTACGTAATCAAATGTAAGCTGAATTTCCTAACTAAATTATTTGGTCAGTAAATGGGCGACCCAATTAGATAAATTAGCAGTTACCTTTGCGATGCAGCGTATCGTAAGCCTTTAGCCTCACTACACGTTCAGCTAATTTAAGCTAATCAGATCGCTCTATTTTACCGTATATTTACTGAGCGAAAACGTTCACTATAAACTTAAAAAATGCAACTCAATCTTCTTTTAGGAGGATTTTGTGTATGCTTTTTTTACAGTTTATGAATATAATCACTTATACTAAGCTAATTTTTTATAAATTCTATTTCGATTTGTTCTGCTGTTTCAGAATTATTTAGTAACACACAAGGTTGTAATTTTATTTGTTAGACATTATACCGTCGATAGAAAATATTATACTCTAGATAATGTATATTTAAGCAACGAAGCAGCTATTTAAACTTAACATAAAATAAATCTGTTGAATACTTTTGGACTTTTGGAGATTCAACCTTTAAAACACACGAATATTTATAATTTCATTTATATAAAAAAATATATTTATACAAAAATTGCGGATTGTCAAAGCTATTTTGTACTTCTCCAAATTACAATATAAATAATTTAAAGCAAACGTAACCGCAGATTCGGATGTCGGTATTTGTTATCAAACAAACTTGTTTATTATCCAATTAGTAACTAAATAATAATTAAAATTATATTTATCTTGTACCTTAATTGGTTATCTACACCTTAATTACTGAATGGAAACGTAGGAATTTAATACGCAATATAATCTCAGAAGATCATGCGGCAGTTTAGCAGAGATACCTACACTGGAACAGACCAACTGGCAGTGTGGCTGGCAGGCATATAATGTCAAGAAAAGCTTTCATGTGTTTGACGAGCCCGTTGGATGAGTGGTAAAGCCTAACGTCTAAGGGGCCCCGGGTTCGATTCCCGGCGGGTTCTATTCAACTATGTAAATGAAAAATATAGCCAATGGTTCAGTTATTAGGGCACATTGTTCTCCTGACATATATACCAAGCAGCCTGTAGTAACCTTCCTCATACAGAAGACCACAGTCAAACAAAAGCAAGATTTCTTTTGTATTATGACGTGTGCTTTATTTTTAAGGCATTTTGAGTATAATTTAATATAAAAAAAATTGTGAAAAAAAATGTAGATTTTGGTCTAGCCATAAACTAAGGGAGAGTAGGCTTAAGAAAGTACCCATTTGACTGCACTAAGCGCCTTAATGGTTATCCCTTACCATGACGTGTGCTTTATTTTTAAGGCGTTTGGAGTATAAATAAAAATTAAAAAAAAATATGAAAAAAATGTAGCTTTTGGTCTAGCCATAAACGAAGGGAAGGGCTTAAGAAAGTACCCATTTTACTGCACTAAAGCGCCTTAATGGTTATCCCTTACCCTTCCTCGTAGTACTTACAGCTTGTTATAAGCTCAATCTTGTTGTAAAACAACTTACCTGCGTTTATAACCTTCTATGCCTTTATGAAGGAAAAATGTAATGCGTCTTATATTTTCATATAGTCTTCACATCGATTTTTGGGAACGCTGCGTCAGCTTTAGTGACATTGTGTCAGTAGGCAACACTGTCTTTGAAGGAAATTGCATTGAAGCTTCGCTGAATTGGCTTTTTATTACCAGATTTACTGCGACACAGAAGATGCGGAATTTTCGAACATTTCGTTCGCTATCAAGAAACCGTATATAATTGCATTAAAGTTTTTCTACAGAGTTTAAGCTCTCTTCACTAATATTGTTATAGAAATATTGAAATTTTTTTGAGCTGTAAAATTACTTTAAAAATATATATATTCTACAAAAGGTATAATATAAATATGGAAACTATGACGTATTATGTAATTGCAGTAACCTATTAAATAAAACAACTCCACCGAGAATGTATAGGTATACCTACTTATATATGCTGCCAAACTTTTGGAAAAATGATAATGATATTAAAGCTAGTACCTATCCTTCATACTCATTCATCGAAACATACCGTACCTTTCAACGAAACTTACCTTATTACCACCTTGGTCACAAGGTAAGGAGATGGTAATGCTGCTAGTAATGACTTCAAGACACAGGCTGCCCTTTATTTTGCGTGAGAAAATCTACGATCCAGATATCCCACTGACCACGGGGCGATCGGTGGGGTATGTGGGACTACTACTTACCGTGTTTCCTCACGTCGTCTATGGCCGAGGGTAAGGTACGTTACACGACATCTTCTCCCCCTACTCTGCCATTTCTATCTAAGTAATGAACAATGAATATATGTATACTCAAAAATATCACTATGAACAGTTTTGCTGTGAACAAAATTGAATATAAAAAAGGTTTACAGAAATAATATAAAAACTCACTCATGTTTAATAAACCTAGAAGCAATTGCTCAAAGAGATCACAGCTCGCCGAATCTTTTTCGTTAGTAGCTTTCTGACCAGTCAGTATGCAAATAAACCACATTTAAAATACCTCGCGATTTCAATCAAAATGAAAAAAAAAATACCTGACCCGAATAAATTACCCAAATTTATATTCACCTTTCCAGTTAATTAAAAGCGGAAGCCATAGACAGTGATTTTTTAGAAACTGTTTACGTGTCTCATTAGTACCGCGATGTGTAAGGCTTTTATTTTTTTTTATATTAAAGCTCGTCAGACAGGCTGCCAGTCCACTTAAATGTTAGGAGACAACGATCACCTATTATTTTATTAATATATAACGACATCCTATACATAAATATAAATAAAATATTAAAAAATGAAATATAATACTTTATACAATATGCATAAATCTAAAATAAATGCAAGTGTGTATTCTAGAGTCGCAATTTGTCAACATCACATGTGACACGTTGGTCTAGTGGCTAGTAACCCTAGCTGTTAACCAAGCGACCGCTAGTTCGAATCCCGCTAGGGGCAAAATGTCTATGTTTATGTTTATGTACATTCACCTTTGTACCTGAGTCATGGATGTTTTGTATTTATAATATGTATGTATTTACAAAAAAAAAGTAATGTATGTAGTATATCAACTGTCTGGTATCCATAATACAAGCATTAAGTTGCTTACTTTGGAACTAGATGGTACTGTGCGGAATGTATGAATATATATAAAAAAATGCTGTTAGTTCGTTAAATATAATAACTCGTTTTAAGTTATATAACTTTATGAGAAACTTACCTCTATCTTTAAATGAATGTCACCCTCACATGAGTTCAAAGAAGTCTTCTTAGACACTCGAGTTTTTCTTAAGTTTCTATCACTAGATAGATTGCTAAAGTAGCAGCAATACAGTAAATGTAGGTCTAGTTAAGAAAACTTCTAAGAACAATTTTGTAGCGAAAACGTTACATGCTATGTTCAAGAGAAGTTCAAGCGTCCTGTCTTAAGTTTTGTTCAAGTTTGTGAACTAATACAGAACTAATACAAGTATAGAGGACAGCTATTGTTTAGCTTCGAGCTTTGAGCTTCTATAATTATTGACTATTACTTAGGTACACAGATATGAAAGTTTATGGCTGTATGTAAGCAGAGCATAGATAATTATTACGTAATGAAGATATATAATTTTAAGTTTTAATTTTAGACTATAGCTGTGCCCGCGACTTCGTACGCGCTGTAGTTCGTTTTTTAAAAATATCATAAGAACCCAATATTTTCCAGAACAAAAAGAATTCTATAAGATTTCTTCGTAGCCTGAATATAAGTACTACATTTATAACATTTAGAATAATTTATAATCTTTAGCTATAATTTATAATTTATATAATATAGTATAATTTGAAGTCGCTTTCAGCGTCTGTCTGTGTATATCCGCTAACTTCTCCTAAACCTCGCAACAAATTTTGATGCGGCTTTTACCATTAGTTAGACAAGTTTTCACGGATTTTTTTTATTATATTATATACTAGTGACCTGCGCCCAGCTTCGCCCGGGTGCAATTTATATATCCTATCTTTTAAGTTGGACCAAATTACACATCTACACAAAATTTTATCAAAATCAGTTCAGTAGTTTAGAAGTTCATCGCGCACAAACACGTGACTCGATTTTTTTATATAATAGATAATGCCAAAAAGTTTTATATAAATAGAAAAAAAAAACAAGATTTTGAAACTGTCCGCGTCTGTCTGTTTTCTCCGCTAACTACTTCTAAACCACTCAACAGATTTTAATTCGATTTTATCTTAATATGCAAAGAGGAATAAATGAGGAAGGATTATTTTATAAAATATTGCATCCCAGGCAAAGCCGAGGCCGGGTTGCTAGTATTTTATAGTTCTGCCTTTTAAAGTTTTTAGCTTTATTTTTATTGTCTTTATTTCTACATTTCAAAAATCGTTATTTATTATTTTAATGGTCAGTATACTCGTAAGAGTTTGTATGGCAGTTACAACCCTGCTCCTAAAGTGTCCAAGCAAAGTGTGTGATAAATAACAATATTTCGATTCGAAATAGCAGAAAAGGTTATGGGATAAAAAATAAACGGGTGTCGAAACGCTCTACGCTCGGTTTTCGTTATCTAAGCGGTTTCTCTAAGCTCCCAAGGCGATACGCAATGAATCTCTGCCTATAAAGCCGTTGTGCAACAAAAAAGATTAATGAAAGCTTATTTTTATATCGTTTATGTAAATGCTCAATATCAGTCTTAAACCCCAGTTTTTAGACGCTCTTATCAAGACGCCCAGCCACAGTGTAATAGTTATTTAAATATGTAAATATATTTATTCATATTTTAAAATTTATCTTAATATAAATTGTTAACATTCAATTCTTTTAATACTTGATAGTGTACAGGGATGAAGAGAGATTAATAAAAGTCTCATAAACGTTAATCCGAATAATGTAATAATTGCGAAATTTTGTATTTTTGGATGCTTGTTACTCAATGGCGCAAAAGGGGTTGAAAATCTGTTTCACAAGTAAATACATATAGTAATACACAAATTAACAGGAAACATTATATTTACGCTGGCAATATTTGAGTAAAGTTTTTTTATCTGGAATTCACTTTGGCAAACCTGGCAACCCTAACTAACATAAATGAGCGGCGCATAATTTAAAACCGCACGTTTATTGAGTATAAAATTTTAAGAGCAAACTTAAAGTTACAATGTCAAAGGTGACTTCGCTAAGTAAGCACTTAATAAAGCAACAAACAGCGGCTTCGGCATTACAGGAACATTAGGAGTTCCATTAAAATGTAAATTTTTCGACTTCAGATATGTATCTGAGGAGCGCGGAATCCTAACTAAATCCTCCTGATTAATGCGGGACAACAAAGGAGGATTTAGCCGGATTCGCTCCCTGACGACCCAATCACTGGTAGTGTTCGCTCTAATTCGATGAAAGATTGGTACTCATCTTTGACTAATTGACTATAATTTGGAAGGAAAAATATATGTTCAGAAGCAAGTTGGTTGATTGAATGTTTCTGCTATTTGGCGCAGGAAATAAACATGAAAAACGTATGTTTAAAAGATTTTTTTTTGTTTAGGTAATATGTGCATTTTTTTAATATATAAAAGTACTAGCTGGGACCCGCGACTTCGTCCGCGTTCTGGATGAAAGGTACCCTATGTCCTTTCTGGTGTCCCAGACAACGTGTATGCAAAATTTCATGGTGATCCGTTCAGTAGTTTTTGCGTGAAAAAGTTACAAACATCCATACAAACTTTCGCATTTATAATATCAGTACAGATAAATAAATAATCGATTCTTAGTTATAGTTTTATTTTATTATGTATAAAATTTATATTGTTTTGGACTTATTACAGCACCACGATAAGTATAATCATAAATATAAAATAAGTATTAGTCATAAGTGTCATAAGATAAAATCCATATTCTAAAGCTTTCCCTTTTTCACAAATCCATCTAAAATTTTCTACATAAAATCTAATGTTACAAGGCCACCATGTGACCTTAGTTCCTCAGCAGATATCAGTTCTGCGAGTCGTCGTCTAAACGGATTATTAGCACTATTGTATGACTTGATTATCTTGAAGGACCTTGTACACAAGATAATTTTAACACAGAATTAAAATGTATGTATATACTTCTCATGTATCAAGTGTTTCGTTATCTGCTCACGTTCGAACAGAAAATTGTGCCTCCCACGGGCACCGCGAGATTACAGCCCTGTATTTTACTGGTTGCGTAACAAGCGTAAAAATGTATAAGTGTGAAACGTGTCAAGGTGACTCCTCATTGAAATCGTGTTAAAACTTCTGTTTTTATTGATTGCAACTTATTCAAATTCTAGCTGACCCGGCGAACAGAATAAAAACCTATTCTATGCTACAATACTAAAGGTTCAGCAATGAATTTTATCCCCATTTTATTCTTAAATATTTCAAATGGCCATTCTGATTTCAACAAATGAAAGATCAAAATCAAAATATTTATTTATCAATTAGATTTCTACAAGAAACACTTATGATCGTCATTATAAATTTAAATGTTTGTGAAAATTTACATAAAATTTTTGAAAAATTTCTTGTACAGACTCTTGTACAGATCGTACTGTATGATCTGGTGCTAAGTTTTGCTAAAATACCGTTCTTGATTATTTTAAAAAAGGTTTGCTAAGAGGCTTACTACTTTCTGAATCGTATTTTGGTACACCTGGGCCGGCTTAGACATTTACTTCACAAAAATATTATTCATAAAAAATTATCTACAGAAACCCAAAAACAAAAATGGCTCAGTCTCTCCTTGATAGAGAAAACCCATCAGACCATCACTGAAGCCAAATAAAAACATTTATGTATTTGTATAAATTTATGTATAATTCTTTGTATTTTATGAGCTATAATGTTTTAGATGTTTCTCAAAGCTCAATCGAGCATAAACTTGGTTATACAGTTTATTAAAATGTTGCTATTTCCATCACCTTCAAAAAGGTTGTATATGTGAATTGGGGAAAAATTTATTATTTTTGACTTAATAAAACTATACAATCATCAAAATGATGCTTAGTATAATAAGTATATATAATAAGCTTAGTAGTATATTTTGTGTTAACATTTACCTTTGTACCTGAGTCATGGATGTTTTGTATTTATAATATTACAAAAAAAAACTAATGTATGTTGTATATCAACTGTCTGGTATCCATAATACAAGCATTAAGTTGCTTACTTTGGAACTAGATGGTGCTGTGTTTAATATTTATAATATTTATATTTATATTAGAAAAGCCATCAAATCAAAGCAATCAAACCCTGACAACGTACGATTTTCAAGACAGACAGACAGACATGGATGGATAATATGGACAATATAGACGTTGAAATAGTAAAGTATTTCGTAGTGAACTCTTTTAGACATCTTGACTCCAAATTTAAGTCCCTATCATACTATCAATCCAAAAATATTTCATGAAATCAGCATCATTTATCGCTGAAACACCCTCGTCATAGTTTGTCGCTTCAGATATGATATTAATACATCAGAGCGAGGCATCGACCTCCACGACAACCGTGTTAACATCAGGAAATTACGTACACAATATTCGTTAGCCAATCCCAGGAATAAACTACCTTTCATTATTCAATAGTGGGCTTCGAAGAAACATTTTCTTACTAATATTTTATCTATACTAATAAAGAGAGAAGATTTGTATTTTTGTATGTTTGTAACGAATAAACTCAAAAATTACTTGGCCGATTTTTAAAACTATTTCACCTGTAGAAAGCTATATTATTAGCGAATACCTAGTTTTTTTTATTAGCTAGTTAGCTAGATTTTTATAAAGCCATTTTCCTTTTGTGGTATAGACCAGCTAGTAGAAAAGCAGTTTAGCTGCTTTTTTAGACGAGATGATACTAACCCATTGATTCAATTCAACTTTTACTTAATTTGATTTTTAACAGAACATTAGTTGTTATTTTCTAGGGGAATCCCCTTATTACGATTTCTGATATTACTGTTATCTTATTTTTACTGTTATCTTATTTTTACTTGCACTAATTTTTACTGTCGCTTTTAGAAACCATTGAGGGGCATTCCTTAATTTATTATGTGAAGTTTTCTCATGACACTTAACAACCCCAACGCTAATCTCGTTTGGTATCCTTTGAAACAACGCTTTATTTTATACTAAGTAGCTGAATCCCGCGGCCCCTCTTCGCTGCGGCGTGCACGTGTTGCTCGCGGTACTGGACACTGCTAATATTTTATTTTTCTAAACTAAAAGTACCCCAAGTTACTCTTTATAACATCGTTTATCTACCAGTGAAAGTCTGGGCGAAAAGGATCCAGCCGTTTCGGAGATTATCCGAAACAAACACACACAAAAAAAATGGTTTAGGTTACAAGTACCGTATATAATATTTTGATATAATAAATTTAATATAAAATGTTTATTTTTGAAGTGTCTGCACTTCAATTTTAATTATTAGCATAACTTTAAAAAATATAATTGTTAATTTATTTAATTATAATAAATTCAACAAACTATTTGTATAGAAGTAAGTAGCTGTATAACATTGACAGAGCAAACGACTGTCGGCTTAGCTCACAAGTCAGTGGCTTAGCTATAGTTATTTATACTATTTCACCGTATTCAGCCTCAATAGGAGTAAGTACAAAAGTATTCAAAATAAGAAAGTTGGCGAGTACGTCTACGCTCACCAAAACGTTGAACGGGGTAGTCTAATGTTTCAATGGAAATATATTTGCAATTAGCGTAGCTATGTAAAAACACGCTGGCAACGTACGTTTACTAACGTAACGTAGTGCTATTGAAAGGCTATTAAGGACGCGTGATGGCTTTAACGATCAATCACCTCTGAAAACAAAGGCGAGTTAAAATTTAATCTAATCAAAACTGACAGTTATTTTTAATACCTACTACTAGTAATAGTAATAGTAATAGTACTAATAGTAATTATTAATAGTAATACTAATTAGTAACTTGAATACTAATTTTGAGAATTTTTAGAATTATTAAGTAATCTGAAGATTGTCTGAAAATTTCATCAAAATCGGTTCAGCGGTTTTGGAGTCCATAAATAGGGATAAATACATACATACATACACACATCGCCTCATATATAGATAGATATAATGAATTCGTTTGAAGCCTATAAATCTCGCCAAACGAGAGATTTAATACTTTTATACATGACTTGTGATAATTTGTTGGTACTTCAAATTTTTCGCACCTCACGAAAAATATTGTCGGCTCATCGCGAGCATCCTAATATATTAATTTCTGCTACGACGACGTGTTGTAGTCTCGTTAGGTTTTCCCCTTTTATTATTATGTGCGACATATGCTCATTATATTTGGGAAACAGATAAGTGCTAACAAACCCTAAATGTACAACAAATACCAAGTGAGTTGACCGGCTACTTCATCTGCAAATGTTTTTAAGAGTTTTCCTATATATTCATTATTCATTAGATTCGTTATTTCGGCATGTTATTTTTCTATGTTTAAGGTCGGACTGACAGACAGACTGACGGTCCACTTGATGGTAGGTAAGTGGTTACCGTCGCCTAAGTATAATACAAACAAAGCCACAAGTGCTAAATTAGTATTAAGGATCAACGGATTGGGAAATGGGCTCTGGCAAGTTAGGGTTGCCAACACCCGTAACTGTAACCGTAACTGTAACCGTAACCGTAACCGTAACCGTAACCGTAACCGTAACCGTAACCGTGATCGTGACCGTAACCATAAGTAACCGAAACACAACAGCACACATGCTATTATTTCGAGATGGTCTTCTGTAAAAGGTGTTGTGTAAACTGTCACTAGATGGGGCTGCCCAACCCAAAGGTCGTCTATAACTTAAAACTTAAATGTTTTGTACTTACATCAATTTAAGGTCGAAAAGGTTATAGCAAAAGCTTTAAGTAACGTGCGAAAAGGCCATTTAAAATCGATACCTTTATCGACTTATTTGATGTATACGTACTTATTTGAAGTATACCACAATAACTTGACAAATACAAATTAGATATTCATGAGTTATACACGTGAATCATTCTCAGATATACCACGAATACAAACTCCTTTCATAATTTTCCTTTCATAAAAGGGAGACTTCACTCTTTACTATACAATATTTACTATATTATTGTGCCCAAGATTTCGTCCGCTTTATAATATAACTAACAAAATAAAAGTATATAACTAACAAAATAAATGAGCAATATAATGCGAGACATATACATTGGTGTTATAAGTATACTATTACCAGGCGTAAGATTTATATTTTCAAATTATGCTTTAAAAACATTATTTTGTTTCTGAATGAAAGGTATGCTATGTCATTTTCTGTACCTCTGACAATGTGTTTGCAAAATTTATTGATGATCGGTTGAGTACCTAGTAAAAAAAATATTAACTGAAAAATATTAACTGGAAGTAACAGAGTTACCTTCACATTTGTCAGCCTGTCTGACGAACTTTACTTGAAAAAAAACTTGGGATGCCCAACGGCTTTGACTTTTAAGTGATGTAATTAACTAGCCTTTAATTGAACATAACAATATTTACCGAGGTTGTGTATGTATGTTTACTATCTATATAGTTGTTAAACTGATTGATATTTCAATTTTAATTTTATTCAGTAACGCATATAGATCGAAGGGACATAACACGCAAAAAAGTTTAAAGTGACGATGAATAAATACTTCTGCAGATGCATTTAAAGGTCAACGTGAGGTAATAAAACCTAATTTAGTCGTTTCCAATAAGGGATCCCATAGATATAAACGACGACAGATAAGGTCGTACAGAAATACGGCCTCAGTAATCTTACAGCCAATATAAAACGAATAGACGAGTACATTAATGTATAGACAGCATTTAAAAGACACCTGAGAAGAATTCGTTTGACGAGCCCGTTGGATGAGTGGTTAGGGTGCTTGCCTTAACGCTTTGTCTCAAGGTGCCCGCGTTCGATTCCCGGCAGGGTCACTTTTGGAAATGAACTTTTCAAACTTGGCTCTGGTCTGAATTACTTTATACTTATATAAAAAATATATTCTAATGCCAAAAAGTTACACTGCAGTTTACACTTTAAACAATTTTAACTTTTATATAATTTTAAACCTGAATCCATAATGGGTTAGTTAATAACTTAACATTGACATATCGTTTCGTTTTATGTTCTCATAGTCTATACTATCGATTAGTTAAATCCTCACCCAGGAGGAAAGGCCTTTTGTAGTTATCATCTGAAACGATCTAAGGTTAGATCCATGAAAGGCTTTGCCTTGGCTGCCTCTGTCGTTGTAAATTAACAATAAAATTATTTTTTATAATTCATCTTTCAGGTGAATTTATTATTTACTAACCCGAACGAAGTCGCGGGCACCAGCTAGTGTATAAATAAATTGAAAAGTATAACATTGATCTAAATAGCCAATTCCTTTAATCCATTCTATCTATTAACACCTATATGTACTATACAATTATAAGAATAAATATAAATTTATTATTATTGGAATAAATGCAGAGATATTTATATGTTCGCCTTAGAAATGATTTTCTAATGAAGCTATTGTTTAAATTTGTGCTAGAACTACAGAAGGAATATTAGAATAGCTTCAGTTGCCTGCTCAGCTACGATAAACTGCGACGTAGCGTTCTCGTAGCTATTAGACGTTCAATCTACGCCTACGGAGAATGTAGCTACGAGGTACTACGAATATTACTTGAATAATATATTATTCACAAGTAAATGTAGCAATCTGATCGTATTATATTTATTTAATACATATTAAAAATACTGACATTTTCTATCTCAATAGACAGGCGAAGGTAAAGGTGGCGTTAGTTGCTGACTTGGATAGGATAAAGGATAAGGAATAAGTACGGGTGACGAGAATGGGCTCTGACTTAACTTGCCAAACAAAACACAATACACGCGCAACAGCACAGTGCAAAGTACTACCAATTTATGACAGCCAAATACTGTGTTTCTGTCGCGAAAAAGAGTGTTCAATGCGAAGGGGTTTCTATATATTATAAACTAGCTGGTGCTCGCGACTTCGTCCGCGTGGAATAGTTATTTTGGGAATAATTTGAGTATCTCGAACGGTTTTCGCAGCGCACGCAACGGAACCCCTCAAAGATGAATAATTTTCCCCTTTTTTTCCACATTTTCGACTGTTTCTTCGCTCCTATTAGTCGCAACGTGATGTTATATAGCTTAAAACCTTCCTCGATAAATGATCTATCCAATACAAAAATAATTTTTCAATTCGAACTAGTAGTTCCTGAGATTAGCGCGTTCAAACAAACAAACAAACTCTTCAGCTTTATAATATTAGTATAGATTAAAGTGGACGAAATCGTGGACAACCAGCAAGTTTGAATTTTGGATACTTGGATACTTTGGATCATAGAAGAGTATATTTATTATAATTATCTATATTATGAAAATGTAAGCCGCATCAGATTCGTTTGAGTAGTTTTAAGTAGCTGTTATTCAGACAAACAGAACAGACAGAAAAGACAACAGACAAATTGAGGCTGTTATTTTATAGTTTTTAGAAAATATTTAAGGCTAATTCACTAGAAAAACAACAGTGAAATTGAAGTAAACACACTAATATTTAACAAGAAGAATATCAGTGACTTGCAAAGGCAAGACTAACTCTTTGTCTCCTTAAGATATATCCTTTAACTGTAGTACACATTCAAGGAAACAAAAGTGAAGAAACTTTCATAAGGACGCAAGACATACTAGAGTTGTTTTGAACACAAAGGGTGTGGCCGCAGAGAGAGCGGACCTGAAAACGAAGGTGCTGCCTTGTATTTGAATATACGAGGAACAAAAATAAAATAGACAATGTTCTATCAATTACAAGTATACTGCACAGTAATAACAAATCTAAGCTAGTTACCAACTTACTTATGTTGCAACTGATTTCAAAATATTTAAATAGGACTTACTTAAATGCAGTATTTTAAAAGTTTCTACTAAGCTGCCGAAAATATTTGAATACTTCGCAACGGCTTTTCCTAAAATAAAGAATTTTTAAATGTATTATATACTGAATAATGTTTAGAATAAAATAGAGCATTCTTTCAATAACTAATCGTTATTTACTTTAAAGCTACCAATAAAAAACGCTTATATTCGTAACATGGTACCTACCCCGCTAATAATGTGGCCACGTCTTAAAGGCGTGTACACACGAGTGGAGCGACCTCGAGCTTGTCGTGTGGAGTGCGAACACTAATGAACTCTGACGGCGAGCACACACTTGAACGATGGGTTTGTGTACACATTAACACACACACACACACCATACCTATTTATCTGTTGATTTTTAACATTCGCGTTTAATAGACCAGTGATTTTCCATTGCTTGAGCGTAACTTGTAATATAAATACTTGATACACCGCTTGTGGGAGTTGTGGGTATTTTATAGTAACAGTTTCGCTTTAGTAATTTATTATATCGTGACAAGCTTTAATTTCGGTATAATACATATAATAGTTAGCTTTTCAACTAGGTACCTACGTTAAAGATTCCCAGATGTAAATACATTGAAGCTCTCCTCTCAATACTTTCAGAATTATCGATGATATGTTATATTTTGTAAATTATACGTTATGATGACTTGCGCGATGAAAATAGACACCCAGGATAATAGTCATACATTATCATTAATTTTAAAAATAATTTGAATAGTTACGCGATTACGAGCAGCCTCCCGAAAGTTTATATAATAAATTGAAATCTAATTAAACTAATCAATTATAATATTCATACTAGTTAAGAGAAGTTTCGTGTCAAGTTTATTTGTAATCAACCGTCTAAAAACAATTTATTCAAAGCCAATTCATTCAAAACGTTATTCAAAACGTTCCACTTGCGAAACACGAGGCGCGGGCGGGGGTTTCATCCCTTCGTGGTTGAAGTTCCTCGATCACGCACGAAGCGTTACAGTTCCACCTTCCTTGTCCGAACTGCTAAAGAGTGGAACTCACTGCCTGCGTCTGTGTTTCCCCAAAATTACAATCTCGGGGTCTTCAAACGTAGGGTAAATGGGCATCTACTAGGTAAGCGTGGTCCACCTTCGGCCGCATCTGCACCTAACATCAAGTGAGATTACGGCCAAGCGCTGCCTTGACTTATATAAAAAAAAAAAACCTAAATCTAAATACCTTGGCAAATCTACATAATGTTGCTTAGAGCTTCTATTTCTTAATTAACGTCTGCATTGTTCTTGCCAAATGCTGACTGGACAAGAACCACACATTTTGCTTTACAGCCAGCACAGTATAAACAGAAGAGTAGGTTATCTACATACAAAAAATGTTGAATTTATTTGAAGTGGAAATAATAAAGAATTATACATTCATCGATCAATATCGCCAATGTTATTTATTTAATTATATATTGATTTGGAATATAGCATTTAAATGACTTGATAATATTTTTTTTTCTTAAATATGCAAATATTATCAAACTGCATAACAAAACCTATGTATAGTATATGAAATTTTAAAATTAACAGGGAAATATTGGTAGTCACAAGTACAAGTACACTAAGTATAATCAATACTAATCATCAATTGACAAGTTTTTAAAACAACTTCGATATCTCTATATATCTTTTATAGGTATTATATTTACATCCATTTTATAGCTAATACCTCTATATACAAATATATATTATATAATAAAATGAAGACGCTGTACATCTCTATCTATTTCTCCGCTAATTTCTTCTAAATCACTAGACCGATTTTGATACGGTTTTTAATATTGACAATCCTTAAATCTTACATAAATTTTGATATTACAATAAAAATCAATGTAAACTCGACAAATAAAGTGCTTTATCACCCTAAGAATGAACATTCATGGTATGTTGTAGAATGTAAAGGTCTGTTTTCCTTTGAAAATTCAAAGTGACAATTTCTATTGTTATCTTTATTAGCGATGACAAAATATGTCAATCAGTAATCAATTCCCATTTCAAATCTAAGCCTTAGCGAATTTTGAAATGAATGGAATTTGTTATCGAAACTGATAAAGCACTTTTCTTGTCTGCTTTACAAGGCGGAAATACCTACTTAGAGATGTGTTGATACTGTGCCATAAGTCTTGTTAGATTGGTGCAAGTTGATTATATAGTGATTACGATATGCGATCGTTCCTCGCCAGCAGCTGACGTTTTCACAGTATGTGCTTTGTATTTTTTACACTTGTGCCAGCTTGAGTTTATACTATGTAAAAAATGCAAGTGTAAGAATGGAGGCTTTGTATTAAAAACATACATTGTTAATATAAAAACTCCAACTTTAAATATCGTTAAAATTATTGAGGTTCATTGAGGTCATGAATGAAGTATAAGAAACTATCTAAGAAAGAAAGAAAGAAAGAAAGAAAGAAAGAAAGAAAGATCTTATTCACTGCACGAAACACAAAGACACAAACATAATGCAAAATCCACAAGACAGAAACTATTGTTAGCACAAGTGCTGTTAACACACAATGTGTTCTATATGTTATATAACAGTTCGACAATTTAATTTAAAACTTGAAGGGAAAAATGAAGCCACTTGATAAAATCTCTAGATAAATACATTTCACGCTTCGACACTCAAGTAAATAAAATAAATGAAAGTTGGCAATAAATATCTTTAAAGTTCCGCCTCTCCCAAGCATTTGCACTTCAATTCAATCAATGCGGAATATTTCTCAACAGCCAGACGATTCGATTTAAAAATGCCATCAATCTTTTTTTTTTCTTTCGCAACGGAGAGGTCATGATTAATTACTGGTCGTATTAATTGAGTAGGCTTCAGAGAGTTCAGATCTTGCTCATTGTTTAAAACGTCATCGACAGTTGTAAAGTTTTGACAATGAATCGAAGTACCTAATTGGTAACGATTTGTGGAACAAACAAGACGAAACAAAACAATTGATAGGCATAATTTTCATTCATAATACGGTCTTATAATTTAATTTCAAAAGCTAATAATTTTGAATCCTGAGCGTAGCGAGGAATTCAACATACACAGCCCTAAAACAAAATGTGTTGGCCCCACACTAATTTCGAGTTAATACAAGACTACTTGCTGGAATTTAAATACAGCTAGTTATAAAATAAATATTGTAATAGTCACACTAATTTCATAGAACTTCAAAGAATCCAAACGTGTCCAATAAAATTAATTCATACAATTGAATCTTTTCACAAATTATACATAATACATGAAATCATGTGCTTAAATTGCATAGCGAACTCAAAATCACATAACATAACTCCTATAATGTTAAATCTTCTTGGAAGGAATGTTATATTACATTTTTATGATGTGGTATTTAATGGACAACATTGTGACTGTTTTCACATAAAAGCCATTGGACCAAACTTTATAGATATAAATATATATGTTGCTTTTCCAGTGTTCGCCAGTCACTACTTGAACGTCGCTAAAACAGGCAAGTCCAGACATACAAACTGTTTTACATAAACAGATAAAAAATCTTAAGTTCTCAACTTTAGGATATACTTATGACCTCGAAAGTGTATGATTAGTTGTATACCTATTTATATGTAATGGGAGGCAATCCAGGGTAACGTATCCCAATATATGCAAGGGTAAGTAACATAACCATATTCAGAAGTTAATATATGTTTATTTTAAGTATTTTAGTTTTATTTGGAGTACTTTTTATGTGAATGATTTAAAATATTTCGAGCAAGGTCGTTTTTAGGTGACACTTGAAAAGTGTCTTAACAAATTATACACACCCATGCCTTCTTATGGAGTCACTATGTTGATAGATGAAAACCTCATGAAAATCACATAATATCAGAAGAACTAACGAACTCTTAGAAAAAGATTCAAACTATTTAATACACAAAACAAAACGAAATTAACTATAGAAAAAATAAGATAGTCAAACAAAGAGATAAAAATACAAATTAGAAAAGATAGAGAATATTTTAGACTATTGAAAACCATATCCATAGATAAATGATTGGTCTTGCTGCGCTCGAAAGTTTGTATGGATGTATGTTTGTAACTCTTTCAAGCAAAAACTACTGAACCGATCACCATGAAATTTTGCACACACGTTGTCTGGGACACCAGAAAGGACATAGGGTACCTTTCATCCAGAACGCGGACGAAGTCGCGGGCACCAGTTAGTATTGTAAATGCTTTCATCAAAAAAAAAATACTGTGAGGGATCATCTAAAGTTAAGGAAACTGACTCCTGGCTAAGTGTAATAGCAATAACGATGTCAGGCGATATATTGCTTTTTTAACGCGGACGAAGTCGCTGGCACCAGATAAGTATTTATATAAAATTGTGTGTAAATTAAACGTTTAGTCCTCTGTACGCATAACAAATTATATCTATTCCCAGAGGGCTACCCAGAGGGCACCTAAATCCATATTTATCTTAAACTTTTTTCTATGGCGACACATAAGCGCAGTTGACATGACAGAACACTGTCTCCTTGGGGAGTAAAGTTGAATCGTATAAGTTTTCACATTTATTATTGTAGCTTTCCGAACATACATGACGGCGAACTTTTAATATTAGCTTCATGCAACTAATCTAAATATAGTTATTCGAATTTCTGAATACCTTTTCTAATAAATCTTTTACCTTTTCAAATATTATATTACTAACTAGCTGGTGCCCGCGACTTCGTCCGCGTTCTGGATGAAAGGTACCCTATGTCCTTTTTGGAGTCCCAGACAACGTGTATGCAAAATTTACAACGCCATCTAGGGAATTCTGTTTGAAGCAATGTAGTACTCTAATTCATCTAATCTCACTTCGAATAATGGAAAAAGTCTGTTAACAGATGGCACTACATGTTAGTTATAGTTTATAAAATTACGTGTTAATAAAATTAAAGCTGCTGCCCGCGACTTCGCCCGCGTAACTTAGTAAATTATGTACTTAAACCTTCCTCGAGAACCACTCTACCCATTAGTGAAAACCGCATTAAAATCCGTTGCGTAGTTTTAAAGATCTAAGCATACAAAGGGACATAGGGACAGAAAAAGCGACTTTGTTTTATACTATGTAGTGATGCGAAAGTACCTAACTCAGTCTGATGTGATTTAATATGGAGTGTATGTAAATTTAGATAGGTTCAATTCAATTAGGTACCTACGTTAATTTAAAATATATTTATTTTTGTATGAAATATTTGGTTTAATATTTCTTCTGTCAGACAGGCTATTTGATGGTTGGTGGTTACCGTCGCCTATAACACACGCAAATACCATATTCCTGCTAAAAAAATTATATTCAATAACAAACTTGATTGATGAAACGTAGAGCAATGAGCTAAGCAAAAAGTAATATTAAGTTAGAATGGACTTTTTGTATACTAGCGACACCTATATAAATATTGATATGTTTACATATAAGTGTTCTATATTTAATTATACAACATATTATATGTACAATATGTGAATTAACAATAATATTGAATCTACATTAATTAATTGTATTGAAAATAAAAACTAATCCTAAATTATCTAACTAAAAGGATTATAACCTTTCTAACTCTAAGTACTCATAATAATTCTCGTAGATTTCTCTAGCTTTCTAATGCACGAATGAACTCACATCCGTTACACACTCGCCGAGATACAAAGACACACCTGCTGTTCTAACATAGAAGTCTTTAGCCAATTTATTAATACGAACGCACTGTCCCTTATTAAATTAAATTTGTGTTAAATATCTTGAAAAGAAAATAACTTTAACGATCTATTTACTTAATAAGAAAAATTTTATTCAATAACAAACTTGATTGATGAAACGTAAAGTGTATTACTGTGGTAACTCCTGATTCTCGATAAGGATTTTTCGGACGTAATATTATCGTTTTTCTTAGAAGCCCATATTTCTAAGAAAGGTTTTCTTATTTCTCTACTCTTCACATAATTCACAATTTGTAAATCTTTAATAATGGTAACATAATATATGTGTGTGTGTGATGTGTGTGAAAATATGTCTAATAATTAGATAATACGCTATAAATGTTTTTCTATAGTTATAACCTTTTTAAATATATCTTTGTTTGTTTCATATATGGTTTGTTGAGTTTTTTGTTACTTATGGTGATGGTCGTTACCTATGGTGGCTTGTATTTTAAAACAAAGCGAGGCACTCTCGGGTTCGCACGGTTGCAATTTTTCTAAAAAGTATGATTAAGTATAAACCTTCCTGGTTTAGTTCTCTTTCCATTAGTAAAATCTGTATCAAATTTATGTTAGTGGTTAAGAAGAAGGTAGCGAAGAAAGAGACAGAAGCGGATAGTTATTTTATTACTCTTCGAAACAAAACTAACCACCTGCTAATATTTCACGAAGGTCTTCTATAAGGTAATCGTATGTATCTAATAATATTCTTTAAAAGACTGTTACCAGTATCCAAATTTTAATTTAACTAAAATTAAAACTAAAATTGTTTTTTACTAAACAATTTTAACCATATTTCAAATTTAATGAAACCATCATTGATAAGGGATTATATAAAACTGAAATATTGAAAATTGCAATATAAAACATAGTGTCAATTTATCAAAAGAAAATCGTGTATATCGCAGTGGCTGCTAGCCGACAGGCGTTCTTCGCCGTTTGATTAATGATCGTCTATTGATAATGCCACAAAAAGGGAAAAAGACGCCATCTTTCTTGAGATGATGCTACAGCGAGAAAACGCTAACGATCTTGTATAAAAAGTCGTAGAAGCTAAACATAAGAATAATAAGAATTTTATTTATTTCACTCATATTACTTATATTATCAATGACTTATGTTTACTTATCAAGAAGCTATGGAGAAGGCTATGAGGAAATCCGTGGACGAACAGAAGTTACCGACACAACTCGGCGGATTAGCAAGATGAAGTTGCAGTGGGCAAGACACATAGTGCGGTCGCAGAGCCGTCGCCCGCTGGGATCAGATGGTTCTCAAGTGGAGGCTAAGGACCGGCAAGCGCAGCCAACGTAGGACACCGGGCCTGACCACACCTGACGACCTGGGTCAACGGCACAGATTATAAGGTTATATGTCTAAAGCTCGACGGAGAATTCAGGCTGCTTCTGACCTATTGGAAAGTTCTTGTGGAGGTCTAATTAGAGTGTGGAGGTCTAATAGACGTACTGCGACTAAGATGACTTATCCTAATACTAATTTAAATCAGTCTCTTAAATATTTGACCAATATCAAAGATATTGGTCTTTGCAATAGAAATGTGAGTGAAATTTATAAGTGGAACTCTACAAAATACTTAATATGTCATCGTTACCAAACCAAAATCAGCAACGTGCACTTTTTAGAGATTTCAACATTAAAGTAGATATTTTATCTATCGTGTACACAAACCGCTAAGTGCTTATGAGCACTATTTGTTAAATGTGCAGAAGCTAGAGCCTGTCATGTGCAAAATTGACTCAATTATCAAAATCCTTACTTAATATTATAAATGCGAAAGTAACTCTTTCTGTCTGTCTGTCTGTCTCGCTTTCACCCCAAAACTACCGATCGTCATGAAATTTTGCATACACGTTGTAAGGGTTACAAGAAAGGACATAGAATGTATGTATGTATGTATGTATGTATAATGTATGTATCCTCCAAAACTCTTAAGCGAATTAACTGATTTTCATAAAAATTGGTAGGTAAACATTTAGACATGTACAGGACACAGGATAGGCTACTTTTTTCACGCAGATGAAGTCGCGGGCGTCAGCTAGTAATGAATAAACTATTATTTTTGAAGTGAAACTTCTTTACGCACGCTTGACTTGGGGAGTAAGCTGGCGAACGCGTGACGTAAGCGTTACGAAAAGTGTGATCGGGCAAGGCGAACGGAAGTTATGTGGGGGATATAAGCAAGAGACAGCAGTGCGCGCGCACATTTTCTTTCTCTCTTTCTTTAATAACAATTAATTATTATATATACATATACATAAATTAATATATGTATATGTGTATACATGTATATATTGTACACACATATATATATATATACATACAGATGGAGCGAAAGAAGTTTCACTTCAGTCGTGTGGTCATAAGCACACTCGTTTTTTTTATTTAAAAGACAAATAAGTAAAACAACTCTCAGTTACAAAAAAAAAATTAAATAAACCTTCATGTAAAATTTTATAGGAAAACTTTTTTGTCAATATCTCAAAAGTATACTTTTTGCTCGCTTTGCAGATTTTGGTTTGACAACGACATATTATTGAAATCGATCATAAAAATAATTTGGGTTAGTAATCTATTTTTATTTATATTTGTAAAGCACTGTCAATTGTTTATAAACCGGTTCATTTGAGAGTAAATTGAAATTTTCGTCGAATCTTTAAGATTACAACCGTGCAAACAGAAAGACGTTCTTGTATCTCTTGCTATTGTTAAATTTTGGAAGTAATTTTATCGTTGTGCCTATTTCAAATATTTGATCCGGTAATTATTTAAATTTTCAAATATTCTGAATAAAAGTCGCATTGTTTTACCTACCTGTTTTGTAATAATAATTGTTTTGTAATAAATTATTTTTAGTTTGAAAATGACAGCTCTTAAATTAATTCTCTATATATATAAAAACTAGCTGGTGCCCGTGACTTCGTCCGCGTTCTGGATGAAAGGTGTTATGTCCTTTCTGGTGTCCCAGACAACGTGTATGCAAAATTTCATTTCAGTAGTTTTTGCGTGAGAGTTACAAACATCTATACATCCATACAAACTTTCGCGTTTATAATATAGTGCGGATTTCTAGTCACATGTTTTACGCCGATGAACTCCTAAACTACTGAACCGATTTTGATAAAACTTCGTTAGTGTGTATAATTTGATCCAACTTAAAAGATAGGATAGTTTTTATTTCGAACCCGGACGAAGCCGGAAGCGTGTTAGTAGCAATATACAAAATTATTTTAAAATAATAACGACTCATAGTTGTAACAATTTGTATAAAATTATTTTAATATAATAACGACTCGTAGTTATCAAATTTGATATTTGATATCAATTTGATAATCACATATTGAAATTATACATATAGATATTTTTAGGTTTTTCCCTTTGTCGAATCGAATGAGTCTTTTTTTACTTGTATATTACAAAAAAAACAATGATTTAAAAAAAATATTCCTAAATTAATATTTTTATACGATACTAGCTGCTGCCCGCTACTTCGCCAGCGTAACTTTGTAAATTATATACTAAAACCTTACTCGAGAACCACTCTATCCATTGGTGAAAACAGCATGAAAATCGGTGCAGTAGTTTTTGAGTTTATCGCGAACAGACAGACAGACGCGGCGAAGGACTTTGTTTTATAATATGTAAGGATTAACATGAAAATTTAAATTTAAATTTATTTTAATTTTAATTTAATCATGAAAATTTAATATTTAAGTACATTTTCAGTAACAACAATCAATTTCAAACGCCGCTAATGGTTAGTCCATCAATTTTATATTGGTAAAAACTTCAAGAGGTCATTACATTGAAGGCTTCAGAGCCCATTGGCAGCAATTAGGGGCCTTATTTGCGCAGCCTTATCTTAATTAAGCAGTCGTTGGATGCAAATGGTTGTTTAGATATTTAAGGGCCCCAAACTGTTCGGAAACAACGTACTTTGCGGCAGCATTGACAGAACATTCTAAATTAACAAATTGATTTTCATAGTTCGGAGAAGACCAAATTATCTCACGTTGAACTGAAAGTTTTAACGTTTTATCCGTACTAATATTGTAAATGGGAAAGTTTGTATGGATGGATGGATGTATGAATGTTTGTTACTCTTTCACGCAAAAACTACTGAACCGCGATCACTATGAAATTTTGCATACACGTTGTTTGAGACACCAGAAAGGTCTTTTTTTATATTAGAGATGGGTTTGCTCTTTCATAAGATGTAATCTTGGCCAAAACACATTCATCCTTACATATTATATAACAAAGTCCGTATAACAAAGCCGCGTCCGTATGTCTGTATGTTGGTGATAATCTCAAAAACTACTAAACGGAAGAAAAGTCTCAAAGTTAGAAGAAAAATCGTTAAGTTACTCAAATAAGACATAAAAATGCGGCCGAAAAGACGAGGGTCCTCTTAAAATTTGTTTATCAATGGACCGTATCCCTTCTGAAATCAAAATGAAATTTGATCAAAACTTGTCCACAGTTCGTTCAGACCTCTTTCAACTTTTTCCATTATGCATTCCACGAATCCACCGTATTTATTTACTCCAAATCCGACAATGCAATATTATTGCACTGACTGAACATTTTAAAGTCTAGAATTGCTACTTTGAAACAGTTGGTGAGGATATTGATACTCTTCGAAATTCCAGACTACGTTATAATTATGTACTTTATATTTTTTTTTACTAGCTGGTGCCCACGACTTCGTCCGCGTTGAAAAAGCAATATATCGCCTGACATCGTTATTGCTATTATACTTAGCCAGGAGTTAGTTTCCATAATTTTAGATAATCCCTCGGAAGCAGTACTTTTTTCTGGATGAAAGGTACCATATATCCTTTCTGGTGTCTCAGACAACGTGTATGCAAAATTTCATGGTGATTGGTTCAGTAGTTTTGCGTGAAAGAACAAACATCCATACATACATCCATATAAACTTTCGCATTTATAATATTAGTAAGGATATTAGTACGGATTTTAACTAGCTGTTGCACGCGACATAGTCCGCTTAACTTTATAAAATATAGCCTATTTTACTCGCCGATAAAGTAATATTCTAAAGGTGAAAGAATTTTTTAAATCGGTCCAATACTTTTTGAGTTTATTCATTACAAATTACAAAAATACAAAAATATGAATCCTCTCTCTTTACGTATATAATATTAGTAAGTATAATAGATAGATTTAAAATAAATAACACAGCACTTAATAACAGACAATCCTATACATATGATTATTTTTTTTGAAGAAATGTCGCGTGCTGAGTAGACCATGTGTAATAAATTCAGTACATATTACACATGGTGAGCTGGCGTCATTTTATACAATAATATCAGGTAGATTGTATGAGTTCGAGAAAAAGAAAATATTTGATGTGACATGTCAATTCCAGATGGAGTAAGGGCGTGACTAAGGGGGAAAAGGTCATATGGTTCTTCATATATTGTAGACTTGCTGCATTAGGGTTGTCACAATGTTTTAGACCTTTTGAATTATTATATACAAGCTGGTGCTAGCAACTTCGTACGCGCTGTAGTTCGTTTTTTGAAAATTTCACAGAGACCTAACATTTTTTCTAGATAATATGTATTCTATAGCTTAATCAAGGTAATACATCAGTTAAAACCGGATTCGAATCGGTTAAGCCATTTCAGAGATGCGCGTGCAGAGAAACAGACAAAAATTCTAAAAACAATTTTTTTGACCTCGGTCATATTCCCGGATCGGATTTTTTTTTAATTTAATTTTTTTTCCTAGTGAAGAATTCCCGGGAAATAAATTATAGAATGTAGGTATAGAAATCAGAACCGGTTTACATTTGTTACAGAAAAAATAATACCATTTTAAACATTTAATCCTCTTTGTCAGAAATTGCTACTAATCTCATAGTAATTGGAAGGTTTTCATGGGAAAAGTTTGAAAATGGAAAAGCTTTGCATTGACATTTTCAATTAAAAATTTTGTCTTATTTATACTTGACCGATATCGCTATGAATAGTTTTTGGTAATTATAATATTTTATACATAATGTTACACAGTCGGCTTGAATATTGAATATTGAGTTTTTTTTATTTTTTATGTCAAGTTCAGCATCAGGCCGACAATCTACTTGATTACACTATTCAATTTGTAGGAAACCAATTTAGGAAATCGGAAGGTGTAATCGCAGTTAGAACATATTGGATCCAATTTAGATTTTAGATTGCATTATCCATTTTCAATGAAATCTTCGATTTAGAAATCAATTTAGTGTAGTGTAGTCACTAGTTCAAATCACTACTTAGATTCCTAAATTGGTTTCCTACAAAATGAAGTTTTTTTTTTTTTTTTTTTTATAAGAGATGGGTTAGCTCTTGACCAACAACCAGCCATTAACTGCTTTATTATAGTGGTACTACATTCTTACAATCATATTTATTTATTTATTTATTTAGATTACATCCTATCCTGTCCTCCTATTAATATTATAAATGCGAAAGTTTGTATGGATGTATGTATGGATGTTTGTAACTCTTTCACGCAAAAACTACTGAACCGATTAAAATAGGGTACCTTTTATCCAGAACGCGAACGAATTTGCGAGCACCAGCTATTACAGCCATAAATTTAATTTTTTTTATAGAATATATAAAAATAGGCCTAAAGAATCATTAAAAATATATATTTACATTTATCTATTTAATTAAAAAAAAAAGAAAAAGAAGAGTGATAAAAATTATTTTTTTAAAAATAATTCGTCAATTTTCTTTTTGTAAGTATTAAAATTGTTGGAAAATATGTCAATATCAATTAATTTCATTGATTAATAAGCTACAGAAAAAAAATGTATAACAAAACTGCTGATATGATATATTATAACCGTCAAGGAAATACCCACGTACTAAACGAATATTCTGAAAAATCCGTCCATTTCCTCACAATTGAGTCCGCATTCAGCCATACATCACGCACGTATGCTTATTTAACGCGACGCGGGTTGCAGACCAAAGACGTCGGTCGGACCATCGATCTTTTACTACCACTTACATGTAACTAAATTACCCGGTTCTGGTAAAATAAACTTTAAAATAACCACCGCGAACAACTTGTTTCAAGAACAACAAAGATATCTTTGAACAATTCGTTTCTGAATTCTTTCTTTTGTACTTCACGGGGGACATTTTGTAAAACTAAAGCTAACAATATGGCTGTGCACAATGTTAACAGTACAAAAAAGATTTCTTTGAACAATTCGTTTCTGAATTCTATCTTTTGTAGTTCACAGGGGACATTTTGTAAAACTAAAACTACCAATAAGGCTGTGAACAATGTTAACAGTACGTTAGACCTTTGGTTAGACCCAAAGAAAAACAACCAACAAATTTTCAACTTCCATTAGCTGTGGTCTCTCTTTTCCTTGGGACTGTTCGCACTTTCTTTTCGGGCTTATTACTTAACTAACACAAAAACAGTTTCAATAGTGTCAAGAAAATGAATATGAAAACGCTCTTATGATATGCAGAAAAAATGACTTGTTCCTTGTGGTCCCTCGAAGGGACCAAATGTGCCATGAGGATTTTTTTCGCAAATACTTTAATAATTAAGTTACTTATTACTTATAAAAAAAAAATAAAAAAAAACTTAAGTAATTTAACTAATGTTACTTTAGAAGTTATGAAAGTAATTTAAGCACCCCAAAAACATTTTTGACATTGACTAGCTTGGCAGGCTCAGGAGACTACCTACTATCCCTCGTGATATCCCCTGAAAAGCCGGCGTACCTTCACTTTCGGGTACGCCGAGGTTCCGAAAGAGAGCGCAATTTCTCATAAACAAGGACTTTCCCTGAAAAATTCTCAAAATGTTTATTAAAAAACGCATTCTCTACAGAATATATTTAAACATTTATTTAAGAAGTATTTAAAAACTAATCATTGTCGAAAGCGGACATCGTATTTCTGGGATTACTCGAAATAGAATACAGCTGAACCCGACGATTAAACTTTTGGGTATTTCACAATTTAAACCGCGGCGTTTATAGCTCCATTTCAGCCAGTCTTCGCCTACAGCCTTCATTTACTTAAAATTTACGATATTCAGACTTATCGTAACAGTTATAGCGTATTACATGTAAACTCGTTTTGTTTTGCAGTTTATTTTATTGATTGAAGTGAAGCCTATAATGTCCCTTTTTTTTACAAGAGGAATCCATCATGGATACCCACCGACTTGGGGACAGACCGGTGGGTTATGTCGGACTCCTGCCCCGAGGTGGTATTGGGGAAGACCTACCGACTAAACCTCTTGGCGTCCTCCGCGTCCGCTATGAGGCGAAGTTGTGAGGTCGGACGAACACTCTTCCGAAAAACTCCGATGTCCTAGATCAATAATGTAAAACTTTACTAATTTAGTAAAGTTTCAATAATGTAAACTTTACTAAGTTTTACATTATTGAACTAGGACATAGACTTTCCATTAATTACTATGGAGAGGAGCCATCTAGTTTTGATGATAAATCTGCCTTGTCCAAGACTTGTGTACTATGTATTATGTGCACCAAACTTAATTTGATATTCAGTAACATTATTATTCAATCATTGTCACAAACATTTGAATTTATAATATAGCAATTTATTTATTTTATTTATTTATTTATTTAAAAAGGCTTACCAACTAAAGACATACTCAATCACAACATACAACACTCAGAAAGAACCATTACAAGTATGAATTTAAATTAAAGAAAAGCACAACATTATCAGAGAATAATCAAATTATATTACATTATATTATATTATAAATGAATCAAATTACACATTAGAAATTAAAAACAGCAAGAGAAAAAAATTTAAATCTAATAAATCAAATCAAACAATCAAATATAATGTCAAACAAGAAAACAAGAAAAAATGCCAAAGTCATTATAATTATTATAGGAATAAATATTGTCTAATATTAATACGGTCACTATAAATGTTGATGGGTAATTGATTTAGATAACAATTCATAACAAAGTTGTTGAAAAGGTGCTTCCATAGATACTAACTATTTTAGTTAGTATGGCTGATTTGGTTTTACAAGAGATCTCACAATTTTTTGTAGAGGAACAACTGCGTTGCGAAAATTGGCATTTTTGCATTTAATGTTTTTATAGTATCTCATTTCTTTTTGTAGGTCATCAGCCTTTTATCTGTAGTAATATAATTATTCCATACGATACCTATATAAATACATAGCCATATCCATCCATACTAATATTATAAATGCGAAAGTTTGTATAGATGGATGGATGTTTGTAACTCTTTCACGCAAAAACTACTGAACCGTTCACCAGGAAAATTTTGCATACACGTCGTCTGGAACACCAGAAAGGACATAGGGTACCATTCATCCTGAACGCGGACGAAGTCGCGGGCACCAGCTAGTTAAATAATAAATATAAAAAAAACTAGAGTAGGCTATTTAAAAAACACTTAAACTCGTTTTTCTACATAAACAAAATTATTTGGGAAGTAACGAATCCATGAAAATCCTTTTCAAGTGAAACGTGATTGTGTATTTATAAAAGAGAAAAATAAAGCGTTTCCAATGAAAATAAACAAGTCGAAGTCGAGATTCTTTCTCTTTGGCGAAGATAGTTTACAGTTGAAAACAAATAAAGGAGTTATGTGGATTGATAGAAAATACTATTTTTAAACTTACGCTCAAGACAAAATATCTATTTCTCTATGTCACATTATCTGTTCACAGTAAGTTATTTGGCATTTTTATACTTATAAGACTAAAATACTTTTAGTAGCGACAGCACGTTACCTCAGCAGTAACTACCTCTAACTTAATAAGTTACAGAAGGTTACACGATGAAATAACCAACAGAGGGCCTAGTGCGAGTTTTACTCGATAAAACGCGTCGAACGCGCAAACGTTAATTTGTATGGGAATGAAGCAGATCTACACGTTAGCCACTAGGTGGCGCTGCTTCATTCCCATACAAATTGACGTTTACGCGTTCGACGCGTTTGATAGAGTAAAACTCGCACTATGCTCTCAGATGTGCTGTAATGTCATTGCTTGTGTTATTTTGCGACGATAACAACCCACCATCAAGTCTTCCAATTTCCAATTTTCGTCTTCATAAGAACCTCTCTCTCTCTCTCTCTCTCTCTCACACACACACACACACACACAGAGACACACACACAAACTCGGTTTTAAGGCTTTTAAAAATTCTTTTGAAATAACTCCAAGAACCCGAAGTAATTTTTGTCTCGACGATGTTATCTCTTTATCAATAAATTTAAAGACGACGAAATGAAGCATCTAAGCAAATTGGTTTCACGAACTTTTAAAACAAACAAAACTCCCTAACACTGTAGGCGTAATATGGTTGATTGTAGACAAAAAGCGCTTATTTAGACGACTTTACACTTTAAAAAGAATGGCTTTCTTCTCACCTTGTTGAAGTCACCATTTTCACAGCGCACCGCCTTAATTTGTTTTGTTTTTAGTTTAATTTTTTTCCCAAATCAATTAGTAAATTTGTTGTGGTCATTAAAAGTTTATGTTTGACAAATTTGTTGGCAAAAACTTTTAGGCGATTGTTAGAAATCTTCGAAGGCGTCCTTTGACAGTCCGCTTTCTTTTAAGTGGTAATTTTCTGACAATAATAATTAGGTATCATACATTGGATTGTATACCACTGGTAGGAATACTGACTACTGCAGTTTTGTTTTTCCTTATTATAAAATAGAATGGAATGGAAAGGAATGGAGTGGAGTGGAACAATATAAGTATGTACTATCTTGACGATTAAAACTGTTCCAGTTTTCACTTCTGTCGGCACTCCCGGAGTGCCACTGTTTTTTTTGTGTTTGAAAGACAAACACAAGCGTCCCCCCCCTCACAAACCGGCTACAACTCAGCATAATGCAGGTTATAAAACCTGCGCTCGTATTCCGTTAGAGCCGATGGTGAGGCTACGCACTTACTAAACAAAAAATAATACATAAAACCTACAAAAATAAAGAAAACTCAAAAATTAAATAAAATAGTTAAAAATAAAATGTTTTATTTATTTACAAATAAAACATTTTATTTTTTAATGTACAAAAAACACCTATATTTGTAAAAAAAAGCATATAATGTACTAGAAAAATTAAAAATATATTCAGAAGGACTTGGTGTCCGCAGTAAAGTTCCTCCTCACTTTTTTGGTGTTCGAATATAAATTTCTTTAACTTATTTCTAAAATTATTAGTACTTTGCAGGTCCCTACTAGGCGGCGCGGCGGGATGTTATTCCAGCACTTTGATGCTGACTATTTCTAATTTACACATTAAATCGAAAAACCAAACCAAAGGTTCTTTCCGATTATAGGTTATTAATGAGAAAAATAGCACCAAATTCATTTCTGTGTTTTAATCGTTTCTTAGATCTCATATAACATTTATTTTACTTAAATCTTATTTACCGGAATACCGTTTTTAAGCATTTTTTCCCCTATTTTAAGGTTAGAATTCTTTCGTTGGCTATACCTCCACTTTCAATACTACTTCGATAAAGGGGCTGCCTTCCTGTCACGGAAATTGCTTATGAGCGAATTCTCAATCAAATAAGCGGTTCGCTCCATTCATTAGTAACTCGAGCAAAACGTACCTTCCTGGCTATTTCATTCAAATAGAAAATTGTAAAGGGCTACTTTAGATGATAGGAAAGGGGCGCATATTATTATGTCCATAGATGTATGATTGGTCTCGCTGCGCTCTACTAGATACCGCCGTTGTACTTGTAAAATGTGGCAAAAAATACTACGCCGAATTCGGCGTACTGTGACGTGTACGTGCCGAATGTTTTAATAAATTTTGAGCATAATAAAATGCCAGTTTACGTAGTGAAACGTAGTGTAAAAATATAATAAAACTGTGTAAAAACGGATAAAAAGTGACTATGTTTTACACACACTACAATAAAAAACTGCCTGGTTTTTGTATAGTACCCTATCTAGTCGAGCGTAGCGAGACCAATGCAATAATCATTGATTACATATGTCTTTTTCTGTTCACAGACCGGTGTGACATTAAAAGGTGTACCTTTAAAACCGAACCATATTTTTTTTAGTTTAAACATAGCTCTGAAGCTACATCAATCACTGTTGGCGGTTTTAGTTTCACGTTAGATAAAAAACAGTGTATTTTTCAACACAATATACTGACTGGTGCATTTTTTTTGTGGTAGCATTTTGGCGAAAAACAAGCAACAAAAGCAGACAGAATGTTGGCATCGAAATTTCATCTCACGTCACCTTCAAAACAACGTGCTGTGTGTTTATTCAAAATGAAAAATTGCAAGCGATATTCTGTGCGCCATTGGCGGAAGCTTTTAATGAAATTTCCTATATTATGAGAAATTTTGTCTTTTAGAAACATCTTAAATCAAACTGGAGACAATTAATGCGAAAAAAAATTAGAAAAATATCACTTATAAGTATACTGCTCAAAATAATAGTTTTGAGTTTTAAAGTTTTAAACAAAACTTTAAAGTAGCATTTTTTTTTTAGTTTTAATTATAATTAAAACTAAAAAAAATGTTATAACTGACCACTAATAATAATGTAAAGGCATTGTTAAAGATATTAAAAAACAAAAAAGCATCGACATTTTTGTTAGTAGTTCTCAATAAAATGGCCAAGACTCTATAAAAATGGTTTTTCAAGTCTTTTGAGTATTAATAAAGATTGAAGTGAGGCTTTTGAGTATTGTTGTTCTTTGAAGCAATCTCAGGAACTACTGGTTCGAATTGAAAAATTCTTTTTGTGTTGGATAGATCATTTATCGAGGAAGGCTTTAGGCTATATAACATCACGTTGCAATAGGAGCGAAGAAACAGTCAAAAATGTGGAAAATACTGGGAAAATTATTCATCTTTGAGGGCTTCCGTTGCGTGCGCTGCGAAAACCGTTCGAGATACCCAAATTATTCCCAAAATAACTATTCCACGCGGACGAAGTCGCGAGCACCAGCTAGTATTATTTATAACTATAATATAAAGAATATTAGAACTTGGCGTTAGATATTAGTATCTTCTTACGCTTAGAATTTGATGATGGATTGTGTATTTGATTTTTTATTCTCTCAATTTGGTGGCTATATACGAGTACAATTGTTTTAGCTATTTGTTTCCGAAACGGAGTTTTTGTAGTTTTATTTTTACTTTATAAAAGTTATCTTGTTATCTTATTATATCTTTGAGAAATAAATGATTTAATAATAATAATCATTTCATTCAGATATAACAACCATATTACCTATTTACAAAATAATAATAATAATAATGTAGGCTGAATTATAATATACTAGCTGGTGCTCGCGACTTTGTCCGCGCAGCGCACGCAACGGAAGCCCTCAAAGATGAATAATTTTCCCCGTTTTTTCCACATTTTCGACCGTTTCTTCGCTCCTATTAGTCGCAACGTGATGTTATATAACCTAAAACCTTTCTCAATATGATCTATCCAACACAAAAAAAAAATTTCAATTCGAACCAGTAGTTCCTGAGATTAGCGCGTTCAAACAAACAAAATCTTCAGCTTTATAATATTAGTATAGATTTACAAGCAACAGAAATCAACAGCGAACGCTGCAAGATATTCTTGTAGAATCTGTGGCTGCAAGTGCGCTGCCACCGATGCTGCAGAAATATATATATTTTTGATTTTATTAATTAATTTAGATAATTGATAAAATTGATAAAATAATTGATAAATAATTGATAACATTAATTATTTCCATAGGTTTTAAATTTTTGCCCGAATATTAGCTTTGGTGGTTTCTCTTAAAAGTATTTTTTGCTATATTTGTTGCGACCCTATACTTTAACCAATTTCTCCTTTGCCTCTACAGAACCTTTCTCCGTATAGAAATGACTTAAGAGATTTATTGATACGTCTCCATTATATAAGTTCTTGGAAATATACTCCCTGTGAGAGTAAGTTTATCCTTATCCAGCCGAATCTTTTTATCCAGAGTCGTAGCAAATTATAAGTGGCTATTTAGAAGAGTAACTTCGAAATGTAGTAAGATATTTGAAATTCACTAGTAGGTAAGAGATATAATGTAAAATGTGTTTTTAACTTTTTTTATCTCCGCCTTCATATGCATATACATTCTGTCAAACAGGCACCGAAACAAAATAGCATACATGCTGTTTTCGCAGTTATCTGTAAGGCAGTGATTGTCTATCTCGTTGCCCAGTATAGTAATGCGAAACTTAGTATACTACTGAAAGTACGAAACTGTTAGTATGTCTATATTATTAATATTATAAAACTGAAGAGTTTGTTTGTTTGTTTGTTTGAACGCGTTAATCTCAGGAACTACTGGTTCGAATTGAAAAAATATTTTTGTGTTGGATAGTCCATTTATCGTGAAAGGCTTTAAGCTATAATAACATTTTGAAGGCGGACGCAGTCGCGGGCAACAGCTAGTATATCATATATGGAATTACAAAAAAAATATTTATAATTATGACAAGAAAACCATAATAATAAGATATTAATTTTAGTAATAGAATGGAGTCATAACGTAAGCGGTAACAAATTGTAACCGCAATTTATATCGTCGTAAAGAGTCATATGTGATTTATGAAGTATTTCATCATTTAACTGCATGCGTTACCACTGATAACCTTTCCTTCCCACGTTTTATAAATATTGTAAAAAAATATAGTATGTACATATATGTACCTATATATTTTTATCATTTTGGATAAGTGTTATACCTAAATTTCGTCTATGCAATCAATAATATATTAAAAAAAACGCTACTATTATAGCACTTACTCAACAAATATTTTCTAGTATATCTTGTCTTCTGTACTTGAATACCGTTGAATTTTTGTTAACTTTTTCACTGCAATAAGTTAAATTAGACATTTTAACTTAATAATTAATCTTGTATTTTATTACTTAGTTGCACTTAGTTAGTCGTCAGCGCAGTTGCAGCAACTATAAATAAATAAAATAAAAATAAAAAAGCCTTTAATTTCCTTAATCATACAATATTTTTTTAATCTAGTTATTATTTTTTAATCTAGTAAATCTAGTTATTGCAGCAACTATGGCGGAATAATAAGGTACCTATCATAAAATAATTAGCCATCTAAGTGAACCGTCAGCTTGACTGTCGATCTTAACATTAAAAAAAAAGTAAATGTTAAACTAGAAAATCGAACTCGTTTTCAAAGTTCACAGACACTTTAATCGTATTAAGCGTCAGTTTCTAAATTCGCTTTTGAAATTTTCAATTCGCAATTAGAAATTCGGTCAGAGAGCGGCTCGCCAAAAGCGAGTTCTGAGTTCGTAGTGGCGCAATGCGAATGTGGTCGAGTGAATGGGGTAATTTGTTGGAGAGAATCAAAATAAAAGTGTCACTGCGGCTTAGCTCCCACACTCAGACACATTTCGACTTCAATTTGTACGTTAAATGGTTTATACTGTTCATTTTTTCTCTCACACATTCTGTAAAAAAATGTAATAACGAATTTCCTAAATGAAAGGTTCTTTTTATGTAGGTACTCCACTTCACAGATATTTTAGATTTATGAGGACTGCTGGCTACAGTAGTACATCCTATCCTATTTCCTATTACGTGTAATATTATAAATGCGAAAGTTTGTATGGATGTATGGATGTTTGTAACTCTTTCACGCAAAAACTACTGAATCGATCACTATGAAATTTTGCATACACGTTGTTTGGGACACCAGAAAAGACATAGGGTACCTTTCATCCAGAACGCGGACGAAGTCGCGGGCACCAGCTAGTAGTACATATAGTAGCTTTATATTGGCTGCTGCATACAATTATAGTCTTGCCGCAGGAGGACCTGTTAGACGGGGTTTTGGTATTTTACGTTTAATGTTAAGTTTTATTTGTATTTATTTGTAGGTATAATGTAAACTCTATAAAAATTTTATTATCTGAAATAAAAATTATAGTGATGTTAATTTATTCCCCATTTACTAAATCTGAAATATTCATAAAAAATTAAGAATTACTTTTATTACCAAATTCTCCAAAATGTAAGTTAAAAAAAAAACAATGTCCTTTCGTAAAGAGGTAGATTAAACCCTGTGCGTGCACATGTATATAAGCACTTGGCAGCTCCAATTCCATAACTTAATCTAGAAAACCATCATTTTTAAATATACCAGTCTGCGATATAAAATTAGAACAGTGCTGACCGGAACCGATTAATGATTTGCATTTCCCAATATAAATCCACGTCGCCTCTCTCACGTGTAACCCTCAAAATTAAAGCTTTTACTTTATTACAAACAAAAAGCTCCTTTAGGGACTGTACCGTTTCAGATTACATTGGCAACGTCTAATTAAGGCCAAGGGAAAATCAGAGTTGAATGACCAATAGCCCTCAGTACTTGTTATCTTACCGCCAATCTTATTGTTGCTTCATTCTTATTGCTAGCGTTGTCAGATTTGCGGGAAACGAACAGGCTGGAGGAAGATTGAGCGAACTAATATTATCGATCTGACATACAGACGTGCGGCTGGATACCATCCTCATCTTGTCGAAATCCCTCCTTTTCGGACCAAGCGCTTTGAAACATACTTTATAATGCGCACTGCCAAGGTTTGGAACTCGCTGCCGGCGTCTGTATTTCCGAGCTCATATCACCCCAATCTTTTCAAAATTCGAGTGAATAGGCATCTTCTGGGTGAGTTCGCTCCATCATAGGCCTCTTCCTTGCTACACAGCTAATTACAAAAAAAAGTAGAATAGCCCGCCCTAGCAACGATATCTTTTTAAATAATTTTTTTAACTGTCCATATCACACAGACCTTGTTTATCGAGACTTATTGCAATATATCCCGATTGCAAGAAATTTGTCTTGTGTCTTCGTAAAGCGCGAGCCAATACTGATCTGTTATTTTTTTATTTTTAATATAATATCACTGGGATAAGTTTGATGCTCATAAAAAAACTAAAACTTTAAAAATTACAAAGCAGTTATTTTTTTAATCTTTATTGGTTAAACTGAAAACTTCCTGCCGAACTTCAAAGATTTTCCGTCGACCTAACACTATCGTTTTACTGAAGCTCTTATATTACACAAAATAGTTTACTCTTTAATTATAACTCGTATATCAAAGGTATAAGGGTCATTATTAAAAGTATAATTTTCAACGTTTTCTTGGGGAAAGTTCGTACATTTTATCTTTTTTTGGTGGCTCAAGATTGTAGCTTGTTTAGTTCATAAAACACTAGCAACCCGCTCCCAGCTTCGCACTATAATATAAATAAATATATATTCGCACATTCCACACAGCACCATCTTAGTTCCATAGTAAGCAACTTAATGCTTGTATAATGGATACCAGACGGTTGATATACTACATACATTACTTTTTTTTTGTAAATGCATACATATCATAAATACAAAACTTCCATGACTCAGGTACAAAGGTAAAATGTTAACACATAAACATTTTGCCCCTAGCGGGATTCGAACCCGCGACCGCTTGGTTAACAGCTAGGGTTACAAGCCACTAGACCAAACTCGTCAAAAAATAATATTATAAAATTTCTCAATCATCAACGTAACAACTACTAAACAAAAATGTTCACCCGGTTTCCCTTTCCAAATTATGTGTAAGAAAGGCTTAATCTACATAGAGAAACTTTTGGCTTGTAGGCTTCGCGGCCAGAGTTAGGTACTTCGAAAGTAGGCACCCTTATTAGTGGCCAAATGCCCTTCGTCCCTTGACCCTATTAGTGTAACACATTGACATAACATTAACATACACACAAACAGATTGAAAACGTTAATAATGATGAAGTATTGTTTATGAAAGTATTGTGTTTCACTATCAGCGTTTTTTGAATTTTGCAAGTTAAATTTTGAAACCAAATTAATACAATAAACTACCTAATATTTGTATAATATTATACTAGCGGCCCGCTCCCGGCTTGGCACGGGTGTAATTTTTTTATACAAATTCTATATATAAACATTGCTCGTTTATCGCTCATTTCATTATTTATTTTATACTATATATTCATAATTTACAACTTTGACAGATATTTACTAGCTGGTGCCCGCGACTTCGTCCACGTTCTGGATGAAAGGTACTCCCAGACGTGTATACAAAATTTCATGGTGATCGGTTCAGTAGTTTTTGCGTGAAAGAGTTTACAAGCATCCATACATCCGTGCAAACTTTCGCATTTATAATATTTTACGGATGTGGTGAGAGTACGAAAATATTTGAAATTATGTTTGCCAACGAGTAATGGAGGCGATGAACTGAACTCATTGGGGGGTGTTTGATGGATTGGGCCGAGTATCGACCAAAGAATATATTTGCTGAAGCACATTGAAACTCCGACCCGAAAATTTACATATTACTCAATCAAATACCTACATGTAGGTAATATGTTTACAGCTTTTCGCAAAAATGTAACATTAATTACTTTGCAATATAATTATTTTCGAAAAAATAAATTTTACCAATTTATTTATTTACTTTTACTTTCATTTATTTATTTATACAACATAATGTTACGTAAACACAAACTCATTAGAGTTTTACCGCCGACCATATTCATATGAAAGAATTATTTTAAAATATATACAATAGCTTAATATTAGTATTAATATGATATTATTAATAGCTAGAATAGAATAAAAAAATTACAACGCTTGGCAATAGTCTAATGTCAGGCGTCATATTGCTTTTTGCCGTTGATTGTAGAATCCGGAGTGTTTTAGTGGGTTAGTCCACCTAGTTATACTTCTAGTTATACGATATAACAAAATGAACAAAAAAGCCGAATAGTTATACTGAGCAGTATAACAAAACAGATCTGATTTGGGTAATAATAAGTCACTTTACCGGGCGGGTCCCACAATTCCCGCGAGTCCTACACGTGCGTTAATGTCATCTTTCCTCCTAAAAAGTTGCTTATATTGCTTTACATATTTTGTTACTAATATCTGAAAAAGTTCTATAGGGGCAGTAACGACCCGCTTACAGAAGCACTCTGACGGCCATCGCAACTAAATTTCTAAAGACCACAGTGACATGATGGCATATGTACTTACTGTTGTGTTTCAGTGAATGTTTGAATATTCCTATCCCCCTTTCCAATCCCTGTCCTTAATCCTACTATAGTCTAACTATAGTCTTACTATAGTCTTACTATAGTCTAACTATAGTCTTAATATAATTTTACTATATTCTAACTGTAGTCTAACTATAGTCGTCAGCGCATTTACAGCACCTGAGGCCTTACTTGTGTTATAAACTCGAGTCAGCTATCATCAAGTGGACCTGTCTGTCTGCCTGTCTGTAGAACTTATTATAAAAAGAAAAATTATGTCTTAATTTCTTTATTCACGCAAAAACCGGCCATATTTTAAGTAGCTACAAGGTTAATTATTTGTTACAAATGTATGATTAAATAAACACACAACACGAAAATGAGCCAGCCAAAACAAACAAAGTGCAAAATCATTATAAACTTGTTCCATTCAGTTTATCTTTCGGCAAAATTTCAGATATCACTTCAAATGAACTTGTAAAATGAATAACTTGGCGGAAAAGTTAATTCTCCTCGTAATTTCTTGTAGAGGGGATAAAACACTTTCATTAGACTTTGGCCGCAAAAAAAAAACTTTTCCAAAGAACATTTGCAAACGTGAAAGAAACGTGAAGTATTTTATTTTTTATATTATATCTTTTGCCCGCAGCTTCGCTCGCGTATATTTATAAGTTATAGCCTATCTATACTAATATTATAAAGCTGAAGAGTTTGTCTGTTTGTTTGTTTGTTTGAACGCGCTAATCTCAGGAACTACTGGTTCGAATTGAAAAATTATTATTGTGTTGGATAGATTATTTATCGAGGAAGGCTTTAGGCTATATAACATCACGTTGCGACTAATAGGAGCGAAGAAACAGTCGAAAATGTGGAAAAAAGGGGAAAATTGCTTCCGTTGCGTGCGCTGCGAAAACCGTTCGAGATACCCAAATGATTCCCAAAATAACTATTCCACGCGGACGTAGTCGCGAGCACCAGCTTATATGTATTATAACTATAATGTCTATATTTTACATTAGGCAATAATACATTTAATAAAGGCAATATTACACGAGATTAAGGATAAACATGATCCTACCCATCCTACCTAACAACTTATTTAATGTTCGGAAAGTTTGTCTCCCCACAGTTTTCTAGCTAAACTTGGGCTAAACCGGGGTTCATTTACAAACAAGGAAAACCCTTTATTCAGCATTAGAATTCACAAAGCAAAATATATTTTTTTCTAAAAGTAACTAATCAACACTTTACTAATGTTTTTAGAATTTTTACTTGTTTGTAGATTTCGTTCAGACATAACTATATCAGCACACAAGCTGTGGTCTTCAACGCAATGTGCTTAGCCATAAACAAATAAATAAAATAAATAAATATATTCACACATTCCACACAGCACCATCTAGTTCCAAAGTAAGCAACTTAATGCTTGTATTATGTATACCAGAGTTGATATACTACATACAATACTTTTTTTTGTACATACATACATATTATAAATACAAAACATCCATGACTCAGGTATAAAGGTAAATGTTAACACATAAACATTTTGCCCCTAGCGGGATTCGAACCCGCGACCGCTTGGTTAACAGCTAGGGTTACTAGCACTAGACCAAACGTGTCGTCAAATAAGTATCTACTTACTGTCTGATAAGTTATTAATAACTTAATAAGTACCTACTGTCATTCAACAGTGAAAGTCCCAGAACTCTACGCGATTAGCATGTCATCAATAAATGAAATAGGAACACAAGGTCATTGTCTTCTCTGAATTGTTTCCTTCATTTGTTGGTTACATACAATGTGCGTAGTTTTAGCGAAAGCGGAACAAACTTGGCTGGTACGAGGAAAACTTATATTTTGCGTAGCTTTTGTTATGGTGTTTTATGATCTCGCTTTATGAGTTAGACAGTGGATACGGTGTTTGGAATTTTGCGGATGTTATTACACGCTGCACGCGTTACAAGCTGTAAAAATAGATTGACTACAAAATTGTGTTTATTGAAGTGAAAATTTCTTTAGGCGTGTTGGGCAATAAACCATTAAACTCGCGACCTGTGATGTAACCGACATCTCTGTTGACAATTATAAAAGAACACAGCAATTTCAAATAAAAATAGAAAACAGCCAGTCTCAATAAAATATAAAATAGACTGCACCGATCTGAAAAATTCTTTTACTGTTGGGAAGCTACATTACACTAGTTTACAAGGTTTTTATACCCCAGCTGAAAGTTGTTGAATTTTATCTATCCATCTAAAGGTAGTCTAGGAAAAATATTAAAAAAATTCCATCACGTCCACATTCAGAATTATTTAGTAAAGAAAAAATATTAAGAAAATGTACTAAAACGATAAGAAATAAACTACAAATGACTAATTTTGGACTGAATTTTGGAGTTTCAGAATCGGTTCCTCTTAAAATAGACTAGCAGTAGTTTCCCAACATATTTTCGTCCCAATATCCTTGATGGAGATCTTCAAAAGCCTTTAAATCCTGATGAAAACCCTCTCCTTGCTCGTCGCTCATACATCCTAAGTATTCCGGAAAAAAAGTGGGAATGCAGGAAATGGATCTTTAATAACATGTTAACACCAATCTTATGATAATTTTGTAATAAATCAGCCACTATGTCTGTAGTTTTCACTTTTATTATTTCCTAAAAAGTCCTTAACACCTAACAGTTTTGAATGAATTCCAAGCAGCTCTTCATTGTGTTCTGCGTACTTAATCAGCTAAAGTGATTCTACAGATCTCACAAAACATATGGGAACCCAGTTTTGTTTTTAGTTGGCCACAAGAAATCCGAAATAATGAAGATATGCACTTTTCAACGATTCTACTATATGTCTTTTCTTTTTTTTAAATATAAATTGTCCATAAACATAATAAAAGCGATCACAACTTTGTTTACACTTTCTACTCGACATTTTAATTGAGTTAAACAATAAATATCTCTTAAACTAAAAAAGTAATGCAGCACCAAAGCTAAGCAATTAAGTATGATTCTTTAAAAAATATATTTGAGGATAGAAAAAAAATGTGACGTGATAGAATTTTTATGTTGATACTTTTAGAACTTATAAAGTTAGCGGGAAGTACAGGTATAGGTTTTGTTAGGGGTATATAAAAAAAATTAAAATTTGTAAACTAGTGTATCAGCGAGTAACATAGGCTATATATTTTATAAAGCTACGCGGACGAAGTCGCATGCAACAGCTAGTTTTGAATAAAAAGAAAATTCTAATTAATTACCACTTTACCCATTGACAAGCACCATTATGTAGAAATCTCATCTCATTATCTAACTTAAACCTGCTGATAGGTGGGGTGTGCTTTTATTGAGAAAATAATGCTTCAAAGAGCTTAGCTTATAAAATGTAGGTACAAGGATACAAACCCTCCAAATAAATTTTGGACTCGCCGTGTTCAGTATTAATATAATATGTTGTAAGGATTTGTAGAAATTCAAGAAATGTTTTCTTTTTCTCTTTTATAGCCCCTAGTGACAACACCGTTGAGATGATAAATGGGACGCTTGAAACGGTTCGATTTCATAACCTACGCTGCTGAGTCACAATTTAGACTATTAGCAGTGATATAACTGTATTATTGGAAAATATCCGTCCGTACTAATCCTATTATTATTATTAATATTATAAATGCGAACGTTTGTATAGATGTTACAAGAGTTACAACTCTTTCACGCAAAAACTACTGAACCGATCACCATGAAATTTTGCATACACGTTGTCTGGGACACCAGAAAAGACATAGGGTACCTTTCATCCAGAACGCGGACGAAGTCGCGGGCACCAGCTAGTATTATAAATGCGAAAGTTTGTATGGATGTTTGTAACTCTTTCACGCAAAAACTACTGAACCGATCACCATGAAATTTTGCATACACGTTGTCTGGGACACCAGAAAGGACATAGGGTACCTTTCATCCAGAAAAAAGTACTGCTCCCGAGAGATCCCCTTAATCTAAAATTAAGGAAACTAACTCCTGCCTAAGTGTAATAGCAATAACGATGTAAGGCGATATATTGCTTTTTTAACGCGGACGAAGTCGCGGGCACCAGGTAGTATAATATGTGTATGTGTAAAGTCTCCATACTATCTGCAATATCCTTTCTGTGCAACATGACCCATAATATATCGTAGCACTGTGTTATCGTTGTGAGTGATTGCGGCTAAGATTTTGATGTAGCATTCGTATGGCTATATCATGTTTTTAAACATATATATAATTATTTAAACACTATCGACCCGTATTATTTCTGAATGCAATTATTTCTGCAAATTTTATAAACAAACCTTCCTCATTCCTTACTCTTTCCATTGGTGAAAACTTTATCAAAATAGAGTGGTTTAGAAGTTAGAGAACTTAGCGGGAAAATGGACAGAAGTGGCAACGACTTTATTTCATAAACACGAGGCGCGGGCGGGGGTTTCATCCCTTCGTGGTTGAAGTTCCTCGGTCACGCACGAAGCGTTACAGTTCCACCTTTCTTGTCCGAACTGCTAAGGAGTGGAACTCATTGCCTGCGTCTGTGTTTCCCCAAAATTACAACCTCGGGGTCTTAAAACGTAGGGTAAATGGGCACCTACTAGGTAAGCGTGGTCCACCTTCGGCCGCATCTGCACCTAACATCAAGTGAGATCGCGGCCAAGCGCTGCCTTGACTTATATAAAAAAAAAGTCCATTAATTTTCTAACAGAACTGGAGACTGGAAACTTGTGCTTGTATAACAATCCACCATGTCTAGACTAGACGTTTGGTCTAGTCGCTGTGGTGGTGGCTAATGGGAATATTCGGAAATAAAACTCTCAACTTTAGCGTATAATTACATTTTCTGTGAGAAAAGAAATACCTACGACACAGTACTGTGTAAATAGCTTTTTGCTTCGGTCGGCTAATTGAAAATGCCATGGAGTTTTTAAAGTTAACAGCTTGACAGCGTGTGGCGGTGACGTTAAGTTATTTATGGGATATCTGGTTTATTGCATCGGCGAAGTTACGCTCTTCAAGCGGACAACGTATTTTGTTCGCGTCTATTATCTCTTTGTTTAACACTCGACGCCGATAAGTTTTCACTGCGTCATCATTATAACCACATTGAAGATTATTTCAGTCGGAAATTGCTTTTGAAAGCGGATTTTTTCAGAAAGATATGTATCGGAGTAGCTGATTTTAGCTACTTCGTTCCCGTGCACATAACCTTAGTATATGATTATATACGGACATCCAAAGATAATTGATTGGTCCCGCTGCGCTCGACTAGATAGAGCGCTATACAAAAGCAATAGCTCTGAAAATGTGGCAACTTTTTATTGTAGTGTGTGTAAAAAATAGTCGCTATTTATCACTTTTTACCCAGTTTTATTATATTTTTACACAGTCACTACTTAAACTGGTATTTTATTATGCCTAAAATTAAATAAAACAAACAATTTAATAAACAATACGGCACGTACACATCACAGGCAGTTTGCAGTGTGACTGGCTCGGGTACGCCGAATTCGGCGTACTATTTTATGCGGCATTTTACAAGGACGATGGCGGAATCTAGTCGAGCGCAGCGAGACCAATCATTTATCTATGACGGACATCGTTCGCGTGGACTTTATCTTAATTTTTTTTTTGCTTATGTCGATAGACTGGCTGACGGTCCACTTAGTGGCTATCGAAGCCCACACAGGCAACGCTATAAGTGTGTATAAGTGTAAGTGAAGTATTAAGGATAAGGGATAACGGAAGGGAGTAAATTCTGATGGTAATTATTTAGATGTATATTCCGATTCAAATCGATAATTTCAAGATATTAATTGAAAATTCAAAATAAACCATCTATGAGCTAATTTTATATTTTATAACCTTAAAATTATTTTCAAAATCATAAAGATCAACTACTTCACTAACCGTTAAAAATAGCGATCATGCTATTTCAAATGGAGGCTTATGGCGAAACATTTCAAGCAACTACAGTTCTAATCATAGTGAAAATAAATGTCATTTTCGGGTCTAACTTCTTACCCAATTTCAATTATGTGCGAGTAAAAAGAATACACCATCTGGACCGTAACAGTTGTTCACGGCCATGTCCCAAAGGAATAAAATATTCAGTGAGGGTCAACGCGGTAATAATTCATGGACAGAGGACAGGACGTGACGAAATGTAAGAGTTGTGTATATCGCTAAGTTGGGTTCGAATGGCTAACAAGCTGGGTTTTACAAAAGACATGTATTTGGTGATGGCAGCGGGACACTGCTTTAGGTCCAGCGCACATTGGAGGACGACACTGCAAAGTATTTTTTTTTCTGACGGTCCACTTGATGGAAGGTGAAACCACACCTTCCATCATCAAATAAATCAAAAATTTCAAATTACCCCTTTCGTGTGCTTTTTTCTTATTTTACTTACGTAAATGCTGGTAGTAGTTGCGTTACCTGTAAAAATACGAATAAAGCTTTTAAAAAATCGATATGAGTGATACTTAAACGTCGTGAATGAACTTAACTTATGAGTGAACTTAACTTAATTTGTGAACCCCGGCACTAAATATAACCTTTTACATTAAAATAACAGAATTAATTAATACATTAAATACATTAAAATCAATTCAATTTTTTTCCTTACTAAAAGTGTTCAACGCGCCTATAGAAAATTTTTCAATTCAAAAATTAAGAATTAATTAAGTAATTAGTTTATTAAATTTTTTTCTTAATTAATTAAAAAAAAATCTAAACTATACTAACAAGAATAGTTTAAACTTTCTCCTCATAAGTACTACGTCGAATCCAGAAGTTTTCTGAACATAGCTGTGAATTATTATTTCATTTGCCTTATTTACTGAAAATATTTTCAATAAGAAATGAATTACTTGAAAAATAAATAATACTCTTAGCATAAAATGAATCTTATTTTCCAGTTAGAATTGAAAACCTTTTCTAGTCCCAGTTCAGAAAAAGGTACTCACGTAACGTGACCTACGGGAAAAAAAATATTATCTCTGTGCCCGAGTTTCCAACTTCATCTCGTTTTGTGAGAATATAAAACCTGTAATTTGTTTGTAAGACGATTTCGTGGTAACTTAACTTCTTGTGTTTTAACTTAAAACGAATTTTAAATAGTAGGTATCATTATTTTATAAAGTTCTGGCAAATTCATCGAAACTTTGTAGTCTGTGATTAAATATCGAATGAATTGTGTAGACTTTAAAAAGTCTAAACAATTCATGCGTGTTATTAATTATTACTATACATGGCGTCTAGAGCGAGACCACGCTAGTTGCTAGAAGAAATTCATCATGACTGTGTCTATGTCTATCGTGTTGTTAATTCCACTAAACTGTCACTGCTTTTATCAAAATATAATGGAAATGAACAATTCATTGCCAAAACTGTGTTCCACAAAAAAAATATATTATAGAATTACTTAGAATTGGACCAGATGCCACTACGCACGGTCCGATTGAGTAGAAACTTAATCCCGCGAACGCGCGAACTTTGAAATCGTAAGGTCTCCTAAGGTATACCTCTCCTAAGGTGTTTCCACCTAGCTACAAGCTGTAAACAAACTCCTACAGGCAGCGCACTAGGAAGGAAATCCTCTTGGATACCCGACAGTGTAGGAGGCACTGACGGGTTATGCCGGATTCCTACTGGCTAAAACCCAACGACTTGCTATCATCGCGGCCATTGATGGGCGGGGTCGCGGGGACATGGCTATCCAGCACGGGGAGGTCTCCACTTTCGGGTACGCCGAGGCTGTGATAGGACTGTCAGAGCCTTGGCGTACCAGGAAGTGGAGGTACGCCAGTCATCTCGAGGAACCTTACGATGGGCGGCAGTCCTCCCAACTGGGCACGGGTCCCGGTTAGGGTGGAAGGCGGCGGATAAAGGCCACGCCTTAGCACACCTCTTGGTGTTGCTTGTGTCCTTAGGCGGCGGTAACCAATTACCATCAAGTGAGCCGCCAGCCTATCTGCCACCTTTATAGTATAAAAAAAACGTATCAGTTTTATTGTTTCTTAAATACAGTCACCAAATTATATTTTTGAAGTTTTTTTAATACTATAATACTTAATAATTTAATATTTGAATACTATATCCTTAACGGCTTTAAAGCTTTCATAAGGTCTTATAAAATTTCAAGGAGACATAATTAATTTTACACAGAATCTCCATCCAAAATGAAAGCTGTTTTAAGCCGAATAATAACTGAAGGAACAATTACAATAGGATCTTCATTATTATTTTAGTCACGTATAAATCAACTTACTTATTCGGCTCATATTACATGGCCTTAAAATTACATTTTCGTCACAACATGAACTTAATTTGCCGAGAGACTTGATACGGGTTGTTTTTATCTGTACAGGATCTACAGAGCACATGTCGGGAATAGTAGGGACTATCGTTAGACCCGATACTGTGGCTAAAGTAATAAGTGATTTGAAGAATGTGAAAAAATTATTGTTTTCTTAAGGTAGATTGATGAAGACGTCCAAAAAAATTTACTAGAATGCCCTTTTGGAGTGATCGGTGTGACTTTTGCCGTAACACAGGTCTTTGATAGTAAAAATCGACAAAACTGAAAAAAGCCCTAAAATTTAATGGATGTCACAATGATCCGAAAGGCTTTTAAGGTGAAAAACATAGATAAAGGATTGGTCTCGCTGCGCTCGACTAGATACCGCCGTCGTACTTGTAAAATGCGGCATAAAATAGTACGCCGAATATGGCGTACCCGAGCCACTGCAGGCTGTCTGTGATGTGTAAGTGCCGAATGTTTTATTAAATTTTAAGCATAATAAAATACCAGTTTCCGTAGTGAAACTGTGTAAAAATATAATAAAACTGGGTAAAAAGTGATAAAAAGTGACGATTTTTTACACACACTACAGTAAAAAGTTGCCACATTTTCGGAGCTATTGCTTATGTATAGCGCTTTATCTAGTCGAGCGCAGCGAGACCAATCAATTATGGCAATACTATGGGCTAATGTGTTCGTTTATAAATATTCATTTTTGGCGTTGACGCTCCAAATAAGCTTTAAGCTTACATCGGTGTACCTGCTGCTGGAACAGTCGCTTATGACTTAAACCGTACGTTTTGATTTAAGGCTGCGGACCGTTAAAAATTGACTCTCATCGAATTTTTGGCGCTGCTTATAACATTGTTTTCAAACTGATTTAGGAAAAACTTAGAAATATTTTTATAACCAAGAAAAATTTATAATATGGTTAATAGTTAAGTATTTTTTAAGTGTTTGTTTATAGGGTATATATTAGGTAAAAATGGAGTTAAACACAGCTCTGCCAAGCCCTACAGTATGTTGAGCTATGTTCACGGACCAATGACATAACAACTAATGATAAATTAGAAAATCTATTCAGATGTGAAGTTTTCTTATGTGGTCGTCCTTAAATTAATCTGATTATTTTTTTGCAAAACTAATTCATGTTCTTAAGTAAGAACGTTAAATATTGTCTTTTATCAAATTTTTCACTAATTTTTTTTTTCATTTTTAACATAGTTACGTAACAACAATTAGAAATTAACATTTATTATCATAAAGGACAAGTGTTTAGGTACAATAAAAAGCTATGGTTTCTGTATAAAAATTAAGAAAAGTAATTATTTTATTGATAAGAAAATATCGGCAATCAAACTCCTCAGTGACCGGTGAGCGGTCGTTGCGTTCAGACGTGTGCTCCGTGTTAAATTTTTACATGTTTTTTGCGATCGAACAAATATCTTTGTCTCGCTCACTCTCAGAGATTTTGCGCTTCTGTTAGCATATCGAAAGTTGCTTTACTTTATTTATTTTCAACATTATTTTCGAACTTTTTGGTAGTTAGTTAGTTTTTGTTTTTGTTATATATATTATTATTGGGTCATAATGGAAAAAGATATGCTTGTCTAAAAAAAGGAAATGCAAGTCAAATATCATAAGCATTGTAATAATATATTATATTCGTATATGTTATATTGTATTATATTATATTATATTATATGTTATAATCATTATAAAAAAAATTAGGTATATATATTATTACTAGCTTTTATGGAAGAGTGAAGGCTCCTGGCACAGGCTTCCGCTCAAAAAAAGTCTTTAATCATGTAATATCATCTCAATTTCTAATAATGAAATGAAAACAACCTTATTCACAATAATAATATCGATAATCTGCTAGCAACTTTTCTATATTCTAAATTAACTAAAACTAATTCTAAAAAACAAGTCTGTTTCTAAAATTTCTACATTTCTAACATTCTAAAATTTCTAAAATTTCTAAAATTTCTTGGAGCTAGCGCGCCGACTGTATCTATTTATTGGATTAACTATTATAGCATAACAATGCATGTATAATATATTTAGAAATGTTGAAAATTGGGAATTTTCAATAACATGAAATTAAAAAAATTCTCTTTCTAAGTCTCTTTCTAAAATTTCTAAAACTTCTAAAATTTCTACATTTCTAACATTCTAAAATTTCTAACATTTCTAAAATTTCTTGGAGCTAGCGCGCCGACTGTATCTATTTATTGGATTAACTATTATAGCATAACAAATCCATGTATAATATATTTAGAATTGTTGAAAATTGGGTATTTTCAATAACATGAAATTAAAAAATGTCTCTTTCTAAAACTTCTAAAATTTCTACATTTCTAACATTCTAAAATTTCTAACATTTCTAAAATTTCTTGGAGCTAGCGCGCCGACTGTATCTATTTATTGGATTAACTATTATAGCATAACAATGCATGTATAATATATTTAGAGATGTTGAAAATTGGGTATTTTCAATAACATGAAATTAAAAAATTTCTCTTTCTGTCTCTTTCTAAAATTTCTAAAACTTCTAAAATTTCTAACATTTTAACATTCTAAAATTTCTAACATTTCTAAAATTTCTTGGAGCTAGCGCGCCGACTGTATCTATTTATTGGATTAACTATTATAGCATAATTAATGCATGTATAATATATTTAGAAATGTTGAAAATTGGGTATTTTCAATAACATGAAATTAAAAAATTCTAGTAAAATATTAAAAGCAATAAGTAGAGCAAGATTCTATTGATAAATTACGAGTATTATAACGCAGGATGTCAGCGGAGGTGCTCCCCACGCGCACGGTTTTTTTCGACTCTATTTCGTAGTTTTGCACCGATAGACTGAGCTCTTAAGTCTCCGTCGTCGTCGTCACGAGTCGCTTCCACATTTGTGTCGTTTGTCATTCCGCAAAACCTTTTGACTTCTGGTCATTATTGTCAAAGTTTTTATATGCGCATCTGTTGATATTATTGCAAAGTGTGCGGAAGCTAAAGTAATGATAAAAATAAGAACTAAATAAAATTCTCGTGTCGCGGTGTTTGTTGCCAAACTCCTCCGAAACGGCTGGACCGATTTTGATGAAATTTTGTGTGCTTATTGGGTAGGTCTGAGAATCGGCCAACATCTATTTTTTATACCCTTAAATGTTAAGGGTGGTCCACCCCAAAATTAATTTTTAGCTTATATAACAAATCTATATAGTACTTTAAAGTTAATTATGAAGTTTAAAACTTTTAAAACTTTCATTCTAAGATTTCTTAAATTTCCTTGCGAAAGTTATGGCTCCTAGATCAATTCGATTATATTAAAAATTTATCAGCTCTGTCCGCAACACACGTAGGTACGCGCGGTTTTCTTACGCTTGATATTTCGGTATAACTTTGGAAAGAAACAAACACTATATGTTCATATATATTCAATATATAATAACTTATTTCGAAAATTATATTCAAATTCAAATTCAAAACATTTTATTCGAAATTGGATTAACAAAATCGCTTTTCGACGTCAGAGAGTGGCACGTTCACTACCAAAGTGTGCATTCCTCTGTGAAGAAGAACGCCCAAAGAAACTCCACAGATTAATATTAAATATTGAACAATCTTCCAATTTTCATGAAACATAACAACAATGGAATCTCTATGTCAAAGACAGAGTGGTCGCCGAACATTATTCAAAGATACTGTTTCAAGATCTGGTTGAGACAAGATGGAAGACAAATTATTATCATTACAAGTTAGATAAAAACTCAGCCCTTGTCTCGGGTTCCAGCTATTGTTCCTTATATTGTCTCGTTATTTAAGTCCAATGTTATGTGGTGGGAGTTTAGTCAGTAAACCGATATTCATAATGTGGGTTTGCTATTACTAAACTATTGTTTCAGGGAATTGTGACAATGGAGTTAATGGTTTTTGAGATCATGATTGAGGACTCTGGAGTGTTTTCAATACTTTTATACACATATATACACATAAGTAATTTACATCATATGGATTGGATGTGGAGCCAAGCTGTGGATCTAAGGGAAAAGAGCCTATTTTATTTTTTGCTTTTCATTTTCATTGCTTTTTTATTTAATTTTTTTTTTTAATATTATTTATTTTCTTAATGTCACATTAAGCTTGAGCTATTATTTTTTTTATTCACATTAAGCTGAATTTGATTACATTCAGATTTACATAAATTGATGATTAAATTATTATTAAAATGAGTTAAATTAAAAATACGCAATTACACACGAATTTTGGATAATTTTAGATAACTTTTAGATCTGGACTTGTAAGTTGATGTGCTGCTGCCCTTTACGTAAGGTCACATTTAGGCTGGGTTGCACCATCTAACTTTAACTATAACCAACGCCGCAACTTGAGTTAAAATAACGGTTAGGCCGAAAATGAGTTGCACCAGTTAACAAATAATCATAGCTGGTTAACTGGTGCAACTCATTTTCGGCCTAAAACTCATTTTCGGCCGAAAATAAGTGCGAATTAACTGAAGTTGCGACGTTGGTTATAGTTAAAGTAAGATGGTGCAACCCAGCCTAAATTTATTTTATAATACGAGTATAACGTGTACGTCAATATTGATTGACATTGATTTATTAATATAACGCACGAATTGGCAGAAGACGCATGTATTCTCAAACCGTCTCATGACATTTAAGTATTTTCATTCTTTTAGAGTTGTGTGGGTAGTTTGAAAGGAAAATGTGAGTGTAAAAGAGTTTTGTTTTTTAAAAAAATAAATACTTGAGACAACTTATATTAACAATTAACATAATTAATTAAATTAAACATTTGGTTATTCATAAATTATCATAACCAATTAAACATTTGGTTATTCATAAATTATTTAAATTATTGTAAATTTTCTTTAATAAATATACTGTAAGTTTAAGTAAAACTTCCTGTAGGTGTAACTTACAACTACATTATAGGTTGCTTCACTAAAAGTGGCATAGTAGAATATCACCGCACTCACAGCTTGGGGTGATATTTCAAATTAATTGCACAGAGTTGTCCTTAAGGTGAACACTTGTTACGATTTGAACCATTATTACTAAATATTAAGGTTCAAATCAGTCATGCAACATTTACATTATTCATCTTTTTATCAGAAATTAACGAGAAAAAGTGACAGCATGTATAAAAAAATCCAGTGGACACTTTCTCTCAGTGATTTTGTTTGAGACTCTGAATCTAGTGCATCCTCTATCAAAGGCTATTCTATTTCTATATCTAAGTATATAGATATTTTATATTGCCTAAACAAATTCGCTATCTTCCTCTAGCGAAGAAATAGTTCTCCGCTAACTGCTTCAAAACAACTTTTTTTTTTACAAGAGGAATCCATCATGGATACCCACCGGCATGGGGACAGACCGGTGGGATATGTCGGACACCGCTCCGAGAAGGTATTGGGGAAGACCTACCGACTAAACCTCTTGGCGTCCTCCGCGTCCGCTATGAGGCGAAGTTGCGAGGTCGGACGCACACTCTTCCGCAACTCCGCCGCGGGGGAACTTCAAAACAACTTAACGGATTTCAATACGGTTTTCACAGATAGAAAGAACAATAAACGAAGAAAGGTTTGTGTGCATCCGTGCAAAGCCGGAAGCTGGTTGCTAGTAAATAAATATTAGTTTTATGTACAAATGCATCTTTCAGTCTGAAATGGGAAGTGGTTTTCTTAAAAGCCAAAGCGTGTAATTTTAACATAAGTAGGCGCACTGAAGTAGTGGAAGAGAAAAGATGAAAGTTGTTATTGTACGCTTCCGAGTACAATATTCTTAGAGCTGAGACCGTTGATGGAATAAATACATAGATACTATATGTTCCTAGATTACGTAATCAAAAAAAGGGCCACATAAAACTATATGTTTAAATACTCGACTCCATAACAAAAATTTCAATATCGAACTCGTGTAACAATAGAGAAAGTCGACAAATATATACAAACTAGCTGCTGCACGCGACTTCGCCCGCGTAACTTTATAAAATATAGCCTAAAGTCTTTCTCGGTAAATGGACTATCCAACAAAAAAATAACTTTTCAATTCGAACCTTTAGTTCCTGAGATTAACTCGTTCAACCAAACAAACTCTTCAGCTTTATAGGGTAAAGGCGTGATAGATGCCCCAGTGGGATAGATGCCCCATTTTCCAAAAACCTAACTTCCTATACTCGCGACTAAGAAACAATAGTATAACTAAGAGCTGCAGTCACCCCGCACCTCTGTTAGCCACGGGCCGTTGTGCGGTGAGGACGTGTTTCGTACGTGTGTGCATTCATCTCCGCGGCGAACTTTACAAACGCATCAAAGTTTTAAAGATTAGTATTCGCTGTTGTATAACTTTATAAGTAGTCATTAATTCCGTTATATTTTTTTTTACGTCAATATACTGATTCATCAAGTATGCATCTAGATGTAAATAGTTGCTCTTTTGTTTTTTATTTATTTAAAAAATACTTGGGCATCTATCCCTATCAAAAAGGATAGTTGCCCTAGTTTAACAAACCTAGTTGAACAAACTTTTATTTAACTAATTGCTGTAAGTTTCCAATACCTAGATTTATTAACGTAGATTTTTTTTGTAGGGAAACATCCTATCTTGGATTTTGACAACGAAAAAAGGCTAGTAAAGCACATTCTAAAGCTTGGAGATGCAGGATTTCCCCCAAATAGAAAATCCATACGTATGTTAGCTTATCAATTTGCTGAAAAGCTAGAGCTAAAACATAATTTTGACCACGAAAACGAAATGGCTGGAGCTGCATGGTTCAAAAGTTTTATTGAACGAAATCCAGAGCTGTCTATTAGACAAGCTGAAGGTTTATCTGTGGCTAGAGCCAAGGGTCTGAGTAGAGAAGAAGTTAATAACTTCTATGATCTTTTGATCAAAGTCTTGACCGAAAATGATCTGTTGGACAAACCGGAAAGATTATATAATATGGATGAATCCGGAATCCAATTGAATAATAAACCCGGAAAAGTCATCGCGAAAAAAGGTGCCAAAGTCATCAATTCAGTCACATCTGCCGAGAAAGGAGAAACAATGTTGTTGGCTGTTGCAATGCAATTGGTAATGCATTGCAAGGCAATGGTATCTATCCCGCGCCGCAGGCATCTATCCTTCTTCGTATTTTCATGGTGGGGCAACTATCCCTACGGGTAGGCATCTATCCTCAAAAAAGGAGTTCCACAAAAAGCTAAAATTTGCAAAATCTGTATTTTGTAGGTCCAAAAATACAAATCACAGTTAAACATAAAGGATTAAACTAGCTAAATTCATAAACATTATTTATATAAAATTGATATTTTTAAATTAGGAGGATCTTTTCAAAAAGTGGGGCATCTATCACGCCTTTACCCTAATATATGAGAAGAGATGACTGCTACACTATGAGCTACGCACAATATGAGTCATTGTTAAGCATCCACAATCCACACCATATCCAACGAAAGCGGTTATTACAAATATTTTGTATTAACAGTACGTGTAAGCGAGACAGTATCCTTCATGCGACTGTTCTATAGTGTGTTCATTGGACACAGTATATAAGGTCCACGCTCGGATAGTGAGTCACTAATCTTTGTATTTATTCCATCAATGGTTGAGACGGAAGCGTGGGATGCAGGCACGGTACATGGAATGACATACGATTGTTCGCATATTTACAATGTGAATGCATACACATTTGTTTACATTTTCTCTGACCCTGCTTGCAGTTGCGCTGACGTAGTTCATTTAGATAAGGCTTTAATTAACTCCGTCCACACTAGTTCGCTTCTCCAATTAAGACTTGCTTTTGTATGCTATACGGGGACGGCTTTGTTAAAACTTACGTACTGATTTCAATACGTTTGACAAAATTTATCTTTCATAATTATCTATGACTATATATATCTGGTATTTATATGTGAATGCAGTTTATATGTGAAGACTTTTTGTTATAAAAATATAAAACAAAGTCTTTACCCGCCTCTGTCTGTTTCATTTATAATTATTTGCGCAATTTTTATTAGAAAGAATTATCCGCAATGAAACTCATTTCTACAAGGGGGAGAACGCATAGATCTTATAACTATATTAGGTCCTATATCAGTTAAAGTTAATTTTAATAGTTAATTCGAACATAAAAGAAAAAGAGGGTTACTATTTTCTTACTGGGTCAAAAGAATGCCACTAACATTAGTTATAAGAGATCCTCCTCACTAATGAGTAGAAGATATTATGGAACATTAATCGAAAGAAGCATTTGGCAAGTTTTCAAACAAATGCCTCAGCTCTTACTTTTATTTATACGGAAAACGCGGTCAAGAGACTACGGTGTCATTCTTATGTCAATACTATTCCTTATGTATGTTTTTTTTTATAAAATGTACTTTTTTGAGACTTGACAAACAATTTAACATTGTATCTTAAACTAGCTGGTGCTCGCGACTTAGTCCGCGTGGAATAGTTATTTTGGGAATCATTTGGGTATCTCGAACGGTTTTAGCAGCGCACGCAACGGAAGCCCTCAAAGATGAATAATTTTCCCAGTTTTTTGCACATTTTCGACTGTTTATTCGCTCCTATTAGTCGCAACGTGATGTTATATAGCCTATATCCTTCCTCGATAAATGATCTATCCAACACAAAAAGAATTTTTCAATTCGAACCAGTAGTTCCTGAGATTAGCGCGTTCAAACAAACAAACAAACAAACTCTTCAGCTTTATAATATTAAGTATAGATGTGCTACAACTGCTACGAAATAGCTACGAGCTACGAGACATGGTAAAAGGTAAACATAGACATAATAAGTAGCAAGACATACGAACTATCCCTGGCAATAAAACATTTGCTCTTTGGTACTTTGTCTGGTAACGTAATGTAGTCTATGGTAAATGTTAATAAGTATTATTATTTATTATAGTCGTATAATCCACGTGGATTTCCTAAGCTTACCCAATAAACCTAAGCGGAGTTTGCTTGTCAGAATTGCTCGTTTTAACGGTCAGAATTGCTCCATTTTGACCAGTTATCACCACTTGTAAATTGTCAAGCTTAAGTCAAGTAGCAAACATCACTGCTGTCAAAGTAGTGATGGTTGCGAACAAGTGACGTCATGTACTTTGACTGGTGTTCGTTATCACGTGACTTGAGAGTGATTTAATTATATTATGATGATTAAATAAAAATTAAATTCCTTGAAAATAAAGAAAAACACTTACCTATTGTCGTTTTATAAGTACCTATTCTATAATATAAACTACCGTTTCGTGGAAAAATTTACAATTTTATTTGAATCCTTATAGAGAATTAATGACGTAAGTAATGACGTAGTCATTTCGATTAGTAAAAACAGAAGAAATTATCAAAATTCACATGAAAAGAAACGAAATACAAATCAGAGTCAAGATTGAAATCCAAACATTGACAAATACGAAACCGCCCGCCCTAATAAGCGGTTTCGGAAAGCCTCAGCCGAATGTGGTCATTCATTTGAACAGTTAAAATGCCTGCGAACCTTTTCACAGTTACTACCAAACTACATAAGTATGTCTCGATGGCGTAGGAAGGCTCCAATAAAGACCACAAATTGGAAAAAGCAGTGTAGGGCGACCTGCGGCTAGGTGAACAGATGACTTTAGGCTTCGCGGCAAGCGGCTGTCCTGTCTAACTTCTTTTCAACCCTCGAACGAATTATGATATCGAGATTTATATTATTGATGACATGTATTACATGTTAATTAGATAATTTTTAACATTTTTTTTTAATATAAAAACTAATGAATTTAAAACTTTTTAACTTAAAAGCAATACATATGGTAACTTAATTCGACATAAGTAAGGCTTAATTTCACTCTTTATGTTTTCTTTCGATGGGCTCTTTGGTGAACATGACAGAAGCAGAGAATAAAATAGAAGAAAGCTAATTGTTTATTACCTCAAATTGAATATTTGGTTTTAATTATATTGAGAAGCTGGCAATTCGCAGACCAAGGAACAATCCTTGCAAAATCTTCATGAAATTTTTAATTGTTACATATTCGCTAAATATATCGCTAAGGCTGCAAGATATATATATAGACCTACAAGGTATTACTTGAGGGCCTACTTCACCAACTACAAATAAAGTGTTGATTAGTTACGTTTTGAGTAACGCTAATTGCCGAGTAAATGTTACGAGTATCTTGTTTCAATTTCATTGAAATTACCTATTGAGTAATGCTACTCAAAAATGGTGAAACTCGTACCTTTCTTACCGGTTACTTTAAATGGCGGTTAGCCTACTTGACACTTTACTCAGAGGTGGTGAAAGAGGCCCTTAACATATTATTGTGTTTCACATTCATGAAATCTTTTTATATGTTTATGAAGCACCCAAATAAAAAAAATGTTCACAAAAGAAATTGTAACTTGCGAATGAGTCCGTGCGGAGTCGAATCTCACATAAAACCTATCCATAATGTCAACATATAAACCAACACATCCATCTGAAAATACTTTAAGCATTTTCCGCATACCCGAAGGGGAGAAATTGCAAAAGTATCTCGAAGGAAAAGTGGCAGACAGGGGGCGTTGACAGTGTCAAGGACTTTGCTTCGTCACGCGCGATAAACCGGAGAAACGTCTCAACGGTCGGCTTCAATAATTAAATGTATAACGGACCTAATTATACCTACTGTTAAACGATTTATAATTAACCTCCACTGAAATCTACTGACGTCTATATAAATTAATTCTATTTACATCATCTGACTGAAGTGTAGTAGGTAGGTATGTACATGATCCCAAAGTCCGTCACAAAGTTATCAATACTAATAATAAATCTGTAAGTGTACAATACTTATATTGTATGTATGTAAGTATGCATATATGTATGTTCCTCCATAACTCTTAAATGAATTAACTGATTTTCATGAAACTTGGTAGATAAACATTTAGACGTACGGGACACAGAATAAGTTGCGACGAAGTCGCGAACGCCAGCTAGTATTACATAAAAGCTGAAGAGTTTTGAAAAGGGTACACGTCATACATAGGTATAGTTTATATATATGTACAAGGCGCGTTGAAAAGCCTCACAGTCGGACAAAAGTCCATTATAACTTATAAAGACATTTACATACCCGGAAGTTCTGCCGCGACGTAGTGCAACTATGCAATATTCAAGCCAAATTTGGCGCGCACGTTACTCAGTGCGATATATTATCTATACTAATATTATAAAGCTGAAGAGTTTGTTTGTTTGTTTGTTTGTTTGAACGCGCTAATCTCAGGAACTACTGCTTCGAATTGAAAAATTATTTTTGTGTTGGATAGATCATTTATCGAGGAAGGCTTTAGGCTATATAATATTACGTTGCGACTAATAGGAGCGAAGAAACAGTCGAAAATGTGGAAAAAAACGGGGAAAATTATTCATCTTTAAGGGCTTCCGTTGCGTGCGCTGCGAAAACCGTTCGAGATACCCAAATGATTCCCAAAATAACTATTCCACGCGGACGAAGTCGCGAGCACTAGCTATTTTAAACTATAAAAAAAGTCTTGTTCACAAGAGTAATAAAATCATTAGTCCATGCGTAGTGAAGTTTCGAGTGAAGTTAGAGTGCTTGCGTTAATGCTCTCTCTCAGAGGTCCCGGAGGTTTTCAAAGTTGACTGATCTGGATTTGGATTTGGGCAGTATGTGCAGCATGGGCAGCATGCCTGTGGAGTTGCTTGTGTTGTAGGCGACAGCAGCCAAGCTACTATCAAGTGTTGGTCAAGAAATGTCAGTCATGTATTTTCATGTGTTATTACGGTTTATTCCCATCTACTACGACCAAGCAGCAGCTACTACATACCAGCTCCAGTTTGAAAGTAAGCTCTTTGTTATTATTTCAAAAAAAAATACATGCAAAATAAAACGTGATCATTCTAAAATAAATCACAGATTAAATATTATACTTGGAAATTTCAGGTCAAGACAGGTCGTCTCAATTTTCAATAGTGTGTTTCCATCTTAACCACTCTCCGTACTTTGTGTGTCCTTTCAGCGACAGTTGAGTGATGTGCGGTATTAGGTAATCCGGGATTTGGAACCCCCAGTCCACATTCTATTTACAATATCCAGTTGTTCAAGGTTAAAACGTGTTCAGGGATGAAAATCACTGCCATGGCTCACTAGCAGGTGTAAAAAAATATCAACATATAATTCCAATGGGACTAACTTTGGTGGTTGGTAAATTGTTCATAATTAATGGGACGCAAGAGTTTTAGTCGGATACGAGCTTGACTTTGTCTCAATATAGCATATAGCATAAAATGTACCTATGGCATATTTTATGAATTTTTTTTTAATATTTTTAGAGCCTGGTATTCATATGGAAAAAATTTGCATTTTTTTCATTTCTTCACAAAAAATTGCATCCTTGCAATTATATATTTTTTATAGTATAGTGCTTATAGTTTTAATATAATCTATATAGAATGTTTTAAAAACGCGCTTCGTATGAACATTCCTTTTAGTTTGACATTAATTGATTGCTATTTGATTTTCCGGTTATTAATTAATAACGACGTGAAAGTTTCTCGCCGTTCGTTACACAATTAACGTGTCCGATAGAGACGGAAGATTGAATTAGAGGTGAGGGTGAGAGAGACGCATGTAAAGTAATCTAGACAAATTAAAGCCGCCACGGGAGACAAAAGCTCTTCACTGGAAGAGAGACTGACAAATAGGAGTAATTGAATTTGTTTAGAGGTTTTTAGTAGAACCTTAAAAGCTATGTTACAGTGTTCTGTTTCGTATTTCTATTATTTTTATAATAATAAAAATAAAAAAACTCCCCATTCCTTTTGGAATAGTCCTTTTTGTGGGGAGTCCTGGGAACTTTTTCATTGGTTTGAGCAAATTCGTAAAGGCTATATATCCTTACGATGTATAGAATATAAATATCCTTTCATATTTATATTCTATACTTTAATCTATCTATACTATAGAATATTATAAAGCTGAAGAGTTTGTTTGTTTGTTTGAACGCGCTAATCTCAGGAACTACTGGTTTGAATTGATAAATTCTTTTTATGTTGGATAGATCATTTATCGAGGAAGGCTTTAGGCTATATAACATCACGTTGCGACTAATAGGAGCGAAGAAACAGTCGAAAATGTGGAGAAAACGGGGAAAATTATTCATCTTTGAGGGCTTCCGCTGCGTGCGCTGCGAAAACCGTTCGAGATACCCAAATGATTCCCAAAATAACTATTCCACGCGAACGAAGTCGCAAGCACCAGCTAGTACAATATAAAGGCCGCCCTTATACAGGCCAAAAGGCCATTACTATTATATAAAGCTGAAGTGTTTGTTTGTTCGGTTGAACGCGCTAATCTCAGGAACTACTGGTTCTAATTGAAATTTTTTTTGTGTTGGATAGTCCATTTATCGAGGAAGGCTTTGGGCTATATAACATCTCGCTTATATTATCTATAATTTTAGTAAAATGTTCCGTTGGGTGTAACCTACGACGTAACCTTACTTTGAAATCATTGCCTACAGTACATTGCTACGAAGCTACGGGATACGAGCTACGGATGCGTGATACGAGCTCGTAGCAATACTTCGTAGCAAAGTAAGATTTATGTATTTATTCGTACTAATTGTATCACGCAAAAACTACTGAACCTATCACCATGAAATTTTCATCCAGAACGCGGACGAAGTCGCGGGCACCAGTTATTTATTATATATTGTGAAATTGATGTATTATTTAAATGTAAGATTTATTTTTCCGTAGGTAAAATTTATGTCATCATTTCAGCCGTAGGACGTCCACTGCTGGACATAGGCCTCCCCCATAATTTTAAAATAGGACCGATCAGAAGCAGCCTGGATCCACCGCTGACCCGCGGCCTTTATTAGGTCGTCTGTCCACCTTGTGGGTGGACGTCCTACGCTGCGCTTGCTGGTCCTAGCGGCCGTCGGCTCTCCGTACTATATGCCCTGCCCACTGCCACTTCAACTTACTAATCCGGCGGCTTATGTCATGTCGGTAACTTTCGTACGTCTGCGTAAAATTTATGTAGTGGTCGTCAAACAGGTACTTAATGGTACGTAAGTGGCTAAAGTCGTCTTAACATAAATATAACGCCACAATCTTATTTTGTCTTCTTAAGTTTTCTTCTTAATAAGTTTTCTTCTTACGTTTAGAATTAGGAAGTGATTCTTAAGAATCTATATTTTATAAAATTTAAATCCAAACTATAGCGTGTTTTAATAGAAGAAAATAATCATTTTAGCCTGAAGGCTATATTCCCCTAACTAGGTTAAAAGCGCCCCCGGAGGCAAATCAGTTATCAGTATACCCGTAATGGGGGCAAGAAGTAAATACGTCGTACGTCATCCGTCACATTAATAATATTCGCATTAAGTATTTTATTTGTAATTATTGAATGAATGAATGAATGAAATGATAGCTAAAGTATTACATAATTTCGTACCATATATGGTATATTCTGATTCGTTGGATGTATACATATGTCGTTGGCACATTGTAGAATTGGGCATATCATTATATTCCTGGGCAGATCATATTTCTGTTAAAACTGAGAGGGTCGCCTCACTCCGCTTTATTTATTTCCATGTAAACCTAACACGCTCCTCCTCGCTTTGCTTCGCTCCGCTCCTCGTCGCACCTATTTTTGACTTTTTACTATATTTGTTTAATGCTACGATCTGCCCACGACACATGTAATAAGCTCAAAGTAATATCGTACATGTATCGTACATGTATTCCCATAAAATGTACGGCTGTATCTACGACACAGCACAAACCATTTTTTTTTAATAAAAGGTTTCATTAAAACATTTTCTTGTTATTATTTCTCTTTATTCATTCTGCGCTCCACATATCCCGGCGGTCCATAAACACTTTATCGGTGTCATTATCCTTGTCAATCTTGAGGTTGAGGCATCGAATGGATTCCCTCACTCCGGGAGGGTTCCTTAATTTGATGGACACTTACACTATGGCTTTCCACTTGTTCCTAAATTGCCATGTATCCTGATGTGATAGAACCGCTTTTTATGCGATTATTAAGGCGGGTTTCCACTTTAATAAACATCTAAGTTTCTCGGCGAAAAATATTGGTTTAACCTATATCCTGGTATATATAGGTGCTCTAGTTGTTGAATAATAATATTATTATGTTTCTCTAAAGTCATATACCGAAATCCAGAGTTATATATACCGAAGTTATAGGAACAAAGAGTCGAATTAGGTAGAGCCAACTTTGAGAAGGAGGTCACTAGTCGAATCCAGCTCGGATGGTCTAAAATTCCTTAGAGCCTTAAAACAAAATTTTTCAACCAAATGAGTGTTGCCAACGATAAATTTCAATATTGTTTTGTAATTTTTAATAACACCAGAAAACATAATTGTTTTCACGAAGATTTATCCATTTTATCATTCTGTTACTTTATCTCATCTTAGTTTTCTTAAATTTAACTAAAATATCTTAGTTCAAAATAAATTTCTTTCGATTGTCTAATATTTCAACATAAGCACATTCTTAGGGTCCTATTTTCCTTTACGAGTATTTAGTGAAATTCGAACAAACCCTTAACTATGTTATTAAATGTATCATCTACATTTTTTTTTGTTCCGAGGACATAACTCAAATAGAACTCGATTTTGCAATATTACAGTTACGTCAAAGCTTAAGATCTTAGGGCCGAAAAAGATACGAAGATAAATCCCTCTCAAGTTTTGTGGCAGTGATTGGAAAAGTTTGATGCAGAGAGCTCCAAACCGACTCCAGGCGAAACAAAATTTTACATGGATCTAAGAAAGAAAAACTAAAATAGTGCTAGACTAAATAGATTTGAATTAACATTTTTTTTGTTTTTTTATGAGATTCTATTTTATTTATTTTTAATTGTATTCCAAGGTAAATTTTCAGCGTTTTTTCAATTGGCCATTTGGTTTTTTAAGATTTCAGGTTATAAACAAAATTAATTGCAGTGACAACGTTGAAATTGTAGATACTGTTTATGGTGTATTTTTTTTTATTTTTTTTACTACTTACTATGAAGAAAACAGCCATCAACGGTTGGGAAAATGTTTGGAGAAAGACAGCGTAAACTTTGATCATGACGAGAAGACAATCAAGTACTGATTATTTTCCGATTATCGTGGATGAGTACACTTGAGATACAACACTAGTTTGTACACTACTTGCGGAGTCCTTAAGGAGTATGAAATCTGCAAAAAGACTTAATTTGATTGTATACAATTGGTACCTTTTGACTTTTTCGCGATTTTTCAACAAATAAATCAGAGTACATTGATGTTTCAATCTCTTTATCTGCTGGATATCAGTTCATTCCAAAATGTGCGTTCCTGAAATCCCGAAGTATTAGATTGAGAAAGACTTCTAACCAATCTATACACAAAAGCCATAGTTTTTCTTGTAAAGCAGACAAGAAAAGTGCTTTATCAGTTTCGATTACAAATTCCATTCATTTCGAAACTCGCTAAGGCTTAAATTTGAAATAGGTATTGATTACTGATTGACATAATTCGTCATCTATAATAAAGATAGCAATAGAAATTGTCACTTTGAATTTTCAAAGGAAAACAGACCTTATCATTCTACAACATACAAAGAATGTACAATCTTAGGGTGATAAAGCACTTTATTTGTGGAGTTTACATTATATAAATATCACATTGAACGGCTAACGCGTTGTATAGGTGGATTTACATCCCAGATATTGCGGGACACGGACAAGTCAACATAGAACAATGTTTGTGTAATCCAGAGTTAACATGTTTCGAACACGTCTCCTAAGCCGAGATTTCGTACGTACTGAGAATAATATTGACAAGTTACTTACATGACAGTCGTGTAACACGTACAAAATAATCCCGAAAATTATCCCGAAAAATAACCCCAAAATACAAAAAAATAGTAGTCTAGCCACTCAGCTGCTGGACACCACAAATCAAATAAACAGGCTGAAGAGACAGCACGTAATATGACGGAGATGATTGGGCGCTGGCCCACTCTCTCTAAAAGAAAGATCTATGCATCTCCCTCAACGGATCCGCTTATAGTCCTGGACACTGATTGCAGATTTAAAGCAGAAAAAATAATAATAATAAATATTCTTTAAAAATACCTAATTATAAATCATTTTCTATACCTGAGCTGTGTTAGTTTAAAGCACCTTTTTGTCCTGAGTACCTACAAGATGCCTACAAGCAATGTATAGGCAGATATCGAAATGATTTTCTGATGAATAGTAAAAGAAATAATAAATTTCCGATCGTTAATTATTATCTAGTAGGTGACCCCAGAATTTCATATAAAAATACTATTAAAATTTCCAGCTTTATTTGTCATTACGAACATTACGAACACAACAAAAATAAAATATGTTAAAATCATTTTTTAATTATTTTAATTGTCAATGCGGACGAAGTCGCGGGCACCAGCTAGTAAAAAAACATAATTTTGCTTTTACGCTATGATAGAAAAAAGCTTTCATTTTAATACATATGTCCTTCTTTTTAAAACCTTTATTCACCATTTAATTTCTTCCATTTAATTTTTCAAAATAAAAACGTTTTATCACATCGCGTATTTTATCAAAAATGTCGTTATTGAAATTTAAACATTCTTGAAAGTTCTTGAACCAAAAAGATTTTCACAACTCGAAGAGGAAATCTTAAACTTGTAGGTATCCCGTAGTACTTCTGGTAGCTGTCTACAGGAATTCAATACATATTTTATGTGGGAGCGAACTATTTTGCATAGTGACTACCCTCTTCACAGAACAGCACATTTTTATGAAGAAGGCTTCTTGGTTTGATTTTACATTTCTCTCTATCTTAAAATGAGAAACGGCTTTGTTTTCTGCCAAATCGCAGTCCGCCTTAATAATCACTGTTTATCTCTCGTACTGTATATTGTGTGTTTTTATAAAATTTTCATTTTTTCTATGTTGGTATTAAATATTATATTTTAATAATATTTAAGGCGAGGACTTAGCAGAAAAGCGTTGTTTTTGTAATATGATTTGACTCATTAGTCTGCATAATTAAAAATATATTAATAATATTTAAAAAAGTTTCAATCGAGCAGATTCATACAAAAAAAAAATATTTTCTAAAAAAAAATTGAAATTACTGCCCAAAAAAATCTCGTCACATTTCAGTAACAACTACATTTGTTTTTAAGCTTATTAATTAAGCAGCTGTACTAAAGTTTTAATTTACTCAATATTTAAGAAAAACGTTCCAATTTTAAATTTATTCAGTTATCTCGGAGAAGCTAGAAAAATTTGTCATGCAATATTGCACCTTAATCCGAAGTTAATTGTGGTAAAAATTGTCTTCGGTCTGATGTTAGTCCTTGTCTTAATAAATTTTCCAAATTCCTCATAGTTACTCAAAGGTTATTAGCCGTTTCCAAGTACCTACTTCAAGCATGATAAAATTCCTCTTAATGCCTTGTTGCTTTTCTTGTTACTAATTAAGTCGCGAAAACGTATCAATTACTACGAAGCGAATTTAATTAATCGAAAACAGTATCAGTTATTTCACAGAGTCCGTGGTGGATATAATGTACCAACTTTTAATTAGGACAATCGATTTTCAACAAATACTTGCTTATAATATCAAAGTTTATTTTTCACTAGCTGTTGCTTGCGAGTTCGTTTCAACCTTTTTTTGACGAGTAGTAATCCGCTTACAGATTCCCTACCGCTGGCTAGGCGGAAGGGATATATGGGGGTCACCCAGCACCTGATCATAGCGGCATTGGGAATACCCACTAAAACTCGCCGTTGCCTCCTTGCGAGGCAAAGGCGGGTGAATGGGCGGGGTGAACCGTTCTGCCGAGGCACCTAACTCCGATCCACCCCCAGGGCAGACATTACTGGCTAGGCTATCGCCAAAGAAAGGGATTGCCCGGAGACACCCTGGCAATACCCACGCGAAGGAGGGACCTTGTGCAGGCACACATAGCTTTTGAACCTAACATTTTTGTAGATCCAGAACATACTTAGCCAATTTTGAAAAGTTCATTTCTCAAGTTGGCTCTGCCGGAAATCCAATCCTGAAACAGAGGTTAAGACAAGCAGCCTAATTACTCATCCAAAAGCAAAAAAGCAATAAAAAGCAAAGAAGTTAATTTAAATAGAAAATATCTTTCTTTTGTTAACTGGTGAATATCCTACTTCCTACTAATTCCTTCCTATATATATATATATAATATACTTATTATAAGTGCGAAAGTTTGTTTGGATGTATGGATGTATACTTATATGGAATTTGTAACTCTTTCACGCAAAAACTACTGAATGGATTTCAATGAAATTTTGCATACACGTTGTCAGGGACACCAGAAAGGACTTTCATCCAGAAAAAAGTACTGCTCCCGGGGGATCATCTAAAATTAGGGAAACTAACTCCTGGCTAAGTGTAATAGCAATACCGATGTCAGGCGATATAATTATTGCTTTTTCAACGCGAACGAAGTCACTGGCACCAGCTAGTTATTTATATAGAGGCTGGGACATGACTATTCAATACATACAACAACATCAACCAACTTCACTATAATGACTGCTTTTTAATCGTCTCTCGACAAATCTTTAATTCTCCATCCTAAAATGGTTTAATTCAGAACAGAGCACATTCTGTACGCACAATATTAGGTTCGAGTGACGTCACAACTCCACACATGTCTCCGGAATAACATTTGCTAAACAAATAGATTCCGTTGGAGTTGACTTTGAAAGGAATACATGAACATAAGTATTTTATTGTGCAAGTATAGTCCATTTGTGAAGTATGAAGTATTTATTTTGAAAAACAATTGAATCCCATTTTTGAGATGGGACAGCGCTAGGTGTAACATTAGGTGTAACGTACTGTTCTACACGACCAAGTGCTGCGAAATACGGTGGCTAGGCAGCGAGTAACATAGGCTATCTTCTAATATATAGAATTCTCGTGTCGCAGTCTTTGTTGCCAAACTCCTCCAAAAGCTGGACCGATTTTGATTAAAAATTGGCCAACATCTATTTTTCATACCCCTAAAAAAATTTGTATAGCAAAACAATGTTTGCTGGGTCAGCTAGTATTTTATAAAGTTACGCGGGCAAAGTCGCCTGCAACAGCTAGTGGGCTATATATTTTTAATAATATGTCAAATATACTTTGTTCTATTTCTTCTTATATGAAGCTCACAAACACCGGGAGGATTTTTGATTGATGGATTGCCACTATGCTTCAATAGGTAATACACCTAAATAATTTTCAAATTACGTTAAAACACCCTTCAGACGAATGTTTGGTGAGTGCGGAGAGCGTTCCCTACACAAAGATGGAGTGCTCAACCCCGAATTGCTCAAATGTTACAATATTTACATAGGCCACTGTAGACCATCGTTCACTAGATGAATCTTACACGAGCCTAAGCACATATAGAACTATTTTGAATTTAGAATGTAATATACTTAATGGCCAGTGCCAATTAACTTTAACTTTTAACTTTATACTAAAATGTACTTAAAACCTTCCTCGAGAACAACTCTATGTATTGGTGAAAACAGCATGAAAATCGGTGCAGTAGTTTTTGAGTTTATCGCAAACAAACAGAGAGACAGACGCGGCGGAGGATTTTTTTTATAATATGTAGTGATGATAATCATTTACACATACGATTTTTTTTACTTGTATAATTACTACTTATACATTTTACTAATCATTATTTCAATTAAAAGACCTAAAAAACTTAGATTAATAATTGGTCTCGCTACGCTCGACTAGATACCGCCGTCGTACTTGTAAAATGCGGCAACAAATACTACGCCGAATTCGGCGTACCCGAGCCAATCACACTGCAAACTGTCTGTGATGTGTACGTGCCGAATGTGTTATTAAATTTTTGGCATCAGTTTGCGTAGTGAAACTGTGTACAAATATAATAAAACTGGGTAAAAATTTATAAAAAGTGACGATTTTTTACACACACTACATTAAAAAGTTGCCGCATTCACGGAGCTATTGTTTTTGTATAGCGCTCTATCTAGTCGAGCGCAGCGAGACGAATCATTTATCTATGCTTAAAAATTTAAGAAATAAAATATATAAAATTAGTGTGTACAATCATTATTATCTTTTTAGTGATCGATCTATGGCATTGTTAAGACTATGGGCTAAAACTCTTCGCATGCCACTTAAACGATAGGGTTCTATAGTAAAAGTACACTGACAATGTCAACACCGTTTAAGGGTGATGTCGTTACTGTCCATAATTATAAAAGCGCCCATTTGAAAAAATATTTCACGCTGGGAAGCTATATTATCAGCGAGTAACATCCGTCCGTACTAATATTATAAATGCGAAAGTTTGTATGGATGTTTGTTACACTTTCACGCAAAAACTAGTGAACCGATCACCATGAAATTTTGCATACACGTTGTCTGGGACACCAGAAAGGACATATGGTACCTTTCATCCAGAAAAAAAGTACTGGATACTAAAAAAGGGATTATCTAAAATTAAGGAAACTAACTCCTGGCTATATATTATAAAGTTACGCGGACGAAGTCGCGTGCAACAGCTAGTATCTTATAGATGTCATGGTTTTTTTATGTATTGCTACAACTTATAACTAATGCGTAATCATGGAATTACGTAGTATGGATTTGGTAAGCTGCTCGAGTTGGAAAATGGGCTCAGTTTAATGAGTTACGCCAATTCTTTAAAACACTTAGGTAACTGTATTACGAGTAATTCGTACTAGACTATTTATTACAACTCACATTGAGACTACTTGCTTACTTTCCTAAATAAACACATACAATTAGTTATGAGGGAGAAATTAAGGGCCTCTTTCACCGTCTGTCAAGTAGGCTAACAGTAATTTAAAGTCGCCTGTCACCGGGAATCACTCCGGGAATAATATAGCTGATATACCTTTGTTTGTACGGTAAAAGTCCCAAACATTGAAAAGAAAATAATAAAAAATATTCGCCTATCGAAGGATGCACTAAACCGAGTGCATAATTTAATAAAACATGAAATTATTTTTAAAAGTAACTAATCAACATTTAACTTGTAGTTGGTGAAAGAGGCCCTTAGGGTAAAAGTTAAATAAGTATTCAAATGAAGAACCCTTCTGTTAATTGCCGACTTGTATCTTGTTTCCTTTTTGTAACTAATTAAATTACTTTCCCATACATAAATGACGACTTTATACACAAATAAAACGTTCATATATTAGACAGACACAGAGACTCATGACATATTATATTTTGATTAAACATTGCTCGAGGTCCGAATATTCTTCATTATTGTAATTAAAGAATCTTTTTTTTATTATAATAGAATATTTCTAAATAATGATTATGATAAATATTATATTATATTATGATAGATAATAATGATAAATAAGAATTTATATGAGCATTTGCTGTTATTTCTTTGTTTTGCCAGACGTTAGATTTCTATTTTAGATAACTTACTGGGAAAATTATTTTTCTTCCACTTTTTCTGTATCCTAAGAGCATGTATTCAAAATTTCATGATCAATTGAGTAGTTAAGGCATGAAAAGATAACAGACAGACAGACAAACAGAGCTACTTTTACTTTTATAATAAGTATGGATTACTATTGACTTTATCCATACGACAGCCTTTTCGGACCAAGCGCTTTGAAACATCCTTTATAATGCGCACTGCAAGGGTTTGGAACTCCCTGCCGGCGTCTGTATTTCCGAGCACATATAACCCTAATCTTTTCAAGGTTCGAGTGAATAGGCATCTTCTGGGTGAGCTCGCTCCATCTTAGGCCTCATCCTTGCCACATGGCTGGTTGTTGGTCAAGAGCTAACCCATCTCTTATAAAAAAAATAAAAAAAAGCCTTCCTTTAGCCAAGGTTTGGTACTCCCTGCCGGCGTTTGTATTTCCGAACTCATATAACCCAAATCTTTACAAAGTTCGAATAAATAGGCATCTTCTGGGTGAGCTCGCTTCATCATAGGCCTCATCCTTGCTACACGGCTGGTTGTTGGCCAAAAGCAAACCCATCTCTAATAAAAAAATATATATAATATACAAATGGCATATATATTTTCTAAATTACAATTATTAATTCTAAATAAAACTAAACTAAACTAAAATCTAAAAATAAATAAGCCTAAAAATGGCATATAATTTTAAATAGGCATATATATAATTAACTTGTGCCCGCGACTTCGTCCGCGTTATGGATGAAAGGCACCATATGTCCTTTCTGGTGTCAAAGACAATGTGTGTGTGCAAAATTTCATTGTGATCGGTTCAGTAGTTTTTGCGTGAAAGTTACAAACATCCATACAAACTTTCGCATTTATAACATTAGTACTGACTGATTACGTGGCGTTTTCTGCAAAAATGTATCCCTATATTTGCAATAAGAAATAGAATTCTTTAGAATAAAATATAATTGAATTATCGCTTATCATCCCTTTATTTCGTCTTTCAAAATAGTAATCTATTCACTGACAACAAACAAAAGGAGTGAAAGGTCGTTGAAAATTTGTAAAATAATATTCCGTCCGATTCAGACGAAGCCTCTTTCAACCATAGATACCTTTTGTTGGACGTCGGACAACGTGTTTATTGTGGGGACTACAAAGAACACCGCGGTCGGTCATTTAATGAAATAGTTCTGCTGAGATTTTTATTTATTTCCCCCTTTTGTAGTGACGTCATGAATCGGAACCGTTGCCTTTTATTTGATGTCTCGCAAATAGATAATAGTAATGGTAAAAGTAATATTTGTGACTATTAGTGATGTGCCGGATGTCCGTATCCATATCCTCGGATATCTGTATTTCCGAGCACATATAACCCTAATCTTTTCAAGGTTCGAGTGAATAGGCATCTTCTGGGTGAGCTCGCTCCATCTTAGGCCTCATCCTTGCCACATGGCTAGTTGTTGGCCAAGAGCTAACCCATCTCTTATAAAAAAAAAACCCCAAAAATCCGAGGGAGAAGAACGATCCGTATCCGTATCCGTTACCTCTTGGTGGATCTTTTAACGGATTTACCTAATTAATTTTTAATTCATAGCTGAAATTGTACATAGGTATAGGTGATTAGGTAGATATGAAAAACTATTAAATTCCATTCAGATTATTTTTTATTTGTTAAAATCAAATATTTTGCACCTTTATAATGCAAGCGTCAAGTGGCGGGCGTCAACTATCGTTTCAAGGTCACGCGCACCGACACCGATCGAGTAAGAAGGTTAAGATGCGTATCCGTATACGCAGATCTTGAAACCAAATATCTGTAACCGTATCCGTATCCGTGGATCTACATTTTTAACGATCCGGCACATCACTAGTGACTATTGTGTCACGTGTGCGTCATTTTCACCGCTCTGTAAAATATTGTAAAGTATTTTAGACGCCATTGCGTCAAACTCCGTAGGACTTAAAACGGATTTTAGAGTCAGACATGTCTTAATTAATTAATATTAATTAATTAGTCTTAAAAATATAGTTTTTAGCACCTCGAACAGTTAACAGGCTTTTTTTTTATAAGAGATGGGTTAGCTCTTGACCAACAACCAGCCATGTGGCAAGGATGAGGCCTAAGATGGAGCGAGCTCAACCAGAAAATGCCTATTCACTCGAACTTTGAAAAGATTTGAGTTATGTTATGAGCTCGGAAACACAGACGCGTGGGGAGTTACAAACCTGGGCAGTGCAAACATTACAAACGGATGTTTTAAAGCGCTTAGTCCGAAAAAGAGGGATTTCGACAAGATGAGAATGGTAACCAACTGTGCGTCTGAATGTCTGCGCTCTTTAGATTAAAAAAAATGAACGAACTAGGTCTTTCGTAGTCAATTCTTTTTTAAAAGTCGCTACTTTACACACAAAGGCGTAAAGCGAGATTTTCTAGTGTCATTCTGTGACGAGAGGCACTCCTTTGCATGTCTGTTGCCTTAGGCTAAATTTCCTAATAGAGGCTGCAACCTTTGAGACACAATTTAACATAGACTTTAATAAAGGTAGAACCAAAGTCAAACAAATAGTAATACAAAGTTAGTTCAATTTCTTTGGTGGTGCCTTTTATATATATATTTATATCCATCAGCAGAACTTATAGTACTGATTATTAATTATTGAGAATCAAACATCAAACCTCAAATTCTGTATTAGTTATTTGAATTGAGGTTTATTCGAGCAATAATGAATTAAAACTATTGAATTATTTACAGAGGGTTAACATATCAATATTTGAGTTCTACCAAAATGTTGGAAACTCGTATTGGGGTAGTATGAATTATTATGGCAATTGGCAACACTAGCCTACGCGCACATTCAATTTATTTGGCGTACATGTTTATAAAACCTGCTTTACTGTGTTGTCCGCAAAATTCTCTCTTCAATTCTTATTTTGTCTAAGAATCCAATATTCTTACCCATAACTGAGTGCGTGTTACAAGTATATCTTTTGTAATAAACACATACTATAATACATAATTGGAACACAGATTTTATTGTCGTAAAATGCTTGTTCATCCTCCGAAACCAGTGTTGACATATTTTGTAATTACACGAAAGTACGAGTAAGTTCAAAGCACTTTCAATTTATAACGCCGAATATTATTACAATGCACGTAATAATTAAGCCGATAAAAAGGTATGCGAGGATCGTCGAGGTCGGATGATTAATGATGCAAAAACTTCACTAATTTATCGAGCAGACGTGCTCTTAGCGTTGCTGGCATTGTTTTCGAATTATAGCATGCCGATCTAATCTAAACCAAGCAAGGAAACCAAGCTACAAAAAAATCTAGTACTCTTCGATGTCAAAACAATCTCAAAATACTGTTTTTTATGTAAACGTATAATGATATTTAGTTTTTTTTGGAATGTGTGAAGATATTATCTATACTAATATATAAAGCTGAAGAGTTTGTTTGTTTGTTTGTTTAAACGCGCTAATCTCAGGAACTACTGGTTTGAAATGAAAAATTCTTTTTGTGTTGGATAGATCATTTATCGATCGACCTAGAACAGTGTTGTTAACTTTTTTTATCCATTTATGTTCTTCAACTACCATTAATCATTTCCACCTAGATGAATGATTGTATATACATATATGTCTGACAAGCTGTACATAGAAAAAAATATAAATATTGTATGAGACAGCTTATTTGTTTTATATAAACAACATGTTTTACAGTACAATACCAACTGTATGTACTGTATGAACTGTTTAAGAAGTTAAAATTAGCTTACTAATAGCAGAGGATTGTTGTCATTTTCTTACTGAACCAAAAATTTAGACAATTATAATATTATCTTTTCTTTACATACTTTAATTTTTAAATTCGATTTCTGCTTTTGGTGGTTTGTATAACCACTAACTCCTTTTAATGCGGTTTTCAAAATCAGTTATATATTTTTTTACGGATATACAATATTATATAATTATATCTAAAACAAAACCTGATTAAGTTTTTATGTAAATAGAAAAAAAAATTGCAACAAAGTCGCTAAAAAATTAATTTAGATGGATTACGTAGACTAAACCCTAAGAGATACATAAAAATAAAAATATAATAGATCAATGATATAGTAAAAAAATAATATAATCCTACTAATATTATAAATGCGAAAGTTTGTATGGATGTATGTAACTCTTTCACGTAAAAACTACTTAACCGATCACCATGAAATTTTGCGTACACGTTGTCTGGGACACCAGAAAGGACATAGGGTACCTTTCACCCAGAAAAAAAGAACTGCTCTCGAGGGATTATCTAAAATTAAGGAAACTAAGTTGGATAAGTGTCACCATTAAATTTTGCATATAGTCTGGGACACCAGAAAGTACATAGGGTACCTTTCGTCCAGAACGCGGACGAAGTCGCGGACACCAGCTAGTAATAATATAATAGATCAATGATATATTTAAAAAAATATATAATAGGTAATATTAGTAGCCAGTTGGGGGAGCCACGTGCCACTCAAAGGGCAGCCGTCCTCGGCTTAAAAGTTCACACACGTTTCGGCACTGTTCAGAAATTTTCCCAATTAATTTTTTTTATATATATTCCTGATCGCATTTTACAAAGTTAATCCGTTCGACGGATCAACTTCATTAAATGTAAGTAAATATAATAATAGATATTTGCTATGCTCTGCTATTTCTACTTATATTAACAAATTTACATTCACCCTTATTTTGTATCATTCACTTTATGAATATCGTAACCGTTATGGACATATTTAACCTTTAAAATCAAAATATAATGATACGGAATAGGGCTGAATGTCTTAACCATAGATAAATGATTGGTCTCGCTGCGCTCGACTAGATACCGCCGTCGTACTTGAAAAATGCGGTATAAAATAGTACGCCGAATTCGGCGTACCCGAACCAGTCACACTGCAAACTGTCTGTGATGTGTACGTGCCGAATGTTTTATTAAATTTTAGGCATAATAAAATTATGCCAGTTTGGGTAGTGAAACTGAAAAATATAATAAAACTGGGTAAAAAGTGATAAAAAGTGACGATTTTTTAGACACACTACAATAAAAAGTTGCCACATTTTCGGAGCTATTGATTTTGTATAGCGCTCTATCTAGTCGAGCGCAGCGAGACCAATCTATTATCTTTGGTTTTAACGTTTTTTTACGCATGTATAGCAAAAGTAATGTTTTGAGTCAAAAAGTACCATAAAACGTTATAGGTAGGAATAGTAACGTTCTGCTATAAAATTACATCAGGTATAATGTGGCATGTAATAATATTACATCAAAATGAATTCCCACAGCTCGCTTGAGTGACGTTTTAAATAGAGTCAAACTATTAAATAACTGTCATTTGTAGTTATTGTTACTGTTATAGAACCTCAATATTTGTGACGAGAATACCCTAAACGCGAATTTATTAAGGTCATATTTCAACAATAATTAATAATATAGTCGTTTTTTTATTTACATATAACATAATTATGTGAATAATTAATTAACAATTCTTAATAATTATCTATGCGGTTGTTATTATTATGTTATTGTTGTTGTTAGATAATTATCTATGACGTAATTTACTTATTAAAATGATTTCTTTCATGGTTTTCCTTTCATTTCATTTACTATAGGCATAGGTTTAATTGTGAATTGTGATTAGAAAGAAAGAAAGAAAGAAAAAGTTTTATTCACGATTACAAAGACACAACAATAAAAATAAAATAAAAACAACAAAACAGAAATTTATGGATAAAAGAGTGTGTGTCCTCGCAACAGTGAAACGGTCACTGGCTCAGCATTGTGCTGAGATGCAAGCACCTGCAGCGCTGATTTTCAGCCAGCACCTGCAGCGCTGATTTTCAGCCAGCACCTGCAGCGCTGATTTTCAGCCAGCACCTGCAGCGCTGATTATATTAAGAGTTTTAATACTATTAAATTATTTTATTAGCGACCAGTCGGCTTCGAACGACTGCATTTTTTCTGTCGAATGCATTCAAAATATAAAAGCCAACTTTTCTCAATCTCAATTTTTCAAATTTCGCTGGGTGGTTTAGAAGAAATTAGCGGAGAAGAGACTTTTAATTTCATATATTTTTTAAAAAAACTATTAGGAAAAGGATTCAAAGATACCAGGGTAACATAAATTTATTGGAGTTAAATAAAATTAGTTGTTTTCTATGTGCGAACGCGGTGTAGTCGACGTTTCAATCAATAGCAAATAATCTATTTCCGTGTGCAGCCGACGGCGCCGGCAATCTCGAGGGACGGTGGAAAATGAGAAAATTCTACAGAGCCCACTAGACAACACTACTGCAGAACATGCTCTCCTGGTACTTATATTTGATTACAACCAACAAACTTTGACCGCCCTTGATTAATTAGGATTGCCATAATTATGGTTGGCAAGCATTAAGTGTTGCCCGATCTTAGTGGGAATCGTAATTTTATTTCATCAACTTTCTTAAATCTTCTTTTTCTCTTTATAAATTTCAACCAATAATTATCTTAGAATGTTCACAGGCTTCGAATAATCCCCTCCTTAGCAAAATGTACAAGAAGCTAAATGTTGGATTGAAACAATCAACCAATGAAACATTTCAATTTCTTTATTCGATATTCAATACTTTGTTAAAAAAAACTTTCCCCATACAAAAAATGCCCAAAACGCTAAAGAAATTTTCACTTCAAATAGTGGGCGCCACCGTCGCGTCATCATAGCGATAAAGGTTTCATGTAAGTACTAAAAATTCTCGTGTCGCGGTGTTTGTTCGAAAACGGCTGGACCGATTTTGATGAAGTTTTGTGTGCTTATCGGGTAGGTCTGAGAATCGGCCAACATCTATTTTTTATACACCTAAATGTTAAGGGTGGTCCACCTCAAAAATTTATTTTTTAATTTTTTCGCAAAACTAGTAGTAAATCTATAAAAATTTTGTTGTTATTTTGTCACAAACCAAACTCCGAATCGTTGCCTAAGTACTACTAACCTAATATTTTTAATTTCGAGAAACTTCCATATAAAGCGAATTTTAAGTTGTACAAGTTATTCTTTTAGCACTCGTTCAATGATTTACGAGCAACTTCTGTTTTAAGTTAACTATCACTAACTTTTTAACGATCCCGCTTCAAACTTCATTTCTGCAACACAAAGGAATTATCCTTTTAAATGTTCCGCTGTCCGTGCAAATTTAATGAAACTCCAGACTTTCTTCGGTATTTTGAAGTTTTATCGCAGAAGAATGTGGACTACATATTATATTAAAAATAAATTAATAAATTCATTTATTTGCTATTACACTTTTGCTAGGCGTTAGTTTTCCTACTTTTTTTTTTTGGATGAAAGTTACCCTATATCCCTTCCGGTATCTCTGACAATTTGTATGCCAACTACAAGTAAAGTGTTGATTAGTTACTTTTAGAAATAATTTTATGTTTTATTAAATTATGCACTCGGTTTAGTGCATCCTTCGATAGGCGAATATTTTTTATTATTTTCCTTTTAATGTTTGGGACTTTTACCGTACAAACAAAGATAATTTTTGGGACTTTTTTGGGAATATCAGTGAAATTATTCCCGGTGATAGGTGACTTTAAATGACGATTAGCCTACTTGACAGGTGGTGAAAGAGGCCCTAAGTCATAAATTGAAAATTGGAACAACAGTCCATACAAACATGTGCATTTTACCCCTACATACAAACATGTGCATTATACCCTATGTCCTTCCTGGTGTCCCAGACGTGTGTGCAAAATTTCATGGTGATCGGTTCAGTAGTTTTTGCGTGAAAGAGTTACAAACATCCATACATCCGTACAAACTTTCGCATTTATAATATTTTAGTAGGAAGTAGGATAGGTGGGATATTAGTAGGACTAGTAGGATAGGATAGGATTAGTAGGATAGTAGGATAGGATAGGATTTCTCTTACAAAAAGTGGATTCACTCGTGTTGTTGATAATTTTCTATTCAATATAAATACTATTTTGTAATAGTACATGTTGGGGTTCAAAGCCAATATCCAGTACAAGTCTTCCTCGACGAAATTAATTCGGTTTAATCTTTCCAAAGCCCGTAAGAAGATAAGTCTAAGTTGATTAAACCCTTTAGATATAGGTAACACGAAATCCGTTTAACGCGATTAAATGTGGCCAGGATTTATATTTATTATAAATTTTCACAAGTTGAAAATTACATAAGAAAACCTTTATGGTATCGATGGCGTCTATCGCATGGAACTATTCAATTGATTCAATTAACAATAAGTCGCACAAATGCGCGTAGGTATTAATCGCGTTTGAGAGATCCTATAAAATATAAAAATCTATAAAAACCTATAAAAATCAAGCTATTACACGTGACTTCGTCACTTTATAAAATATAGCGTATATTACTCACTAACAACGTAGCTTTCTATAGGTGAAAGAATTTTTAAAATCATAGACCTCTATAAATTAGACACAGAGTAGTATACGGAAACGACACAGGACTGAAGATCGGAAGACAATAAAATTATCCCTGGAATTGAAAATTAATGGAAGGATTACATTTAATTTACTTCTCTGTCCTACGCCTAAGCTAAGGCCAAATCTATTTTGTCTTGGTTGGTTTATAACCGTGACTTGTTGAATTTGACAATCGAAGTTAAAAATTTCTACAATTGCAAAATTAATGTGAACTTAATTTTACTTCTATACTAATATTATAAAGAGAGATGATTTGTATGTTTGTATAATGAATAAACTCATCATCTATAGAAAGCTACGTTATCAGCGGGCGAAGTCTCGTGCAACAGCTACTTTGTAATAAAACTACAAATTCATTTAATTTTTAAGTAAAAGAGTAACAAACATACATCTATCCTCAAAAATTTTCTCTTTTATAATATTACTTATATATTAGTAGGAGATATGAAATCTAATTTAATATTCTATGAACTTTGCACCCTACATGTTTAATATTATGAATATCTAGATAACAAAATGCGGTAAAATTTACCAGCGAACGAAGTCTGCTGGATACTAACACGATTAGAAGTCTCGCTTGCAAACGAAGCCGTATTATTGCGTCAATTTTATTCATTCAGCAGTGTTAAAGAGATATTTATTTCGTCTTTTTCCATTGTGGTTGAATACGAATAGGGAATTTCATGTGTGAACTGTTTAAGAAGTTAAAATTAGCTTACGAATAGCAGAGGATTGTTGTCATTCTTTTCTTCTTCTTCTTCCAGTGCCATCTCCTATCGGAGGTTTGCTATCATTATGGCTATCCTAACCCTTGAGGCGGCGGCTCGAAATAGCGATCTGGTACTTTGGCCATACCATTCGCGGAGATTCTTGAGCCAAGAAGTACGTCGTCTGCCTGGCTTGCGTCTACCTTGTATTTTCCCCTGCATGATCAGCTGCAGAAGATTATACTTCTCGCCGCGCATGATATGTCCAAAGTATTCCAGTTTCCTGACTTTTATAGTTTTCAAAACCTCAACCATCTTGTTCATTCTCTGCAAAACCGTTTCGTTCCTCATCCGATCTGTCCAGGACACCCGTAGCATGCGCCTGTATACCCACATCTCAAAAGCTTCTAAGTGTCTGGTCATTGTATTGGTGAGTGTCCATGCCTCGACACCGTACAACAACACAGAGAATACGAAGCACCGGACCAAGCGCATACGAGTCACAATCTCTAGGGAACGGTTGCAGAGAATGTGGCTCAACTTCATGAAGGAGCTGCGTGCCTGTTCTATACGACACCTTATCTCAATACTGTGATCCTCTTGATCGTTCACTATGCAGCCAATGTCATTCTTTTACTGAACCAAAATTATTATCTTTTCTTTACCTACTTTAATTTTTAAATTCGATTTTTGCTTTTGGTTGTTTGTATAACCGTTGCGGTTTTTATGCGGTTTTCAAAATCAGTTATAAATTTTTTTACGGATATAATTATAATATTACAAAACCTGATTTAGTTGTTATGTAAGTAGAAAAGAAAATTGCAACAAAGTCGCTGAAAAATTAATTTAGATGGATTACGTAGGCTAAACCCTAAGAGATACATAAAAATGTACTAAAGAATTATTAATTCTTCTAGAATTACTCTGTGATTGCGTACATCTCCACCTGTTACGGTAGAAGTCGCCTGTTTCTTCGTTAATTTCTTCTGAACGTATCGGATTTTCATATGGTTTTCACTAATGGGAAAAGCGATCAACTAAGAAGGTTTGTATATATGATTTGCATAAAAAAATACTGCATCTGTGCGAAGCTGGGGCAGGCATATAGTGTAAATAGGCATATAGTCCGTTTAGATTGTAGTAAATTCCTACAAGATTACAATACTATAACGAGTGCTATAACGACGCGTATTCCGCCGGCGTGAGTCAATTAGGACTGACATAAAATCAGCGCTGTGCTTTGCATCACCTTATGCGCACACTCAATGGGATTTTTATTTAAGTATATTATACTCTCATTCAAATGTGAAAAATTGGTGTATGTATTTTATTTCTTTTATTATCTTTATATGCATTCGTGAGTGTCGTGTATGCAAATAAATGTTTACTATTTCTATTTTCTATTAATATAAACTTAAACGCCCATGTAAATAAACGCGCGGTTGTGTCGTAAACCTCTCGTAACTTATACGATCACTGGGGCGTTTTACGAGACAACTCGTATAACGCATTTCATTGTTGATTGTATTTTGACATTCATATCTTACTTGCTACAATTATTGTAACAGTATAAATGCTAATTTACAAGACGATAACTCCTTACCATCACATCAGTAAGTCTGCATGTGCATTTTTTGCAAGTGCAAATTTTGCATCTCGTTGTCTGGCACACCAGAAAGGACATAGGGTACCTTTCATCCAGAACGCGGACGAAGTCGCGGGCACCAGCTAGTGTATCTAAATAAGTACATACCTTTCTTAGGTTCCTATAAAAATACATCAGCATTTGGAACCTTGTTATTCCATAAAAACATGAAGGCTGCTTAATTCAGTTTCCTCACGATTTCGCAAACAATATTAACGAATTAAAAATAATGGAATCACGCGTCACATTTTGTTCTCCACTCCACTCAATAATAATTATTCTTTGGTAAAGGGAAACCTCCAAAGTGGAAAACACCTATTTTTCTAAAACAATGATTACGATAAGCTGACCCACTTGGTGGATGCCATAAAAATATTTTAGTCTAAGAAGGACAGAAAACATTTATTTGAACGGTACGAGACCTCGATAGCTGTTAAGCAAAACATGTTTGTTTACTGCTACCGTTATGAGGTCATAATAATTCGTTTAAACGTGCTTTAACTTCTCATAAAAGCAGTCACTAACTAAATATAATTATTTTGCCACGCGTCACATTAAGGGGATATACGCCGGCATCCACGTTGCACTATCAACTCTGTAGTCTAGTAAGAAGTTAAATGAGGTTTTTAATACTTTCATAGTATATTGTCTCTTCTCGAATATGGTATTAATAGTAACTCTTCAGTCAAAGTTCTTCAAATTACAAGTGACATGGTTGACATACACTCTAAAGTCCAAATCTTCTCTCTTTATAATATAGATATAGATATAGATATAGATATAGATATAGATATAGATATAGATATAGATATAGATATAGATATAGATATAGATATAGATATAGATATAGATATAGATATAGATATAGATATAGATATAGATATAGATATAGATATAGATATAGATATAGATATAGATATAGATATAGATAAAGATATAGATATAGATATAGATATAGTCGATAAAGATATATATAGATATAGACATACATTGTACATTTTATAAAATTAAGTTCCTATCCGCTTCCGTCTGTTTATCAGCTTAAATTCTTCCTAAACCACCCATCAGGTTTTGATAGGAATTTCACAATTGGTACATATATATAATTTAAAAAAAAAACAAATATATGAGAAGCCGGCACTGGGTCACCAGTTACAATATAATATGTAAGAAACTTAACAAAAAAATGTGAATAATGAGTATTCCTTACACGTTTACTTATTCATGTAAGCACTGATGAACGATCCGATGTATGAGATCGCAGTTTCCAACTAAGTATCATTAACGCTCCAGAAAACTGTTTTCATTATTCATTATATATATATATACAAATATTCCTGAACAATAAGGAGACAATTACACATTATTCCTAGAATATTCCTAGTAAAAGAAATACAAATATTCCTGAACAAGCAAACTAATTTTTAATTAAAAACTAGACCAGTTAACACTAGAAAATATTCGATTCAATGATTCAGACACCATATTAAGTCACAATTATTTTTATACGAATCAGTGAACTTGATTCTATCTTGTTATGTAAGATTGAGCAAACAAGATAGAGATTTATGAGAAAAAATGTTTATTTCCTTAAGATGTGTAAGCCTTGTCCCTATAAATAAGTATTTTCATTTGTATTGTGTTTTTTTTATTATATGGCCACTAGTGGCCCGCATTTTCCTCGAATGCTTAACATGATGCTTTAGCAGCGTTCAGTGACCATTCCTCTGTTCTATTGTCACATTTAATTAGAATTTGCTATAAACTAAAATACACTAAAATACATACTAAAATGAAGGAAAGAAAGCTCTAAACACATTAAATTATTATTACATTATTAGGCTTTCTTAGGGCTTTCTAGACCACGCCAAAAAAAACTGACTATCGATAGAACCAATAGGGTTTAATTAAATAGAAGTTAATAAGCTTTTTACATACAAAAGAACTATCCCAAATTACTTTGGGCATTTAATATAGACAACAGTATAACCAAGTTAATAAGCTTTTTACATACAAAAGAACTATCCCAAATTACTTTGGTCATTTAATATAGACAACAGTATAACCTAACCTACAATTTCTTCTTACCTAATGGCTGTACTAATGATGCAGGTTTCAACCGTTAAAGTAAAAATAGAAAACATAGCCTGTTCTCCGTACAAAATCGATTTAGCGGCTTAAATAGAGATTATACGTTTTATTAACATTTAAGTAAAATTAATTGAAAGATTACTAATCTCCATTATATGCAGCCGTGGATGAGGAATTAATTGCGTTCAACGTAAACTTGTTTGAAACTACTTAAGGAGTTAATGAACGTTTTCTTGGCCCTAAATCAGTTTCCCCGAGGGATGCTCCTACACGTTCGGAGGTTAATAAAAATAGACGTTCCCTCTATTCGCTTAGTTTAGTTGGCAGATAATGGGATTTTTTGAACCGAATTTTTATCGTTATGAATGTGTTCGCGCCATTTTGCCACTTTAGTATTGTTTCGAACAAAAATGTCTCTGATCGGTAATATGAGATGCTCGGACCAATCAGAGAACTCGCTAGCCGGCCGCCATCTTATTTCATAGTATCAGTTAGATTTTAGCATCGATCAAGGTCGTATGTAGCGTTTTAAGTGCTAAGAAATGAAAACCGCTTGTTTCGCTTAAAGTGTTCGATGCTACCCGCTAAGTAAATTAATCCGCTTAAATCCGCCAATATCTATCCAACCGCAAACACCTATTTCGCGAGGTGAACTGCAGTGATTCGCGTAGATAGTGAAAAGAAGATCCAAGGCCTTGATAGAAGATACGAGAAGAAGTCTCCGCGGATCACTCAGATAAGTGCGTAGAATAGGTAGTTTTCTCCGCATATACAGTCACTTCCGCTTGGTTTTGGGCTAATTTCGGCAGCCCTTACAGAATGCATTATTCGCTTTTGTAATAAATTCCTTTTTGCTGTCCTTCGTGTATGCGAAATTTCATGTAGATCAGTTGAGTATAGTTAAGGCGTGAAAACGTAACATAAAAATGAACAAACTATCTAAGTTTCATATTTATAATATTAATTAGGAATCCATATTTAACTCTATTTATAGCAACTAAAAAACTAAAAATCTCTATTCAAAGAAACTTCAGTTAACAAGTTAACAAAACTTAGCAAAATTTAACGCTCATGAGAAAAGTTTACAATTAATAATACCTTTACTAATGCTTTGCTTTGCCCATTACCTTGAATGTCTGTAAGACCTAAACCTAACACAATATATTTGCGTCTAGACAGTTACGACACAATCTTACCCTTTTGAATCTAATTTTCCGATCGAATGAATTGACAGTAATGTCAGATTCAGATCAGGGATTAAAGTTGCCGCGGCGATTGGTTTAAAATTTATCGACTTTATGGATTGAGTCTTTGAACACTCAAAACTACTTAATGCAATCCAACCTTTTACTTATAAAACGGTTTTTTAATAAATAATTGTCACGCGGAACTAGTAGGAAAAAAATTCTCACTAGTTCCGCCACGGAACTACTTCATTGAACTAGTGGGAATGAACCGTCATTTGGACAGACCGTCTGGCGGCAGTAACCACCCCCTTACAATATACCACCCCCTTACAATATACCATTCCCCTTACAATATACCACCCCCTTACAATATACCACCCCCTTACAATATACCACCCCCTTACAATATACCACCCCACTTACAATATACCACCCCCCTTACAATATACCATCCCCTTACAATATATCTCCCCCTTACAATATACCACCCCCTTACAATATATCTCCCTATCCTAATATCGGCAATATCCTAATCCTATAGTCGGCAGCGCACTTGCATCACCCGTGATATTGCTAGTGTTAAGGCGAACAGTCAAGTCACCTACCATCAAGTGGACCGTCAGCCTGTCTGCTAACCTTAACATAAAAAAGCAAATTCTTTTATTTAGCAGACTAATCTTCAATTTTCATTCCTGTCAATGTCAGCTTCAGTTAGGCTGGTTAACTGACAGGTCAAATAATATATTTAGTAAGATGTAGTGAATAATGTTTTGTCATCGGGAAAATTAGGAAACTAGGACTAATCCCAAAATGTCAATCAATTAAATTATTGATCAGTAGCCTTGTCAATCAGACTAGTAAACAGATTGCTTTGATGCAATAATTGGGAGTTGAAAAATTTGATTCAATATGGAGATTTGCTGAAAATCCAACGGACTGTTATGATTTAAAAGATTGACGATAATTTAATTGACCCTCATAACATACGCCACGTTTCTCAGCACTTAAGCGAATCGACCGAAGACAGTCCTCCGCTGCCTAGCGACGTAATTGCCCTCATGTAATTAGTTACGCCCTTTATAGCGCAGCAATAAAAATGGAACAACTCCATGTTTACGAGATCACGAGTAAATAACTCTATATCTGACCTAACAAGTGCTCAGTCAAGTGCAATGTCCACTCTTTGTAATCTATTGAATATTAATTACTTATTAAAGCAAATATTTTTTCGATTTACTAAATCAATTTCCAATTTTCATTCTTGTTAATATAAGCCAAATGTCTAAAATTGAGAAGGCATATTCTCAGAAGAACGAGTTCTTGAAAGACTTGACGAGAAACATTACTCTTCGTGTAGATTTCTGATAATATAATTGAATATTTTTAGATATATACTCTCTAATTGGTTATTGCTGTTTTGTTGGTAGGCAGTATGTGCTTTATATCTTTATATATTTATGATAAAGATCCATATACAAGCGACTGTTTTCAAGATACTTTATGGTATATTATTAATAGCTAGTTTCGTCTATAAACAGAAACTTTTTAGACATAGGTAAGGTGAAGGATAATTTGATATGAATATACTAATAGGTGAATATTTAACGCCTCCCTGATTTTCCCTTTTTAGATTACTTAGATCTATTTTTAAATTAGAACTTGCCTCCGGCTATGCACAAAAATTTCCAAAAATCCTTAGAGTATGCAACCCTATGTTTTGGCTGTGCGTCTATATACTTAGTCAGTCAGGAACCTTCGTTTGGTAGATTAAATTTTTCGAAGGCAAAATGTAAAATTGCAATAGTCGATTGAAACCTCTACGGCCTCTATAAGACACATTAAATCCATTACAGGGCTATTCTGAAATTATGTTCAACCTCTACTCGACATGAGAAGGTATTTGCTCTAATTCACTACGCTTTAGCTTAGTGGGAGTTATAAGATTTCACATGAATTCGAACATTACCTATTAGTTTTCTCAGAAGCGAAAGTGCCTCACCCACAATATTAGTAGGTACTAATATCATGAAGAAAGTGACATATATTATTTATTATGTAATAAAATTCATTTAATCGTTATCATTATAAATACGTTTCATTATAAAACTAAAAAAAATAAAACTAATTTCATTGTTTCGTTTTTCTAACTTTTTTCTATGTTAATGTCGACAATCAGGCTGATGACTTGATGTATCTAGGTATATACAGGAATATACTGCAACGTAACTATCTTTCAAAATCCATAATGAAATTAAATATAATTTATTTATGTAAATTTATTGTACAAAGATAACATTATTGTTGCGAACCCGCAGTTGTGTTATCTTTGGAAAGTCGGAATTTGGTGTTATTGTTGGGAGTTGAATAATTTGTTAGATTACATAATTCTATTTTTTTTAAATAACGGACGCACTTCGTGAGTTTTGTGTGAACTCTTTTTTCTATAAAAATTTATATTATAATTTGTTTATTTATAATTTATAATTTTATATAATAATTTATAATTTAGTTTGAACTTTTTTTGTGGTACCCACTTCAGTAGAATAAAGGGTACCACTAGGGGGATAAATAAATGGGATAGGAAAATGGGCTCTGGCATCCCTTACTGACTCACTTATTGGTATCCCTTACTGAGATACACAGATACACAGATACACAGATACACAGATACACAGATACACAGATACACAGATACACAGATACACAGATACACAGATACACAGATACACAGATACACAGATACACAGATACACAGATACACAGATACACAGATACACAGATACACAGATACACAGATACACAGATACACAGATACACATATACACAGATACACAGATACACAGATACACACATACACAAATACACAAATACACAAATACACCGATACACAGGTACACAGACACACACGAAAACTTATAACACCCCGTTTTGCGTCGGACGTTAAAAAGAACTCAAACCCCAACATCAAAATAAAACCTAGTGCTGATTAACTTTTTCCCTTTTCCATTAAGTTTTGTTTGCATAAAGTAACGACATTCAAATTGAGAAAATAATCAGTCAGTTTCAAAATACTTTAAAATAAGGTCCTGATGTAGACCTGAAACCGCGTTTCGACGGTGGATCCAGGCTCCTGATCGGTCCTTATAGCTTGGAAAGTTTTTTACATCCTATCGTCCATTCATTCTTATCCCTGTCACATCTAATAATTATCTACAGACATGGTGACACTTGAAAAGAAATAACATCCACAGACATGAACACATGAATTTTGAAGCTCAATATATCATGCCGATCTCAAATAACTGGAAACAGCGAAGTCATCGGATTGGACATTTCAACAAAAAAACATTTGGTTTCACTGCGCAAGTTTTATGTAACCCTTTATTATTCTCTCCCCGAAAGTTTTCTGAGAGTAACAAAAAAGCTAATGCGTTTTTAAGGCCATACACTAATTTGTAAGCCCAATTCTAATCCTTTTAGTTTAGAAACAATAATAATAAAATTTAATTTGCACCATTAACTGGATCTGTCAGTCTGTCTGCCAATATTCCACATAAAAAATACTAGTGAACTTGAGAAAATCAAAATCATTAATTTGTACTTATTTTTAACCTTTATAACTTGTATTAATCTATACTTACTAATATTATAAAGCTGAAGAGTTTGTTTGTTTGAACGCGCTAATCTCAGGAACTACTGGTTCGAATTGAAAAATTATTTTTGTGTTTGGATAGATGTTGGATTATCTTTAGGCTATATAACATCACGTTGCGACTAATAGGAGCGAAGAAACAGTCGAAAATGTTGAAAAAACGGGGAAAATTATTCATCTTTGAGGGCTTCCGTTGCGTGCGCTGCGAAAACCGTTCGAGATACCCAAATGATTCCCAAAATAACTATTCCACGCGGACGAAGTCGCGAGCACCAGCTAGTAAATACATAAGCTTAAATTCGATCTTTTTCGATATGCACTGGACCAGACATTGGGGATGTATTTTTAAATGGACTAAACTGTAACAAAATTACCTATCTGACTATCCGGCTGGCTAACCTAATAACGAAACATAGTCGGAAATACAGGGCCGTAGAGGGCGAATATATTCCGTCTGATATAATTCAAAGTTACCGCGTCAGCTTTTATGTCTATGTAGACTAGCTATCGGCTAAGATTACCCTTGAATAGTTCCCGCGGGGCATCGATGTAGGCGTGGCGGTCGAAATTATAGAGCTTTAGATTCGAAACCTTTTAAATGGATTAGACATATTGAAATAGATAGTCAACAAAAATAGAACACATGAATTTTGAAGCTCAATATATCATGCCGATCTCAAATAACTGGAAACAGCGAAGTCATCGGATTGGACATTTCAACAAAAAAACATTTGGTTTCACTGCGCAAGTTTTATGTAACCCTTTATTATTCTCTCCCCGAAAGTTTTCTGAGAGTAACAAAAAAGCTAATGCGTTTTTAAGGCCATACACTAATTTGTAAGCCCAATTCTAATCCTTTTAGTTAAGAAACAATAATAATAAAATTTAATTTGCACCATTAACTGGATCTGTCAGTCTGTCTGCCAATATTCCACATAAAAAATACTAGTGAACTTGAGAAAATCAAAATCATTAATTTGTACTTATTTTTAACCTTTATAACTTGTATTAATCTATACTTACTAATATTATAAAGCTGAAGAGTTTGTTTGTTTGAACGCGCTAATCTCAGGAACTACTGGTTCGAATTGAAAAATTATTTTTGTGTTTGGATAGATGTTGGATTATCTTTAGGCTATATAACATCACGTTGCGACTAATAGGAGCGAAGAAACAGTCGAAAATGTTGAAAAAACGGGGAAAATTATTCATCTTTGAGGGCTTCCGTTGCGTGCGCTGCGAAAACCGTTCGAGATACCCAAATGATTCCCAAAATAACTATTCCACGCGGACGAAGTCGCGAGCACCAGCTAGTAAATACATAAGCTTAAATTCGATCTTTTTCGATATGCACTGGACCAGACATTGGGGATGTATTTTTAAATGGACTAAACTGTAACAAAATTACCTATCTGACTATCCGGCTGGCTAACCTAATAACGAAACATAGTCGGAAATACAGGGCCGTAGAGGGCGAATATATTCCGTCTGATATAATTCAAAGTTACCGCGTCAGCTTTTATGTCTATGTAGACTAGCTATCGGCTAAGATTACCCTTGAATAGTTCCCGCGGGGCATCGATGTAGGCGTGGCGGTCGAAATTATAGAGCTTTAGATTCGAAACCTTTTAAATGGATTAGACATATTGAAATAGATAGTCAACGAGATATAATTAATATTATAAACTTTCTATTGAGCCCAAACACGCTATATCAGTTGTAATTAAATATATTAAATATTAATTAAATATATTCCACACAGCACCATCTAGTTCCAAAGTAAGCAACTTAAAGCTTGTATTATGGATACCAACAAGTTGATATATTACATACAATACTTTTTTTTGTAAATACATACATATTATAAATACAAAACATCCATGACTCAGGTACAAAGGTAAAATATTAACACGTAAAAACATTTGCCCCTAGCGGGATTCGAACGCGACCGCTTGGTTAACAGCTAGGGTTACTGGCTACTAGACCAAACGTGTCGTCAATTGCTAAGGACTTGTGTATCCCGCAGCCTACTTGAAGCTGCAGATAAAGGTTATCGTTTCATGGAAATACCATCAAAGTAATAGTAGGTATATCAAGAAGTTCACATCAATCGAACATGTAGAAGTTAGTGAAATCACTTCGGCAACTAGTAAATGCTTATTCAATTTATAATTGAAATTATAGATTAACCCCTGACTTTCTATTGAGACCAAACACGCTATATCTGCTGTAAGTTGCTGACGGACGAGTTGGGTATATATTACGCAGACTACTTAATGCGTTCGTATTAAAATGGAATAAAACAGAAGATGCTTCTGATGATGAAACACTTTTTAAATATTTCTTTATAAATACTAGTCAGTATTCCTGAGAAAGAAATTAAGACTGTCATTAAATATGCCTGCCTCACATAAGGTATCATAAAAATATTGGAGTCTGAGCTATGCCCTAAATATATCAACTCCTAGAGATCAACTCTTTTCTAACTAACACTGGAACATATAAAATATATTAGATTATGCAACTTATTGGTTTAAATCTTATATGAAGTTGATTTCATGACGTCACAGTCTGCTACCGTGCGATAGGACGCGTTATAGAGTCAAGGAAAATATTTAATTAAGCCGTACTTACCTCGCATACTGGAGCGATTCCTGTGAACGTGCTCCTATTTCTCATTATAAAGACAGGTGTACAATGGCGAGAAAATAAACTTTGGTTAGCGTTTTAAAGTAGCGGTTTATCTTTATGTTAAAACCATATACACATTTGAGAAGGACCAATATTTCTTTATTGTTCCTAATCTCTATCCCTAGATTTCTTTCTCTGCTAATTTCTTCTAAAGCACCCAAAGGATTTTGATACGGTTTTCACTAATGGAAAGAGCGATCAACAAGGATGGTTTGTGTTTATAATAACGGAGCGGGTCACTTTTGTTATAATATAGGTAGGTACATATATCATCAATCATCATCATCTTCATCTCAGCCGCAGGACGTCCACTGCTGGACATAGGCTTACCCCACAATTTTCCAATATGACCGGTCAGAAGCAGCCTGGACCCACCGTCGACCCGCGACCCTTGTCAGGTCGTCCGTAAACATTATACCTATACATAATATGGTCAATACTATCTAATATTACAGATTTTGTAAGTAGAAGATAGTCTTCGGAACCACCACACCTACTTTAAAAAAATCTTTCACTATTTCAAAGGTAGATTATTCCAAATTAACTTGGGCTATATAATATGTATACATATATATTTAACCCGAGCGAAACCGAGGTGTCAGTCTAGTACTGCCATAAACGACTTACTATCGCTTGTCTGTCTATCCCTTTAGTTCTTCATATGCACGTAATCAATTTTTTACGGTTTTATTACTATACTCTAGGGAACTTTTTCCGAAAAATAAAATATTAATGATTATAGAGTATTAATACAATATGTAAGTATGTATAACAAAATTTATAAAGATTTAAGGGGTAGGATTCGTTATAAAAAAATGAAAATATTTTTACACTCATTGTTTTTGTATTTTTTACGATCAATGGTGCCAGTCAGTCTTACGGTCCTTGGCCATAAGTAACTGACGTCGCCTATAAATACAGCCAAAAACGGGAGGATTAGAAATGTGATGTCAAACCTAGAACCTAGATTAGAAGGGTTACTTATTCATGGGTTAGTCAATATTTGGATAAAAGAATGTTTGAGCTAAATTAAGACTTTTGTGACAGAATCTTATAAATTCTCTTTCAGTCAATGATTATAGAAATATACATTGTCATTAGTCCAAGCAGAGCTAATAATTTCTTAATTTAGTCCAAGAGTAATCATAAAAAAACTCTAGTTCTCCATACGTTTGCCATAGAACAATTATTTATTTGTAATAAATATTCCCTAAAAAGTTCTCAGACAATACTCACCTTTTTAGACGTTTCCATAAACCTGGCATTTAAAAATATTGGCACAGTAAGTTTAAACTTTCACAATACAATTAAACACTGCAGAGTTTTTTCAAGTTTCAAAAACTTACACATTTTTTACACTTTATAGCAACACTACTTACAAATCGAAGCTTTTAAATTAGATTTTATTAATGTTTGTATGTTGTTTTTTACGATAGAAACACCTTTATTAATTTTTTAATCTGGCATTTATGATTCCAAATTTAAATTTCGCGATGGCGGGAGTGGGCTTGGGGCCCGCGCGCTTCCCTCCGCTTTTCCCAAACATTTTATCGTACTGAACGTTCATGAAAATCTGTCATTAGTGTCGTGCTCGGTATCGAATTGAGTGTAAGAATTATCTATCACAATATTGTGTTATGTTGATAAATAATAATCAATGAAAACACAATTCAATTCTACTAAGGGTAGTCATATAATGATTTACAGCCAGAGCAGAGTACCTACTCTTCTAGTCATTTTGGATCAGATATGGTGGGTATAATGTGAAAAATGTATGAACTAACGGGATCTTAAACGCGAAATATCAATTAACCACAGTAACAATCAGTGACAAAAATCTAGACATCAAATGCCGATATACAATTACCTATATTAGGTGTAAAATAAAGTCGCTGTCCGCCTTTGTCTGTTTCTCCTGTAATTTTTTCTAAACCACCCAAAATATTTTCATACGGTTTTCACTAATGGAAAGACCTATAAACAAGTTTTCTGTATATAATTATTATAAAGTCGATATTATAAAGTGAAGTCACTTATAATATTATGTATCACAAAGAAAGAAATAATTTACAAAGAGTCGATAGTCGATATTATAATATGTGGCGCATCACTATTATCTCCTTGAGTGGAGACAGCCACGCACGTAGACCGACATTGGTCGAGAATCACGCATGCGCTCAAGATGTTTTTCGCGATTCCAAACTTGAATTCGCGTTCACATCTCAACGTTCCGATGCCTATAAATCTTGTTCGGGGTGGGGAGATGAAACTCTGCTGAATCCTCCACTGTCAATAGGTATATATTTTGACAACGCTGTTAAAATTTCAAACGATGTATTCAAAAAATCCCCTCCTTCCACTTGGATCCACAGCTTGGCTCCACATGTGGATCCGCGGATACCTTTATCTCCTCTTAAATCTACCGTAAAGGGGATTCAATAATAAATATAATTTTATGTGCCACTTCGATCCACAAACGAGGGGATCCAAAAATAATAATATTATTCTATGCCACTTGAATCCACAATCCGCTAATTGTGGATCCAAGTCGAAGGAGGCACTATGGCCCTCTTCCTCTTGGATTCTCTTGAATTTGAAATTTTTCCACAGAGTTCTGTTTGCTCCTCAAAGAGTTCTACAATTTATCCTTATAACTTTTTTTGATAGGAGCAACACTTTGGTCGGTACGATGACGCAATATTTGTGATTTGTAGTGTAGTACCAGATTTTTTTTTTTTTTTTTAAATTTGAAATTTTTCCACGGAGTTCTGTTTGCCCCTCAAAGAGTTCTACAATTTATCTTAATAACTGTTTTTGATATGAGCAATACTTGGTCGGTACGATGACGCAAAGTTTGTGATTTGTAGTTAACCAAAGAAATTTATGTTTCAAAATTTGAAATTTTTCTGTTTGCCCCTCAAAGAGTTCTACAATTTATCCTTATAACTTTTTTCTATCCGACGAATACTGTAGTTGGTATGAGTACGCAAACTTTTTGATTTGTGAAGTTGGCCCCTTATCAAGTTCAATAATCAATTTCTCGAGGAAAATAAAGAGAACTATTGATATAAAGTATAGAGAACTCCAGAACTATGTGGAACTCATGTTATTTTTTTTATCGCTTTAATGTGGGGGGCCAACTTCACACACGCGTCTGTCCCTATCTATGCTTAGATCTTTCAAACTACGCAACGGATTTTAATTCGGTTGTCACTAATGGATAGAGTGGTTCTCGAGGAATGTTTTAGTATATAATTTACAAAGTTACGCGGGCGAAGTCACGGGCACCAGCTAGTTAGTAGTTGGTATATCTTTAATATTCTCTGTATATATGCCTTAACCTTCTCGAAGTTTTATATAGTTCTATTGGTTTAGAATGAATGCTATTTCGGTTCCTGGAACATGAACCCTGTTACGTAATCGTAAGGACCAATTTCCTTTGGCACTTGTTTCGAGTGCATTCGCACTGTTTCTTTCTGGCCCTAACAATATTAAATCCAGTATTTAGAGAATCTGTTCTTTTGAAAATTTATGTCCTTTTGAGAACCAAACCGAAAAGACTACTCAATACTTACTTAGTACTTGTTTATTACTTACAAAGTTAAAAAAGGGTAGAAAAAAATCGCCAATTTATTCATAAGGTATTTATTATTGAAAGTTCCTTACAATTAAATTTAAAAATAATAACATTCTTCATGTGTCTTTTTAATATTTTCTACAAATATCTTCATACAAGCTTACTTATTATATTTTTTTATTTCATATTGAGATATTGTTAATAATAATGTTTTCAAAGGAAGCATATCTATTTTTTTTTAAATACAAAGAAATTGAGAAATTACAAAACACAAATTTTAAACCACTAATAAGAGACCTTTTTTTTTATTAAAGATTTCGATTCTAAGATTAAGATTTTTTTTATTAAGATACAAATTCTTAATTTAAACAGATCTCCATTGGTAATTGGTTATTTGTAAATAAGTCTAAAAAAAAACATATTAACTTTAAATAATATTATATTTCAATTGTATTGTTGTATTTATATTGTTTGATTTATATATATATAAAAAAATATATATTGATTTATTTTTTTAAGTCTCTAAAATTAGATTTAATTAATTTTTAATCATTTTTCCTTTCAATTTGCCATAACAAACAGATGTAATCTAAATGATGCAAAATAATAAAATATGGCATTTTTACATTTGTCTCGTGCTGGAAAGAATTTATTATTTAAAAATACTTAGTGTAGATGTAAATGCTAACAAAAAAAAAACCTTAAATAATATTCGAAAATTACGATTTATACTAAATCCAAAGTACAGTACAAATGATTCGATGATTGGTATACAGATACACCTTATATCTTTTTTCTTCTCTTCTCCGGTGTGTTCTGGAAGAGAGCTTCGTCCGCCCTTATCATTCTGTTGACCGCTCGACCCAAGGACACGTCTGTTACAAAATACATATAACACTTTAAAATATCTATCTAACCAGGGCCTTTAGACAAGTGGCATTCGCTCCGTAGCGATTCGATTCGAAAGAATAAAATGTACGTGATGTGTCACGTGATTTAGCGACGACATATGTCAAGCCCATATATTTTATTGTTTTCGAACTTCGTTATCGTTTTAAGTCATTTTTAAGTTGTTACTTTGACTAAGGCCCCAGGACCTGGGCTGTAGTCTTAATTACTATTTATAATATGTATGTATTTATAAATAAAAAAAAAGTAATGTATTGTATTATATCAACTGTCTGGTATACATGATACAAGCATTAGTTGCTTTAGTGTGGAACTAGATGGTGCTGTGTGGAATGTATGAAAATATTTATTTTTTTTAATTTATTTTTTAATTTATTTTAATAATTATATTATTTTATTAATTTCACTTCATAGCGCTTTACTAAACTGAAAATTTGAAAAGTGAATGAATGAATGAAAAAAAATTTATGAAATGAAAACGAAAAAAAAAAAGGTAAATTAATATTAATTTTAATAAATTCATCTGCATATTGGCCTGAACCGTAGCAAACTGAACGAATGACCTTCCAACCTTCGAACGAATGGCCAATAGTTTGTGATGGCGTGTATGCCATCACAAACTATTGGCCAATACGTTGGCCACAACATTCGCCACAATGTTGGCCAACGTGAAGAGTAACGAGGCTACCGCACGTCGTGAGGTCCCACGAGATGGCCGGCGTACCTCCATTTCCGGGTACGCCGAGGTTAAGACAGCGAGCGTAACCAGACGTAACTGCGACCCCGCCCATCTACGGCCGTGATAGGAAAACGGTGGGAGTGCTGCATAACTCCGCAAAGTGCACTTTGCGCTTAAGCTTTAAGCTTTAGCGCTTTAAGCTGCTGGGCAAGAGGATTTCCCAATGTTTAAAAAAAAGACAGCCATCTAGCGACTGCAACCAGAAGGCGCCTTACAGAAAACTTGTGTGAAATTAGTAATCAGGATTGTTGCGGATGTTCGACATCCGCATCTGTAATTGCGGAACTTCCGCATTGATTTAGACATCCGCTAGGGACATCCGCTAATGTATCCGCATCTATATATGGAATAAGGGCTGTTGCGGACATTAGCATACGCATCCGCAAACGTATCCGCATTCGCAATAATCGATGCGAATATTCGCAGATACGGATTTAGAGCCAGTTCTAAATCTGACTGATATCTCCAGGGTGAAAATTATGGGTTAAAATTTTTTACTTAAAAAAATATTCAAAAGATCAATTGAATTTCAATCATTTATAGCTGTGTTAAAAATTAAATCCATTAAAAAAAACTTGATTACAATATTATGGGCTTCTTCGAGAGATTTGGTAGCCTTATCAAATAGCCTAATAAAATAGGAATAAACAATCAGGAATAAATATAATATTCATCATGCATCAGTACTCAACATTTTGTTGTAATTAGCAATGTCAGTTATCTAAACAAACGCTTAGGCTCAATTTACACCGCCGCGGAATGAAATGGAAGCGACCGAAATTGTACATAGCATAATGAACTTTATGTCAATTGCATAACATGCAAACAAAATACAAGCCAAAAAAGGTCGCGCGTCTTCCGGGGAATCCTCGCGAATGGAAGACGCGCGACCTTTTTTCACTCGTATTTAGTTTGTATGTTATACAATTGACATAAAATTGATTAGGCTATGTACAATTTCGTTGCGAAAAGTCTCTTCCATTCAATTCCGCGGCGGTGTAAATTGAGCCTTAAGTATATAGAATAGAAAAAAAAATGTATTTAACGAGCACCGTAAAAATTGAGTCCTTCTGTGTTGCCATTACACGACAAAAATATTCTTTATAGTAAGCAGATTGTGCAATTTGAATCTCCCATATGAAAATGTAAATGATAATGAAATAGACCCGTTCAACGAAATCTGGTTAGAAACGATTGCGAGTTGGTTAATTGAAATGAAACAAAAATTTCTTATGAAAACTTTAATATAAATAATAGTAATATAAAAATTCAACAGTCCATTTACATATTCATATAATAATTTAATGTAAACAACAATTATATTATCCTCTATAAGAAATTGCACAGAATTTTTGACTATATTCTTAATACTTAAGGCAGTACAGAAAGACTCGTTAATACTTCTATTTAAATATAAATAAATAATAAACATTCCATGCAGTTTCTATAAGTCTTTTGAGTCAATTGTACTTTTTATAGCATAACATTATGTCATCGAAATATCTATAACTCTATAATTAAATTAGTTGGTGAAGTTGTTTAGCGAAGTGTGATGTAGTGTAGTGTACTTTAATTTAGTTTAATTAGTTGATAAAGTTGCTAAGCAAAGTATGGTGTAGTGTAATGTACTAAAATTTAGTTTAGGGCAATTAGTTGATAATGTTACTAACCGAAGTGTGTTGTAATATAGTGTAATTATAATTTAGTTTAGAGAAATTAGTTGATAAAATTGCTTAGCGAAGTTTGGTGCAGAGTAGTGGTACTGTAATTTAATTTAGAGCAATTAGTTGATGCAATAATTAGTTGACGAAGTTGCTTAGCGAAGTCTGGTGTAGTGTAGTGTACTTTAATTTAGTTTAGAGTAATTAGTTGATAAAGTTGCGTAGCGAAGTGTGGTGTTTAGTTATAGTAAATTGTAGTGTACTATAATTTAGTTTGGGGCAATTAGTTGATGCAATAATTAGTTGATGAAATTGGTTAGGGAAGTGTGGTGTGGGATAGTGATGTTGCTACCAACCGGGCGTTGTGTTGGCGAGACGCCGCATGCGTCGCGTGTTTCGATCCTGGTCTCGGATCTTCTTCTCCATTTCTGCGTCGGTGAGAGTCTCGAGGTATGGCGCCCATTGCTCCGCGTCAGACGGCTGTCGGTATGGCGTCTGAAAAGAAGACACAAGTCACGTCAAGCGTGTTAACGGCTACCTACTAGTGATGTGACGGATCGTTAAAAATGTAGATCCGCGGATACGGATACGGATACTGATATTCGGTGTCAAGATCCGCGGATACGGATACGGATCTAAACTTTCTTACTCGATCGGTTTCGGTGCTGCGCGTGACCTTGAAACGATAGTTGACGCCCGCCACTTGACGCTTGCATTATAAAGGTGCCAAATGTTTCGATTTTAAGAAATAAAAAACAAACTGAATTTAATAGTTTTTCATTACTACCTCATCTACCTACCTATATATGTAGAATTTCAGCTATGAATTAAAAATTAATAAGGAAAAAGATCCGTAAAAAGATTGTTTAAAGATTGTACCCAACAGGGGTCTCGGTGTGTCCTTGAACACGTGCTATGAAAGAGAACGACGAGCGCTTGCCGTTATTGTAACTAAACTTGATAGAAAAGGATAGATATAGAATTGCACGTTCTACCGCTTTAAACTGTTTTAGTTCACTAAAAGTTCACGCGTATGTTGAACGGAGTATAGCATTAGTATATTAGATTTAAGTTTACCTCGACAACTGGAAGTGGGGCTTCGCTGAAGACGTATGTGCGCTGATGCCAACCGAGCTGGCCTCGAATACTGTACGCTATGCCGGTGACGAATTCACCTCCCAGACCCACTTCGGCGCACAGCTTCATCGCAAACTGTTCCGGATTGTTCTCCTTTTCAGACATGTCCCATTCCACCTGAAAATTCACCATACGGGCGACTATGATATTACTATTTCGTTTTATTAGTATACTAGTTGGTGCCCGCGACTTCGTCCCAGGGTGGATGAAAGGTACCCTATGTCCTTTCTGGTGTCCCAGACAATGCGTACATGCAAAATTTCATGGTGATCGGTTTAGTAGTTTTTGCGTGAAAGCGTAACAAACATACTAACTCACATTCACATTTATAAATTAGTAAGAATACCCTTGGTGGAAGATTTATGGTATACTAGATGCACCAATATTTAAATCACATAACTTACACAATGTTAGCGTTTGCTATTTATTTCGACGGAAGTGTAAGTATAAAGTACTCTGTGAAATTACAATATGAAATTCGTTGACATTAATTTGACCTTTGACAAAGGATACACTAGTTTCAAGGTCTCAATAGAAGTATTGGAACTCAAAATAAAGTGGTTTAATCTTAGTGAAATGTCACTGTGAACTTACCTGATCAACCAAAGATGTGTTGCCAACGTGTATATTGAGCTTAATGATTACTCTCTGGTCGGTTTGTTCCTCCAAAATGGCAGGCGGTTCGCTGGGGAAAGCGTCTATCTGTTGTCGGATCACTGAAGCTATAGCCGGTATGAATGTGCTCGGATTCAATTCTAGATCATCGCAGAGCACCTCGGCGAATTGTTCCGGTGTTATTATCGATTCTTGAAAATACAAAATATATTTTTTTAACATTTTAATATGCATCAACCAATACCTATCAATATATTTGTGCACATTTCTTGCTGAATCATTTATTCTTTTTTATAAGGTACTATAGCTGTTGCTTAATTTTATTACTTATTTTATTTAATTTGATTTAATTTTATTTAAATAAAGCCTATGGTTACTCGCTGATAATGTAGCTTTCTATAGGGGAAATAATTTTCATAATCGGTCCAGTACTTTTTGAGTTTATTCATTACAAACATATAAATCTGTGTTCGTAATATTAGTATAGACTAGCGACCCACTCTAGGCTTTGCACGGGTGCAATTTCTTCTGCAAATTATGTATAAAAATCTGCCTCGTTTAACACTCTTTCCATCAATGAAAACTGTATTAAAATCCGTTGCATAGTTTAAAAGATCTAACATCTTTAAGATCTAACACAGACAGAGGGACAGACAGCGAGAAGCGACTTTGTTTTAAATAGTATGTAAATCAATTACCATTTTTATTCCATGTGAAAGTGTCCCTCAACTTTTGTCCCTCGATTTCCATGTCCAGTCTGATTGGGACTAGGACTTGTTTTTGTGATGCATTTTCTAACATTGCTGTCATATCTGTGTCATCGAAGCACAGAGGGAAAGTGCGAACCTGGAAAAGTAAAATATTTTAACTGAAAGTATACCAAAAGTATGTAAATAAAACTAAATACTTAACTAAAAGTATATTTAAAGAAGTTTTATAAATCTATACTAATATTATAAAGCTGAAGAGTTTGTTTGTTTGTTTGAACGCGCTAATCTCAGGAACTACTGGTTCGAATTGAAAAATTCTTTTTGTGTTGGATAGATCATTTATCGAGGAAGGCTTTAGGCTATATAACATCACGTTGCGACTAATAGGAGCGAAGAAACAGTCGAAAATGTGGAAAAAACGGGGAAAATTATTCTTCTTTGAGGGCTTCCGTTGCGTGTGCTGCGAAAACCGTTCGAGATACCCAAATGATTCCCAAAATAACTATTCCACGCGGACGAAGTCGCGAGCACCAGCTAGTTCTAAATAAAACTAAACTAAAATCTAAAAATAAATACGCCTAAAAAATATCTATAAAATTGGGCGCCCTCGGCATGGTACCGAGGATACTGGCAGCATTTCCTCACTGTATTGCAATGCTAATGCGTAGAAGCTATAAGAATTAAATATTGAAATATACCTTTTTATTGTGAACTCTTGTTCTACTAATCTGTGTGGCTTGTGGCACAGCATCCAAATGTGAAGAATTTGGCATAACAGGAAGCCATGACGGCTGATGTGGCTTTTTTCCTTTACTCTCTCGAGGAGTGGCTAACTCTTGACTCACAGATACCGCCTTATATCTACAAAGAAATATAAAAACAATACAGTGATACACTACTTAGGTAATTAATGTTAGTTTATTTTTAGAAAATAATTTAGTCTAGAATTTGCTAAAATAAAATTTAGTTAATCTATACTAATATTAAAAAGAGGAAAGATTTGTTTGTTTGTTTGAATTGAATAGGCTTTTTGAAAAATTCTTTCATTCTTGAGAAGCTATATTATCAGCGGGTAACATAGGCTATATTTTATAAAGTTACGTGGACAAAGTCGTGTGTAACAGTTATTTTTTTATAAATTTACACATACTTATCGTCATTCCCTTCTATAATATCTTCTACTTCAGAAGCTTTTAGCAGAGAAACTGAACTCGATAACACATGTTGACCAAGCCCATTGTCCACAAGACGTTTTCTCTCCTCATTGGTCAGTGTTCTTCTGACCATACCAGGATACTTCTTGTAAAGTGACCCACGGAACAGCCGCAGGTAATTTCCCACCTAAAAATCAATTTTAATTATTATGAATGCAATTTTACAAGTTAACAATAATACCCTATTATTATAAGATCTTCATATAAATTTGTAATTTTTGTAAATAAGAAGTACAGCAATAAGTAAGTTGCATGAAACTGTATCCTGTGATATTATTATCAATTTTCTGAATAGCCTGAATTTCCCCGCGGCAAATTGAACGACATATTCACGTCAAAACATGGAATTTATACATTTTATTCCAAATTTCCAATATCTATAATTTATGCAAGTGACAGCTAAAAATTTTTATCATAATACATACAAGTACCTACCGATGTAAATAATTTGTAAGCTTAGAAAATATGTCACGAGTGTTACAAATAACAAAACAATAAAAAAGAGCTCCTATTTATTAGGAAATTTATTTTTAATGGATTATAGAAAATAGCAAAGTAAACATACCTCTGAACCAACACAGTAAAATTCTCCACCTTCCTCTATTTGGAAGCTAATTGGCTTATCGCCGTATGTCCTGATAGCCATGATTTATATCTTCCTGTAAATTATTCTTAATGAAAATTTAGAACTTCTCGTACAATAAAATTTTAGTACATATAAAATAAATTATTCCTTTTCTTTTATTAACGCCGAAAAGAAAGCGGCTATAGCGCTAGCTGTGGCACAGACGGCGACAGCGATGCCACAGACCACAGTCCAGTAAATTAACATAACATACTTTGAAGTATTCTCATAATAGTATTCTGTGTATCTAGCATAAGTTTATAATGACCACTGACACATTCGCTAGAGAGAGCGTAAAACACATATGAAAAATTCTCAATTCAACAATTTTCCATATAAATTTATGCTCTAGCTATATGGGAAGGGGTGAGAACATACTAGGTAGTGCGAACAGCTACAAAGTTTATAGTGTTCTGTGTTACTAGGGTCACCATAAACATAGTATATTACGAAGTATATATATGTCTATGAGGGTCACCATATGGTCACCATATCCAGAAATGTCACATGAAATGCATGAAAGACAATGTTGAGTGCCAAATGTCAGCTGTCGACTATCCACTCAACTGTCTGCTGTCACTTCTCTGACAGTCCTACTTATCCTTCATTCCTTCAATCTGCAACATCTGTCCAAAAGTCCAACCCATGTCCAACCACCATGCCTCCTCCTCTCCTCAGTCCTCCTATGACGTGACTGAACGACTGAACTGTAAGTGTAATGTAAACTGTCAAATCAATCAGTTTATTTTCTACTTTGTTAGGGGGAGTAGTCGCAGCCGTTGCTAGAGCGATATTAATTTATATTAAGTGTTAATTATGACTAATAAAACGGGAAATTTTAAAAATCCATTTTCTAGGCCATGGATGACCGAAAGTGGTGCAGCGGCTGCGGCAGGGGGTTCAGGATCTGTTGGCCTTAAAGGCGTCGTAGCCGGCGGAATAACTGGTGGAATTGAAATTTGTATTACATTCCCTACCGAATATGTTAAAACACAACTTCAGTTGGACGAAAAAGGTCAGTGCATAATAAAATTTCATTAAAATAACAAATTTTCATTCACCAATTCACCAATCGCGCATTATCATATCGCTGTAAACACGGTCGACCTATTTTTTCTAGAAGTGGCTTCCTCTAAAAATACTATAATCGGTTTACGTAATTCATTATTTTTCCCTCTATTCTTGAATTGAGTTTCCAAGTGCCTCATGCCTCAAGTTTGTTCATTAAATTTATATAATTTCAGGATTTAATGAACAGATAATTATTATTTTAATTAATATGCGCTATTTCTAGTTTAAAATTAGAAATAAATGTATTGGAAAATTACATTACCTCGTAAAATGTACATAACGATGGACTTTGCACTGTATAATGTTGTAATTTGGTTGTAATGCTTAGTATAGTTGTCAGTGTTTTGGTCAAGAAACTTGTTTCAAGGTCATTTGTTTTTATTTTCATTCATAAATTCTTTCTTCCTTCATCCTTCATCATAAATTACATAGTAAATTATAATGCTTAAAACTATTGTTGGATGAATGATATTAAATAAAAAATATATTTAAATATGCTTATTGGAATCTTATTAGAAAATATTTATTACTTATTTATGCAGTTTGAAAAGGGTATAACTAAATACTAGATACTTAACTATTATGAGATATTATTATAGGTATATAGTATTTTGTATAGACTAACTATGTGTGTAGGTAATAAAAGTTGGATTAAAAGCCCTTAAATATATAACTTATATATATATAATAACTTTAGAGCTAATTTCAAAAGCATTTCAAGCAATCCATTAGCATGACTACTGATATTTGAATTTTATACATGACTAGCTGACCTTGCAATCTTTGTTTGGCCAAAAAAAATTTTTTTTGGGTTATCAAAAATAGTTTACTTACAACCTATTTTCAGACCTACTGAATATACACAAAAATTTCATTTAAATCAGTCAAACCGTTTTGGAGGATTTTGGTTACAAACACTGTGACAGAAGAATTTTATATATATTGATATAGTATATATATATAGACTTATTTGAATATGTCAAATTAGAACCTAGACCAAAATGCTAATGAACTATGCAATAATGTAAAGAACGTAGATAAGATAAGATTATATTTACTACTAGAGAAAATTCTGGAAATTTCACATTACACAGCTAAATATTTATAGTAAGTGTTACAATCTTACTAAGACGTTTGTTGATAACTATGTCACATTTAAATTCTAACTGATGAGCAAAATTATACCTATGGCATTTCTTAACTATCTTACTTATAATTCTTCAGTACTCGTAATCTAAGATTACACAATCGTATTGTCAGCACTATCTCGATTTAAAAAAAAATAATCAAATTTATTATCAGATCTAATGTTCAATAACATATGGTATGTTATTATTGTTTTTATTCAAGTAACTTAGTAAGTAATTAACTTCAGAGTATTCAAGTAACGCATTCAAAAATAGTTTCTTTGGTGGGTAAAAAAGCGAAGCATATTCCTTAAAAAAAATCTTAAAATATTTCTAAAGGTGGAATGAAATGGTTTTCTTTAATTATTTTCAGGTGGCACTAAAAAATACACTGGTATCTTTGATTGTGTTAAAAAGACAGTAAAAGGACATGGCTTCTTTGGACTTTACAGAGGGCTCAGTGTACTCTTATATGGATCGATACCAAAGTCTGCAGTCAGGTGAGTAAGCTCAAACATTGGATAAGACTGACAACAAAACATATAGGTATAGGCTGATGGAAAAAAATCTGTTCACAATTTTCCCAGATTATCGCATAGGTTCATAAAATAAAAATAAATAGGTACATCATAGATAAATGATTGGTTTCGCTGCGCTCGAGTAGATATCGCCGTCGTACTTGTAAAATGTCACACTGCAAATCAACTGTCTGTGATGTGTACGTGTCGAATGTTTTATTAAATTTTAGGCATAATAAAATACCAGTTTGCGTAGTGAAACTGTAAAAATATAATAAAACTGGATAAAAAGTGACGATTTTTTACATACACTACAATAAAAAGTTGCCACATTTTCGGAGCTATTGCTTTTTTATAGCGCTCTATCTAGTCGAGCGCAGCGAGACCATTCAATTATCTTTGAGGTACATAATATAAACTAGGTATGACGATTTTATTACTTGTACTTAACTGAAGGTTATTGATTAACTAATAATAATAATATAAAGCAGTATTTTTTTTTTATTGTATCAGTATTTGTGGCAGTATACAAAGCTAACATCAACTTACATTTTTACGTATTATGTATATTAATCATGGCATAGGTATTTGGAATGGAAAATTTCAATGACGAAAATTGTTAAATGATTAGACCAATTTACCTACTACAAGACCGTTTTAATTTGCACCTTATCAATTTGGGTACTTTGTCAGCTCCTGTTAAAATTAAACAACATTGAGCCTCTTTCACCAACCACAAGTAAAGTGTTGATTAGTTACTTGTCAAGTAACGCTAATTGGCGAATAAATGTCACGAGTGTCTTGTGTCAATTTCATTGAAATTACCCTTGAGTAGCGCTACTTGAAGATGGTGAAACACGTACGCTTTCTTACCGGTGACCTTAAATGGCGGTTAGCCTACTTGTCACTTTACTCAGAGATGGTGAAAGAGGCCCTAAGGCTTTCGTGTAACTATTGCAATGACTGACTTACCGAAACACAATACCACACGCGCTTTTATTTCACGACGTTTTTTCTGTAAGGGAGTGGTTACTGCCGCCAAATGGCAGTAAATTAGTGCAGGGCCTGCCCACATGGCCCTGCACTACCAACTTTGAAAAGTTCATTTCCAAAGTTTTGACCCTGCCGGGAACCAAACCCGGGACCCATTAAATGGAGCGTTAAAGCAATCAGTGTAATATCAAAGATTAAAAAAATGTTTGTAGGCATTATTTAAATTACTAGTAATGAAGGTCAAATCAAAGAGAAAGGAACTTGACTCAATCAACATTGATAAAGACATGATAGGAGTGACGAATTATTTTTTAATTACTATTTAATTGGAGTATTTAATGTTATTAACAAAATCTGTTCTGTGGTACCTCTCAAAAATATCATTTTAATATGAAATCTGCGCGCTCATTTGTAATCCAATATTAAAATAAAATAATATATAATGTAATCCAATATCAAAATGAGTTTTTCGTAGATTTAGTTCCCTTAGCAACTTCATGTAAATATCATGGATCAGGGGCCTTACCACCACCTCTTATAGCATTATTATTTTAGTCTTACTTTCAAATTTCGTACCATGACCCCTTAAAAGTAAGCTTACTTTAATGTTGTTTCTATAAGCAGTTTTGTGACGTCATTCTCTATTTCGTTATGATATCTTGCTTTCGTAGCGTAGAAATAAAATGTTTCAGAACATACCAAATACGATATGGCTTCATACTTAGGACTCTGTGGCATTATTTAGCAGGGAATAGACAATCATGCAAATATCATTCGTTCACGACAGGAATAAAACAATATTATTTTGTGGACGTCATGGTACGAATTTGAGTAATGTTACTTTAAGCTTAAAACAAAACTTCCTTAAAACATCATAGTTTACTAAAAGTTCATGGTACGGCCCCTGATCAATATGTCAATACTTAACAGATGACACACCTTATCGAAGAGTGTTTATATGTACTTCGAAAACACAGTTTACTTTACTTGTATGTTCAATAGTTAATCCGTACTACTATTATAAATGTGAAAATAACTGTCTGTCTGTCTGTCTCAACCAAATTATCATGAAATTTTTGCATACACATTGTCAGTAATTCAGAAAAGGACATGGGGTTCTAGAGGGATCAAATAAAAATAAAAATACAACTCCTGGAAAAAGTATAAAAGCAATAGAGAAACAAGGGCGTTGTATTTCTCTTAAATATACTGTTAGGAGTTATATTTTTATGTTTCAACGCGATGTCGCGGATACCTTTAGCGGGTTATTTTATACTATTATACTTGAAGATAGTAGGATTAGGATATGTTACTAATAGGATAACGATAATATTGCAACGTAAAGTAAGTACCTACTTATATCAGGTAACTAGCTGGTGCTCGCAACTTCGTCCGCGTGGAATAGTTATTTTGGGAATCATTTGGGTATCTCGAACGGTTTTCGCAGCGCACGCAACGGAAGCCCTCAAAGATGAATTATTTTCCCCGTTTTTTCCACATTTTCGACTGTTTCTTCGCTCCTATTAGTCGCAACGTGATGTTATATAGCCTAAAGCCTTCCTCGATAAATGATCTATCCAACACAAAGAATTTTTCAATTCGAACTAGTAGTTCCTGAGATTAGCGCGTTCTAACAAACAAACAAACAAACTCTTCAGCTTTATAATATTAGTATAGATTCTGTAATTATGCAGCAACGAAGGCACGAAAGTAATATTCAAAAAATAATGTTTTAAATTTTAAATGATATCAGTAGAATGATTCAAGACCGAACATTTTTTATTTTTATTTTTTTCATTTAATGTAATAATGTGTCCGTAATTCAGATAATAGTAATTATGTCACGTTTCAATCATAATCATTCCAAACAAGTGTCACGTCTCGTCTCCTCGGAGACTAACTAGTCGTTGGTGGAGACGTAACGTATCAGTTACAGTAAATAAGTAAACCGACACTATATTAATACAACAAGTAGTACGGTAGATACATGGTAGATAACAAAGGTCCATTGTGTCAGGGTAAGTTACTCGAGACACTGCAAATTGTGTGACATTGGTTGACATTCACGACGAACATAATTATTACTAGTGGATATTTATAACTAGATTTTTTATGACCACCACTCGATAGCTAAAGGATCAAAGAATTTTTGGTGCCTATATATTATATTACAAATATATATCTATATTATAAAGTTTTGTAGGTATGTTTGACAAAAGACACCTACTCAAAATTTCAATAATATTCTAAGTAAATACGCTCAAAGAAAATATTATTACTGTTATAATATGTATTTATAACACACGGACGCGACCACGAGACAGCCACACCTTTTTTTTAGTTTTCCTCAGGGGCTACCCCAACCCCACAGCGAAGAATTAAGCGCTTCTGACCCACCGTACCACCCCCATACCCCCAGTGGGTGGGTAATAATTTTAAAAACAATACCATCAGTTCTACAAGTTTCAGTATTGAAATTTAATGTTACATTTTCATGTTACACAGTTTTAAATATTCTCTTCTCTTGGAAAGAGTCAAGAAATTTTATATCAATTAGGTACTAATCTAGACCCCGTACTAGTATTACCAATAATAATCGTACAATATTCAAAAAAAAATTTCCCCTAACAAAACTAATAGTTTCTTAGAAGTTTGGCTATGTATCCAAATCGTTATTAATTCAAGCCAGAAAACTATGGAAATAAACTTTACAAAGGTGGCCTTGACATGAGGCGTGTAATAAGGTACTCAAGTCCGTTGTACGGTTTCCACGAATCTCGTTTAGGCAATACGTTTGATGTGGTTTTGTGTGGTGGTATAAGAAAAAATGGGTAAACTCTCATTTTTTCTTATACGATTTTATTAAAAAAACTAGCTCTTCCACGTACATGCAACTTCGTCCGCATAGCTTTAAAAAATGTATGTAGCCTATGTCACTCGCTGATAAAGTGATAATATAGCTTCCCAACAGTGAAAGAATTTTTCAAATCGGTCCAGTATTTTCCGAGTAGTTTCCGAGCCTATTCGATTCAAACAAACAAATCTTTCTTCTTTACAATATTAGTATAAAAAACTGAATCTGATTTAACGTTCTCTTGGTGTTTAATTTTTGCTGGCTAGATAATTTATGTTTATTTTTTATTTAATTTTTTGTTGAACAGATTCGGTGTGTTTGAACAAGCCAAGCTTTACATGGTGACAGAAAATGGCACTCTCACAAACACGGGTAAATTGGCATGCGGTCTGGCAGCGGGTGTTGCGGAAGCGATATTCGCAGTCACTCCCATGGAGACAGTCAAAGTCAAGTTCATTAACGACATGAGGCTCGAGAAGCCAAGGTTCAAAGGATTCTTCCATGGAGTCGGGACTATAGTGAGGGAAGAAGGTGAGGAGCAACTTCTTACTCATTACTAGCTACGCAACTTTATAAAATACTAGCTGGTGCCCGCGAGTTCGTCCGCGTTCTAGATTAAAGGTTACCCTATGTTATTTCTGGTGTCCCAGACAACGTGTATGCAAAATTTCATGGTAATAAAAACAGGGACTGTAAGGCTCGGCACCCATTATTAGCGACATCGGCACGGCTGAGGATTTTAGGTGGCAAATAGTAATAATATACATTAACGTCATGGCAATAAAGTAGAAATTTCCACTATATATATGGTCGTAGTAACAAAAATACCGCTTCGGTACGCTTGAGCCAGCCTTGAGGATGCTACGGCATCCTTCGGCAAGCCGAAGCAACACTCGGGGATAGCTTGCCCTGAAGAGAACGCGAAGAGACGCGAGCTACAAATACGATGTCGAGACACGCTTCGGCATGCTTAAAGACGCCTCGACATTCCTAAGGACGTTGCAGCATGCCAAGACAGTGTGCGCTTGCGTGTAGGGATGCCGAAGAATCCTTTTCCTTGCCGATGCCGATAATGTGCGCTAACCCTTAGTGGCGACTTTTGTTCTCATAGGGTCGACGTTTTCAACTGTTTGTAATGCGATTATGTTCTTAATTTCAGGTATGGGTGGTGTATACAAAGGCGTGACCGCGACGATAATGAAACAAGGTAGCAATCAAGCTATCCGATTCTTTGTTATGGAGTCTCTAAGAGATTGGTACAAAGGTGGCGACAGGGACAAGCATGTTCCTAAATATATTGTTGGATTGTTCGGTGGTATTGCTGGTGAGTTATATTTCGTTTATTATAAATTATCATCTCATCAAGCGATAGCGTATTTTTTACTCTTTTTATGAAATATTTTTTTGAATGTGAATGGTGTAGGTACAGGACATAGACCAGCTTATAGTAGAGCAAAAATTAAAATGAATAGAAATTATAAATTCAGAAAAGAGATTGCAAATTCCAGGAATGTCCTAGACTCTAGACTAGACAATCGGTTTATATAAAACAAATTAAATTCCAAATATTTTGAAAGTATAAAGTCCCCAAATTAAATTTGAAAAAAATTGAAAAAACTTTATTTTAATGTAAAATATATTAATGTGTTCATGTTGCTTTTTAATAATGTAGACAGATAATTTAAAGTTATCTCTAGAAGTTGATTTAGAGATGATAAAAAAATGACCAATTTATTTGTCAAAAATAATAACATTTCGAAATTATTACTAATTTGAATTATTTATTTTGGAAACTTCGGCGAAACCTTCAGCTTTGGCCGGTTGTTGAGTTGAGGCCGAAGGTTTCACCGAAGGTGGCCGAAAAAGCCGAAGCTTCGGTCGGACACTACGACACTACTGTTTATATGTAAGTATTTTAAATGCCGAAATTACTAAACTGCAGGTGCTGCGTCTGTGTTTGGTAACACTCCCATCGACGTGGTGAAAACTCGTATGCAAGGCCTAGAAGCGGCCAAATACAAAAACACATGGGACTGTTTCATCAAGACCTGGAAGGCAGAAGGACCTCTAGCTTTCTACAAGGGTACTGTACCGCGATTGAGTCGCGTTGTCTTCGACGTAGCGATCACTTTCACCATATACGATAGTATTATGGACATGTTCAATTGTGTTTGGAAGTGATTTTAATGTCTATGGCTGTGTAGGTATACTTGCTTGGGACGAAACTGCTCGTTTTTGTTCAGACCTTGTATCTAACTTTCTTATTGTTCCTTAGGTGTAAAACCATTTTGTATTCCCACGTGGTATTTGTCACAAATTTAATTAGAATCTATTAGAAATACTTAAAAAGTTAAATATTAATATTAAAATATTAGAAATCTATTAGAATCATCAGTCGGTAATCAAAATAGTGTTATCTTGCTATCTTGATTACTGACTTTGATGTCAGTATAGCTGACGTTAGCTATTTTTCACTATCTTAATTATGTGTAGACTTTAATTAATCTTAAAATAAGGAAATTTAATTCCTTTTCAGCTAAAACATTTTATTTTGACTTTGTATCTTATTTTCTTATAAATCCGATGCAATCACTTTTTGTATTCTTAAGTGGTATTTGTCACAAATTTAATTAGAATCTGTTAGAAATGGTCTATCAAAGCCAGTAATCAAGTTAGTGAAATAGCTCTTGACATAATCAGAGCGCCAAAGATTAATTTCCTTTCAGCTGAAACTATTTATTTTTACTTAGTTTATCTATGTTTTCTCAAGTTTTGTCCCATGCAACGAAGTCACAAACTGCGAATGTCCCAAGCATTTCTCGAAACTGCGTTTATGTATATGTTACATATATTATATATGTGACCAGTAGTGATAATTGTTTTATATACCTATTATATATTTGGCTGTACAAAATGTATTTGTAAATCGGCGTTAATAAGGTGTACGGGGAAAAAACCGTGTACGGTTTTTTTATGTGGTGTATAATATTATCTGTCCCTTAAAAAGTAACACTTTCAATAATTGAAAGTTTTGACAGCAACAAAAATATGTAGAAATATGATTTCTGCTGACCGTACAACGGTGTTTGTAAAATTTTACAAGTTAACATTTGACATAGATTAAGTTATAAAACGAATATTAGTAAAAAACGAATTAATTTATGCTTATTAAATTGTGTATTTTATGCTTGATATTGTTCAGAAATGCGTGTTTCCTCTAATTAGGGTCCACCTAAGGCTCGGCGTCCATTAATCGGCGTCGGCAAGGAAAAGGATTCTTCGGCATCCCTACATGCAAGCGCACGCTTGTCTTGGCATGCTGCAACGTCCTTATGGATGTCGAGGCGTCTTCAAGCATGCCGAAGCGTCTTTAAGCATGCCGAAGCGTCTCGACATCGTGTATTTGTAGCTCGTGTCTTTCCGCGTTCTCTTCAGGGCAAGCTATCCCCGAGTGTTGCTTCGGCGTGCCGAAGAATGCCGAAGCATTCTCAAGGCTGCCGACGCGGCTGCCTCAAGCGTGCCGAAGCGGTATTTTTGTTACTACGACCATTTGGATTGGAAATTTCTACTCTATTGCCATGATGTTAACGTATATTACTATTTGCCACCTAAAATCTTCAGCCGTGCCGATGCCAATAATAAATAATGGGCGCCGAGCCTAAAAAGATTTCTTACGAACATCGAACATACAATATAATATGTATATTTTTGTAGAACGCAATTTAGATTAACAAAAAATAGGTATAGGTGAAAGAATTACAATTGTTACAAATTAATTTATTACAAAAAAAATTGACATAAGTGTTATATTATGTGTATTTGTTATTTTTATTATTTTTATTTCGCATTTAAGATGACATTTATATATGTTAATTTTGGAATTATTTTTTGGATGCTTACGTTTTATTTTATTTTTATTACGCGTTTTTTAAAAAAAACTATTTTGACCAAAGTTGAATAATCGAACCTCAGACCAAATAAGAACTATAGACAGAGTTTTGCGGACAACATAGTGAAGCCGGTTTTATAACGTGTGTGCGTAGGCCGTTTACTGTATTTACTGTATTGAGATTTTGTATTCCAAGCTATAAACTCTATTTTTATTTTTATTTTTTTATTAACCCTATAATCGCTTGGTTTTGTAGGAGTTTTATTTTAAGAGAAAAGCAACACAATGATTTAAAAAATCATGTGTGAAATGTCATTCGGTTTTAAATCCTTAACTACGCAATTTGGTCTTTTCACTGGTAAGTATTAAAACAATATTACAAACATAGATAAATGATTGGTCTCGATGCGCTCGACTAGATACCGCCGTCGTACTTGTAAAATGCGGCATAAAATAGTACGCCGATTTCGGCGTACCCGAGCCAGTCACACTGCAAACTGTCTGTGATGTGTACGTGCCGAATGTTTTATTAAATTTTAGGCATAATAAAATAACAGTGCGTAGTGAAAGTGTGTAAAAATATAATAAAACTGGGTAAAAAAGTGATAAAAAGTGACTATTTTTTACACACACTACAGTAAAAAGTTGCCACATTTTCGGTATCGTTTTTATATACCTACTCGTAGTACTTCTATCTAGTCGAGCGCAGCGAGACCAATCAATTATCTTTGTTAACGAATATTAAGCCGAATTTTAATATAAGGCGAGACATAGTTTGATTGCATTTGTACGAGTGTATGTAACCGTATATGCAAACAGTGAAGGCGTAGTATAACCGGCTTCACTCTGCCATTCGCAGCCAGAGCCAGAGACAGCCGGCTCAGCCGTTCAGAGGATATTTTATAAATATTTACAAATGATGTGTTTAATATATGCATTTTCTATTTTATACTCATATTTTTTTATGAAATCCCACTTGAGCTCTCTCGAATCGTCACAAAATGGGAAAAATAAATCACAACATATTTTTAAATTGAAAAATGGAGAGACCTCGAGACATTCCGTGATAACCAATTCTGTAAGATTTTTATTTTTTAAAGTAATTTTTGTTTTTGAATATTTTGTCTCGTGTTAGGTACGTTGATGTTTCTGTAATTTATTTATTGTTTTATTTTTATTGATTAAATTTTTATCTTAACGTGTGATGTTTTTTTATTTCTTCATAAAATTTTAAAGGAATTTGTCGTCTCGGGCGAAATGGACACGAAAATAATTGTCGGATAAATCCGACTCTGGCGACTAAAGGATTAAAGACGTATCCACGTCAAAGATAAGATTATAAAAACAGAAAATTCAATATGTGCACGCAGTATATCCGTACTAATATTATAAATGCAAAAGTTTGTATGGATGTTTGTAACTCTTTCACGCAAAAACTATTGAACCGATCACCATGAAATTTTGCATACACGTTGTCTGGGACACCATGGGGGTACCTTTCATCCAGAACGCGGACGAAGTCGCGGGGCACCTGCTAGTTTGATATAATATGATATGATTGAATGAGGGGTTAAAAAATCTCCTCCCTCCACTTGGCTCCCACGTCTAGGATCCCATGGGATCCAAAGATATTTTTTTTTGGATTCTAGCTCCCATGGGATCCTAAAGTAGTTTTTTATTTCTCTTGGCTCCCAAAGGATCGTAGGATAATTATTTACAGCCCTTGAATCCCATTTCATTTTAATGATAAAACTCTTATAGGTTTTTTTTTACACATCATGACACTTCTTGCATATTGGTGGAGAATCTTTTCTTTATTCAACTGGTAGCAGAGTGTAAATCAAACATAATATAAATTCTATGTGCACATTGTTTCGTTTATTTTCTTTTCTTCATTACTATAATTTTAACAAACAATCATTATAAATAATACATTACTAAAAAATCAAATATGCCTCAACCCTCTAACAAAAAACTGACTTCAATAAATTTTCTTTGTCAACTAAAATTCTCTTCGACTCTCTTCTAAATTTAAACTCTAGTTTTAAATGTATTTCTTTTTAATATCATTACCTACATTTCAGCCAGTACCATTGAAGTTCAAACCTTTAACAAAAACGCCCACCTATCATAAAACTTAATAGTTTATTATCACATAAGTTAAATATTAATTGGCGTTTAAACACAGATTAAGTAAGCAATCAGAAGGGGTAGTTGGTCAAATGTTCAAAGGTCGTCGCTGGAACACATCGATGGTCGATATTATAAGTCTCGATAAGCCTCATCTCGTCACTACTCAGTTCAAAGTCGAAAATGTTGAGGTTATCTTCGATCCGTGACTTTGTGAATGACTTAGGTATTACGGGGATACCGCGCTGTATCTACAATGCAAAGAGAATTTTAAAATATATATGTAAATGTGAGTTTGTTTGTTTGTTACGCTTTCGTTACGTTACGTTACCGTGAAATTTTGCATACACATTGTCTGGCACACCAGAAAGGACGTAGGGTACTTTTCATCCAGAACGCGGACGAAGTCACGGGCACCAGCTAGTGTTATAAATGTGAATGTGAGTTTGTTTGTTTGTTACGCTTTCACGCAAAAACTACTGAAACGAATCACCATGAAATTTTGCATATAAGTTGTCTGGGACACCAGAAAGGACGTAGGGTACCTTTCATCCAGAACGTGGACAAAGTCGCGGGCACCAGCTAGTATTAAAATGTGTTTTTCAATCTGCATATTGTACTTATAATCACAGATTATATTATACCAACTGATGCCCGCGACTTCGCGTTCAAAATGTTATATAGCCTAAAGCCTTTCTCCATAAATGGACTATTCAACACAAAAATAATTTTCTATTCGAACCAATAGTTCCCGAGATTAACGCGTTCAACCAACAAACAAACTCTTCAGCTTTATAATATTAGTAAGTATAGATTGACGAGCCCGTTGGATGAGCTGTTCGATTCCCGTGAGAGTCAACTTTGGAAATGAACTTTTAAAGAAATCTGGTCCGGATTTGAAAAGTACTGGCAGGGCACAACTGTGTTTGGCAGTCATTTGGGCAGCCCGTGTGGCGGCAGTAACCAGCCCCTTACAGAAGTTTCAGTGAGTTTGTAAGGGACGCCAGAGCCCATTCCTTATGACTTATCCTTAATCCTATGAATCCAACGCACTTTCAGCACCTATTACGTTGCTTGTATTAAAGACGACACCTACCATCAAGTGGACTGTCGGTAAGCCTGTCTGTCGACTGTAACATAAAAAAACAATATTCTAATAATTTATAGGAGACCTCATTAATGAAAGATATTACTTACAAGATATCTAAGGGCAATTTGTGCACGGCTCTTTCCATATTTTTCTGCTAACTTTCCCAACTCGGGGTCAGTCTTTATGATATCTTTGCCTATGAATTCGGGACGAGCTTCAGATATCAACCCTAGAGGCGTATACGCGACTGGAACTACTGAATTCCTCTTACAAAAATCCACTAGATTGGTCTGTGTGAGTGTTGGATTAATCTGAAAGTTATCTTTTGTGAAACTTTGATTACGGAACTTAAATTACTCCTCCAAGTAGTTAACCGAACTAGTGGGAATGGACAAGAGAAATAATGGTCTCACTATTTCGGTTGATTTGTACGGTCGGACGGACTACTGGGAAAAAAAGTCTCACTAGTTCGGTCAACCAAACTACTGGGAATACACCATAAATTTCCTAATTTTAAAAAATCTATTCAATAATTTAATTTAAAAATAATTTTATATTTAACTACTAACTAAAACACTAAAAGCATCGTGATCATCACGTGACAACTGCAATGGTTTTTGCACAAGACCAAATTTACAATTACATTCTTTCATTTTAAAAAACAATACCAAACACACTACATAATTGTATAGCTTCGAAGAAAGGACTTGTGACACTAGTCATGTGGTTTACATAAAATAAAATGGCAAAACTTTTTATGAGTTTGATTCTTAGTAAATTAAGCCAACGATCTTTGCACCATTCAATTTACTTGATGTGCATTATAGTAAAATTAAATTTTAAAGAAATTACCTCAAACTCATTAACTACAGGCTTAATTTGTGCATTTTCCAAAACACGTCCAAGTTGTTTTTCATTAAAATTAGACACTCCAATGGATTTAGCGAGACCAAGGCGTACTGCCTCTTCCATACCTCGCCACGTCTCTACATAATCTATGGCTGTATCGTCACCATTTTCCTGGAACAGTTATGTGAAACATTAAAAAAAATATATTTCTGCATCAGAAGTCTGGCCAGTAAACCAAGGAACTAGAAGCTATAATTAAACTTTGTAAACTAACCCCTGACTTTCTATTGCTATATTTGTTGTAAGCTGCTGAGGAGTTGGGTATTCCGCTGACTACTTGATGCTGGAGAATCAGGTCAAGGTTACCATGATATGGAAATATCATTAAAGTAACAGTATACCAAATTTCATATTTCGAACATGTGGAAGTTAGTGAAATCCCTTTCTCTGCTAGAAAATGGTCTGAAGGTTTTCAAACGTCTGAACAGATATTGATATATTATAGCTAAGAACGATCCCAATTACGTCAGCTTTCATACAAAAAAAACGGTTCATCTGTTTGGGAGCTACAGTTCCACAGACTGTACACAGTACACAGCACACATGTCATGTCAAAGTTTTAACACCCCGTTTTTGCGTCGAACGTTAAAAAGAATACTCACATTAAAAGAGAAAGGCCAGTGTATGAGATACAAGTCTACATAATCCATTTTGAGCCTTGCTAGTGATTCTTTCAATGATGGCACAACATCCTTTTGCGAATGGCGATCACTCCACAGCTGTAAAATATATTTTAAAATTAAGTAACGAGCTGTTTCAGACAATCTCTTATATCCAAAACAATATTATGAAAGTCACTGTTCACCTATGTTCTTTTTCTGCTAATTTCTTCTAAACCCCTCAACAGATTTTGATATGGTTATCACCAATGGAAAAAAGATTTAAAACTGGGAAGGTTTGTTAATACAATAAGGTTGTATTAACAAGAAGATTGTTAATAATATCAAATACGGGGTTGAGTATCTAGCAGGAAAAAAAAGGAAATAACATTTTAACAACATTTACAAACAACGAATATTTTTTACCTTTGTAGTTACAAATAAGTCTTCTCTTGTAACTAGATCTTTCATTTTATTAGAAATGCCTTCCCCCACTTCCTCCTCATTTTTGTAACATGAAGCTGTGTCTATGTGTCTATATCCAGCTTCTATTGCCCACTCTACAGCTTGCCTGAACTGGCCTGGTTCAGCATTTCGCTAAAAATATAAATAGTAACATGCTAGTCATTAAAAACTTTGAATAAGCATGGAAAAGATTACCATAGGATCTCCAAATGAAATAATATTTAAAAACTTACAGCATAAGTTCCCAGACCAACCATAGGCATTTGATGTCCATCGCTGAGCTTCGAGACTGGAGCGATGATAACCATTTTATAACTTTTATCTGATTATTCCTGTGTAGTTTAAAGAAGTTGATTTTTCGTAAAACTTTCCTTCCGACGTTCTCAGAAAGAAAATAAAGACAAAACTATATGGATAATTAAATTAAAGATAATATTGCAAGCAAAAGATTTGAACAATGTAGCTAGTAGATAAAGAGGTGACGAGTGATATGTACTTAATTTAATTAAAACTGTGTGGTTTTCTTATCACTGTACAAACCTAACAACTGATGATCGTATTTCGTATGTTGAAAGAAAACAGTAATTATGGTCCTAGGTTGGCGCAGTGATTGCGCTGGCGCAGCAGGCGCAGGCAAAAAGTTCTCTATGGTTGGCTTGAACATACGTAGTATCTACTATTTAGTTTGTGGCTGGAACCACTTGAACGAACGAACGTGAATGCGATATCGGTAAAGTTACCAAATAAAATCCAGATAAAATCGGTATATTTGGACCAAAAATTAGTACTTAGATATAAAAAAAACAATATTCACTAAAATCTCACATTCAAACAAATCATTATTAAAACTTACCTATATATTTCTTATATTTTTCTGTAAGTATAGGTACCTACTATTTATATCAACAAAATATATTACAATAAAATCGAATTATCGATAACATTCTAAGTATGTAATCTTTTTGTCATTCCGATTTCATAATGGACAGTTGGAGTTGGACACAGCGAAGTGTGGAGGTTTCCTTATAAGTAAGTATATTAATGCTCTGTGCCGGCTTTAGCTAGTAATTAATTGGTCTGTGTCCCATACAAAGGTCATGAACTTTATGTGACAAGTGACAAATGTGTATTGTGTGACAAATCTTGTAATGTAAATAAAGAAGTATGTACATAAAATAAAAACCACAGATTATAAAGTTATATGTCTAAAGAAAAAACCTAACCTCTCGGCCTAACCTAAACCTACTCTTTTTGTTTGTTAAAGTTTGTTTATATAAATATAAATGTACTATGTATGTGTTCTAGTTAGATTAGTGTATTTTACATAAATTTACTTGTGATGTTATTTTGCCGGCAAAATTTACAAGTTCAAAAAATTTGAACTGTTAGTTTACTTGTTTATGTTATTAAACGAGTAGAAAATATGTCTACAACAAATTTCATCGATAAAGATGCTGTCGAAAGCGTTAAAGATTTTTTGAAGAAACACGTTCCCAAATCGCACGTTGAAAACATTGAACCAGAATTAAAGAAAGAATTTGTACTTACGAAAAAGAGAAGTAAAAATAATAAGAAGAGCAAGACTAATAAAAAAAACATCACTCTAACTAGAAAGGAAAAGAAAGCCCTAGGTTTTTATTCTATACCTAGAAACGGTGTCAAGTTTGCGGACGTATTGCCTATGCATCACATGTGGTCAGATTATATGAGTCGGATGTTAAATTTAGAGAAATTGGAGTCTACTTCTGATATAAAAAATTGGGAATTTTTTTCCCAGACAATTTATAAGGCGGATTTCCATGGAAGTATGCTGTCAGTAGTACGTTCAAAATGCCCGAGCTATGTTGGCAAAGAAGGTATTTGTATAATGGACACAAAGAATACGTTCAAAATAGTTTCTAAGGACAACGTAGTTACAACAATGCCTAAAAATAATAATGTTTTCTTAATGAGTGTTAAAAATGTAAAGTTAACTTTGTTTGGTAAACTATTTGCAATTCGTCCGGCGGAAAGGTCAAAAAAGATTAAAAACAACCTACATCCTGACCTTTAGATATTTTAATTGAAATAAAAAATAATTCCAATATTGTTATTTTTAGTTTAACTGTACTTAACTAAATCTTATATAATCCTTATATTAATCCAGAACAAAAAAAAGAAATTCTAGATTAAATACCTGGTGGGTAAAAAGTGCCACCAAAATGATGTCTTTTTTGGAATATAATATAATAGTAATATTTTTTAATATAATAAATAATATTTCAACATATTTTCGAATTTTTTGAAATTAGTTTTACAAGCGTCTGGCAAAGTTAAAGCTAAATAATCTGCCTTACCTATTTATTTTTTTACTCTTTAAATATTCAATTTAAAACTATAAGAATTTCAGATTGCCTCAAGAACATTTTTTGCTTAAAAAATTCATATCTTTGCAAATATAAGAGTTGATTTAACCCCGCTACTTCCCAGCCAGGTCTATAGTTCTGTGTTAGGGGATTATAGTAGAGTTATAGAACAAGTTTTCAACTTGCCTCAAATACCTACCAGTATTAACAATACCTATAACAAGGGATAATTGTCTATACTATACTATAAAGCTGAAGAGTTTATTTGTTTGGTTGAAAGCGCTAACCTCAGAAACTATGTACTGGTTCGAATTGAAAAAATCTTTTTGTTTTGAATAGCCATGTAACGAGAGGCTTTAGGCTATAAATAACATTTTGAACGTGGACGAAGTTGCGGGCAACAGCTAGTATTGAATAAAAACACATAATACATTACAATACTTTTATTCATTTAGAATATTTTTGAACATTATAGCTAAAGAAAAAATATTTTTAAACAATTGTAAAGCCTCATGATGTAAGTTATTGTTGCGCTATGATTGTATGACAACTGCCAACTTTCACTTTATTAGACTTTGGTTTCTAACATATTTCCTGAATATAAAAATGTTCAGGATACTCTCCCTAATTGATTCCACATATGAAAAGTGCATGAATCAAATTGAGAGAAATCAGAATAAATACTTTCTTGATCATATAAAAATAAATGTAATAGCTCATAAATGGTGACATGAAAGCATGAGACCTGTGAAAGCTATCCCGCTATATATGTTATAAAAAATACTAATATTATAAAGAGGAAAGATTTGATTGTTTGTTTGTTTGCATTGAATAGGCTCTGAAACTACTGGACCAATTTAAAAAGTTCTTTCACTTAAAGAAAGCTATGTTAAATCAGCGAGTAACACTATATTTTATTAAGTTACGCGGACGATGTTGCGTGCAACAGCTAGTATGTTATATAGAATACTAGCTGGTGCCCGCGAATGATATAATATGTACAAAATAAGTATAATATTATGAACAAATCTTAACTCTTTATAAATAAAATTTATGGAGAGTATAAATCATATTCAATAGGCATTGATGAAGACTTTGATTAAAGTGTATTATATTACATTACATAATTAATATATTGCACACACAGTAGGTAACTGATGTTTGTAATCATTAAATTGAATGCTAGCACAGCATTACATACGCAAATGTGTGGGATTGCACTTTTTATTTGCATGTAAATAATTTACACTATTTTAAATTGTGCTGATGCAGATATTTAAAGAATATCAAAATTATAAAAGAAAAAAATTAAACCATTTACTTTTATCGGTCTAGGTTAAATAATTTAAAAACCAATTTCTATGTTTTGGTAACTAAAATATAGCATTAAAGATTTCTTAAGACCTTTTTAAAAAATAAGTGACTTCTATTTAAAGATGCCTATTGCCCTACTAGTGAAATCGTAGCAATAGCCACACCAATACAACGTAAACAAAATAACGAATCAACACAAGACTTTTACAATAAATGAAAAAATCATACTTAAGTATGTTACAAATTAAAATAAACTGCAATCGCTTAGTACCTAGGTACTTAGCGACAATAGCAGCATTAAGTAAAACCTTTGACTATATATTATCAAAGATTTAAACATATTATATAAAAGAAAAATTACAAATAACCATAGCCACAAACCTAAGAGTAATAGATAATAATAATAATATATGGTGTAAAGAAATACTTTTCTTTAATATCAATGGGCCCTACGTAATAAGGGTCAAACTAAGAATTTAGTAATTTTGACTTTTTTATGCTAACACTTCTTTCTTTCTTTAAATGATTCCGACATTGCTCAAGCATATCTGCTTATAATTGACAGACTGATTGCAGATATAAGAGAAACAAAAAAAATTATATTATAATAAATACACAGTTTCATAAACTTCAGTTTTACCGTCTTTCGTAAACTATTTACCAAACTTTACCCAACATAGTAACATGATGGTAAAGTAAAATCATATATTACTTTGGGAGCTTCTCTTGTAAAGTTATCTTTGGCATGTTGGCCCTTACAAAAATACAAAAATTTTATTTTTGTATTTTATTTTTATTATGCATGTTGGCCCTTTATACATAGGACCCATTTGATATACTTATAGTACCTACTTAAAATTAACATACTGACATAATACTTAACTTATATAACATATAAGTGTATGAAATATGTAAGTCACAAGAGCAATACGAGTTAAACTATCTCTGTTATCACAACATTATCACAACCAGCCTACCTCAGAATATCCAAATTAGTTATCTGGATTAATTAGATAGGTGGCTATCTGGTTGTCTACAGGAGATAATTAACTAAGGTTTTTATACCTTACCCTTTGGCCCTGGTCCTGGCTTAGGCTCTGATCCTGGCTTAGACCCTGGTCCTGGCTTCTGCCCTGGTCCTGGCTTCGGCCCTTTGGGCTTATTAGGCCCCTTATTGTCTGTATTACCTTTCTCATCCCCCTTTCCAGGAATTCTCTTAATGAAGAATCTAAAAGACAGTTTCTTGTCTTTAACGAAATGGAACAATATGTCCGAAGGTATAACACCGCATTTACCCAAGCGAAACACTTCTTCAGCTTTCATGGCGTCATTAAAACAATGTTCCATGAAAATCGCCTTCCTCCTTTCATCTTTCTTACTAGTGACATGAATCTCATAGATGTGTTGTGTTGCAGTTTTCTTATTGCCAATGTGTTGAACGATCCAATAGGCCATTTTTTGTACAGTATCTATTTTGAACGTAACAATGAATAACAATTTGCCGTGGGCATAGAGAAAGACGCGGCGGTCATCCTCTTTTATATTGACCTCGTCTAAATTAACCTCTTCATCGCTCGTAGAAATGTAGTTGGCTGCATGACGCTCTTTGAAGTGATCCATCATCGTTTTAAGGGATCCTGTAAACGATATTAATGGTCCTTTAATAGGGATTCACGATACAAAATCGTGATTTATTTCCTCATAGATAACAATCGTCTGGTAAACAGATGGAAGAAGGATCCTGGACTATAAGTTTTATTAAATTGTTTAGACACGAATGCAAGATATCAATTGTTTGAAAATGGAAATTGTATTTTGGAAATAATACAAATCTGATGTGAAATTTAAGTAGAAGCCAACTCTATAAGCTTATTAAAGGTTAATTGACCCAAAGTTAAGAGTAATTATTGAAAATATATATTAACAGCTAGTGATGAATAATCTAAACTAATATAATACTAGCTGGTGTCCGCAACTTCGTCCGCGTTCTGGATGAACCCTATGTCCTTTCTGGGGTCCCAGACGTGTATGCAAAATTTCACGGATCGGTTCAGTAGTTTTTGCGTGAAAGAGTTACAAACATCCATACAAACTTTCGCATTTATAATATTAAAAAGTACTGATTAGTACTGATATTTATTATATAGGTAATATAAATCAAATAATACCTATACTATTATAAAATGTGAAAGAAACTGTATGTCTGTCTATCTGTTATTACCTTTTTATGCCTTAACTACTTAATAAGTATTTTTATTTATTTATTTACAATATAACACATATTATTGTATCATTAGTGGGCATCAGCTAGTATTTTTATATTACAACTAAGCCCGCGTAACTTCGTAAATTATATACTAAAACCTTCCTCGAGAACCACTCTATCCATCAGTGACAACCGAATTAAAATCCGTTGCGTAGTTTTAAAGATCTAAGCATACATAGGGACAGACAGATAGACAGACGCGGCGGAGGACTTGTTTTATAATACGAGTATGTAGTAATAGTGATAATATAATAACTTGGGGCAAGAAATTGTAAGTACTTTTAATAACCAATAAGTATTATAAATAGACTTTACATAAATTCACTCGGTCTTACCTTGCCATGAACATTTTCCAAAAATACCCATGGGACAATCCATTTCACGATAGATACACTCCTTGAGATGGTCATCCATCTCGATATTAGACAATTTATAGATACATCCCAAATGTTTGTTAGGACAGGAGACCTTGGCCTGTAAATAACTTTTTTAGTTAATAATAATAAAATATATTCACACATTCCACACAGCATCGTCTAGTTCCAAAGTAAGCAACTCAATGCTTGTATTATGGATACCAGACAGTTGATATTCTACATACATTAATTTTTTTTGTAAATACATACATATTATAAATGCAAAACATCCATGACTCAGGTACAAAGGTAAAATGTTAACACATAAACATTTGCCTCTAGCGGGATTCGAACCCGCGACCGCTTGGTTAACAGCTAACTAGGGTTACTAGCCACTAAACCAAACGTGTCGTCGAATGTCAGTTTGTCTGTTGACCTTAGGTTACTTAAGTTACTTTAAGGTCAACAGACAAGCTGACGCTCCAAGAGGGGACGTTATGACACAACCCCGCCCAAACTTGACCCTGCCGGGAATCGAACCCGAGGCCTCTGGAACACAACGTCACAGCATACGAAATAAGTATGCTGTGACGTTATCCCTTATCTTATCAATTGCAACTGTTATAAACTATAGGTGATGATGGCCACATATTATCAAGTATGCTAAAAAAATAATATTATAAATAAATAAATAAATAATAATATAATTTATTTATTTTAATCTTTTCAAGGTTCGAGTGAATAGACATCTTCTGGGTGAGCTCGCTCCATCTTAGGCCTCATCCTTGCCACATGGCTGGTTGTTGGCCAAGAGCAAACCCATCACTTATAAAAAAAAATAGACCACCTTGGCAATCATTGCTTCCAGACCCCAATTTCTCATAGTAGTCATATCTTCACGGCAGATAGGGCATAACGGCGGTGAAAGACTGATTGTGCATGGTTTACACAAACTATGTCCAGATTTGCATTGAAATATTGGTGCTGATAGTAACTCCAAGCAAATTGGACACTCGGGCAGTTCCAACTCTTCAACTTTCCTAAAAAATATTATATATTTCAAATCAACAAGCATTCTGGTTTAGATCGTGTATATAATCATACTTGAAAAGTTTTATGTACTTAGGTACATACTTTTTGAAATTCTTCGAAGCTGCCATCTCTTTAACCTGTATAATAACAGAAAATCATTGTTATTCTTGCATATGTTATTACAACTAGTAAAACTACCTATTATTAGTCCCATCTTAAATTTGACTACTGGAGCTTGAGTAAAATGACAAACTCTAGCAAGACATTCATATTATGTAGAACGTGTAATATTTTGTCTCATAATGTTCAGTATTAATAAGTACCTAAATAGTATAGGGGGTAAATATTATCCTCACTGATCAATATTATCATTTCAACCATATCATATAAAATGTTGATATCACACATCAAAATCAAAGCATGAAATTTAAATTTTTAATTACCTATGCCTAAATAATATATTGCCTTGCCAATGTGACCCTAGTCAAATTTATTAAAATTAATATGTACTTCAAAACAAAAAAGTTGTGTCTGTTTTTGTTAACCCTGGTACCTTTACATAGTCCATTGAAGGAATTGAAGCAAATATTTTTTTTCTATAGTCCAATTACCCCCTATACTATGGCAAATACATTTTTTATTACCCATACCGTCCGGAAAGCAAAATTTATAAGTAGGTACCTTATAATATGAGTAAGTATCTAATAAAATATGATTACATACCATACAAAGGAAACTGCATAGAAAATTATATAAGTACTTAATAATAATAATAACTTTATTTCAGACATTTTTGTATCCATAGCCTTTTTTTTTTATTTATTTTAACTTAAGCATAAAAGTTTAGCAACTTTAGCAAGTAGGTGCCTAAATTTTAAATTACATAGATTCCTAAATACTCAAAACAGTAGGTTATTAATAAACTGTTACTAAATGAAAATCAATTAAGTAAATTACTTACAACTTCTCTTTGTTGGTGATATAAGTATACTTATATGAAACGACTTTGTCACTGGATCGTGTAGCCTATTTTATAATGAAATTTTCAGTTTTTTTCCAATGTAAGTACTTATGTCACAATTTAACAAATAAAATCTTTCATTATTTAGGTACATACAGTTTACAGACTCAGATTACCCTATGAGCGAGTCCCTTATCGGGCACTAGGCAGACTGGTAGGTTACTGGTTACGTTGATAAATTATGAGTCATTTCTTAATAAATTGTAATAAATATTGTTTGTTCCAGCATAAATATCATTATTAGATAATATACATACCTAATAAAATTCTTGCAAAATTATAAAACAAAAACCAGGATTTAGTTTTAGGATTTTTTAACTAGGCAATGGAGAGGTTTCTCTGAAACACTAGGCCTTTGTTACAAAACATTTTAGGTAGGCATGATTGTCTAGAACTGCTGTAGTCATAGTCAGGTGCCTGAGTATATGCTCAGACTATACAGTGATGCTAGCGCATAGTATATGTTATGAGAAATTGTACTTACCAGTGACTGCAGTCTAGGTTTATTTAACTTTTATTTTATTTATGACACTTAAAACAACACTTTTACTTATAATAAATCATGTATCAAAAATATAAAAATGAAAGGTAAGTACTTATTTGAGGTCGATGTTCAAATCAAATATGCAATGAAATAACAAAAGGAAATGAAATGTTAAGCTATAAACTTTGGCTAATATACTCAAGTATCGAACTTGGCGATAAGCGAAGCGATAACGATAACGAATGAATGCCGAACGAGCGCCGAGTGCCGGCCGCTTGTTTGTAATTTGTAACTTTCGGGAAAGACCCTTAATGTGTTGCCATTACATAAAAAATAATTTGGGTTTTATTTAATAGGTACTATTAGGTACTTACGTTCCATTTAGTTACAGTATATTGTTTATTTTACCTCCTTAATTAGGCGCTTACTTAATTAATTGTGTATTATTAATTCATCACACTAAAAAATAAGTAAGTAATAAATAAGTAAAAAGTTATTAAATTAATGATATCGCTTTGTAGTCAGCAAAAGTACATTAGGCGTTCTTTGGTGAATACAATTTTAATGACACAATGTACTGCAGCAAGTATATTGTAGAAGGTGTAGCGCCAGGTAATTCCGCTCCTATTATAAGTAGGGCAGGACGGCCGATCCGACCGCCGCTCCGTCTCTATGAATAGTACAACACTGCTGGTGTTGTACTCGCATCACTAGTGTATGCCGGCTCGCCAGCTCTATGTTGTCGTCTCTCTCTCGCGCTGTAAAAATGGCGATTTGTTCTTTGTTAACTAATATTAATAATCTGTGTTCTTTGTCCTTTTTTGTATTTTAAAACTCAGTTAAATGTAATGTTCATTAAATAAACAAGCTTCCCTGCTAAAAAGGTACCTTTTAACCTGTACAATAATCTTTCCTACGGATAATATTTCAGAATTCTATAAATATGGTGTAACAAAAGCTTTTATTTTAAAGCAGTCCTCTGTGTCTAACTCTATTAAACGCTTACTATCTAGGAAATTCTTTTTTTCTCAAGACTCTGTAGGTACCCACACTGAATTCGTTCGACCATCGCATACTCTTTTTTGAAGTCATGCTTGCTCTTTTGTTCAAATTAATTAATCAAGGCATGGAGAAATATGAAAAATGATGACATTCGTATAATATGTCGTGCATAAAAATGCTGCGGTGTGAGCGAACATCCCTACGCAGTCTGTTAGTTACTTCTACATTTAATTTTATTTTTCTTAACTTTATAATATTAGTTGTTTAGAAAATTATGTACCTGTTCATAGCTTAATATGAAGGGAAGTCCCCGCGAATGAAGTCACTGGCATCGGTTAACAATATATGTATGTATATACATATTTAGAGATAAATTTTATCGAAGATAAAATGCAAATACTAGGTATGAAAGTTGTTATATCTATTACTTATCTATTGTGAACTCTAGCTTGAGCTAAAATTGTTATCGTGTTTTCTGATTCTGATAACCAATTTTGTACTTTTGATAAATATACATTTTTTATAAACATATGTAGAGGAAACAACATTTTTGCATATCCGAACGGTCGTGGGTCTTTTAAAAAAAGTGGCAGTAAAATGAGAATTTATTTTTAATATTGGCAACTCAGGCAAATAAAACCGAAAGACGAAGAGCCCCGGCCCGGCCCCCGGCCCCTCTGCTAACGCCACCTTTGGAACGTGTTTTGAACTACTAACATATCATAGGGAAAGTGCGGGAAGTTTAAATTAATTATTTTCTGCATTTAAATCTTAATACATGACACAACGAAATAGTATATCTCCTTCTATGACACTACTTGCTAGACGAGACGTCCTCTAAAATTGATAAAAACGACTACCGACTGTACGCGTGTATAAAGTTATGATAAAATAAAAGAATTCAACGAACGAAACGAAAATTTATAACCGTATTTTTCCTTTTATGAAAATATCGTTACCTACAACAGAGCGCCTGTGTTTCTAATTATGACAATACTAGCTGGTGCCCGCGACTTCGTCCGCGTTCTGAATAAACGCGTTCCTTTCTGGTGTCCCAGAAAACGTGTATGCAAAATTTCATGGTGATCGGTTCAGTAGTTATTGCTTGAAAGAGTTACAAACATACATACAAACTTTCACATTTATAATATTAGCACCTACTAAAGTACTGATTTGTAGGTATCAAAAATAAAACTTCATTTATGTAAATATTACAATATGTATTGTAAATATGTTATTTAATAGGTATATTAATATAAATATATAATAACCTATATTAAAATACATATGTTATAAAGATATAGTTAAACATTTCTGTTTTTATAATTTTTTTTTTAATAATCTGCAATCAGTCTTCCAGACTTTAATCAGATTCGTTTTATGCGATTTTATGTCTTTCAGAGAGAGCGGGCCAACGCCCGATCTTCTCCATCACAGAATCTGCTTCCTTTTCAGCCTATCATTAACAGCAACATTAAGCATTTTATAAAATAACGTCAAACTCAAAAGATTAGATACTATTTTGATGTGGACTAATATCTACCTATTAAACTATGGTCCGATCGATCGAACTACCCAGTCGAACCACGTGGCCACAGCGGGACTTACAATGACTTTAAAGATCCAATATATAAGTAATAAATAATAACCTTTCTCTACATATTCTATACTATTCTATTTTTTACTGTAGCGCATCAGTTTTTTTTGTAGGTGCTGGTGGTGCTGGTGTAGACGATTTTTAGACCCTTATGCGAAAAAGAAATATGTCCATTTTGTATCTGTTTCTGGGGAGCTCCAAAGAAGGTCTGATGAACTTGATAGCAGACAGGTTGGACGCGGCGGTTTTTGTTTGATTCATAAACTTCCACTTTCGACGTGAATGGCTTTGACTTTGAGTTGCCAGGTGGATGCTGTGTTTTCTTTGCTGCACCTACAATATAAATGAAGATTATTACTAGCTGGTGCCCGCGACTTCATCCGCGTTGAAAATATAGACATCGTTATCGCTGTGATGATAGTGGCGCCGCCACGCGACAGTGGCGCTTAATTCTTTATTATTATTATATATATTTTTAATTGATTGTAGTGTACATAGTTGTTATTTTATATTTTAAAGATGACAAAAAGATTAGTATCCTGAGTTTCTTTCGGGGTTTCTTCTCTGGATCGTCATCTTGCCTTTTTTTCCGAAACCCTGTTAAATTTAAATTTATAATGACGATCATAAGAGTTTCTTGTAGAAACCAAATTGATAAATAAATATTTTGATTTTGATTTTATATTTTTAGACGATCGCGAGCAGTACTTTTTTCTGGAGGACATAGGGTATCCCTTATGTCCTTTCTTTCTCTGACAACGTGTATGCAAAATTTAATGATAATCGGTTGAGTAATTAAGGCGTGAAACGGTAGCAGACAGACAAATTTATTGTATTGATTTTATTTTTATATTCAAGATTACCTATAAGTAGGTAGGTACTTATAGGTAATCTACTATGGACTAATTTGTCGGAAAATAAATTATTCCGCCCGGACACATTTTTTTATATAAGTAGCACTCAGACCTTCCCCGTTTATGCACCTTTCAATTAAAATAGTGAAAACTGTTAGTGTTAGTGAAAAAAGTGAAAAACAAAATATTATAAAAATATTTTAAAAACACATAAAACAAAATAAAAAAATACTTGGTTGCAAAATATTGTTTTTTTTTCTAAGTAGATATTATTAGTATTGGTACTTGAATAGAGGAAAAACATTTTTATATACTTTATACTTTACAGGAAGATAAATTTTTATACTATGTACTTACCTAATTAGTTACTTACCTAAGTACTTATTAAGTTACTTACCTAACGATTATTATATTATTATTTTGAGTAACTTTTTAAATCTTCTTAAACTAAACTATGATATAAGTACTAAGATTTAAACTTGGAGCTGAATAAACAATATTATCAAATTAGAATTCTCTTGTTTAAATTCTCTTGTTTTACTTCCACCTGAACTTCCGGGAATTCCCATAGGAGAATCCAGTTCTCGTTGAACATTCTTCTTAACGTGGTCATTCATCTTAATAGCAGATGATTTATTGTTGCATCCCTTGTTAGCAGATGATTTATTGTTGCATCCCTTGATAGCAGATGATTTATTGTTACATCCTAAAGGTTTGTTAGGACTGGGAGTCTTCACCTGTAAATAATTTTCTCAAGTGACTGCCCAGGTTTTCCTCAAATACAGAAATCATAAAATTTATTTAAAACATGTAGCTGCATTAAGTCCATCCAAATAGTACCTACCGTGCCTCCCACTATGAAAAAAAAATTAGATCTATCACCTTAGCAATCATTTCTTCCAGAGCGAAATTTCTCATAGTAGTCATGTTTTGACGGCAGACAGGGCACAGCGGTGGATAAAGGCGGGTTGTGCAATTGTTACATAAACTGTGTCCAGACTTGCATTGAAATATAGGTACTGTCAATGCCTCCAAGCAAACTGGGCACTCGGGCACTTTCACTGGTTCAACTTTCCTAATAAAATACATTTCAAATCAGTCAACATTCGGGTTTTGAGCTTGTATTTGTACCTAAATACTTAAATACATGAAAAACTTACTTTTTGAAATTTTTTGAAGCTGCCATCTCAGAACCTGTGATAACAGAAAATCTTGGTTATTCTTGCACCTGGTAAAACTACCTACAATCAGTGCCATCTTCAGATAAACTATTGGAGCTTCAGTAAAATGACACTAAACATTTTATTTATGTAATACTAGCTGCTGCCCGCGACTTCGCCCGCGTAACTTTGTAAATTATACCTATACTAAAACCTTCCTCGAGAACCACTCTATCCATTAGTGAAAACCGCATTAAAATCCGTTGCGTAGTTTCAAAGATCTAAGCATACATAGGGACAGACAGACAGACGCGGCGGAGGACTTTGTTTTATAATTATGTTGTAGTGCATGAACGGAATAGGTATGTTGTGGTGATAGTATGTGTATGATTTCCTCGCGCAATGTTCAGTATTAACACAGCATAATATATCATACAGTAGGCAGACGCCTTTGATGTTGGGCGATACCGCCGCCTGTGTAGGTATTTAAAAATTACGGAAGGGTTGACACAAATTAAGTTATATAAAATGTGCTTAAGTACCTTTCTTCATCGTGCAGAAATTGATAAAATTTCTTTATTTATGCGAGATAAAGATTTGCACGCACTTACAGCACATGCCGTTTGCACCATTTTGATTTATATAGGTAATAAATTAAAATCTGAAAGACGCGATAGCCCTGGAATATTTTATCCCAAGCTACTAAGAACGACGAGCTTGGGCACGTCCCACTCGCGAATCACCCCTCACGCCCCGCACGATTGCCCTGTCTAGACGACTCCGTCGGCCTACTGTATGAAATAAGTATGCTGTGGTATTAATAAAGAAAACTATAGGCTGGCATAAGGGTTGCCATACCTAGATACATATAGTCGGGCGGTAGAATCGAATATATTATGTAGATGAACGTTCGACAAATTGCTATATTTATAACTGTGTTCTCAAACCCGGTCGGTAGACATTGCCTAATGCCTAATGAAATGTGCCGGCCCGACTATATATGTATAGCAACCATTAGGGAGGCAATATAGGTAATCACTGATAGTAAGAAGGAACAATAACACATCAAAATCAACGGCGAAATCATAAGCATGAAATTTAAATCAACATTCTAATTTATCCTACATAATCAATACAATTATTAAGTAAAGAAATAATACGAGTATAGGTACTTACCACTGATTGCAAACTCAACAATACTAAGATATTATGTATCTATTGTTTAGGTTTAATGAAAAGCGTTTTATTTGACACTTTCAAAACATTCATATACTGTTATATGAAATCATGTATCCAAAAGTTATCAGAAGATAAAATTGATAGGTACTTATTGATAAAAACTAGAATTTGACTAGTGGTATTGGTTCGTAGATTGAGCTACAGTATTATATATACACTCTACTCTAGCTAGCTGTGATAACGATTGCCGATAACGCTGTCGGGAAAGAAAATACCCTTTTTAATGTTGCTATTAATAAAAAATAATTTTGGTTTTAATAGATACCTACTTACGTTTCACGTGCTACCAACCGGAACGATAGTCTTAAAATTTAAATTATTTAGAAATTTTAATTTTTTGTAATTTTATTTAAATAATTTTTTTTTTATAATTTTATATTTAAAAATTTTTTTAATTTGTTAATAGTAAAAATAATAAAATTAGTATAAAAAGTAATTTTAACCGTAGTATCATAGATCTATGTTTGTTTCAATATGTACCTATTATCAAAGATAATTGATTGGTCTCGCTGCGCTCGACTAGATAGAGCGCTATACAAAAGCAATAGCCTCGAAAATGTGGCAACTTTTTATTGTAGTGTGTGTAAAATCACACTTTTTATCACTTTTTACCCAGTTTTATTATATTTTTACACAGTTTCACTACGCAAACTGGTATTTTATTATGCCTAAAATTTAATTCGGCATACATTCGGCATTCGGCACGTAGGTATGTACACGGGAGGGCACATCACAGACAGTTTTCAGTGTGACTGGCTCGTGTACGCCGAATCGGCGTACTATTTTATGCCGCATTTTACGAGTACGACGGCGGTATCTAGTCGAGCGCAGCGAGACCAATCATTTATCTATGACCTATTATATTTATTTCAAGTATACACAAATAAAACAACATTTAGGCAAGTACAATGAGTATAATATTATTTAATTAAAATTTAGAATATTACAAAGAAACATATTTTTTGTTTTGAGTTATTTTATAAGTTTCATTTAGAATACAGAAAACACAAAATAATATTGTTTTATTAATAACAATTTTGTATTTAAAAAACAAATAGACATTTTTTGTCTTTATGAAATAAAATAAAAAATATTATAAAATCAAAAGGTTATCATTTTCGATTACATACTTCTACCTCATGTTTTTTTGAGTAACAACAATCCCATTTAAAAAAAAATACTTGAATAATCCGCTGTGTAAATCTCAATTTCAATTTTTTTTTAGAAATACACAAAAACAGCGTAACTGTCAAGAATTTAGATAAAAAAAATTATCTGCGTTTGAATTTTAACTTTACTTCGTGGATTTAAAAAAAAACATCTCAGGGGTTGACAATGTCCCGTCAAATATTAAAGTTAGTTTTTTGTTACAATCAGTGTCGAATTTCAACCAATAATCGAACACGAGTATAAAAGTAATGCACATTGAACAGAACCAAGCCTGTAATACAATAATATCTAAATATTTATCTTAATACTAAAAAAAACTTATCCAACTTCAGTACAATAAACTCACCCCCACCACGAAACTTAAAAATGAAAGCTACAACAAAAATTAAATATAATAGGTCTAACATTGTAATACAAGTAGTAAAATGGCATGACATTTAAAAGTTTTGGGTTTCTATCTAAATATCAATCTATCTAAATCTATAAAGATTTATCGTAATACTGAGAAACTTATCTAACTTCAATTCAATAAACTCATTATTGTACTGAAGTTAGAACAAGAAATACTAAACATAAAAGTGAAAGCTACAACAAAAATTAAATATAATACCTACGTATAAAACATTGTAATACAAGTAGTAAAATGGCATGACATTTAAAAGTTTTGGGTGTCTATCTAAATATCTATCTATCTAAATCTAATCGATATCTAAAGGTTATCGTAATACTGAGAAACTTATCTAACTTCAGTACAATAAACTCACTCAATAAGTAAAATGGCATGACATTTAAAAGTTTTGGGTTTCTATCTAAATCTAATCGATATCTAAAGATTTATTGTAATACTGAGAAACTTATCTAACTTCAATTCAATAAACTCATTATTGTACTGAAGTTAGAACAAGAAACACGAAACATAAAAATGAAAGCTATAACAAAAATTAAACTTAACCACTTAACTTAATACGAGTAGTATGGAATGGAATGGAATGAGATTTAAAAATCAGTTTTAGAATTAAATCTAATAAAGTTTTAAATTCTAAGTTTATATTAAGTTTAAGCTTAAATGTAATTTTTTAAATCTAAGTTAAAGTGCTAAGGCATCATCAGATTCCTTAGCTTCTGGCGCCGGGTTAGAATCATTTTAATTCATTTTTCTTATCAACTTTCTCGTCTCTTTTCATAGTCAGTGAGGAATCTAAATGAAAATTTTTCGTCTTTTATAAAGTGAGACAGCATGCTTAAAGGCATCATACCGCATTTACCAGAACCGAAGACTTTTTCGGATTTCAAAGCATGATTGTAACAGAGATCCATGAAAATTGTCTTCCTCCGTGGATCGTGTTTACTCGTAACATGAATTTCGTAGACGTATTGGCGGATCGCCTTTTTAGTGCCAATGCTTTGAACTGTCCAATAAGCAATTGTTTTTGAAGTATCAATTTTGAATGTTACAATAAATAAAAAGTTTCCTTCTGCGTAGAGAAAAACACGTCGGTCATCCTTCGCGATGTTAACCTCTTCCAAATTGATATCTTCGTCTGTAGTCGTAATAAAATTTGCCTCATGTTTCTCCTTACAGTGATCTTTCATTGTTTTAACGGTTCCTGTAACCAAATCATCAAAATTCAATCAAAATACTGTAAGTATCATCAAAATTCACTATATCACCGACAGATGCAGTGACTGTAAGGTCCGAAAACAAAAGTTACTTTATTTAGTATATTTTTGTATTTCAATTTTTTTAACTAAGTATTTTAACAATTTTTTTAGTGAATTGTTATTCACTAAGTATGGTATGAAAATGAATGATTTATTATTATTATTATTTACTGCTAATATCGTCAATCGACTATCTATACACACTAAGTATTATAAAGACAGAAGATTTGTATGTTTGTAATGAATAAACTCAAAAACTACTGGACCGATTTTAAAAATTCTACATTAACAGCGAGTAACATAGGCTATATTTTATAAAGTTACGCGGGCGAAGTGGCGGGCAGCAGCTAGTTTATAATATTAGGATTAGGATTCACGGCGAGTCCATCCAGTTCTTTCCAGTTATAGCTATCAAATTATAGTTTATTTAAGATTATTGACTGAAATATAAACAATTGTCATTGTCCCTGCTTACCTCGCCATATACATTTTCCAGAAGTTTCCATAGGGCAAGACATTTCGCGAAAAATGCACTCCTTAACGTGGACGTTCATCTGCTTCACAGACATCTTGTATTTACATCCCAAGGATTTATTTGGACAGAAAATCTTCGTCTGCAAATGAATAATAATAAATCATTCAATTCTCAACTCAAAAACTAAGAAAACACAGACCTTTTTCCTACCAGTACCAAGGTTTGCAGCGCCGTCACGCACTTGGAACGTCAACCTATCTTAGTAACCTTTACTTGAAAAAAATCTGAACATCCTACTTCCTACTTCCTACTAATATTATAAATGCGAAAGTTTGTATGTATGGATGAATGAATGGATATTTGTAACTCTTTCACGCAAAAACTACTTAGTGAACCGATCACCATGAAATTTTGCATACACGTTGTCTGGTACACCAGACATAGGGTACCTTTCATCCAGAAAAAAAGTACTGCTCCAGAGAGATTATCTAAAATTAAGGAAACTAACTCCTGGTTAAGTATAATAGCAATAACGATGTCAGGCGATATATTGCTTTTTTCAATGCGGACGAAGTCGCGGGCACCAGCTAGTTATCTATAAGTAGGTGCTTATGTAATCGTTTGCCCTGACTGACTATCACGGCCAAAACTAATAAGTCTAGTAAGCTGAAATTGTGTAACAGTTTTATTTTATAATCTAGAGAATATTCTCTCTACAAGAAGAGAGTGCCAATTTATTTTGTGAGATTGCGTTTATGAGTAGGAAGAAAATCTCCGATTAGATAAAATTATGAAAGAACAAACTCTTGCATTTTTCTAATTCAGTTTTTCATTAAAACTGATAAATAAGAAAACGATTGGAAGACATGACTGTATGTTACATTTACCTACATGTAGGAGTAAGTACAAAAGTAAAAATAAGAAAGTTGGCGAGTACGTCTACGCTCTACGAAATATGTAAGAATTTCGATTTTTAGAACTTTTTAAACACTCGTGCAAAAATTTTCGAATTAATCGCAATGAGCAACGTCAAACTTGTCGCAAATGAGCGATAAAATTTATGGGAAACACTTTTACAATTCCATAAAAGACCCATGACTCGTCACGCACGTCACATGAGATCATCTCATCTAATACCTTTAGACTTACCTAATATGGGGGGTATCATAACAGTCTACGCAATTAAACTCGGAGGTAAAATATACCTCCGGAGGTAAATAATTAAATAAATATTGTCACCGGTTTAATCATTTCCTCCATTTTGTTAGACTCAGACGCGATTTCGCTGCATCGAGGGCATTGTAGAAGTAAGAGCTTGCAATTGGGACAATAGCCATGTCCGGACTTGCAATAAAATACCGGTGCGAACGTCTTCTTGCATACAGGACACTCGGAAAGATCTTCGGAAGCAGCTTTAGAAGTCGCCATTTGACAGTCTGTAATTAAAAGGAAAGGAATATCATTCATTGTAGGTATCCTATCCTACCTTATCCTAATATAATCACGCAATTGCGTTGAGACTTAGCATTTTTTTTTATTTTATGTTTCTGATGGAATCTAAGCCTTCAGGCTGCAATATATCTAGATAATGGCTGCTGCACGCAATTTCACCCGCGTAACTTTATAAAATATACCCTAATTGTCCTGTCTGGTGTCCCAGACAACGTGTATGCAAAATTTCATTGAAATCCATTCAGTAGTTTTTGCATGAAAGAGTTACAAACATCCATACATACTTTCACATTTATATAATTAGTACGGATTTAATACTTATTTATTTAGACATCTCGATATTTAACTTAAGTATCTAACTTCAGTACCTACAATAGGTAAGCCTTTTTTTAACATTGGGATATCCATTTGGATACCCGACAGTGTAGACACTACACTGTACACTGTACACTGTAGAGGACACCTCGCAGTGTCCTGCGAGGTTATGCCAGATTCCTACCGACTCAAAGTCAACGATGGCCAAGGTCGCGGGGACGTTATAACACATCTGTCATACGTACCCCTGTCAGAGCTTCGGCGTACCCGAAGGTGGAAGTACGCCGGCCATCTCGTGGTTAGTAGAATAAGCCTACTAATGATACAATTCAAAATATCTAACCGCGAAACAAATAATTAATTTAATTATGACACGAACAGGTTAAATTAATTTAAACAGAATAAATGATAAGTTTAAAATAAAATTGAGAAGTTTCTTTTTAAACCTTACCTACAGGTGCCTTGTCATCACATCCCTTAGTTGCTATTTCAGAGTTAGATTCATTTTTTGTGTCAACATTCTCGTTCTCGTCTTCTTTTATATCGATGAGGAATCTAAATGAAAATTTTTCGTCTTTTATAAAGTGCGACAGCATGCTTAAAGGCATCATACCGCATTTACCAAAACCGAAGACTTCTTCGGATTTCAAAGCGTGATTGTAACAGAGATCCATCAAAATTGTCTTCCTCCGTGGATCGTGTTTACTCGTAACATGAATTTCGTAGACGTATTGGCGGACCGTCTCTTTAGTGCCAATGCTTTGAACTGTCCAATAAGCAATTGTTTTTGAAGTATCAATTTTGAATGTTACAATAAATAAAAAGTTTCCTTGTGCGTAGAGAAAAACACGTCGGTCATCCTTCGCGATGTTAACCTCTTCCAAATTGATATCTTCATTTGTGGTCGTATAAAAATTTGCCTCATGATTCTCCTTACAGTGATCTTTCATTGTTTTAACGGTTCCTGTAACCAAATTGAAGTATCATCAAAATTCAATATATCACCAACCCGGCGTACCACAAACCACTTCTTTTCTGTCAGGGCTATCAAATTATACTTTATTTGAAAAATTTAATAATTTAATTGAATGGAAGCTAAGAAATATAAACAATTTCAAATGTTCTTAATTACCTCGCCATGAACATTTTCCAGAAGTTTCCATAGGGCAAGACATTTCACGAAAAATGCACTCCTTAACGTGCTCGTTGACCTGATTTTCATTGAACACCTCGTATTGACATCCCAAGGATTTATTTGGACAGAAAAGCTTGTTCTGCAAATGAAAAATAATAAATCGTTCAACTCAAAAACCAAGCAATTCGTTAAGTAAGACAAATGCTTTTGCGTAGAAGACCTACCCCCGTCTTCGCGAAGATGCATTTTTTTTTTTGCAAACTAATATAAACTTTGCTCCTTTATCACAGTCTGGGCAGGCAGTCTGGGCAACCACCCTCTTACAGAAATAACATGTGTGCTGTTATTTCAATATAACAGGTATAAATAACACGAGTTTCGGTGAGTGAGTAAGGCATAAATGCTACAGCCCATTTTGCTACCACTGGTGTCTTGTTACATTTACCAACTTAAATATATGCTTAAGAGATTTCAATTTTTAGAGCTTTATGCACTCGTACCCAAAAATTGCTGCTGTTAAATTATGCCAAGCTTGTCGCAAAAGAGCGATAAAGAATTTTATCGCTTATCTTAATAGCAACTTGCGAAGATATATTATTTCGATGATTGCAACTTACTTACTATTCCTAGTATAGTTTGATGCCTGCCATACATTACGTGGTATAGTTTGATGCCTGCCTCGTTGGGGCCTTGTATAATAAATAAATAAGTCTACGAAATTTAACTCGCAGGCATTTACAAATAATTAAATAAATACTATTATCGCACCGGTTTAATCACTTCCTCCAGACATATGTTGTTAGGCTCAGATGCGATTTCGCGGCAGCGAGGGCATAGGTGAGGAAAGAGCTTGCTCGTACAATTGGGACAAAAGCTATGTCTGGACTTGCAATAAAATATTGGTTCGAATGCTTCCTTGCATAAAGGACAGTCGGAAAGGTCCCCAAAAGCAGCTTTAGAAATCTTCATTTGACTACCTGTAATTAAAAGAATATCATTTATTGTAGGTATATGGATTCTCCCTTATCACAATAATATAATCACTAAATCCTCATTGTAGGTATGTAATAAGAACTTCACGATTATTATATTTAATGCTGCTAACATATATGAATGATTGGTCTCGCTGCGCTCGACTAGATACCGCCGTTGTACTTGTAAAATGCGACAAAAATACTACGCCGAATTAGGCGTACCCGAGCCAGTCACACTGCAAACTGTCTGTGATGTGTACGTGCCGAATATTTTATTAAATTTTGAGCATAATAAAATGCCAGTTTGCGTAGTGAAACTGTGTAAAAATATAATAAAACTGTGTAAAAAGTGACGATGATTTACACACACTACAATAAAAAGTTGCCGCATTCACGGAGCTATCGCTTTTGTATAGCGCTCTATCTACGTCTATCTTTGGCTGCTAATTTCTATAACCAATTCAAATTGATTTCAATCTCAAGATACAAGCAAATTTATTCAATGACCTGCTTGAATTTACCCCATGGAGTTGCTTACGTCCTGATGCAAGCGTTGTCACCCTAAAATCTGTAATAGGTATCTGGGATGTGAAGTTTAAAAACCACCAATCGACGTTTGCTGCACTGAATATGGGTTAACTAAAATTCTAAGATTAAGTACTATCGATTGCTTTAGTAAGAAGTTTACATACTTAATAATATTATTTTTTTTTATAAGAGATGGGTTAGCTCTTGGCCCACAACCAGCCATGTGGCAAGGATGAGGCCTAAGATGGAGCGAGCTCACCCAGAAGATGCCTCTATTCACTCGAACCTTGAAAAGATTAGCGTTATATGTGCTCGGAAATACAGACGCCGGCAGAGAGTTCCAAATACATAATGTAATGTTCTAATGTTTTTATAACTTACCAACATTTCCAGTATTTCCGACACCACGAGGTGCATCAGCGGTCAAATGCACTTCTAAAGTGACACTACCATCATCTTTCAGAAAGCCTTTATCAGGATCAAAGATTTCACTCCATCTCGCAAAGTCCGAGTAACCCCAGTCACATTCTATACTGCAAAATTAAATCATAGTTGTAATTAATTAATTAATTAATTAACGAATGTTTTATTAAATTTTAGGCATAATAAAATACCAGTTAGCGTAGTGAAACTGTGTAAAAATATAATAAAACTGGGTAAAAAGTGATAAAAAGTGACGCTTTTTTACACACTACAATAAAAAGTTGCCACATTCTCGGAGCTATTGCTTTTGTATAGTACTCTATTTAGTCGAGCGCAGCGAGACCAATAAATTATCTTTGGGTTTGTTCATGATACGAACCTGTTAAAGAGATGTTGAATCTTTATGGAGATGGGTTTGCTGTCCGGTTTATGTGAAATAAGCCTCAGTTCGGCCCTGGCATAACAGGACCAACTAGAAGATTCACTACCCTTATTGCATTCGAGGTAAAAGCCTAAATATTTTGTCAGCTTATTTTCACGCGGCATGACCTTGATTTGCCAAGGCAAGTTCCTTACATAACAAGGCGGAGACCACACAGAGCTCTTCAAATGTTTTAAGTTAGGAACTGTGAAACGGAAAGTTGCCTCTGATTGTGCCTCTTCATTCTCCATTTCGGTGTCCTGCTATATGGAAGAAAAACATAAATACCTATTAACATAGGCTATATTTTATACGCGGAGTTACGTGGACAAGCTAATAGAACTATAAGTAGTAGATTTCAGACTTTACAGCCGCTATGTCTGTTCCTATAATATATATTATATACTAGCCGGTGCCCGCGACTTCGTCCGCGTTCTGGATGAAAGGTTATGTTATTTCTGGTGTCCCAGACAATGTATATACCTATATGCAAATTTCATGGTGATCGGTTTAGTAGTTTTTGCGTGAAAGCGTAACAAACAAACAAACTCACATTCACATTTATAGGTAATACTAGCTGGTGCCCGCGACTTCGTCCGCGTTCTGGATGAAAGGTACCCTATGTCCTTTTTGGAGTCCCAGACAACGTGTATGCAAAATTTACAACGCCATCTAGGGAATTCTGTTTGAAGCAATGTAGTACTCTAATTCATCTAATCTCACTTCGAATAATGGAAAAAGTCTGTTAACAGATGGCACTACATGTTAGTAATCACTAATTACGTTACGTGTTAATAAAATTAAAGCTGCTGCCCGCGACTTCGCCCGCGTAACTTAGTAAATTATGTACTTAAACCTTCCTCGAGAACCACTCTACCCATTAGTGAAAACCGCATTAAAATCCGTTGCGTAGTTTTAAAGATCTAAGCATACAAAGGGACATAGGGACAGAAAAAGCGACTTTGTTTTATACTATGTAGTGATTAGTGTAACGTGTGTCATTAGGTACTAGCTGACCTAGCTGTGCCTCCGACTTCGTCCGCGTTCTGGATGAAAGGTTATGTTATTACTGGTGTCCCAGACAACGTTTACTTATATATGCAAAATTTCATGGTGATCGGTTCAGTAGTTTTAGCGTGAAAGCGTAACAAGCAAACAAACTCACATTCACATTTATAATTATTATAGTAACTTAGACAATGAGTAGACAGCGAAAGGAATGAGTAGGCTACAATTTAATTTATTGTAACTGTTGTCGAGTACATAAGTAAGTAATGAGAAATTGTACCTACTTACCATACCAAATTCAACAATACTAAAACAATGTATTGGTTTACTTGACGATTATGGCGTTTTATGGTTTTACTCGATAACACTTAAAATATTCATGTACTGTTAAAGACAATATTGACGACTTGAGGAGCGAGAGGTTTCCGTCCGTCGTCGTCAAAGTTCAAAAAACAAAAGACAGTAGCAGCTACAAATTCAAAGCTCTGCTCTAGACGTGGAATTTTTGTAGGGCGGGCGGTGTATGAATCATGTCGATGATATTCATATTTCATTCAATACTTCAATAGCATGTCGATCGATGGTCGGGGAAGGCCCGTAAAGTGTTGCTATTACATTAAAAAAAGAATTCGTTACCGTGTGTCCGACTGCTTCGTCCGACTGATCGGACGACGGGGACTTTTTTCACTTGTTGCTCCGATTAAAGAATCACTGTGCTATATTATTTATTATGCCTCAAGTGTCTCCGATATTGATATGTGTATCTGCCGGTTTATATGATCGGTTTATATAAATTAAATAGTATCTACGTGCTTTTCAGATTTTCAGAGGATGTTAAGTGAACCCAAACTAAGCTCCCATTTATACAGACGATTCGCATGTAACGCAATTTGAGCAGCGCGACGATATATATTTGAGATTTTTTTATACAATTTATCTTAAACTAGTGAGAGGGAGTTCAAGTTTCTGGCTAATTCGTTTATTCGTAGATCTTAAAAGATCTCTATCTCTATTTTTCTATCTCTTATGCTTCGATTACATTATCCGATTTCTTACAGTCCAATCTAGGAAATCGGATAGTGTGATCGCAGTTAGAAACAGATCGGATTCGATTTGGAGAAATTAAAGGTCCTTAAATTTGATTTCTAAACACTACGATCTAGAAATCAAATTGAAATGTCAAATCGGTCGGATAGTGTAATCGCGAGCTCTCTACCAAGGTCTCTAAATTGAATCCCTTAAATTGAATAGTGTAATAGACGCTTTAGATTCGTTACTTTAAAAATTCGAATATTAATAATATTGGAATATTAATATACTTATTATAGGACAGGCATGTCCAACATTGGACGTCCTGTGGCTGATATGATGATAACATGATAACTGTATGTACCTAAAATATTGTAGAAAACTAGGCTACGAATAAATAATAGTACTTATTTCATAGCAACTAGGTGTACATTTTATGAAGACCAGTTTAAACCCGCTGCGTCTACTCCCAATTATAGTTATATAGTCTTTGGCTGCGTTGCGTAATTGTGAAAGTATTGAGGAATAAGGAATAACCAAGGAATAACGATCTCCGTATAATGTTTGTAATAAATAAAACCACATTTAAGCAAATATTACAATGAGTACATACATATATTATTTAACTAAAGTTTAGAACATTAAGTACAAAGCAAAGATATAATAAACCAAACATTTTTTGTTCGATTTTTTTTATGAGTTTCACTTAGAATTCAGAAAACACAAAATAATAATATATTTTTTATTAATAAGAAATTTGTAGAACACGAGTTAGTTACTAAAGCAGTAATAACATTGGGTTATAATAACATATAACAATCATAATAAAATAATAATAACTTAAGTCATCGATGTAATACCCAAGTTATTATAATAAAGTTTGGTCCCATTGGTACGTCAACGAGGTACACTGAAACTGTCTCTTCTTTTATGATTTCAATTCAAGTAAGTAAACATAAATTTAAAAACGGTGTAAATTTTGACAAGTTTCAATTCAATATTTTTAAAAATAAAAAAAAAATTGTGAAACAGTGTCAAGATTTTAGATCAGAAGAAAACATCTGCTTTTGCATTTTAAATTTAACTTCGTGGATAGGTATATAAAAAAAAATATCATGGGGTTGACAATGCCACGCTAACTAGCTCTTGTATATATACGTATATTGCACAATAATACAAACCACATTTATTTTCTATTCTTCAAATACAAACTGATTAAGAAAATCACTATTAAGTACATACATACTATAAAACAAAGTCCTCCGCCGCGTCAGGCTGTCTGTCTGTTCGCGATAAACTACTGCACCGATTTTCATGCTGTTTTCTACAATGGATAGAGAGGTTCTCGAGGAAGATTTTAGTATATAATACATAATTTACAAAGATACGCGGGCGAAGTCGGGGGCAGCAGCTAGTAGCAGATAAGAGGCAGTATATTCAGTTTACATTTAGTAATATCAATAGAATATAGGCATAACATAATACCTTACATAGTAAATAAAAAAAAATTACAATAGGTATATGAGTATTTAAATTTACTCCTATCCTGTTCTATATTTATGAACTTTCGTTTCGTCGCTATTAAAAAAAACCTTATACTTAAATACATATATAAGACATGGTACATTTATATTGTACCTACCTACATATTGTCGTATTGCTGTTACAATGAAAAAATATTTTAATAATCAACCATCAAACGTTACAGCACAGCATATATGAAATAAGTCAAATAAGTATGCTGTGGTTACAGTATGAATATAATAAAAAAATCGATGTTTTTTTCGATGTTAGGTAGGTATATAGTACAAAATTGAGTATTGTTATGGATTTCTAGCAGGATGTGACTGTTCTTTGTTTGTTGTTTATGTAAAACAAACAACTCTTTGTAATTACCTACGCTACGAGTACATTAAAAATTGATGCCAGTACGACGACCTAGTTTTTTTTTTTTTTTTTTTCAAAGATCGTTTTGCCCTTGCTCGTCGATAAAAAAAACTCACAAAGAAAAGAGATCATAGAAAGTCAATACCTAACCTATGTAGTAAGTACTTATCTACCTATGTTTCTATGGAAATTTAAAATTAGACACAAATATTGTCATTTTATTTTAAAATTAATAGATATACGAGTAAGTATTTAACATACAGATTTAAAATTTAGAGGTTCCTTTTTTAAACTTTGCCTACTGGTGTCTTTGCGTTAGTTTCTAGTCCCGGCTTAGATTCATTCGACTCACTCTTTTTGTTAACTTTCTCGTCCTTTTTTACGAATAATTTAAATTAAAATTTTTCATCTTTTACAAAGTGTGGCAACACGCTTAAAGACATCACACCGCATTTACCAAAACCGAATACTTCTTCGGATTTCAAAGCGTGATTAAAACAGATATCCGTGAAAATTGTCTTCCTCCTTGGATCGTGTTTACTCGTAACATGAATTTCGTAGACGTATTGGCGTGCCGCCTTCTTGATGCCAATGTGTTGGACTGTCCAATAAGCAATCGTTTTTGAAGTATCAATTTTGAATGTTACAATAAATAAAAAGTTTTCTTGTGCGTAGAGAAAAACACGTCGGTCATCCTTCGCGATGTTAACCTCTTCCAAATTGATATCTTCATTTGTGGTCGTAAAATTAGCCTCGTGATTCTCCTTACAGTGGACCTTCATTGCTTTAACGGTTCCTGTAAGTAACCAATGTTGAAGTATTGTCAAAATATAATATATAATAGGTATATATTACTTACTAGCTGACCCGGCAAATGTTGTTTTGAGAAAAAATAAAAAAATTCTCAGACCTACCCGATAAGCATACAAAATTTCATCAAAATCATCATCCAGTCGTTTCGGTTCTTATGTTTTTTTTTTTTTTTTTTAATTTAATAAGATACACAAAACAGGACACTGACATTAAATACATTGAATAGATAATTACAACGATTACTACAAGCAATAGAGAATTTTCTTCTGCACTCAATTACAACTCTTATTTCTTGTTTGAAATACCTAGGTACCTTGGTACCTACCTACCTATCACGTAAAATTACCCTAAATGCACAAAATCCTTACAAATTAGGCGGACGGAAGTGCCGCCATTTTGACAAAAACCGTTTCGGCCTAATCTCCGTAACCGTACACTTGAGGTCAAAAATGGTAATAACCTTTATTGTAGATAAATTAATTTTATATCTTTTTGTCGAATAATTTTTTTTTTCTATGTAGTGTAATTTAGTGCATTATGGATAAGAGTAACCGTCTCCTCTATTGCCTGTACTAACAGAGGCCTAAAACGCGTGTACACAGCATGACTAAACAAAACAGTGTTGCTTACACAGTTACAAAACGAAACAAAAGAAAAGAACAAAAGAAAGAAAAGAGAAGAAAGAAAGTTTGGCAACACCGCTACACGAGAATTTTATATAACTATTAAATAGAAACAGACACAGCGGCTGTAAAGTCCGAAATCTACTACTTATAGTTCTACTAGCTTGTGCCCGCGACTTCGTCCGCGTAATTTTATAAAATATAGCTGATAATGTAGCTTCCGAACAGTGAAAGAATTTTTCAAATTGGTTCAGTAGCTTTTGCGTGAAAACGTAACAAACAAACAAACAAACAAACCACATTCACATTTTAGTAAGGATTTAAGAAGCCGCAAATAGTTACTTATTATAGCGAATATTAAATTGATCGAATGTTATCTTTTTATATATATATACAAGTCAAGGCAGCGCTTGGCCGCGATCTCACTTGATGTTAGGTGCAGATGCGGCCGAAGGTGGACCACGCTTACCTAGTAGATGCCCATTTACCCTACGTTTGAAGACCCCGAGGTTGTAATTTTGGGGAAACACAGACGCAGGCAGTGAGTTCCACTCCTTAGCAGTTCGGACAAGGAAGGTGGAACTGTAACGCTTCGTGCGTGACCGAGGAACTTCAACCACGAAGGGATGAAACCCCCGCCCGCGCCACGAGTTTCGCAAGTGGAAGTAGTGGAACGGTTCCGGTTGGATCAAATCGAAGAGAATGGACGCACACTCTCCATGGTACAGACGATAGAAAATTGATAGGCATGCTACTTTTCGGCGATGCTGCAGGCTTTGAAGTTGAGACTCCACAAGGGAGTCGTCGCCAATGGGTTTCTTAGCTCGCCTTTCAATCGAGTCCAGTGCAGCCAACTGATATCGGGCAGACCCATCCCAGAGGTGGCAGCAGTACTCCATGCAGGATCGGACTTTTGCTCTATATAAGTTAAGGAGCTGTCTCGCAGTGAAGTACCGCCTAACCTTGGAAAGGATGCCCAATTTTCGGGCAGCCGTTTTGGCAATGATCGTTATGAACCGTTTGAACGAATGATCTTATCTCAATATAATAAAATTCTCCGCTTTCTCGTCTCACATTAGATATTTGTAACAAAACTCCTCCAAAACGGCTAGACAGACTCTTTATGAACTTTTTTGTGTATATGTATTTGGTAGGTCTGAGAATAGGTTGTAAAATACTTATTTATTATACACCAAAAAAATTTTTTTTTTCAGGGTCAGCCATGTAGTGTTACATATAATATTATATTAAATTGAACGAAAGCTAATAAAAAAAAACCTCAAATTTTCCTATTTTACCTTGCCATGAACATTTTCCAGAAGTTTCCATAGGGCAGGACACACGATAAATGCATTCCTTAACGTGTTCGTTCACCTGATCTTCATTGAACAACTTGAATGGACATCCCGAGGATTTATTTGGACAGAAAAGCTGTGCCTACAATAATAATGAAAAATAATAAAAACAGTGACACTCCGGGAGTGCCGACAGACGTGAAAACTTGAACAATTACGTGTTGATTTTTTGAATCGTCAGGAAATAATTTATTGTGCAGGAAATAGGTATGTACTTTAAATGAAGTGTTTTTTATTCATTATTATTCACAGTATGTAGCTCTTCTATACCGAAAATGTTGACCTTTTTGGAATATCACTGGCCGTTTTCTATTTTTATTTGAAATTACTGTGTTCTTTTATTATTGTCAATAGAGGTATCGGTAATGGCAACAGTGTCGCGAGTTCAATGGTTTTTTCCCACCTCAAAAATGCCCAACCCTAAGGAAGTTTTCACTATCTACAAATAAATAAGTAATATCACCTGTTTTATCATTTCCTCCAGACATCTCTTGTTAGGTTTAGGTTCAGGTTCAAATTTAGGTTTAGGTTCAGGTTCGACTTCGCAACAGAGAGGGCATTTTTTAGAAAAATGCTTGTTCGTGCAATCGGTGCAAAAGCTATGTCTGGACTTGCAATAAAATACCGGCACGAAAGATTCCTTGCATGAAGGACACTCAGAACGAACTTCGGGAACAGCTTTAGAAGTCGCCATTTGATAGCCTGTAATTAAAGAAAAGGAAAACAAAAAATATATAGGTACGTAACAAAATCTCAGGCTATTTTGACATCCTGTGTCCCGTAAGTCTAAATGTTTATTTACCAAGTTTCATGACCATCAGTTAATTCGTTTAAAGAGGAACATACATACATGTCATACACTTACGTTTCTTCATTGAGACAATGGGCACAACTTCATAGAAATATGCAACCACTCGAGCCGTCTCGGTGCCGTGTCGTCAGTGAAGAAACGCCCAATAGAGGTGCCGGCAGGAGTCGAGTCGATTTTATGTTTAACAAACGCTAATATGACACAAAAACCATATTACTATAGTAAATGTTGCGCAAATGTGCGCAAACGTAATAGTGTCGCTGGCTCCCGGACTAATGTAGCGACAAGCTTGAACTAACATCTATGGCGACAAGTGCGACAACGAGAAATTTTGGGAACAAAGGGAACAAAAAGAAAATAAGGGAACAATAATTTCAAAATTTTCTTACCTTTAAGCAAGCACTAGGACGTCTGGTTTCAGTGGAGAATCTTTTCAAACTTTTTTCAGACTGATCACTGGAGAGTTGTGTTATGCTACTGTAGGCACCCAAATAAGTTAAATGAGAAACATAAGAGGTACGATGAAACAGTTACGATATAAAAAGCAAAAAATAAAAATTGGAATGTGTAACATAATATTATGTATAGGTACCTACACAGTAGGTATTTTTATGAGCAGGTATCAATCAACGACAACGACAAAAGTAGATACTATCGGCCATTCGGCTATCGGTATCAACAGGTAGGTAGGTCGGTATGTAGGTATTTTGTTACCAAAGACAATTTATTAACTGAACATGAACACAAGTTATATTTACTGACTAAAAACAAAAGACGAGTTTAGGGTTTTTAAACAATTTCATTACCCTGTTCGGACTTCGGATACACTGCTATAACTATTAATACAATACTTAATTGATAAAAAAAACAGATAAAAGAAATTAACAGCTAATCATGAGATATGCATGCACAGCGATAATCGCAAGGAATATAGTACATAGACAATAAGAGAGCGATTTGAAATTGAATGAGTGTATCTTTTATTTAAGTAACGCGCGCTACACATACACATGTAAAGCCAAAGATATATAATAGCGATTTAGGCCGGCCGTAATACAAGCGTTATCCGCATTCGCTTTACCAATTTGGGTAAGTAACAGAAATCTATGTAAAGTGCATTGTCTTCCGCACCTGTGCCAAGATGCAAAAGCTTCGTTGCGTACTACGAAAACGAAGAGAGAACGCTAAGACAAAGCTTGTTGTAACGCCCCAATAAAATTTTGACCAATCACAAAGTTTTGTCTTAGCGACCTCTCTTTATTTCCGAAGTACGCAACAAAGCGTAGCAACAAAGCAAGAAAAATAAACTATCATCCATATCTCAAAAACATTTATAATTTTAATAGATATTGTCTATAATATGGAGATGGATGCTTACATTCGTAGTCTGATCACGAGTGTGGTGTGGACATAATTTATGTGATATTCACCTCAAAAATTCAACAGAATATAACAGAGGGTTAACAAAAATATGAGAATGATTTAAGATTTTCCTTTTTTAAGATATGGACCTGCATAACAGTGTTTGAAGAGGTACCTACTTACTATTTTTGTTAATGTAGATACAGTAATTACTTAGATTAGATTGTTTGTGACCTTTTTACCTTATAAAAGTTAAAAATGTGATAAAAATAAATTATCTTAAAACACATTATAGTTTCAACCCAAGATAAACACTATAGTTTATCTTAGGTTTAATCATTACGTGTGTAGCGAGCACAAGCTACTGGGGGAAATCCTTCAGTGTTGCTATGACATAAAAAATAATTTATGGTTTCCGTTTAAAATATGAGAAGAATGTTCAAGGACTTCCTACGAAACTAATCAAGAACGAAAGAAAATAATAAAATAAGCATTCCTGTAAACAGGAGGTGTATTTATTTATTCTTAAACTATAATTTATTTTAATGCATCGCTATGATTGTACTTGTTATTACATATTAATAAATAAAACCTTATCATCTGGCAACACTCAACTACCTCTAGTTACCAGGCCATAAAATTATAAAAAAGCAAAGTTCTCATAAACGTCATTCAATTAAACGCCAAACAAAATTCAATCAAACAAATGTCAAAAATTAACCTTCAACTTTATATTGAAACTAAAATTAAAATCGTATTTTATAAAAAAACAACTGACAAACAACGTAGTTTTATGAAGGTTAACTGAAATTCCATTGAAGTACATACGAAATTTTGTACATATTTACTTTATATTTTACAGGAAACGTAAATATTTTACTAATAAATTATGGCCAATCTAAAAGAGAACGAAGAGCCAGCCGTTTTGGCGCACCAATGTTATTTGAGGAAAGACTACGCAAAGGCACTCAAACACTTAATCGAATTGGAAAAACTTGTTGGAAGCAATAATAAACGTGTTCAACACAATAAAATGTTAGTGGAATTTATGGCGGGCGACATGAAAAACATTGAAGGTTTTAAGAAATCACTTAATGCAATTAACGGTTTGACATTTCCAGATGTAGAATTGAAGGAAGTGCATAAATACTCACCATTTGCGCTTTATAACTATGCTGTGGTATTGTATCATTCTCGTCATTACTATCAGTGCGCTTTTGTATTGGAAAAACTTTTAACATCAAATTGTGTGAAAGACATTAAACTACTACAGCAGATAGTTATTCTATTAATGGAAGCAACACTATGTAGAAGGACATATGACAAAACATTAGAAATTGCAAAGAGTTACGGAAAATTACTCAAAGGCAATAATGAAGTGAGAGAATTATTTGAAAGACTCGTCAACAGAGCTCAGCTAATGTTGAATCGTAAAATTAAATTGAAACTAAACCAGGACTCTATTGAAAATATATTTATAATTGCGCAACAACATTTCATTAACCGTAATGTGAACGAATCTTCAAACACATTGGGCCTTTACAAAACTATTAAACATAATTATAATTTGAAAACACAAGGTGAAGAAATTTGGGCTGCCATAAATAATGACCTTGGTGTTATATATTTATCCATAAGAAAATGTCATTTAGCCTCCAAATATTTTCAACATGCAGTTAAGGAACATTTCAAAGCAATGGAAAGTGATGACAGCAAAAGACTTATAGCGTGTAAAGATACACCTATTTATGTATATAATTTGGGGTTGTCATTGTTGGCAACAAAAAACACTGAAGGAGCATTTGAATGTTTAGTCGAAGCGGCACGCCACTATCCTAACAATCCTAGAATATGGCTACATTTAGCAGAATGTTGTGTTAAGAAATGTTGTAATGTGGATTCCCATCAAAATACAGTTAAAGAGTTATGCAGCGGAGCACACACTCAAAGTCTAGTTGTGAAGGAAAATGAAGAAAAATATTCAACATCAGGAGAATCATATGCTACACCAACATTATCCTTAGAATTTGCTGCTTTATGTTTAAGGAATGTTATAACATTACTACCGGATCAGAAGCCACCTGAAGATGTAATGGTTCCTATGATACAAACTCCCCCGGCACCACCAATAAGTTGGAAGCAAGCGCGTGAATTGAAAAATGCAGCATTCATACTACAGAGTTATGTATTATTGAACTTACAGGACCCTTTAGCAGCTTTAAAAAGTGCAAATGATTTACTAAGCCAACCGGAGTCATCAAATACACACAAAGTATGGGCACATGTATATGCAGCGGAAGCTCTCATCAACCTGGACAGAATAATGGATGCCGTAGAACATTTACATCCTCCCAGAATTCATAAACTTGTTACGGGACTTCCAAATAAAATGCGAGATATGATAGCTCTTTCAGTTTGGGCAAAGGCTGCAGTGTGTCACATATTAAGAGGAGACTTGATCACAGCAAGAGATATATTAATTCAAATAAATTCCCCACGTGTTCTTACCTTGCAACTGTATTTGGAAATTTGTACAGGCAATATAGATAACTGTCAGAAAATTTTGAGAAAGATTAGATACACCAGTTCTAACTAATTTTTTTATGAAATACAACTTATGAATTGCAAGTTTTATTTTATTTTTATTTATATAGGTAGTCAAAATTAAGTATCTTTGAGACAACTTTGCTCATGTTCTTAAACATGTTTAAAAACTTTTTCCACAATTTTTAATATTTGCTCATTTGGAAGTTTCTGGTAAAAATATCTTTTTCACTATTACAAGTGAAGCTGAAAATTTTAATGTTATAGGTGTGTTACATATACCCATCTATGAGATTTGTCTGAGACAATAATTACACCAAACTAATTATGTCAAATAAATTAGCAATATTTAATAAAATGTATGCAGGTAATTAGAGTGGAGGCCACGGACCAGCAAGTGCAGCGTAGGACGTACACCCACAAGGTGGACAGACGACCTAATAAGGGGCGCTGGTCAACGGTGGATCGAGACTGCTTGTATTCGTGCTCCTACCAATAGGAAAATTTAGTAGAAGCACGACCCTGCACCCCTTCTGACTGGTCTTATTGGAAAATTTTGGGGGAGGCCTATGTCCAGCAATGGACGTCCTGCGGCTGAGATGATGATGCAGGAAATTAGGTACTAAATCCCACTTTAATATGATGGTTTCTACACTTAATTAGAGCCAATAAAAACTACAAAGGTGGGTAATTTAAATTGTGAAACTGTTTAGTTTGCTTGTCATATATGGGAATATATGAACCAACTTGAAAAGTTGTTGAACAAAAATCCACACCAACCCGCTTGATAAACAAGTTGAACTTTTGTTTGTAGCTATCAACAGTTCCACTTGTGTTTTACGGTGTGTTGGTTAGAGTATGAACCTCGCTAGAGAGTATATATGTTCCTTGGTATGAACGGTAGCAATACTAAATGTAAATATATGGTTATTATGCTCATTGCTCATACTCGTGCGGATATGATTATATTCAATTGGTGCAAAATTTAATGAATCATTGATTGTTTTTAAAATGATAATAGTGGAGCAATTTTTTCGCGCAACCTAGACAAGGAAATAATACGTAGTTCTTAAGATATGTGCGTTGCAATGGTCCAGTTTGTTTTTTGCGAATATCATTATTTATAAGCTGGCCATCGATGTATCGATGAAGCTGGCGCAAATTTTGCAAATTCATAATTGGATGGAGCCTAAAATTTTACATTGATTTGTGCTTTTGATTTTGCATTATTTGCATATTCAAAGTATGAAACCCTTACGTAAAAATATTTGTAGATTAGTACAGCTTGAAAAAAAGAAAAAAATTCTTTATTAAAGAAATTAAGCGCTAGTTCAGACACGGCGGGAACCGCGCGGTTATGTCTGAACGATTACAAAACAACTCTTATAAATAAGACCCGCGCGATTTCAGAATCGCGTGGTAATCGCGCGGTTCCCGCCGTGTCTGAACTAGCGCTAATCAACGAAATATATCTCTGCGAGAATGATACGTAATAAGTGGCAATTAATGACAATAAATCACAGACATCAATAAATGCTCCTGTGGTGGCAATACTGTGCTCACAGATTATAAAGTTATATGGTAATGCTGTTTGTTGGTTTGTTGTCGTTTGTCGTTGATAAGAAAGGGACGGCACTATAGTATTGCCCTAGTCACAAACTAAATAGTAGATACTAAGCTCTAGTATTCACTAGTATTGCTAATTTTTTCCACGCTATAATAAATATTTTATTATTTACAATCAAACTAAATAGTAGATACTGTTTACAATTGGTGGATATAGTCTACTTCACATTTTCACAATTATTTCTTCTACAGACCAATGTCTAATTAGTTTTGTGCTCTTCTTGCTTCTTGACATGACATTTGACAATGACATATTTCATTTAAGTTTATTTATTTACATACTAAAATAATTTGCTACAACAAAATTGGATTTGGAAATAAATACTTGCTAAATATATAATAGTCAACCAAGTTAAAAAGTTAATAATTTTGACTGTAATTATTCTCTAACTTATCATAGTATATATTCTTGTGTCGAATAGTGATATCATCGTACCATTTACATAATATATCTGATAATGAAGCTTCCGCTTAACCACGAAATCTGTGTAAAGTTTGTGCGCCTAGTTGATAACAACCAGATAAAATATATATTATGTCCTGCTACTATGTTTCTATTTCTGTAAACATGGAAAAAGATTGCGGAGACAAAAGATCATGTTTTAGTGACATTTTAAGACTAGAAGAACAATTGTTATATTTTGGACATAATAAGCGAAAAAATTGTGTTGCGCCACCTAATAATATTTCTAAACTTTTAAAAGATAAACATACAATCTAAGTTTGATCAGTATGTTTATAAGTTGAGCGGTGGTATTTGTAAACTAGCATGAGTCTGAATAAAATTCCCAAGAGAATGTTATAAAATATAAAATGTGAATCAACTATTACAACTGTTATAAGAAAAATACAAATTATGTATCAGTAGAGAACAATCATGACGTCTAGAAGATCGATATTTTTACTCGTTGCCACAGTTATAATGTTATATTTTTCAATCATCCTTTTTATATTGAGCCCCTTGCACGGTGCTAAAACTCAATATTATGGAAACAGCTATATGAATCGCTTGTCTTTTCGTCAAATTCCTTTAGTTAACTGGTGTAAAGAACTACAATGGCATGTGCCTCCCAAGGCAAATGTGACTGCTCTAATTTCCTACCCAGGCAGTGGCAACACATGGTTAAGATATTTGTTACAGCAAGTGACAGGTAAAAATCTTATTAACCCCCAACACCTCACACAAAAACAGGGTGTCATAAGTTTAATGTGTCTATGGAATCGTAGTTCAATGATCATAGACATGATTGAGATGTTTCTTAGCTATAGTTTATGAAGATCTGTTTGGGCAATTGAATATTGTCAGCCCATTTCCTAGTTGAGAAAATGATTTCACAGACTTCCACAGGTTCCGATTGATGGGAAATTCAGTATACTGTTGTTTCAGTGGTATTTCCATGACAACCTTGATCTGATGCTGCAGCATGGAGTAGTCCTTAGCAACTTACAGCATACATAGCATGTTTGGGCTTAATGCAAAGTGCAAAGTTTATAATTTTAATTATAGTAATAATTATTATTATTCTTTTTCTGTAATACCATAATGTTCATTTACAGGCATAGTCACAGGATCCATCTACATGGATTACGGTTTAAGGATGCATGGATTTCCAGCTGAGAATCACACAGACGGATCAGTGCTATTGGTGAAGACCCATGAGGCGCCACCACGTGACCCTAACAGATTCACATCAGCTGTACTATTGATAAGGAATCCCAGGGATGCCATTTTGGTGAGATAGTAATGTAGAAATATTATTATTTGATTAATGATGATATTAATGACCTTTATCTTTAGACTAAAAAAAAAAAGTAGATTTTTGTTTAAAAAAAATCTTATTAAGTTGTATTAGGAAAGTACTATGTACATTCATTACAAATATACACAAATATACTGTATATTATCATTGTTAAATCAAAAAATCTGCTATGTGCACGTTTTTGAATTTCCAACATTTGGACCTTAGTGAATAGTTTACTGCCTTATCTATTGTATAAAAAAACTTCTAACTGTTTATGAGCACTATTTTTCCAACTATGACCTCTTAATAAAAATATATGTTATGTCCAAAATTTACTGTCATTATCAAAATAATAATTAATAAACAATTAAATTCTCGTGTTTAAACGACTAATAAGTGACATATATAACAATCTTAAGTTTCATTTAAAATACCTTTTATTTTCAAATTAATGTAAAAATTTTCAGGTAAAAACTTTTTTTATCTTAAAATCATTATCTTAAAAGTATATATTTTGCACATAGCATTTATTTTGGTTTGACATTTACAATAATAATATGCATTTTTAATCTTTATTTGCAATATCAATTTGGTTTTTTTTTTCAACTAAATAACATTAAGTAAATATTATTAATAATCACTAATAATGATAACTTGTTTTCAGTATTTGTCGCCGTTAATATCTGCTTTTTAAGTAATATTATGTTGCCATTTCACAAAATCATCGCTGTTGTGGTAAATATGTTTTATTTTATTAATTTGCACTGCTTTATTGTCTAAGAATAATTTGTATTAGTGAAGTTTATCATATCAAACAAATGTTTAAGTTTTTTGTTGCTTTTTAAACGTTTTAAAATCGTAATGTATTAATTATCCAAAAAAAATTCAAATTTTTGATTTCTTATTGCTGTTACTTACTGAGTCCATAAAACACCTACTTAGTATTGAAATACTAGAATTTGAAGAGAAGTGAACAATTTCAAAACAATACATTTATTTATGTATCTAAGACATTTTTGTGATAGCGTTTTAAATAATTTTACAGGCTGATTTTAATAGACTTCACAAAGGTCACGTGGGCACCGCGCCAAAAGCGGCCTTCAGAGATAATGTCCACGAAAGAAAAAAATCAGGCAAGTTCCGCTTTTAAAGATACACAAGTTATGTGAAGACTTATCCAAAACCTAGAAAAGTAAATATTTTTCTAGGTTTTGGATTATCTACGCATCTTAATAGCTCCCATTTTGGATGCGTAGATAATTTTACAAGCGTGTGGCCGTTATTCGCTCGTGGTTTTTTTTTAAAAACACGGCAGGAAGAATCTTATCGCTGTGTTTGGCTTTCCCTGTTCCCGAAGCCAGTGTTGCCATTTGAAATCTGTCTGTCTGTCTGTCCGCAGACTGGGCCGCTTATGTGAAAAGTCAGCTGCGCGTGTGGGAAGACCTGCACCGTCTGTGGCTGACGAAGTTTCGCGGTCCACTGCACATTGTGTTCTATGAACTCCTGGTAGGCGACACGCGGCGCACTTTGCAAGGGATCCTCGATTTCTTGAGATACAACGTCACCGAAGTGAGTATAGATAAGAAATCTTAACTAGAGATATCGATACCTATTTTTTAAAATTTTAACCCAGATAAAAATTAAAAAACTAATTTGTTGAAGCGTTTATTTTTTTAAGCCTATTTTACCAGTATACATTATTTCATCAGTCACATATATTTGTAGTATTTTTATTTTATTTTTTCAAATCGCGAATATAATTATTTTATATGATACTCGTAGCTAGTCTAATATATAAAATTCTCGTGTCGCGGTGTTCGTTGCCAAACTCCTCCGAAACGGCTGGACCGATTTTGATGAAATTTTGTGTGCTTATCGGGTAAGTCTGAGAATCGGCCAACATCTATTTTTTATACCCCTAAATGTTAAGGGTGGTCCACTCCAAAAAATTATTTTTTAATTTTTTGTCAAAACAACGTTTGTCGGGTCAGCTACAGCTAGTATCATATAAAAATCTTTGGTCCTTCAAAACGTGTTATATAACCATAACGGTAGCAATACTAGGGCTGGGTTGCACCATCTTACTTTAACAATAACAAACGCCGCAACTTCAGTTAAAATAACGGTTAGGCCGAAAATGAGTTGCACCAGTTAACAAATAATCATAACTGGTTAACTGGTGGTGCAACTCATTTTCGGCCTAAACTGAAGTTGTGCCGTTTGTTATTGTTAAAGTAAGATGGTGCAACCCAGCCTTAATCTATGGTTATAACTATAGCCATTGTCATTGTACCAGGACGACATGAATTGCGCGCTGTTACACCGCGAAGGAATCTACAGACGAAAGAAGAGACACGACGACTTTGATCCATTCACGCCGCACATGTATAGAGCTCTCGACGTCGCTAAAGGTAAAGTGCTCAATTTGATCGCAGAATATAAAAAGAATAATAAAATAAACAGATAAAAATATTTGTCCAAAGAGAATGTTTGAAACTCCCATTGTGAATAGTTTTAAGTCAGATCAGAAGTCTAAGAATAGTTCTCTAAGTCTAAGTATTATCAGTATCAGGCTGTATAATAGTTAGTAAAATGGAATTGTATAAGAGCTTAATTAAATTGAATTTTCTCCGTTAGTTAAATAATTTATTGTTAGCACTGATGGAGCAAATTACACAGATACAATATGTTCTCGCATTGCGTAATTGAAAAATCCCTGGGCCTAATAAAAGTAATATAATATAAGTAAATATTTACTCAAACCCCACAACTAACATTCCAAAAAAAATAGAGAGAGAGAGAGTGTCACTAATCCTTGTATTTATTCCATCAGCGATTGTTAGTTGTTAGTAAGAGTTTATATATGGCCTTTTATGGTAAAGTCAAGTGCATAAATATGTATCAAAAGAAAACGTTTTTATAATACACTAACTAACGACCCGTGCGAAAGTGCAATTTTTGCTATATTTGTTGTAGAATTTTCAGTATTTGAAAATTTCTGCTCTAGTGATAAATAATAAAATTTGCGGAACAATTGCGAAGATATTAATTAATGATTAGAAAAATATTATTTATTTGTTCCTTATTATTTATTTATTTGTATTGAAAAATATTATTATTTGTTTCCTTTATGGTTACGCGCGTTTTGTATCCCTCGCCCCTCTCCCTTTCCTACCCCCTCGGCACTCGCGGAGAAAGGGAATTACCTACACAGGACCACAGTCCACTATAAATCGCACAAGTGCACGCAACACGCTTTTTGAGACGTCTCACTTTAATCCGCTTCGAAGGACATAATCGCAGTTTTAATATCGCGAGTGAGGTGAACAACAGTGTAGGCACCAGCCAAGGACTGGAAGGTCAAAGTATCGCAGTTCCGCAGTAAGTACCCTTCTGAGTTCCTTCCCATTTACCCCCCATATATCCGGTCCATCCGCACCGGGTGGTATTTGCGCTAACACTTTACTTAGTACATGTTATTCTAATGGTTTAATTTAGTAGATATATATATTTTTACACTTGACTGTACTTCTTTCTTCCTTGGCTGTATTTCTATCTAAGATTTCGTATGTTTTTAGGAGTTTGTTCCCCTCTCCCATTGTAGTTAATTAAAAACCCCATATCATTAATGTTGTATGTTATTATGTAAGTAGAAATATCAATGTAGATAAAGTGATGATGCAAATGGTACCTATTTATGTAATACTAATGATGACTACATACAAAGAAGCGATGATAATAAATACATACAACGACTTGGGTTATAAAATTGTCTAAAAGTCTAATTGTCTTAGCTTTGTCAGAGTGCAAAAAATGTTATTAATGTTGAATATTTATTAAAAAAAAAAACATCAAATTGAAACAGTTCAATGACAATAGTTTAAATTAAGGGAATCTATTAGAATTCGGATGAATTATTTTCTATAATTAATTTCTTATTATAATTTCTCATATAAGTATGTACTTATCTATAAGCTATAATGAGAATAAAGGAAATATAAACCAAAAACCGTTACCAACGAATTCCAAAGTTCCATAAAAGACTTGAGCTTTCAAGTCGTTTTAATGTTGGATGTCTAGTCTAGATAATTTTATTTTAATATAGTAATGTAACTTAACTAGAAATTAATATAGTTAAATTATTTGCTATGTTATTTGTGTTTGTGTAAAGGTCGATACATGGTGTAGAAAGCGAAATATGTACCTCTTATTTATATATAAATTTGTGAGTTAAAAAAATTATAGGTATAAATATGATAATATATAAAAAATATACATATCTTTTCTATTCTTGGTTATTTTTCTTCTGAGCAGTATTCAATCGAAGCGTAGCTATGTTTCGTATGTATGTAGCTCAAAAAAATATTAATAAAAAAAATTAAAAACCATTCAGTATTTTGAAATACATTTAAGTGGTTATTATGTGAACATTCAGATTATCAGTTTTGTATAAAGATCAGGCCATCATCAGCTTTTTTTAATATTTTCGTTTTAACTCTGATCATTAGATTCTGGGTTGCTTCACTAAAAGTGGCATAGTAGAATATCACCACACTCACAGCTCGGGGTGATATTTCAAATTAGTTGCACACAGTTGTCCTTTAGGTGAACATGTGTTACGACTTGAACCATTATTACTAAATGTTAAGGTTCAAATCAATCATGCAACATTTACATTATTCATCTTTTTATGAGAAATTAACGACAGAAAGTATTAAAAAATCCAGTGGACACTTTTTCGTATTGATTTTGTTTGAGACTGTGGCGTGCAACTTGGTCCACCACCATAACAGGATAGACAACCTTTTCGATCGTACCGGCCGGAAAGAAAATTTGGATAGGTCGCTGTCAACTCATTGAAAATAGTGTGGTGTAAATAATGGTCTTGAAAATAACTTTGGATTTGATGTGGATAAATATTTCAATATAAATACGTGTCGGCTTATTGCAAAATATGTAAATAAAATTTAGTTGTACAATATATCATTCAAATATAAATATATACAAACATTTATGTGGAATAATTTACAAACCCACAACTGGTGACCCCGACGACTCACAAATAATTTGTGAGTAAATAGAAAACGCATTAATATATTCGGAAAAGTTTTCAAGATATTCGGAAAAATAATTTGGTGTGTGGTGCAACCATAAGCGGAGCGTTTTTTCAAAATAAATAAAAAATGACATCAGCGGACGATGACAGGCAAGAGATCGTCAGAATTAACGCTAGAGTACCTCCGTTCTGGCCTGAAGAACCTGCACTATGGTTTGCCCAAATTGAAAGCCAATTCCTGCTCTCCAGAATAACCGCCGACGAGACGAAATTCTGTTATGTTGTCGGACAGCTGGAGCATCGCTACGTTGCTGAAGTGAAGGACATTATAATTAACCCGCCGGACACAGATAAATATTTAAGGCTAAAGACCGAGCTTATTAAACGCCTTTCAGCATCTCAAGAAAAAAGAGTGAAGCAGTTGTTGATGCACGAAGAGCTTGGAGATCGTAAGCCATCACAATTCTTGCGTCATCTACAAGATTTAGCTGGTCCGTCGGTTCCGAAAGATTTCCTTTCCACTATTTGGTCTAGCCGCTTACCGACCAATATTCAGACGGTTGTAGCATCGCAGTCCGATTTGACCCTGGAGAAAATCGCAGAACTAGCTGACAAGATTCACGAGATCGTTCCTCCATGTCCACAAGTGGCAAGTACATCCAAGCCCACACTGTCTATCCAAAATGATCTTGAAGCACAGGTCGCAGAGCTCACAAAACAGGTATCAGCTCTTACTGCCAGACTTAACGGAAGAGGACATAATCACAGCACTTACCACCGGAATACGGATATGCGCCGAACTCGCTCACGAAGTCGCTCCCGACCACGTCAACCACCACCGAATCATCCACATTGTTATTACCATTATACATTCGCTGACAAGGCTAGAAAATGCAAACAACCATGCAGCTTCGAGTCGGTAAACTCGAAGGGCAGTCGGAAGTAGCGGCCAACGACTGCCCATCATCTACAACAGGCCGTCTATATGTAACTGATCGCGCCTCAAAAATGCAGTTCCTGGTGGACACTGGTTCCGACTTGTGTGTTTTTCCGCGAACAGCAGTCAAGACGCCCTGTACCAAAACGTCGTACGAGTTGGTAGCTGCTAATGGTACAGTGATACACACTTATGGACCAATCCGGCTTCATCTAAACCTAGGTCTGAGAAGAGATTTTGTTTGGAATTTTGTAATTGCTGACGTTTCGAAACCCATCATTGGAGTGGATCTCTTAAGCTACTATGGATTACTGGTTGACTGTAGACATCAGCGCCTGATCGATAGTATTACGTCGCTAACTGCAAACGCCCAACTATCCAAAACTTCAGATGGTATCTCCTCTGTAAAGGTAGTTTCGGGAGAATCCGAGTTTCATGAAATTTTGCGTAGCTATCCTGAAATTACGAGACCAGCAGGTTTGCAGTCTACAGTGAAGCACAACACTCTTCATCACATCCGCACAACGCAAGGTCCTCCAGTTTATTGCAAGCCAAGACGTCTCGATCCAGTTCGATTCCAAGCAGCCAAGAAGGAATTTGAAGACATGCTCGAAAGTGGAACTGCTAGACGTTCAGAAAGCCAATGGTCCTCAGCACTGCATATGGTCAAGAAGAAGGATGACGGTTGGAGACCTTGTGGTGATTATAGAGCACTGAATTCCAGAACAATTCCAGACCGGTATCCCATCCGACATATACAGGACTTCACCTATGAACTTGCTGGAGCTACAATATTCTCCACGGTTGATCTTGTGAAGGCATATAACCAGATTCCCGTCAATCCTGAGAATATACCCAAGACCGCAATCACGACACCATTCGGATTGTTCGAATTCCCATATATGACTTTTGGACTTCGGAATGCTGCGCAAACTTTTCAGAGGTTCATCGACGAAGTCTTGGGTGGTCTCGAATTCTGTTACGGCTACATTGACGACATTATAGTGTTTTCGCCATCTCCAGAGAAGCACAAAGAACATCTGCATCAATTATTCCAGAGACTGAAAAAATACGGCATTCTGATCAACACAGTCAAGTGCAAATTTGGTTTATCAGAAGTAACATTTCTCGGATACTCTGTTTCGGTAGCTGGTATTAAGCCTCTGAATACCAAAGTTCAGGCTATACAGGAGTACGCCATTCCTAAAACTGTAAAGGAACTTCGACGTTTTTTAGGGATGCTTAACTTTTATCGCCGATTTGTGCCAAACGCTGCACAAGTTCAAGCTCCTCTGAATACTTTGCTTGCCGGACCTAAAGTTAAAGGATCACAGCCTATCAACATGACTCCGGAACTGACACGTGCATTCGAAGATTGTAAAGTATCGTTGTCAGAAGCTACACTTCTCAACCATCCGGACCCGTCTGCAGAATTAGCGTTGATCACGGACGCTTCAGACGCTGCTATAGGTGCTGTACTCCAACAACGTTGCAAATCCGATCAAGACTGGAAACCTTTAGCATTCTTCTCACGAAAGCTGTCTACCTCACAGAAGAAGTATAGTCCTTACGATCGTGAACTATTAGCAATTTATGAAGCAGTGAAGTACTTCCGATACATGGTGGAGGCAAGAACGTTCGTCGTGTTCACTGATCATAAACCACTGACTTTTGCTTTTTCCACGAACAAAAGCACATGTACTCCACGTCAATTTAGATATTTAGACTTTATTGCACAATTTACAACTGACATTAGATACTTACCTGGAAAAGAAAACATTGTCGCTGACGCACTGTCACGAGTAGAAGAAATTGCAACTGCAATTGATTACGAGGAACTTGCACGATATCAGGAATCAGATCCTGAACTGCAAGACCTCCTGATAAACGGTTCAGCCCTGAAACTGCAGAAAAGGAAATATATGGAGAACAACTTACCTGTCTACTGTGACACTTCTGTACAACTTCCTCGACCGTATATCACTCCTCAGCTACGTAGACAAGTTTTCGACACAATCCATGGCCTGCATCATCCCGGAGCATCTGCAACTGTGCGACTGGTCAGGCAGAGATTCGTATGGCCAGGAATAAAGAAAGACTGCAGAGAATGGACAAGAGAATGCCTACAGTGCCAGAAAAGCAAGATTTTCCGTCACACAAAATCACCTCTTTCCTCTTTCCAAACTCCTTCCTCGAGGTTCTCTCATATACACCTCGACATCATAGGACCCTTACCTCTGTCTTATGATTTCAGATATTGCCTTACAGTCATCGATAGATTTACTCGTTGGCCTGAGGCGTTTCCGTTGAAGGAGATAACAGCAGAATCCTGTGCAACTGCCCTCGTCTCTGGCTGGATAGCCAGGTACGGTTGTCCTGCTCGAGTGACTACGGACCGTGGTCGACAGTTCGAGAGCAGTCTCTTCAAGGCCCTCTCTGCCTTGATTGGTGCGCGCCACTTTCGCACCACAGCATACCATCCTGCAGCAAACGGGATCGTCGAGAGGATGCATCGCCAACTGAAGTCTGCCATTATGTGCCACAACACATCCAGCTGGGTTGAAGCTTTGCCCTTAGTACTTCTGGGAATGCGTAGTTCCTGGAAAGAAGATCTACAGTCGTCTCCAGCTGAACTTGTTTATGGCGAACCCCTGCGTCTACCGGGTCAATTCTTCTCACCGAGTAACGACTGCAACGTTAGAGACATCACTGAGTACATCAACCGGCTTCGTTCCTACATGGCAAAATTGACACCACGACCTACCACATGGCACAATAATTCACCTTTCCACATGCCCCGAGACCTGAATACAGCAACACACGTTTTCATACGACTAGACCATCTCAGAAGATCTCTAGAACCACCGTACGCTGGACCCTATAAAATACTGAAGAGGCAGCCTAAATTTTTTACCATCGATGTTCGCGACAAGATACAGAACATCTCCGTCGACAGGCTGAAACCGGCATTTCTTATGAGAGAAGCGACGCCTCTCAACGAAAACGGTTGTGAGCTGCCCGACGAGCCATCTTCAAGTCCTAACGTCGTGCACGAGGAGAAGAGGTCGCGCAGTGGTCGTCGGATCAAATTCCCAGATTACTATCGACCATAGTCATGGTCTGGCCAGGGGGAATATGTGGCGTGCAACTTGGTCCACCACCATAACAGGATAGACAACCTTTTCGATCGTACCGGCCGGAAAGAAAATTTGGATAGGTCGCTGTCAACTCATTGAAAATAGTGTGGTGTAAATAATGGTCTTGAAAATAACTTTGGATTTGATGTGGATAAATATTTCAATATAAATACGTGTCGGCTTATTGCAAAATATGTAAATAAAATTTAGTTGTACAATATATCATTCAAATATAAATATATACAAACATTTATGTGGAATAATTTACAATCCCACAAGACCTTGAATTGAATTTTGTGTATTAATTATCTAAGTTTTAACTGTTTTAATTTGTAGCATTTAGGTAATAAGAGATTATTAGGTTTTACTGGGAATTTATCGTTTAATTTGGTAATGGGGTTTCATAGATATTTAAGTTTGAAAATAATAAAAAAGAATGAAATGAAAGTATTTAAATTTAAAGAGATTCTCCATATTGTAAGTTAAAAAAAATGGCCTCGTTTTGAAAAAAAATTAGCCTAACGAAATCATGGAATTGTAATACAATACATACAATTATTTAGCAAACATTTATATTTAAATAGAATTACTTCTATCGTAGGTTATATGTAAGTACGTACTGTTTATTTTTTAAGTATTTTTTCTAAGATTTTTTTTCTTACTAAGAACGCCAAAGTATAAAACATCAGTTCCTCTAGTTTTAACGCTGTTTTAAATAGTTTTATGTATTACTTTAGTAATTACTAAATGTTTTTGTATTTATTTCTTTAGTGGGACTTTTTTTGTTAATGTGTGTATTTGTTAGTTTTTCTAATGTAATCGTATGTCGACGGATTTGAATAAAAAAAATATAATATATAATTTTTTAGTGAATTTTTAAACAGTGTTCTCCATCAATAAAATTAAATATGTAAGTAATTATTTTTAATTGGAATTCTTAACAAAATTATTATGTCCGCACTTAACCCTCTACATGAAATAAATGTTATTTCATGGCTTTATATTTTTTTTTTTTTTCAAAAAAATTAAATAAAAATGCTCTCAGTCGCCGAAAAATTAATTGAACCACATATTTTATGGATTTATATGCATTAAGAGCTGCCAGTGTTGCCGTATAATTTATAGTAAGTATACTGAATAGTGATGTGCCGGATATCCGTATCCGTATCCGCGGATATCCGAGGGAGAAGAAAGATCCGTAGGTTTAAAGGATGCTTAAGTTTGTAAGTATGGATGTTTGTAACTCTTTCACGCAAAAATACTGAATCGATCACCATGAAATTTTGCATACAATACACACGTCTGGGACACCAGAAAGGATTGAGGGTCACCATACATCCAGAACGCGGACAAACTCTTATCACCTCTTACATGATGGTGAAGATTCTCTTCTCTTTGAATCTGGTATCAGAGCGTGGTTAAATTAAACTTCCAAATTCTTATGTGTACATTATCCTATTTATTTACTTTCTTATTTTCATTTCAAAAACACTTACATTATAAAATAATATTTTAATAACTATAAAATATCACTAAACCCTCTAACAAAACTGACTAAATAATTTTCTATGTCATCTATAATTCTCTTTGACTTTCTTCTAAATTTAAACTCTAGTTTAAATATGATTTCTTTTTAAAATCAGCCAGTGATATTTAACATTCAATTTCCCAACAGCGGGCGCCAGCTAGTTGAGTAATATAACGCACATCTTTGTCGCTGTGACGCTGGTGGCGCCGCCACAGCAACAATGGTAATCTCGGGAACCTAACATTTTTCCAGGATAAACAGTATCCTATATATTGAACCAGATAATAAACTATATGTGTGCTAAATTCCAACTAAATCCGTTCAGCCGTTTTTCCTTATACTTCTTATGCAAACTTACACACTTGGTGATATCACCTTTGAACCTTTGATGAACAATTATACTAGAGTTTAACCAAAGCAACTCTCACTATTGGTCATTTATACCGTCATCGGTAAGTGAGATGAACCAATTAGGGCAGAAACAGTTTCAAAATGACGAGGTTGCTGAAAGAAAGCGATCAGTAGATTGTGTGGGGAGGCGGATCTATTACCAAAATTTTCAGTAATACAGAAATATAACTCTACCGTGCCGCTAGAGGCGCTAGTGTCGCGTGTTGCAAGAGTCTAGCCCTTATCTATGTCAGTATCTACTATTTAGTTTGTGTCTATGTCTGTGGTCTAGCCGGAGCTGCATATATAATAAACTCTGTAGAGTTTATAATAGTATTTGATAATACATTTTCTTTTTTGTAGGTCATAAATATCGGCTGATTTTAAATTCAATAAATATTCAAGTCGCATTTGTAACGACAAAATTTATATTATTGGCAACACTTGCTTGTGAGTGTGGAGGTTTTTGGACATTGAATTTTGCAAAAGTGCGGCAAACTTAAAAAAAATATATCACCAATTTTCGTCTAGCGAAACAGATTTTTCTATAACATTATAACCAAAATAATATAAATCTTAAATCCATATGGACTTAAATCCATTTTAATTTATGTTTATTTTCTTTTTGATATCAATTTAATGTATGTAACGAAATCTTATTCCGTTTTTATAACTAGTCGCAGTTTAATTTTTAAATCTGCCGCTCTTTTTGTTGACACTTTCATTTGTCTAGTCTTTGGGCTTCTCTTAAGTGTAGTTTAATTTATTAGTTATCTCTGGTTCCACTCTGGTTCATAGTCCGTGGTCGGTACTTAACCTACCATCCAATCCATCCATTCGCAAATTCGCTTCACAGATTATAAAGTTATATGTGATTCGCTTTTCGCTTGGACCAATTCGCGGCTTCGTGTTTAACCTCCACCATAACCTCTCATTTGATGTAGTTTCGTGAATTCGTGATATTCGTATTCGTGCTTTACTATTTTAACTAATTAAAATATGTAATCCTTTAAAGTAGAAACGAAAAAGTGTTCACATATCAAGTGTTTGGAACTTCAATACGAGAACTGAAAAGTGACTACCAAAAATGCATCTAGTGAAAATGCCGCTTTCTATTACAAATTATTCTGAAATGGAGAGCGTGATATTCAATGCAAATATAATTGATGTTAATTTAGTGACACAACTAGAGGAACAATTGGAGCCATGTGATGTGATTTCTATGACGTTTCTCCTAGACGACTGCCAAAATAATCTATTGAAGCACGATAGTTCAGAAGATAACAATTCCAAATTAAACTATTTGACCGATTGGGCCTCACGGGCAGAAGTTGAATGTAGACCCAGATGGAAGTTTGAATTCTTAGAAGCGCTTGCTACTTGTCAACTCTTCAGCATAATAAGAGATTTAGATTTACATGTGGAATATGTCAAAGCTTTCTTCGAGCCAAACAAAATACACATAGCGAAGTACATCAATCCAATGAGAAAAGTACTCTTCAAGATGTGCGATGCCATAAATTCTGATACACTGTGCAAGTTGAAAAAACAGATAAACACTAATATAGACTTGGACGGTTTGAACATAAAGGACAGCGATCCCTGTGAAATAGTCCTTTTGAAAGTTCTCAATAGCAGCTGTAATTTCAACATTTTCACCATGCCTCAATTGAGTAGTGACGGATATTATAACTCGAGTTGTGTAAATAAAATGAAAAAGGGTGATATATTGTGTAAAACCACATCTTTGCTTAACTTTTTACGCTTAGATGAGAATATATTTATTAAAGATTATAAGTTTCTTGTTAAGAATACAGTGAATAATATGTACTATGAGATAAAGGACAAACAAAGGGTTGGAGTGTGCTGTGTTATTAATCAGCAAGAATTTGACGTTTACCAAGGCTGTGAACCTTTAGATAGGAGAGGACATTCTCATTTAGATGCTATTAATATACACAATACAATGTCATCTCTTAATTTCAAAGTGCTACATGAACGGAATTTGAAGTCAAATGAAATCTTTGGTGCGTTGAACGAAGTGATTAGAAATGTGGTCAAAAGGGATGACAGTATGTTTGTTTTATATATATTATCTCATGGTGCAATGGATTCAGTGTTTGGATCTGACTCGGTGAAAGTGAAGGTTCATGACATAATAAATCTTTTGGAGAATTTGGAGCCACTATTCGACATTCCTAAGTTAATTGTTATACAAGCGTGCCGTGATATTGAAGAACATAAATACCCAACATATATGCCCATAATACCAAAAAAGGAAAGTTACAACAATAAATCGCATTTTCTCATTTCTTGGTCGTGTGCTAAATTGCAAAAATCTTACAATTACCCAGAGATTGGTGCAATTTTCATTCACCAGTTGTGCAAGTTTATTAATGAGTCTGCTGGAATTTTGGATCTCTATACTATAATTACAAAAGTGACCCAAAGCATTAGAAATCTTGGTGAAATTATGAAGTTCTCCCAAACACCAAAATTTGGCTCTACATTGGAGAAGAAATTGTACCTTCAAGAGCCAATGATGTAATTAATAGGTACTAGCCTTAAAACCTTACATAAAAGAAATTTTATTAAGGCTACAAGATAAACTTAATCTAACTTATTGTAATCATACATGATGTATCTAGTTTTACTTTATTTTTAAGTGATAAAATATATTTTGAATTATATTTACAATACTCTATTAACCAAAATTAGAATAAATAAATTTTGAATTATTTTTTTTTATTTATAATTATTCATATTATATCCTACCTTATACCTATAATATACAGGGTGTCCCACGACTATGCCACATGGAGGGAAAGTACCTTAAATATTGTAGATGGAGCATTTTAGTGAAAGAAGACATTATTTTAATTTAAAAAACAATTTAAACTGCATTCATAGATTTTTAAATAATTACATGGTTGAACCGGGAATCGAACCAGCTACACGAAAAAAAAGTTATCCTGTAGCTTTATCATACCGATCGAAAGGCTTCATCATAAGAATTATTTTTTGCTAGATAACATAGTGTCAGAAATAAAAGGAAGACCATGAATTTTAACATTTTTAATACAAAATCAATCAATTTATCAAATGCTCAAAATGAGTCCCATACTGTTGAATACAACATTTTGTTACAAAACAACACCATCAAAACATCATTTTATCATGCACTTAAATTATAGTAGGGAAATGATGCGTACTTCTCAATTGGATACATTTATTAGTAATAGTACTTATGATAATGTCAGTTGTATGTCCTTACGGCAATGTCAGCTTTTCATTTTTCTGAACATAATTTCACATCAAATGTTAAAATTCATGGTCTTCCTTTTATTTCTGACACTATGTTATTTAGCAAAAAATAATCCTTATGATGAAGCCTTTCAATCGGTATGATAAAGCTACAGGATAATTTTTTTTTCGTGTAGCTGGTTCGATTCCCGGTTCAACCATGTAATTATTTAAAAATCTATGAATGCAGTTTAAATTGTTTTTTAAATTAAAATAATGTCTTTCAGTAAAATGTTCCATCTATAATATTCAAGGTACTTTCCCTCCATGTGGCATCGTCGTGGGACGCCCTGTATAAAGGTAGACTACATACTTATTTTTTTCAATTTCAAAGTTTAAATATAAAATACCTATATGTCTATATACCTACCTACCTAATATACGTGCTGTTGCACGCATAGAGTAACTTATAATATACGAACAAGTTTTTAAACTAACTTTCAAAGTTTGAAAACTGGCTATAACTTGAATACCGTCCAGCTAATCAAAATAATCACAATAATTATTTTGTGTAGAATAATGGAGATAATTTTTGCCTTTGACACTTTTTATGAGTGCCAATACGACATGCGACCACATGGTGGCAGACATGACTGCAAACTGCAGAATTGCATTTGATTAGGCAGAAGCTCTAATATTGGATATTGTTAACCCTTTAGCCGCCAGAGTCGGATTTATCCAACAATTATTTTCGTGTCCATTTCGGCAGTTTATTTTTAAATCATTGTAAAAAAAAATATGAGTCATTCGCTGGGCCTAGACTTGGGTTGGGCACAGATTAAATAATAGTTTACTTGGGCTAGACCAAGGATTTTGAATAATATAACGGGATTGATAACTTCAAAAAATTTCTTTTAAAAAATTATCTGTATTTAACAATAGTTAAAGTATATTTTTCATTGCGGCATTCATTTTTAATAATTTTTAAATAAACTTATTATAATCACGTAAATTTCGTGATATATTCCTAAATTACAAAAAGATAATATTTATAGTTTCAGGACTATTTTTATTTTCTACTGGTATCCCTTTAAAGTGACATTACGGTAAATGTCCATAAATTTGTAGCGTTATATAGTGGACATGATTATGTACAACTATTACAAGCAATAAAATGAACAATGCGAAAATTACAATTAGTAAAAGTGTTGGTTAATTCATATTTCAATTTTAAAAAATATTTGTGAGAAGCTATTACAATACGCAAGTATAATTACAACATTTAGTTTGTCTCACATAACAAAAATCTTATTGTCACCGTATTAGAAAGGGACACATGGCTTCTCTACTAGATATCCTGCTCGGCTCCATGTGCAAGACCCTCTTAGAGAGTATATAATTATGTTCCTTGGATTAGACAACTACAAAACCAAGCGGTTAATTTTCTATTCTGTGGTTAACTTTAGTTTGGCACTGACAGCTATCTTTATTTATACTTGTCAGCTGAGTGATAATGAATGATATTGGAATGATTGGAAGTATTGGATGTTGGATGCGTTGGAAGGTATAGATCAGGGGCCGTACTATCACCTCTTAAAGCGATGCAAAGACGATTGAGTGAGGGAGATGTCGCCTTACATCATGTATTGCGCCATCTCGTTTACTCACTCGTTTTTGCATCGTTTTAAGAGGTGATAGTAGGCCCTCAGTATAGATTTAAATCAGCTGAGCGAAGTGAGGTTTGGTTGGTTGGATGGACTGGGGAGTGGGGAAACTTAAAAAATATGTTTCGTAGTGTGTTTTTTACTAATACTATTTAGTTTTTAAAAATGATTTTTAAATTAACATTTTAAACGTCCTATAAACATTTTAAAATTATGTGCTAAATTTCAAAAGTAGAACCCACGGTTATACTTAATTATTACAATGTCAACTAGTAAACTAGATGCTGTTTATCGGAGCTTATTGATAACGAAGTTTTTTACTAAAGGCTGGGGCAAACCAGAAAATTTGAGGAGGTAAATTTGAAATTATTTATATATAAACATTTTTCGGTTATCTATTACTATATTTAACCTTGTTTACGTTACTTACATATATATTTATGTAATCAGAACTATTAATTTTTAAGGTTATTTGAATTCAGAAAAGTTGTATCAAATCGCGAAGAATGCTTCAATTTGATAGACAGAAATTATCCTGTTACAATTACGAAGGTAATTCTAAAATATTTTTCATTATGATACCTCCATTATTATAATCATTTGGACGGAGCTTGCCTTAAAGCTCTGTCTCAGGGGTCCCAAGTTTGATTCTCTGCAGGGAGGGCCATCTTTAGAAATGTACTTTTCGTTGCTGCCCAAATGGGTAGCACATCTGGCAGCAGTAACCACCTCCTTACAGAAGACCACATCTCCTTGCACATTAATAATAATAATAATAATAATATTTATTTATTCACAAACCCACAAACACATAAAAAGCAATACACATAATTCAGAGTTATTATAAACATACAATTATATTGAGTACCAGCGTCTAAACTAGGCCGAGCCTGTATCTTAGACGCTGGATTCTTTCAAGGTCATTTTTTTTTTTTTTAATACATGTCTACGATAGTGCACACCAATATTACAAATAAGAATAAACAATATTATATGAAAAATTTACAAGTATAAAAATTTAAAAATTTGAGGGTAAAATAAAAAGTAATACAATTAAATAGAAATAACAAACATTATACATATAAAAGTAAGAATTACCCTCGGAAGTTACAATATAGTTAAGTTACACTACTAAAATTATGGACTTAAGACAAAAAGAACAAAAAATTAAAATAAGTTAAAGTATACGTTAAGTAAATAAGTTTAGTTACACTACTGAAATTATGGACTTAAGACAAAAAGGAACAAAAATTAAAATAAGTTAAAGTATAAATGGAAATATAACTGTTTTTTTTTTTTTTTTTTTAACCACAAATAATCATCTTTTATTTGCAAATAAGCACTCTATATCTTTATAATTTTGAGTTTTTAACCAGGTTGTTAGTTTCATCTTACACTGATAATTATTCAAGGAGTAAATATCTAGAAATTGATTTAATTTATTATATAGCATTGGACCAAGATAACATTGAAATTTATTGATAAAGTATGTCTTAAAGGGTATTGTAGGACATACCTTTCCTTTTAGTCTCTTCACATTTATAGTTTGTTTATTATACAAAAGTTTTCGATGTTGTGATAGTACTGTATCTCTCACAAAAAGCTGCCTCACTGTTAGAACGTCGCATTCCAAGTACAGCTCCGTTGTGGGATATCTAAAAGGCATTAGTTTCATTACTTTTAGTAAAGCTCGTTGTGCTCTTTCCAATATTAACATATGAGTTTTGCATGCTCCACCCCATGCCGTATTACAGTAAGTCAAGATAGACTCTGCTAAGGCAAAGTAAACCGTTCTAAGTAGCTTGTCGTCAGCAACGGAGCGTAACCTTTTAAAGACGTATATCAATCTTCTAGTTCTTTCAGTGAGTTGCTTGATGTGAGGATACCAAGTCAGTCTTTCGTCAAGGAGAACTCCTAAGTATTTAAGTGTTTTCACTTGGTTTAGATAACTGCAGCTACATGTGTTATTTATATTGTTGTAACAAGAATGTAATTGAATTTTAAATGTTTCTTCATTTGGGAGTGTACGTAAAGTGTTAGAAAATAGCATGAATTTTGTTTTAGCGACATTAAGCGTTAGTAGATTTTTGTTTAAGCAATCTGCTATTATTTTTAGTCCGAACTCGGCTTGAATTTGATGCTGTTTATGTGTGCTGTTTCGATGAGAGATGCCAGACCCCTTTACCCTATTCCTTATCCTTAATCCTGCAATGCACTTGTTGCTCATATTATAAGTGATGATTAGAATTCTTTTGTTGTACAAATATTATTTTAGCAACTTTTTAGTATGATGTTCTTTTTTGTAATTTTTTATTAATTAATTTATTTTGGTAAGTTGTTAATTAATTGATGTACTGCTATAACTTTTGTGATTAATTTCTAGGAACAAAACCTAGCTGACTGTAAACTTCTTGAAGGTTACTTTACAACTCCGTTAGAACGTTATTTGCCCGGCATTGTGCCTGAGATAGCTCAAAAAGCTCACTTCCAAGTGTTACTGCCAGTACATTGGCCTGACAAAGGATGTAAACCCATGTGCCTTCATCTAGCTGGTACCGGCGATCATGTATGTATTATTTTATTATCTAGTAATGACAAGAAGTGGTATCTTTTTCAACTTGAAACTTGTTTTTTGTCTAAGATCATCAAAAACCCCCATATTTCTACAGCAACGGCACCATGTCACCACCTACAAGATGGCAACAAGTTGTCACCTAAAGTGGCACTTTCCGCAACAAATAATCTCTTCAAAGCAATAGGTTTTTGGTGAAATAATAGTTTTATAAAATTCAGAGACTAATCAAAAACATTTTTTTTTTCTTGATCATATCGCTATTGACAGAGATGTCATGGCCATCACTTCCAGAGTGGCACGTAGCACCACACGTCGCCTCCTACACATTTGTTTCGTTCGAGTGCTCAAACTAAGTGAGTTCCGGGGCAGCCTTCTTCCCATAGCACTAGCTATACATTTACATTTACATTCGATTCAAAACTGTAGCATTTCCAAGACGTATTTTTGTGGGTTATAGTTATATTTTTATATTTTGCTATAATATATTATAGTTATATTTTGCTAGGTGTAATTTAAAAACATTACACCTAGCCTAAGACTGAAAATGACAATCTTGGCATTAAATCAAATAAATATAATGGAATGCTTTTTGGATACTGTCCAACCTTTATGTGAATAAGACTTCCTGAATTATAAATTGATCGTTAATTTATCATTAAAGATTAAGAAAATGTTTCAATAATATTAATCTGTCTGCTATCATATTTATCTGTAGCAGATTAATATTTCTAGGTTCTAGTCTAGGTTTTAAAAACTTATGACAATGCATTTCTATTTTTGGTCAGAGTTTAAGTAAAAATGAAACATACATTCCTTCATATTATCACACATATTGATACTTCATTATTGTCCTTTTAGTTTTTCTGGCGAAGAAGAAATCTAATGGTGAAACCACTGTTGAAAGAAGCTGGAATAGGCGGTATCATATTAGAGAATCCATTCTATGGTCTACGAAAACCCAATGATCAGGTGTAAGTCTTTTTTTAAATAAAAGTTGATTGTAATTATTATTGCATCAATTTCTTTAATGTTTTTTTTTTTGCAACTGTTATTTTAATTATTATCTTAAATATGTACACTGTTTAAGACTGCAATTTAGTAATCAGTCTCTTAACTTTTAAAACATAAATAATTATTCATTATATTTCTTTAAAAATAAAACACACGGAACACAAACAGAAATAAAAACAAAAATTTAGAAAAAGACAAAAAAATTAACACATTATGCCACAAGCGTGTCCACAGATACATAACTAATATGTATAAGAGATTTAGAACAGAAACTAAACACAAAAACAAAAAAGAAGAAAAATTTTAACATAGACAACTTTAAGCGGTTATTAGACTATTCAATTTGTAGGAACTAGGAAGCCAATTTAGGAAATCGGAAAATGTTAATCGCAGTTAGAACAGATTGGATCCAATTTAGATTTTAGATTCTATTATCTATTTTCAATTCTATGTCTTCGACTTAGAAATCAATTTAGTGTAGTGTGATCACTAAGTTCACTACTCGGGTTCCTAAATTAGTTTCCTACAAATTGAAAAGTTTAAATAAGTAACTCTTTTACCACAGACAAAGTAACAAAGAACAAATTTTAATATTTTATTGCCATTAACACTCATGACATAAGCTTCTATGTTCAAGTTGAAAATATAAAATGTATTTATTTAGTTTTAAACTTTTAAATTTCAGTCGGTCATCCCTCCATAATGTTTCGGATATATTTGTGATGGGTGGTTGTCTAATATTAGAGTCGCTTGTGCTGTTCCATTGGTGTGAGCGCAACGGGCTCGGACCGCTCGGTGTTACGGGTCTCTCAATGGGAGGACACGTAAGTGGATTATTTAAATAATGAAAGGATTTGGATAATGAAAGGTAGCCTATGTCCTTTCTGGCTTCCCAGACAGTGTGTATACAAAATTTCATGGTGATCGTTTCAGTAGTTTTTGCGTGAAAGCGTAACAAACAAACAAACTCAAATTCATATTTATAATACTAAGTAAGGATAATAATATTGAAGCATTTTTATTCACATCACTATAGTCTTTGCGAGTACCTAACTAAAAATTATCTTCTCTAAATAGTAGCTACTAGCTGGTGCCCGCGATTTCGTCCGCGTTCTGGATGAAAGGTACCCTATGTCCTTTCTGGTGTCCCAGACAACGTGTATACAAAATTTCATGGTGATCGGTTCAGTAGTTTTTGCGTGAATGCGTAACAAACAAACAAACTCACATTCACATTTATAATATTAGTAAGGATATTCAATCTGTCAAAATAACAGGGATCATAATTGATTGATTGATTAATAATCGTAATTGATTTATTATTATTATTGAATATTGATCATAATTGATTGATTCATATAATAATTGATATGTCAACAGCCGGTTTATTGTTTCCGTCAACAGATGGCGTCCCTCGCGGCCACCAATTGGCCGAAACCTCTCGTCCTAGTGCCTTGTCTGTCGTGGTCGACCGCATCTGCCGTATTCCTACAAGTAAATATAAGTAAATAAAGTACATTATCATCTCAATTGTAATTTTAAGTAGTGGCAGGGCACACTGCATTTCGAAGTGTGTATTGCAATTGCCAGTCTGGCGGCAGTAACCACAGCCACCCCGCGGGTTTTAATGCGGGTTTCATTAATGGAAAGAACGTTACACGTACACAAGGAAGGATTTCACAGAAATTTACAAAAAAAAAATTCACATGCGAAGCCGTGAGTGGATCGCTTAACTAGTATAATATAACTATGAGCAATAAATACTGAATAAATATTTTAACACCTAAGAAAAAGTCGAAGTCTCGTGATATATATAAAAGCTGATAGGGCATTGTGAGGTATATTTATAAAAAAAGAAGTTTTATTTTTACTAGCTGTTGCTCGCGACTTCGTCCGCGTTCAAAATGTCATACCTATAGCCTAAAGTCTTTACTCGATAAATGGACTATCCAACACAAAAATAATTTTTCAATTCGAACCAGTAGTTCCAGAGATTAACGCGTTCAAACAAACAAATTCTTCAGCTTTATAATATTAGTAATTTTAATCAAGTTACTGTTATTTAATATAATTTCAACCGGGGCAAGTGCAACTATGGGGATATGGCAACTAAACATCATAACTCCTTTACATAGGCTCTTTATGAACTCGCCATCTACTCGTATAATATATTTTAATAATAATATTATTCCTATTATATCATAGATGGCGAGGTTGACCCTAATTTGAATTTAATCGGTACGCTATTTATTTTCACTAGGGAGTGATGGCTCACTCGATAAACTGGGATCTGTTGGAGGACCAGTATCTGTCCGACGGTGTTTACAGGGAGAAATTGTCCAAAATGGTGACCATTGTGGACGAGGCTTTCCTAGCGGGAAAGAAATTCGCGCAGACGTACGCACAGAACATAGACAAAGAGGAGAACGCACACGAGGCCAAAGAGAATGTCGTCAAGAAGGACGTGAACATTACGTACAACAAGGAGATGATGACCAGACAAACGGACACGAATATTATAGATGCGATAAAATCGAAGGTTCTAGCAAAGGGGAGACACGTTATAAAAATGAAATCTTGCGATGTGGAGGAACTGAACGTTGTGTTGCGCAGGTTGCTCGAAGAGGGAAAGATAAGCGAACATTTGTATGAAAAGTTGATGTCGAATGAGAAATTCGAATTGGATCCGCACGAAATAGAAGAAATCAACGAATTGAACGAGCAAAAGATTAAGGAGCTGCTCATGAGATATAAAGTGGGTAAGTACCTACATAAATTGGGCAGTGACCCAAAAAAACACATGTAGAATCTTTTCTATCTTCCTAATCTTTTCAAGGTTCGAGTGAATAGGCATCTTCTGGGTGAGCTCATCTCATCTCCATCTTAGGCCTCATCCTTGCCACATGGCTGGTTGTTGGCCAAGAGCAAACCCATCTCTAATAAAAAAAAGTGTATTTATTGCCTCGTCAAATCAGTTCAGCTATTATTTATAAAGTATAGTATGTTCGGTGACCGGTTAAATATAGGATCAATTTAATCGACAAATCAAAAGTATTTGATTGACTTGGAGATAAAATTTAGATGTTTAATTTTTATAAAAATATATAAACTAGACTGTATAGAAAAATTAAAAAAAAAAAAAACATGTCAGTCTAAATTTAAAAACTAAATTTTTTCTTTTTCTTTTTTTATGATTTTTTTTGGGACTCGTTGAAATATTCATATTATTTTCTTTTATCAAACTTCAAAGCTATTTTAATTTATAATTTTTAAATTATAAATTGAAATCACAATTTTTTTCTTAATTTATAATTTTTAAATAATAAATTAAAATCACAATTATTTTTTTCTCATCATAGGCCTAATCTCACTGGTCTATATTTTTGTTGCCCGCATAAAGTTTTGATAAATCAATAATTTTAAAATCTGCTGTTTTAGCTGTGGCGAAAAATGAAATTTGCAATGAATCTTTAGTGGACGTGCCAAAAGAGACTTTGAGGTTAGATTTGAAAAACGAACGCAAAGACGTTTTGAAATCTAAAGAATTAAATATAGTAATGACGCACAAATCGGTGGAAGCGAAATCCGAATCTGCTCTGACAGTTTCCACGAACGATAAAAAATCCAAGGAGAAAGTGAAAAAACCTTGGAACGTGTCTGAATTCGCGGCCGACCTATGGACGAATCTACCTTTTATGAAGTCGAAGAGTGAAAAGAAGATAGACATAGGCAAAATACATTGGAGAGACAGAGAGGCACTACAATTCATGAGGGGCATAATGGACGAGTGTACGCATCTCAGCAATTTCTCGGTGCCATATGATACTTCGTTGATAATTGGTAAGTGTTGGTCATAATATAATTATTTTGTTGTAAGAACATCGCTATAATAAGTAATTTTGTAAATAATTACTTATTTTAGATTTTAAAACTATTAAGGGCCTCTTTCACCATCTGTCAAGTAGGCTAACCGTCATTCAAAGTCACCTGTCACCGGGAATAATTTAGTTGATATACTTACCTTTGTTTGTATGGTAAAAGTCCAAAATATTAAAAAGAAAATAATGAAAAAAATCGCCTAATCGCAATAAGTTGATATGGAGAATGAGAAAAATATGAATTGTATTTTATTTTATTTTATTTTATTTAGGAAAATAAACAATTACACAATGTATAGCAAATATAAAGAAAGACAAACATATATGAGTAGAAGTAATCGTGCAATCAACAACATTTTCCACGAATTGGTACATAGGTTTACAGAGAAAACAAGAAAAAAAAATACACATTTATATACAATAAGAAAAAACACTAAAATACAAATACGAAGAAAAGAACAACACCATAAACTAAAAGCAATTTGACAATATTATTTTTATATTTTTGCGAGCCAGTTGAGAATAGATCTAAACTTGTATATAAACAATTGTACTTGTGCATGATGCGATTTAAGGGTGCACGTTCACCAGCGTTGGTTTTACAGTGCTTCGGCATAAATAGTTTATTGTAGGCAAATAAATAAATATGTTAGTAATACTTAACTTTTAGAATCTCTACCCCTCTTGGATCGGTTCAGTAGTTTTAGTTTTACAAACATATTCACATTTATAATATTATTAGCAAGGATAGTATTAAGATAATAAGAACGCTGTGCGTTTCAGCGGTGTGCGCGAAGCACGACGCATACGTGCCTCGCGACGACGTCGGCACGTTGGACGAGATCTGGCCAGGCGCAGAAGTGCGCTTCGTCGACGCCGGACACGTCTCCGCATATCTGCTACACCAGTCACTCTTCAGGTATATTACCTATTTTACAACACTTTTTGAAGAATTATGATTAATTGCTTGAGATTAATTCGGATATTAAAAAAATATATATACACGACGATTGTCAATGACTATATATATATATATAATATTTCATAGAAGAGAGTACACAGAGCAGTTGACATTAGACGTGAAATTTAGATACACAGAACAATGACGCATGACATATAAATTACAAAGAACTAATATATCGACACCTCCCACGCATTTGGTCGTATCCACAAAAATGCGATTTTTCACTAGAGCGATTATAAGGAACTTTCATTTGTATTTTGCAAGCTGTAAATATTTATTACTAAAAAATTTTGACCTACTATCCGTAGCGGGTTAAATGGCATTAAATGACTAAATATTTATTAAAATAAATACCATAATCGTACTACTTTTTTATACAAATCCAATTTTGTATTAAAAAGTAGTACGACTATTTGCGTTGGAGGTGTCGATATAACTATGGAGTGTTGCATTCATAATCAAACACTTTTATTTTTAAACAATTTACAATAATATATTTTTGTTATTTTACAACACTAGGAAAAAAAACCCTGGTAACATTATTTTACCAGCGTTTTGACGCTGTCAAATTTAAGACATTAGGACAAAGATTTAAATGTTCGACTAGCCGGTGCCCGTGACTTCGTCTGCGTAGAAATTTCTCTCGGAATTTAGGAACAAGTATCAATTTACGATTTGTGAATTATTTGTTTTTTTTTTTTTGATAGATATGTAAAAGTGAAATATGTTTTTTAGGTCTTGCATAAAGGAGGCGTTTGAGCGATCAAAAAAGAAATGGAAGGACGGTAAGCATATTGAATGACGACCGCTCAACACGAGCTTAGTAGTTATACAATTTTTTTTATTGACTATGAGATACATTGAATTGAACTAACCTTTGAAAATAATCAATATACATGCATAGATGAAATTAATGAAAACGAGATTTTAATGTGAGACTATTATATAGTGTTAGTAATATTCTACTTATGAGAATTTTAAAAGTTAAAGGTCTGCTGCCTTTTGCCTTTCTGTATTTTAAATTTTGGATTAAATATTTTTTAAATCGGTGGAATTTAAAAAAAAAAATTATGCCTATATATAGAAATCGTTTTAAATCAAGGTAATTGATTGATTGATTGATGGATTGATCCGTTTAGATACAGTTAGAATACGAAAAAAATGTTTGAAATAGAAATTCTAGTCTTAATTTTGCTATAGTTGATTGTTCCTAGGATCCCAAGGCCTTTAGTTACTATCTAGATTCTAGATTAATCCACATAGCACATAGTTATTTAATACCTATCTATAGGTATAAAGTTATTTTGTTGGAACGACAAAAGTAAATTTTATTTGTAAATGTTTTGTTTGGGTTTGTTTAAAGGACGTCAATAAAAAATCTGAATTTTATTTTGTGCCATTAGTACCATAACATTTTTTTTTTAATATTACCAATACAATGAGTATGGCATTAATATTAAACAGGGCGTCCCACGACTATGCCACATTGGAGGGAAAGTACCTTCAATATTGTAGATGGAACATTTTACTGAAAGAAGACATTATTTTAATTTAAAAAACAATTAAAACTGCATTCATAGATTTTTAAATAATTACACAGTTGAACCGGGAATCGAACCCGCTACACGAGAAAAAAATTTACCCTGTAGCTTATTATCATACCGATCGAAAGGCTTCATCATAAGGATTATTTTTTGCTAAATAACATAGTGTCTAAAATAAAAGGAAGACAATGAAATTTTAACATTTTTAATACAAAATTAATCAATTTATCAAATGCTCAAAATGAGTCCCTACAAAGTCGCACTCTTTTGATTATTTCACTCTCTGTCGATTTTTTGATCTTGTTGTGGTGGACCGTGGATATTTAGAATAATACGTCTTAAGTTCTGTTTGTAGCTCGTGGACACTTTCATACTGGTTCTTGTGAACTGAATTTTTTACATAACCCCATAAAAACTAATCTAACGGGGTTTTAGATCTGGGGATCTCGGCGGCCATCTTATAATAGTCCATTTGTCCCGATCCAGGGACGAAAGTGTTCATTGAGTTGGTCCCTTGTTCTGTGACTGTTATCTATGAGCCGGAGCCCCATCTTGCTGAAAAGTAAGGTTATGTCGTTCTGCAACCGATAGATTATTATTTATCTCATTCCTTAAAATCTCAAGTATTTCTAAATACCTTTCCGTATTCAAATGCCCTTCGTAAAAATGTACTAAGAGGACTCGGTTTTTTACAATCCGACACCAACAGATAATTAGTCTTGCGGATACGTAAGGGATTCTCAAATTCAAATTTAAAACATTTTATTCGAAATAGGATTTACAAAATCGCTTTTCGACGTCAGGGAGTGGCACGTTCACTACCAAGGTGTGCATTCCTCTGTGGAGAAAGAAACTCCACAGGAATCGCATCTTTTATATTTTCTTTTCTTTTTTCTCCCTGGACCAAATGCGATTATTGTGTCGGTTATAGGTACATACCGTTATTGCTGAAGTTTGGCTCGTCTGACCAGATAATATTATTTAGAAAATACTGATCCTCTAGCTAGGATGAGCCTCTAAAAATAAATATTTTTATTTTGATTTTTGATTTTGAAAATAAGTCGTCTTTCAGCATCGGCAGTAATTTTTGTACTAATCGCCCTTTCAACGTAACTTTTCGTATTTGAATTTGTATTTTTTCAGTACACGGTGTATTCTGCTTTTCGAAATTCCTATTACTTGTTCACCTTCCCGCACTGAACTTTTAGGTTTCGCCTCAAAGTATATCAAAATGTCGAGTTCATCGTCAGTGTTTATCATTTGGTGCCGCTTTTGCGGTAAGCGATGATCGAAACGTCCCAAGTTTAGCAGATTGTCCACCAACCGTTTCATAATAAATCGAGATGGTGTATTTCTATCGGGATATCTTTCGCGGTGCCATTGTAAGGCTAATGTTATGTTTTTGTGGTTCAAAAAGTATGCTTCCATTAAATCGAAATTATTTTGATACGCCATGGTTGTGTAAAAAATTCACAATACTTACCTACAATGCAAAAATCCTACAATCATAATCACAGAAACAAAAGAATAAAAGTTTGAAAATGGAACACATTTTTGAATTATTTCTTTATAATCAGCCAGCCGCATTGCGATGGACAAAATAATTTACTTACGCGTCTTTCGGCTCAGGAATACGGCTCGATTTGTTGCATACAACCAGGTATCTACTATTTACGTACGTATCTCTTTATCATTTTATCATGCACTTAAATTATAACAAGGGAATGATGCGTACTTCTCAAGTGGGTACATTTATTAGTAATAGGTAGGTTCTTATGATAATGTCAGTTGTATGTCCTTACAGCAATGTCAGCTTTTCATTTTATTGAACAAAATTTCACATGGTCTTCCTTTTATTTCTGAAACTATGTTATTTAGCAAAAAATAATCCTTATGATGAAGCCTTTCGATCGGTATGATAAAGCTACAGGGTAATTTTTTTTCTTGAGTAGCGGGTTTGATTCCCGGTTCAACCATGTAATTATTTAAAAATCTATGAATGCAGTTTAAATTGTTTTTTAAATTAAAATAATGTCTTCTTTCAGTAAAATGTTCCATCTACAATATTCAAGGTACTTTCCCTCCATGTGGCATAGTCGTGGGACGCCCTGTATATACTGTCTTTTTGTTATTTTTATGTTTTAAAAGGGCCTATTGACCTCATTAATTTAATTTCACTGCATAATAAGCGCCACGAAAGGAAATATGTCAAAATAAATATTTTAATAATCTATTATTTTGTATTTACTTTAGACTACAGTCAACCTGGTGTTATCTTTGAATGAAACTCAGGTTTCATATTATATAATTTATATATATTTGTTATCCTACTACTATGATGATAGATAATCGCTGTGTACACCACCTTGAACCCTTTAGCAGCCAGAATTTTTTTCCATTTCACCAGAATATATATATTCTACTTGTTCTAATACTTGTTATAATATTTATTTTTAAATCATCTAGTTGCTTTTTCTTAAAAAAAAATTTAAAAAAACATTTATGAGTCAGGCACTAGGGGCCCGACAACTTCTACAAAACCAAGCGGTTATTAAATGCACCTGTAAATGTCATTTTTCCTTTACTTGTTCAGGTGTTTGAAGTTGTTTGTTATTCAAAGATAACGTGTCTGCTTTGATTATGGTATCACCAGGTCAGGTGATAAGGCAAAAGTTCGTAAATGCAAACGGTTAAACATAGAGAAAAAAGGTCAATGTTACCCTAAAAATAGGTTAATGTTACCCAAACTCTGCTGCAATTGATCCGGTTATCTAGATTTTATTCTCCAAAAGTATCGGTCCCAGGTTCAAAATTACCCAAATACTGTTCTAACTTTGAATGAAAATTTAATGAAGTTTCAAGCTCATTTATAATAATCTCAGCTTATTAATCCATAAGACATCAGATATAATTCAATAATAAACCTGAGTATGGATATAATTGTTTATATCTGTAAGCATAATAATAAGCACCCTGTGGCGTTGCATGTGTTATAAGCGACGGTAACCAACCACCTACCATCAAGTGGACCGTCAGTCTGTCTGTCTTAATTTAAAAATTATTCAAAGTTACCCACCCAGGCTGACTGTAATTGATTTAATACCATTTTTCGGTCATTTCCTCAAGCATTTTCAACATTTTCCCTGGCTATTTCAACAATTTCCTCAAGCATTTTCATCATTTTCCCAGGCTATTTCAACAATTTCTCAAGCATTTTCAAGGAAAATGTTGAGATTGACCAAAAAATGGTAAATAAAGACGCTCTATTTCGTATAGTATAATAAATAAATTATTTATTGTATACCTACCCTACATATATTCATATTCAAATACAATTTAGTGTTGCTTTCTGTCAGCGAAATTTTCAAGCAATAAATTATTAAAATAATTGCAATAACTCACTGCTATTAAAGTGTTCATTGGTTTGTTATACTTGTTATATTAATATTGTCAACGTACAATTATTATTGGTGTCATAATAATTTCAAAGTGTATGTAAGAAAATGTATAATTTATTATTGACGTGCGAAGCCTTTAGATGTGTTTTACTGTAGTCAGTTGGTTGATAAGATTCACTCTCTATTGAGATTGTAAAATATATATATTTTTATAAATATATTTATATATTTTAATGTTGAAAGTGCATAGTTTTATTTTACCCACACTTTGATAAAAAAAAATAACTGTCCTGGCAACCGAATTGATCTTTTGAGTCACTTTTGAATTTAATTTTTTTCTTAACTATCTGGCGCTCGCGACTTCGTCTGCATCGAAAAAAAAAACTATGAAAAAGTAGTTTCATAGTTTCTTTTTTCGTAGTTTCTTTTTAACGCCTGTAAAAAGTGTAATAGCATTGTCAGGCTATATTTTTTCAACGCGGACGAAGTCGCGAGCGCCAGCTAGTATAGAAATAAAACTAAAAAAATATTAAATAATGTTTATTTTATTAAATACTAGCTGGTGCCCGCGACTTCGTCCGCGTTCTGGATGAAAGGTACCCTATGTCCTTTTTGGAGTCCCAGACAGTGTATGCAAAATTTACAACGCCATCTAGGGAATTCTGTTTGAAGCAATGTAGTACTCTAATTCATCTAAAAGTTAACAGATGGCACTACATGTTAGTTATAGTTTATAAAATTACGTGTTAATAAAATTAAAGCTGCTGCCCGCGACTTCGCCCGCGTAACTTAGTAAATTATGTACTTAAACCTTCCTCGAGAACCACTCTACCCATTAGTGAAAACCGCATTAAAATCCGTTGCGTAGTTTTAAAGATCTAAGCATACAAAGGGACATAGGGACAGAAAAAGCGACTTTGTTTTATACTATGTAGTGATTCATCCTCATTCACTCAGTTCTAAACAGATATTCTAATGAATAGAATACTTAAGTGAAGAGAACCACAATACGTAACACTTATTCACAATCGGTTTTATATACGTCTTTTATATTTAATTTATTTTATAAAGCCAAAATCATACTGAAATCATTGAACATAACATATTTAACGCTTGCGCAAATTTTCAAACTGTTATTTATCACAAAGAATTGACTAACTATTGTCTCATTGAAACCTTTTAAGGAATATTCTAATATTTTAAAACAAACATTTCTCGGTCATAATATATTATTTAATAAACAAACATTTCTCGGTCAATCTTTTAATAAAATAATGTGTGTCGGAGTCTACTAAGACACACCCTCAGTGTGTCTTAGTTCGCAGAAAGGTTAAATTTAAATTTGACAAATTTTGGATAAAAATTTTTGGCTTTTCATTGAACAAACATTGTTTAATATTTCACATAAGTTAAATATGATTTAAGGGAGAAAAAAGCAGGGTAAAGTAAAGGGTTCATAGCACAACACAGTTCTCAATACAGAATTACAAATACAAACTATAAATATAGATATTTATAATAAATTTATTTGAAGTCTGCGATAAGTTTTATGGTAGATAGGTATGAAAAATGAAAATACAGGAAGATGTACATATTAGCAATACTATATTGTTGGCATGACCGAAATATTACGGGGTGATGTAAGTTCTTGATTGTTAGGTGACCCCATCTAAGATAAATACAATGCCTATAATATTCCAGGCGATATAAAATTAGCCATGCAAAAAAAAAACGAACAAAAAAATAAAAACACAACTCATCACGAAAAATCTGAGATACATTTATTATACGCCCCGGGCCTGGTTTTTTAGCTTTTGGTGAAATTTTAAGTTAATAATCTCAAAGATTATTCACGAAATATTAAAAAAGTTTTAAAGTTATTCTTTTAGCTTACTTTAAATAAACCGATAAGTACCGAAGGATAACAAAAATTAGGTATTAGAATTAGATGCACATATTTACATGAAACTAAATTAGATAATGATAGGTCTTGGGCTCTTTCCCAAGGTGTCTTTTGCAAGTACCTACTTAAACACAAAAATTCAAAATCACGAATGAGGTGCACGAATTGGCTCTAAATGAAAACTCAACAAGAGGTTTTGATGCATACTCTTATTCATAAGTCACACAATGACAGCATAAAGTAACAATACAAAATAAAGTTAGAGTAACTTAATAATAATAATAATAATAAAAGAAAACTAACACTTTTATCTCTCACTTAATAATATTAATTAAAAAAATAATTAAATATGTACAGTACAGCCGACCGTGCACTATTCGCACGAACAAATATTTTGGCATATTCTTTCGAAATACAGAAAAAAAAGGGGAAATCAAAATAAATACACGCACATACTCTGTATTATTCATACAGTTTGCATCTACCGTATATATGCAGACATATATAAGCAAATCCATGACTTAATGTAGTTAAATCAGAAGAGAGAAAACTCAACCTCCTATGCTATCTTCTATAAGCAATTGTCGTTTTTCGATACGTACGGATGTGATGAAAATATTATTTATTATTATTAGATGAGAAACTCGATAGATCTTTAACACGATCATGTATTGTAGTTACAATAATCCCAACATTCGTTAACAACTTCGAAGTTTTTTTTGCGAACCAACCTTCGCTCGCCGGACACTAATGCCACCATTCTGTGCCGTATCGAATATGCTACTGAAGCAAAAAGTTCCTATTTTCACTACTGTAATTTGTTATGAAATCATTTGCACAGTTAAAAGAATCAGCATTTCAACGTTTTAAGCAAATTGACCAGCTCACACACTTATTTTTATTGTTCAAACATATCGGCATAAACTTATAGGGACCATGTAATAAAGCAGGATGCCTGGAAATGTATGAAATGAACTTTGTGGTACCGTCCTGCGATAGTCACGTGTGATATACTTTTGGATACCTATTTTTGAGCTGAACAAAATTTACTATGACTCCTATCCTAGTTCCAAACGTTAGACAGTTCAGAGTTACGCTGCACTAAACGTGTCATTTTAGCAATAGTCAAAAATAATATTTCACCATGATACAATATTTAATACAATCTCAAAAATAGCTATCCAACGGTATATTATATTACACATATCTATTGGAGGGGGGTGTGCAAAAATTGGCATCCTTCTCAAACTATCCAAAAATAACTCGACACTTATTTTGAACCAGACATAAAAAAAATTATATGCATAAACAATTAAGCGGATTGCAGACCAAAGACTAAGTTAACTTAGTTTAGTTTACATACTTGTGAGAATCTTCCTTAGTTTGCGTAGTTCTCTAATGACAAGGGATGTACGTACAAGTACATGTTGAGTGTACCAACCTGCTAATACATACCTATCTTGCACTTCATAATAATTGTTTACAGGATTTGTTCTGGCTTTTTTACGCATTTATATTTTTTCTTTTATGTATGACTATTTCGTAATTTTAAATTAAAACTTTTATGTAAAATATAATAAATAAATGTCTTCACACATTCCAAATCTAGCTTGGCACTAAGCAACCAATGCTTTTATTGTGGATACCAGACAGTTGATATACTACATACATTACTTTTTTTGTAAATACATACATATTATAAATACAAACATCCATGAATCAGGTACAAAGCCCCCGGCGGGATTAGAACCCGCGACAGTTTGGTTAACGGCTAGGGTTACTATTACTAGCCACTAGACCAAACGTGTCGTAAAATATTCATTTGTTGTTTCTGTTGTGACAACCCTAACCCTTGACCTAGTTTCTGTGATTAGGTATACGCACGCAGTGGCGGCATTCATTCAACAACAAAGGAGTTCGATTACTGGTAGGTGTTTAATAATACCACAGCATACTTATTTCCTACAGTAGGCCGACGCCTTTGATGTTGGGTGATACCGCCGGTTGTGTAGGTATTTGACACAAATTAAGTAATATAAAATATGCTTAAGTACCTTTCTTCATCGTGCAGAAATTGATGAAAGCTTAGTTCTTTATTTATGCGAGATAAAGATTTGCACGCACTTACATCACATGCCGTATGCACTATTTCGATTTATATAATAAATTAAAATCTAAAAGATGCGATAGCCCTAGAATATTTATCCCAAGCTACTAAGAACGACGAAGTATGCAACTTGGGCACGTCCCACTCGCGCCTCATCCCCCACGCCCCGCACGATTGCCCTGTCTAGACGTCTCCGTCGGCCTACTGTACGAAATAAGTATGCTGTGGTATGACTATCTATGGCTGTTGAGTAGGTATACGCACGCAGTGGCGGCATTCATTCAACATCAAACGAGTTCGATTACTGGTAGGTGTTTAATAATACTGTGCTTGTGTGAACAAGTATGAAAAACTGCATCAGCTAAGCATGCTAAGCCCGACCAAGTTTAACCTTAGTTTTCGGTCTGCATTCAGTTATAATAAAATTTACATTTTTAAAATAAAACTGGTCTGTTTATTTGTATTACAAAAACATTTGGCACCAAAAAAAAAAAAACTAACAAACAAAATATATTAAAAAAAGAACAGAGATACACAAAGAAGCACTTTTATTTTTAGTATATTACACAATTTTTTTTCTAAGCCAAGTCTCAATAATTTTTGAGTATTTTGTGTAAGCCGTAAAAAAAGTGGCTTGCACTTGCAAACATGTCTATAGATAGTGCATCATCGCCAATTACGAATTACTTATATAATACTTATTACATATTATCTGGTTTAAAGTTTTCTTAAACTAAATTAATTTCCTCGACCCGCAAACCACTATTTTCAAAAATTAGTCCAAAATCAGATTATGTACAACGTGCACCACAATTTCCGTTAGATCCGAAAGGGCCATAGACAGACAAAAATATTTACTTTTTATATATAAAAAAACAACGTCGCCTCTGTATTTTTACGCTTAGATATTTTAAAATACGCAACAGATTTTTATGCGGTTTTCACTAATCGAAAGAGAGTTGAACATGAAGGTTTTTATATACTAGCTGTTGATCACGACTTCGTTCGCGTTGAAAAATAAAAAATATAACGCCATCTATCCCTAAAAAAAAAACACCGAGAATTTCTACACAAATCCGATAGATGTCGCGTGACCCTCTCAGTCGCTTCGCCTTATTCTATTTTAAACTACAATAGATAGATGGCGTTATCAATTTTTTTTTAATTTTCAACGCGGATGAAGTCGCGGCAAGAGCTAGAATATTTTATAAGCCTAAAACTTCAAAGTATGAGTTTAGAATTGATCCCTTTCTAAAACTAGATAAAAATCTTAATTAAGAAGAAGTACGAGAAATCTTGTGTGCTTCTTTTACACACAAGATTCCTCTGGTTAGAAATGGCCAAAAGCGTCTGTCTAACTTTACGTAATTGACGCAATCTATCTATTCATCGGACCTCCGTCTATCTATCGGATCCAACAGAATAACCGCCATTTTCACATTTAACAACCCGTTTTCAATTGAAACTGTAGAATCACTCATTCTCCTTCTTCAGAAGCATATTTCTAAAGTCCGAGTTGCTGAGCGGTTGCTTCTGTGCTCCGTTAGTGTTGTTAGTGTTCGCTGAACTGGTCGTCGGCTTCTGCAGCACTCTCGGGATGAAACTGCTCAATTGCGTTCGACGCCTGTCAATGAAGATAAGTCTCTTACTGTAGTTATTCGGGAGAAAACTCAACTGTGTCCACGGTAGTTAACGTCAAATGATGTCGGTATACATTTAATCAAAATTATAATCACTATATTAGATTCTCGAGAAGGACAACTTTGGGAGTGAATTTTTCAAAGTTGATTCCGATCTGGATTTTTGGAAAGTAGTGTCAAGACACACAGCGTTTCACAGTCATTTGGGCAACCCCTTACTTACACCCCCTTTTGGAAGACCACCACCATTTTACCAGAGAGAGTAAAATATTTGTATGAAAAAATTTAATTTTTCTGCCTATTTACATATATTGTGTTCTGTTCATATTATGTATGTTCTGTGTGTATTTTGTTATTAAAGATAACAAGATCATTAAAGATTGTTATTAAACGCTTGTCAATGTGCCACAGGAAACCTGTTATAAATATTCAAAGACACCACTAAAAATAGTAATACACACTGACTACCAGAGAGGTAGGTCTGAGTGTAGACAACTCACATGCCGGAGGCTGGTTTGTTGTGACCCAGTTGCGCAGGAGTGGTCTTGGGCGGTTCGGCGCGCGCAGGCGGCGCGCTGTATGCCACTTCCATGACTCGGCCTCCGACAGTTCGCCCGTTGTTCTCTTGCAGCGCTTCGCTAGCGCTCGACTCCTCAGAGTACTCTATGTAAGCGATACCTTTCGGCCTGCCGTCCCTGGCATAGACATTGGATTAATTATTTTTAATTTATTAGTTTAGCGATTATCAATCTATACAAGGCGTCCCAACACTATGCGAGGTGAAGGGAAAGTACCTTAAATATCGTAGATGGGATATTTTGCTGAAATAAGACTGTTATTTTTTCTGCATTCAAAGATTTTCTAAAAATATTTTGCGTACCTAATGTAATCACGATCGATTTATCTTTTTTTACGCCGCCATCTACCGAAAGCGAGGAGAACTAACTCGCCAACGAGAATCGCTGTTACATTTAAAGTGGAAGTTTATATAAGTTAATACGAGTTAATATAAGACTGAGCTACAGCGAAGCGTGGTCGGGTTCAACTAGTTTAATATATGTAAAAGTAAACAAAATGTACTCACTTATGTCTCACGATACGTATATCCTTCAGATTCCCGTACTTTTCGAACACTTCCCGGAGGGCTTCCTGCGTGCAATGTGAAAACGACAAATTCCTCACAAACAATTTGTTCTTCTCCATTTGCTGAGAGTATTTGAATATCTCTTGTTTGTGTTTGTTCGCGTTGTGCCGCGAAAAAAACATCGGCCGTTCGTTTAGTAGAGTGCAGTCGTGTTTCAACGCCTCCAAAACCGACTCCTGTAATAGTACCACAGTATTACACACTATCTTCGTTTGCGCCGAAAAGAAAGTATGAATTCAACTATTAATGAGGAAGCTTAAAACTTACAATCAACCTTAGATACAATATGTATAAGGTTGTTAATAGAGTGCTCACTAGCGTAAGGTGGCAAGCGGCGCACGCTAACATGGCGCCAGCTGGCGACTAAAAGCGGTACTGGAAAAAGCCATCAAGTGTGTGGATTGGTCGATAGCATTTCTCACGCTTTAAAAATTCGTCTTCTGCGCAGGTACATCGTTTTAGCCATAGCCATTTGGCTACTACTGTACTATAACTAGTTCTTTACGACTAAGGGCAAGCAAACAAACATACTTACGGGATTTTCGTATTGACAAAAACAGATGGAGCCACCGAAAGCTTTGACACCCGGCTTCACGCGAAGTGAATGAATTTCACCCCACTGTAAGAGTATCGCACGCAATGCCTCCTCGTCGACCCTGAAACAAAACATTAATAAATAATTAAAAACATATATTGAAAAAATCAACAGTTTTATTGCAATGATCAACGTCCATTTCATCTCTAGTAATTATGATAACTATATAGCGCATTCAGACAGGAAATCATCCGACCTTTTGTATCATCAATTTTTCCGCTAAAGTGTTATTTTTACATTTAAAATGTCACAAACTATAAGCAGGTTGATGAATTTCTATACATCATTTTGAAATATATCTACAACACGTCGGAAATATTTTGGCACTTTGCAACAATCTATATTAACTTTTCTTTGTATATTTTTATATTAAATTTAAACAAAATAATACACATCAACTTTTTTGATATAAAGTAAATAAACGTACTTTTTTGTTGACCGTACCGTGCGATACTGCATTTTTTCGTGGTGCCAAGAAATTTCCGACGATACATAATGATAACTTATATAATTTAAATACATACTTATCATCCATATTGCTGACAAACAACGTACACGCGTCACGTTTTGCCAAAAAGCTCTTCGAGTCTGTTGGCCGAGCCCTCTTTCTAGAAGTGCCTGGAAGATAAAATTTTCATTTATTTATTACTAGCGACCTGCTTCCGGCTACGCACGGGTGCAATATTTTTCTGCAAATTATATAAATAAATGACTTTATTATCAATTTTATTATTCAATTCTATCACTATATTTTACACCTAAGGATTTTTCACAATAGTAAATGCTTACTTTGGGGGCTATACAATTAGTATGAAATGCTATAATATATTTTACTAGCTTGTGCCCGCGACTTCGTCCGCGTAACTTTATAAAATATAGCCTATATTACCCGCTGATAATATAGCTTCCCAACAGTGAAAGAATTTTTCAAATTGGTTCAGTAGTTTTTGCTTGAAAGCGTAACAAACATACAAACAAACTCGCATTTATAATATTAGTAAGGATATCTACATCTGTGTCGGTGCTTTACTCACCTTCACCCGGGTCTTCATCGTGAGATCTCTTTACACCACCGCCATTAATGTCCATACTCTCGTCTTTCTTCTTCTTAGCCTCTCCTTCGGGCGGACTTTCTTCCGACTTCCTCTTGCCTGGACCTTTCACTGTGGGCTTTCCCTTATTACTTTCAAATTTCAACTTTTTATTCTGTTTTTGTTGAACCCGCTGTCCGACCATTTGCTCCTTCATCGCTGCATATTTCTCGCGCCACTCTTTTATTTTCTCCTGAAAATTGAGACTCCATATTATTATACATTTTTGTATGGATTTCGTATAAATCACACGAGACAATAATGTTTATGGGTGATATTAGTGAATGTTTAGTCTATGATTATTTATTTATTTATATATTTACTCAAAATCCACAGCTCTCAACATACAATTTACAGACAAAAACAAGACATACCTAACAGTACATAAAATATACACTTATGTTTATCACATAACACTCTCATACGACTGCCACAGTAAATACTCAATGTCTTAAAAATAATAAAATAAAACATAACCAATGTAATCCGCTAGCCAGGCAGGAAGAATGTTACCAATGCTATTTCTGAATGAGAGCCTACATACAGAAAAAAATTTGCCGAGGAAACTTTGCCATTGTGTACTGGCACAATGATGATTGCTCTGTCCATTCCTTCTATAGTTCTATGGTCTAGGGTTGTGAGAATGACAAGGTGAGAAAAGGAGTCTCTCCACTCGCCTCTGTGACTTGGTAGGCCTCGCGTATCGTGTGCAAATGACCGCGCTCGCGTTCGAAGTCGAGCCACATGCGAGACACGGCCGGCGGATAGTCCGTCACGTTACGCAGCGCGCGCCGAAACATGTCGCGAATCTTGCTGTCGTTCGGCTTCGTTCGCCCGAGCTCGAGCTGAATCAGCGCCTCCCAATACTTCGACAACGCCTTGTTCTCGCCGTACTCTGCACCGTCCATAGAATAAACACAGACATTAGTGACTCTATCGCCTAGCAGGTAAATAGAAAGTCCCACCAAAATCTGTCTGTCTTTTTTAGAATATTTATTTTTAATTGTAAACATCGAAGTACTACAACTATGAAATTTGGAAATAAAATGCCAAAGCAGCACATAAAAAGTACGCCTAAAACGAAATCATGGCGGAGTATGGTAAAAGGTAGTAAGTAACGGCCAACTTCTACTGTTCATTTTAAACTCCAGTCACATGGCTCTACACATATTATGTCGCTTTTAAAATGTTCCATAAAGTTTGTAGTGTTTTGTAAAAATTTCAACTTGCCCTCAAATACATCCTCAAAACAGTTTTACAAGGCAAAGTTAAAGACCCGACTAACTAATCTGGCTTATTTTTTTTTTTCTCTTTTAAATATTCAGTTTCAAAGTATAACAAATTAAGATTGTTAGGACTTGGGATTTACTCAAATGCTGCAGATTAGTTATGGTGCCCTTGGGAAAAGAAGAAAAGAGAAAAATCTACTTACTAAATATTTCTTCAAATATCTCCTTGCCCTGTTTGGAATCATGACACCTTTTGTATTCTATACGAGCCCAGAACAATGGTATTTCACAATCGTTCGCCTCATCACCCCACGCCTGAAAAGTATGTTTTTTTTTTCTTATTTTACACAAAATTACAAGCATTATAATAAATTAAGTATATGTGTTTTCAAGATTCACATTTTACTGTTGCTAATTTTAAATAAATTTAAAAATAATCTGCCAATGTTTTTATTTTAATTGGCGGTTTTTATTCAAAGTTTCACAACTTGAAGAATTGTGAAACTTTGGAAAAATTTAAACCTTGGTTAATTGAAATAAAGTTAAATGCATTTTTTATTAATGCTATAAATTCAAAATTCTTACACTAGATTATGTACGAAGACAAATGTAAGACTACTGCAACCTTTTTTTCTGATTCCATTCCGAAAGATGTCGCCAGAAAAGAAAAGCAAAGAAGATTACCGCTAGTGTATCCCATGCGAGTCTGAACGTCCGTCTCAGTCGTTCCACTTGGGACATTACATCGAAGTTAGTCACTCTCCGAACGAACTCCAAATAGGAGAGCCAAAGCGTTTCCTCCTCTTTGTACGACTCCATGCCTGTGGAAAGGGCGCGCTCGAATATAGACTTCACCTGCAAACGAACACACAATCCGATCTTATGCAAGCAAATATACATCTTATGTTATTATGAGTGCAAGCAGCGGAAAAGAAAATTCGCTTTGAGTATTGGCTTCGTGGCACAGGGGGTAAAAGACACATGCGGTAGTCCTACGGGGTGACTACCGCCAGTCGTGAAGTCCCCCGAGATGACCGGCGTACCTCCACTGTCGGGTACGCCGAGTTTCCGACATGGAGCGTGTCATAATGTCCCCGCGACCCCGCATATATTCTATGGCTGCGCTACGAAGTCGTTGGTTTTTAGCTGGTAGGAGTTCCGCGTAACCTCGCAGCGTCCCCCTATAACTGCCGGATTTCCATGAGGATTCAAAGGGCACATACATAATGAAAGCGTGCGGTATACTGACGTGATTGAAGTCCGCCTCCTCGTGCTCGGCCTGCTCTATCTGCAGTGTCCAGAAGGTGTGCATGTGCATGTTGCGCCGCGCGCACGCCTGCAGCACGCGCCAGTAGGACTCGCGAGAGCCGCTCGACTGCACGTGGCGCGCGTACTGCATGAGCAGTGCGCGGACGCACTTGCTCGACGCGCATTCGGACGTCACGCGCTCGTACAGCACCTGACGGACACATAGTTCGGCCATTATTATACACACCGGCACCTAACTTGGCAACAATGGCGAGATATCTATATTTGACGCGAGATTTGACGACACGTTTGGTCTAGAGTCTAAGGGCTGGTAACCCTAGCTGTTAACCAAACGGTCGCGGGTTTCATAAGCAGCCTGAGTCGACCGTCGACCGCAATGAAGTAAAATATGGATATTTGTTAAAAATTCCACACACACATTTGAACTATTTTAAGTACAAATACGCGTGATAAACAAATATAGTGTGATTTTTTCACTGTGTACTACAACAAAAAAAAAAAACATTAAAAAAACCCTTTTTAACTTACCCTCAAAATGCCATCGCAGTCACATGCGGTATATTTTTTTTCGCCAGACAACTCCTTGACGGCATCTATGTATTCTTGGTACACTTTCCTTTTAGCCTCTTGTTTCCTGAAAAAAAAAAAAATACATAAGCATACATAGGGACAGAGAGACAGACAGACGCGGCGCAGGACTTTGTTTTATAATATGTAGTGATATTTGACAACTACTTTGTTATATATTGCATTTATTGCATTCTTTTGAGTTTTTTTTTTAAGTTAAGGTTGACAGACAGGCCAGGTCAACTTGATGGTAGGTGGCTACCGTTACCTATAAGTAACACAAGCAAAGGATGAGGAAGGGACGGTGGTTACCGTCTACCATTATACTAACTAAACTATTAAAAAGATTTTTCTTACTCTATAGTTAAAAGTTTATCTTCATATGGTGTAATAATCTCCAACAGCTCTGTAGCAATATCGTGTTGTTTTTTCACCTGAAATAAATTAATATTATAATAATATAGTAACATTTTTTTTATGAATTTTTAGTTTACTTTGCCCATAATAGGGTATAATTTGATTTAAAAATTGGTGAACAATAATAACTTCAGAATTTAAATAGCAGTATTATCTTTTATAATGTTAGCAACTTATAATGTTTTAAATATTTTATCATTATCGAATGCCTATTTTTTTTTTCCTATTAAAAGCAGATGTTTTTTATCTAAAATAAAAAATTAATAATAATAAAATTGTCAATACCATAACTTTAAGATTTATGTTTGAAAGAAACACTCGAAATATTATATTCACGAACCTTCCTCATTTATCGCTGAGTTATCTGTTATAGAAGATGTTAGTTATCTGTTATAGAAGCGGTTAGCGACTTCAAATTATACTATGTAAGGATGTAGATGTATATTTCATTAAACTTTTCTACTGATTCTACGTGGCTTGAATGTAATAATCACCTTGTCACAGAATTCCTGGTCGCGTAAGGACAGCGCCAACTCTTCAAAGTTAGACAATGCCGTATTGTTACGCAATAAGGGTCGAGACACGATCTCCTCAAGGCACCACAGTATTCGTTCCTGTTGCGCTTTATAATCGGCACTGTCTTTACTGAAAAGTAATCAGATATAATATTATGGTGTTAGGCTAGGTTCCCACTGATCCACATATAAGTATAAGTAAGTACGCTCTGAGTATAAGTAACGCTCCGGTGATAAATAACACTCCGGAGTACTAGCACTGCAGTGATGGACAAGTAGGCCACCAGCTATCTCTGGTAGACCCTTGCAGAGATACCTCATGCAAGGGGCAACCAGATTGCCCTCCCTTACCCCATCCCACACATGTGATAATATATGTCTGTCACTTGGATCCACCATCTTGGCTCCACATGTGGATCCGCAGATACATTTATCTCCTTTTAAGTCTACCGTAAAAGGGATTCAATAATAAATATAATTTTATATGCCACTTCGATCCACAAACGAGAGGATCCAAAAATAATAATATTTTTCTATGCCACTTGAATCCACAATCCGCTAACTGGGATCCACCTGGTGGATGAAGAGGAAAAAGAAGTATCCATGGATCCTCACGTGGATTTTAAAGGTATCCACGGATCCACATGTGGAGCCAAGCTGTGGATCCAAGTGAAAGGAGGCATATACGTACAAGTAGCGGAATAAAAAAGAATCTTTGGTATCTCGGTCGGTTTTTATACACTTCAGTCACCTGACTGTACAGCGTGTTATTGTATAAAAATAATCCTCACTTCATAGTGGCGAGCTGAGCTTTCTCCAGTTCGAGTCTAGCGTCCCAGAACAACTTCCCCGAGAGTGGGTCGGCGCCGGCGCGACGCAACACCTCGTCCAGTTGCGCGCGCGCACCCGACACGTTACTCTCCATGGCGCCCACGCACCACGTGCACCATTCGCTCAGTACCGTCACCGCTAATATTATAAAAAGAATGGATTTGTATTTTCATTTGTAACTAGCTGCTGCCCGCGACTAAGCCCGCGTAACTTTGTGAATTATATACTAAAACCTTCCTCGATAACCACTCTATCTATTTGTGAAAACAGCATGAAAATCGGCGCAGTAGTTTTGGAGTTTATCGCGAAAATACAGACAAACAGACAGACGCGTCGGAGGACTTTGTTTTATAATGTGTAAGGATGAATAAACTCAAAAACTACAGGACCTATTTTTAAAATTCTCTCAATGATAATAAAATTCTTCTAATGAGGGAAAATAAGCATAAGCTACACACTCCCGGCTTCGCCCGGGTTCAAAATAGTAACTATCCTATCATTTAAGTTGGACCAAATTACACATGGTTAAGAAGTTATATCAAAATTGGTTCAAAACATTGACAAGAAATTTTTACATATTATATAGATTTATATTAATCAAATAGGTAAGTGAAAATACTGACAGTAACAGTCGAGAGCTGCCTGTTGAAACATTTCGGCCACTTGTTGACGAGTCTGCTCGGTGTGAGCGAGGCTGGCTTCCGCCTGCAATCTCATAATCCAGTGCATGGGAAGAATCGGCCCTATATCGTACAGACGCTGGAACCCATCGCGCCATTGCTCCACTTCTGCCATATTCCTGCAACCAAGCCAACCTTTGAGACATTGTCTTTTTTATAAATCAGCTTAAAAGATAATGAAAGCCCGTTCAGAGATAACGGTATATAAAAGACATGGTAAATATTGGTGAATAAAATGTCTTGTTTGGTTTATCAGTGTCATGCAAGACGTCTTATCCTCCGTCTAACCATATTTAACAGACGAAATTCATAATATTAATTATTTTTTTTATAATTAACTAGTTGGCGCACGCTACTTCGCCTGCGTAACTATATACAATATAGCCTATGTTACTACTCGCTAATAATGTAGCTTTTTATAGGTGAAAGAATTTTCACTAATGAAAGAATATAGACTTTGGAAAAATTCTAGCTTAGAAAAGACACTCTTTTCTCATTGATGTCTTTGTTTTTTCTAAACCTTTAAGTAACTTCTGAAATTCATTTCCTATTTTAATATTTCATTAATCTACAATATCATTAAAATTAAAATATAGAAATTGGCTTCAAATATGTGACATGTAATTTTTATATTTATAGAGATTATGAGTTACAGAGCTTATTTCATTTTATAATTTACAATATTACATTTCCGTTGGTCTCTTGCAACTTTAAACATACTTTATTTATATTATATATTATATCAATGTATGTAATATACCAATATAATATTTACCCAATTACAAAGAAATTAGGTAAATATAATGTGACTGATCTTACCAAAAAGCTTGAATTAGTTCAATGTGAATATCATAGTTGTATGGATCTTCTTCAAGCTGCATCTCAAGCTTGTGTACTTTATTTTTTATCATTCTTTCATCGTCATCGTCCTATAAGTAAAAAAATATATATATTTATGAGATCAGGCAACAAGCAGGCTTCTACTTGACTATAAACACAATCTTCACCAAAAATCTAGTGAACTTCAGACAATAGGTCAGAGAAAAGTCGAAGATAACCTTACTAAGGGAACATACAATGTCTCGCTATACATTATACACATAGATACAAGACAAACATAAAAGCAAAGCAAAGCAGCAATCTAGCTGGTGCCCGTGACTTCGTCCGTGTTCTGGATGAATGTACCCTATGTCCTTTCTGGTGTCCCAGAATTTCAGTCATTTTTGCGTTAAAGAGTTACATCCATACATCCATACAAACTTTTGCATTTATACTATTAGTAGGGACAAGTCACAGTCAAGTAAATTACAGAATATTGGAATTTGGTGGGGGTCTTTTGTAAGGGGTAGATGTCATTATTCTGATACTTTAGGTATCATTATTTTAAGTAATGGCAGGGTACACTTTGTTTCGCAATCATATGAGCGGCCATCTGGCGATAATCCCTTACTGATGACCACAGAGAAACAACATGAGTGCTGTTGAGTTTCAGTGAGTAAGTGATGTCAGAGCCTATTTCCCTTATTCTTAATACTACTATAGTCGGCTCGGCAGCGCTCTTGCAGCACTTGGGTAAACAAAGACATTACAAATTGTACGATTATTTGTGTTAAAATAATTTTACTCACAAAATAACAAATAAAAGGTGCCTATTTACGATCCTTTGTTTTGATAGTTTTCATGAAATTCGAATAAAATCAATTACATATGTGATTTTCTGTTTATTATTGATTGTGAATATGAATTAAGAAATATATTAGATAACTTTAGAGTAAAAATATTGTAGCTACTCACATCTGTCGCAAGGGAATCTTGTTCTCCCATATCGCCATCGTATTCCTCAACGACTACTTCTATTTCATTGTCTTCCTCCGATTCATGATGAACCTCATCTTCTACTATTGCCATAGTTTTCAATAATACATACAAAATGTAAGAACCGATGACTGCTTTTATTCTATTCTATTTCAGCTGTTTGCAAATACGAAGGAAAATCAACAACGCACGCTATGGCGGATAATAAATGTCATATGAAAATGAATGGACGTAATATACTGCAGGACTGATTACTATGAAAAATTGTATATACTAAAATTAACTGTGCTGCTAATAGTTTTTAAGTATATTTTTCACTAATCCGTGTTGAGAAGGATAGAATAAGCGGAGGCTATGCACCTCGGTCTTTCATCTTGTTGCCAGACTAAAAAAATGTCGTTGATTAGAAAAATCTTTCCAAAACTGTGTCTCTGGTCCGCTGTCATACGTCAAATATTAGGTACCTGCACAGAACACTATATATACCCTTTCACTTCAATTTAATTGGCCTTTGGCTTGGCATGCATTCCATTCCATCATTCATCCAATCCAACCAATGTCCATGTGATTTGGAATTCCGGTTTTACAGCAGCACAGCTCTTTTTCATACCATTTTCCGACGAGGTAAGAGTTAAAAAGTTAATATTTTCTTATTATATTTAAATGATACGAAAAAACTTTCGTATCGTAAATGTACTATGTCGAGAGCATCATTTACCACATTCTATTTCGCATTTCAGGTCTACAAATAATTTGAAAACATGGGTGATGTTGATGTGTAAGTTCAATTTATTATTATTCCCTATATACATATAGCTTTTTTATAACTATTATAATAAACATAAATAAGTTCAGATGTGTTATATACACATTGATTCTTGATTGCGTGTGTTTGATTATTGTTATTAAGTTTCTTATCTTTTTAGGTTATGTTACTTTCGAATCATTTAAACATATTTTTTATAATTTTTTCAATAAGCACCTATTTGTCCTTATAAAAAGTATATATATAAATATTTCTGACTATAGTGAAGTACCATCCAACCCCGTGTTGAGCGGTGGTGCTATGGATGTGAACACCGCTTTGCAAGAGGTTTTGAAGACTGCTCTCATCCACGGCGGTTTGGTGCATGGTTTACATGAAGCTGCAAAGTCATTAGACAAGTAAGTTCAAATTAATCATATTGGTTTTTGTATATAATTTTAGGTCTTGCAGGTTCGAATCCCGCTAGGGGCAAATGTTTATGTGTTAACATTTTACCTTTGTACCCGAGTCATGGATGTTTTGTATTTATAATATTTACAAAAAATATCTATGTAGTATATCAACTGTCTGGTATCCATAATACAAGCATTAAGTTGCTTACTTTGGAACTAGATGGTGATGTGTGGAATGTGTGAAGATATTTATTGTTAAGCCCTATCCTTGTTTTTATGAGTGAGTAAGAGATGCTTGCATATTGACTTATCCCTTGCTCCTTTATCTTTTATACTGCCAAGGCCACCTAATAAATAAATAAATATGATAACATTTGTCCATGATACCGCAGTTTAAGATGATATCTTGAATAATGTCTCTCTGTCTATACTATTAAAAAGCAGGGCATATGCTTTGGGATTTGTTCCAATAAACTTTCTTTGAGAATATGGTATAAACAGGATATATAAGAACTTTTCTGTATTTTAAACTTAATTTGATTTCATTTGCTAAACATACATATATAAACAGAATGGTCATTCTCATCAGTAAAAATCCCTTGGCTTGTCAGGTTCGGTGGATGGCATTGTAACCACTTGCCATCACCTACTATCGAGTAAATTAATTAAATATAATATATTATATTGTCACCTGACTGCATCTTTGACTCTTAATGACAAGTGGATACATTTTTTTTTTATAGGAGGCAAGCAGTGTTGTGTGTTTTAGCTGAGAATTGTGACGAAGCTGATTACAAGAAACTTGTACAAGCACTCTGCAATGAGCATCAGATCCCACTTGTAAAGGTAAACTTATTTTCAAACTTATTTATTACAAATTTCAGCCATACATGCCATACAAATAAAATTTAAAAAACGAAATATCTATAATGCTATCTGATTTCTTAGTTAAAATGAATGTAATTTCAGCAGTTGCTGCCGTAACAATTGATTGTTTTGATGGACGCTCCGCACGAGCCTCCGTTGTTATAATATAGCGGAAGGCCAAAGGAGCGTAGAGTAAATCGTGTGCCCCTATGGTTACTCACAACATGATGAGATAACTTTCCTAGCACTCGAACAAACATGTAATATAAAATAAACATAACTCTTCTCACCTTGTCTGGTTAGCTGTGTTGTACATATACATATATTATGTATGTATGCAATTCCGTTAAGTATACAAACCCTTAAGTCATGAATGAAGGAGTTTCCATTTTTTTAATGGATCAATTATAAAAAATTAAGTAAAAAGAAACAAAAATGTGAAAGAATTTTTGTTTCATTCGATCCCGATTTTGGATAGGTCAAATTATTTATTGAAAGATTTTCACTGATTTATTAATTGTGATTTATATTTTAATTCCATTACCAAAGATAATTTATTGGTCTCGCTGCGCTCATACAAAAGCAATAGCTCCGAAAATGTGGCAACTTTTTATTGTAGTGTGTAAAATATCGTCACTTTTTACCCAGTTTTATTATATTTTTACACAGTTTCACTACGCAAACTGGTATTTTATTATGCCTAAAATTTAATAAAACATTCGGCACATACACCATCACAGACAGTTTGCAGTGACTGGCTCGGGTACGCCGAATTCGGCGTACTATTTTATGCCGCATTTTACAAGTACGACGGCTGTATCTAATCGAGCACAGCGGGACCAATCATATATCTATGTCCATTACGTTAAAATTTAAATATAAGGGCTATTTAACATCATGAAACTTCTCCATTCTGTAACTAATATAAAAGTGATGACTTTAGCAATGACTGGGGCATATCATTATATATTCTATTGAGGGATTTCTATAATTTATAATGTTATAATGGAGTCTCCAATTAATTAAACAAGCATTGGTGTTAAACAGGTTGACAACAATAAAAAACTGGGTGAGTGGGCCGGCCTATGCAAAATTGACAAGGACGGCAAGGCAAGAAAAATCGTCGGCTGTTCGTGCGTCGTCATTAAGGTGAGTAGATAATATTTCACTTGGAAATCTATACTAATATAATAAAGCTGAAGAGTTTGTTTGTTTGTTTGTTTGTTTGTTTGTTTGTTTGAACGCGCTAATCTCAGGAGCTACTGGTTCGAATTGAAAAATTATTTTTGTGTTGAATAGATCATTTATCGAGGAAGGCTTTAGGCTATATAACATCACGTTGCGACTAATAGGAGCGAAGAATCAGTCGAAAATGTATCTTTGAGGGCTTCCGTTGCGTGCGCTGCGAAAACCGTTCGAGATACCCAAATGATTCCCAAAATAACATTCCACGCGGACGAAGTCGCGAGCACCAGCTAGTTTCTTATAATTCTTAAATAAATAAATATCTACACACATTCAACACAGCACCATCATAAGCTAGTGCTACATTAAACGTTTTTTTTTTGTTGTAAATACATACATTTATAAATACACGACATTATTCCGAGTACATAATATAACCCTAATCTTTTCAAGGTTCGAGGGAATAGGCATCTTCTGGGGGAGCTCGCTCCATATTAGGCCTCATCCTTGCCACATGGCTGGTTGTTGACCAAGAGCTAACCCATCTCTTATAAAAAAATAAAAAACATCCATGACTCAGGTACAAAAGAAAAATGTTAACACATAAACATTTGCCCCTAACGGGATTCGAACCCGCGACCGTTAATTTAACAGCTAGGGTTACTAGCCAGTCTAGCCACTAGACGAAAAGTGTCGCCAATAATTAATTAGTTAAGATTTCACTGTGTGAATATTGTCACCCGGCGCTTAGCACGAACGCAAAATGCCACTTATTGGTTTTTTGTGTCTAAATATATCGGCGCTATATTAACTTGTGTGACCCTATGGTGTAGTACTACTTGTACGTACAACTTTCCTATCACGCATACAGTTTTATGTAATCCAGTCTTAAAGAGATATGCCTTTCGACATGATATGATTGGCATTAACGTTAATAAGTACCAACATTTGAAAGAAAAAGGATTTTTATATTTTTATTATGTGTAACTTAACTCTTAATGTTGAAATGGCTACAAAATAATAACAATGTATTACTTTCAGGACTTTGGTGAAGAGACGCCAGCGCTGGATGTGCTCAAAGACTACCTAAAGTCTTCAAGCTAACTTCTAGATGTAAGAATATAATAATAAAAACCCAAAAACATAATTGCAACTGTGTATTATTTAAAATTAATTTAAACAAAAGCCAAAAATCCATTTGCTTCGGCCTCACTTGCACAGACACTTAAAAAGTAAAAAAAATAATATACATAAATTCAATGTTTAGTGTCCGACCGAAGGCCTATTTCTGGCTGAAGCCGATTAATCGTCTATCGCCACAACCTTCAGCCGAAGCCAAAATCTCTAAGAAATTTTGTTCAAGTTTATAATACAAATGATTTTAAAACTTTAATTTTGAAGGTTTATCCGTATTTAATATTTGAATTGAAAGTTTGTAAGGATGTTTGTAACTCTTTCACGCAAAAAATACTGAACATAGGGTATAGGGTACCTTTCATACAGAAAGCGGACGAAGTCGCGGGCACCAGCTAGTCAACTATAATATAGAAAGGTAAATTAAATCATCTCCAGAAGTTGATCTAGAGATGATAAAAAATTACCTTGCAATTTATTTGTCAAATATGTGAATTATTTATTTTTTGGCAGAAGCCAAAGCTTCAGTCGGACACTATCAATATCAAATATTGGGCTAAGATTGGGTCTTTTAAATAAAAATCAAAATTTCATATCATTCTTTTTATTCATATAAAAATAAATTGGATTACACGTTAAGATATAAAATCATTATTATAATAATTATACATAGTCTGAAATTCAACAGTTATTCGATCGTTTAATTTAGAACCAGGTAATTTTCGACATTAAAACTTTGGCACCAATTTCTAAACTATGACTACTCTATGTCAACTCGATAAAGATTATTATTAGTAAGGGTGGGTGCACATTGGAATAATTTCTTCTATAGAGTACAAGTATTAATTTCAGTATTGCTACATCTAAAAACAATTATAAATGCACCAACGTGGAATTAATTTTTTATATATATTCAAATTAAAGTTTAAGTACAAAGACTGGAAATACATTTGAATATATCTTATGGAAATTGAATATCTTTTCAGGCAAAAGCTTTTTCGAGCTAACTAGACATTTCTCAATTATTTTTTTTCAATTAAACTAACAATTTCTATTCTAACTATGTTATGGTAAAATATGATATGGTAAGCTAAAAATTAAAAAAATTACGGAAAATAGAAAAATCAGTCGAGTAATAATACCTCTGCCCCGTTTTAATCGCGGGAGATTTTAAAGATATATGCGAAGTTTTAGGAGATTCTATTATTGTGCTCGTCAGGGATCAAGACATATTTTAGTTAACTAAGCAATTAACTATACGAGTTAAAAATTCTATGTAACGTTGTATTAATTAAATGTCAAAATGTTTAGGAAACAAATGTTGCCATGTCAATGCAATAATATGTGATAACCATAGTAGATGAATGATTGGTCTCGCTGCGCTCGACTAGATACCGCCGTTGTACTTGTATAATGCGGCAAAAAATACTACGCCGATTTCGGCGTACCCGAGCCAGTCACACTGCAAACTGTCTGTGATGTGTATGTGCCGAATGTTTTATTAAATTTTGAGCATAATAAAATGCCAGTTTGCATAGTGAAACTGTGTAAAAATATAATAAAACTGTGTAAAATGTGATAAAAAGTGACGATGTTTTACACACACTACAATAAAATACAATACGCTCTATCTAGTCGAGCGCAGCGAGACAAATCAATTATCTTTGGTGATAACTATTGTGTTCGTCCATCGACTATAATAATACACAATCAGTTACAAAAAAAATATGTCTTCAGCAAATGAGCACTCATTTCAAAATTTGAGTGCTTTTTTGTATTAGATGCGTATTGCGTTTTACAATCTTACGACCTCACGGCCTTATTCATAAAAAGTTATAGAAGGCTTATTAGCTTGTTATAAGAAATTTACCAAAAAGTGTTATTCATAAACGTTCAATAGCAGCAAACCGCTTAATAAGTGTTTCATAAAGTTATTGGAGCATGGACCCTACTATAAGCCTCTAATAAGGGAACAATTCAAGATGGCCGACTTAAAACAGCTGACCGACTGACTGATTTCTGTTGATGTTTGATGTGGAGTTTGAATTTTGATTGATGTTTGTTTGTAAAGGAATTAGCAAATAATAGTTTAAATTACATACTTATGTAAGATATAACATAATAAGTGATATGTAGTAAAAATACAATATATTTTTCAAGTACATAATTTATTTTTTTCTCATAATAAGCAATTTTCTTTTAGGTCCAATATTCTCCCTTTCTTCTCTTCATTTTTAATTTGGGCTTCATGAAGCTCCTTCCGACACTCCATTTCATGATTCGCAATATTTGCAGCATAGTTTTCTGGCTGAAATAAAAATAGCACATATTATATGTGGTGGTGAAATATTATGTGGGATGTTTATTTGGCATACAATATTTTATAGATATGAGCATATTAGAGCTATGTGAGCCCGAAGGCTGTGGTGCAATAACACACTATCAACTTTGCATTGTCATGGTGTTATGTGATATTGTCCACACATAATTATTTATTATTTCTCCACTACATATTATAATACAAAGTCCTCCGCCCCATCTGTCTGTCTGTTTGTGATAAACTCAAAAACTACTGCACCGATTTTCAAAATTCAGTTAGAAAACTTTGAGAAAAATAAAAGTGGTTCCCTCATGACAGCAATGCTTACAATTTCTAATAAAATAATAATAATAATTTTTTGTTTTAAATTTGCATCATGCGATCAGTCCAAAGAATATGAGCAGATTTGTTGAAGGTGTTTTAAAAATAATAAAATAATTTGTTTAGGTTAGGGAATATTTGAAAGCTAAACATGAAATTACCTGATTTATTTGGTCTGAATCAAACTCGTTTGTATCTATAATGAATTCGTTTGGGAGACACGAACTTATATCTTCAGCGTTGTCTGGCTTCCTTGGCGGCGGTGGACCACCACCAGTCACAACAGTTTGTTTTCTTTCTTCTACTTTTTGTCTTTTTTGGGTCATCTTTAAAATGCCCCACTGGGATTTCAGCTGAGTAATGGTACGTGTGGTACCATTGCACATACCTACTATTGAAGCTGGAAATAATGAACAACTTTAACAAACATCTAATATAACAATAACGTACGCATTAAATATGTGTTAGTTCATGTCTTAGCAATTGCCAAACTAAGCTATACATACCTGACTTGTAAATCCGCCCACGCTGCTTGTATTTTGTAATTGCAATTAGTGTCCGTATTTTTATTTTTGATCGCTTCAACTCTCTCCCTCACCAATTCCAACAATAGATGCTACGGAAGTAAAAGTAAGAAATTAATAAACAGAAAATACTACATAAACACAACTAAGTAATGGCAAATAAATATTTAAAAAAAAAACACTCACTTTATCTTCCTCTGACCAATTTAGGCTTCTTTGCCGTTTTTTATCCACTTTTGGATTCCATAGTTAATTGCGAATCGAAATTTTGATAACAAAATCACTTATAAATACACAAGTAAATTGGGTTATATTTTCAATTTTGATAAGAAATGTCAAAATATCACATAAAAAAAATCACTTTACTGTCATTTGGGGCGTGGATACAGAGATTTTAGCTTTTTTGTCTATGACTTCATCAGAACGGCAACATAACAATGATAAACTAACTAATAGCGACATATTAGTTATGACAGGCTTATGGAACGTTTATGAATAGCAATTTTATAATAAGCTTATTAAGGTCTTATGAGCATTTTAACTATTGACGTTTTAAGCCTCTAATAAGGGATTTTTATGAATAAGAGCGTCAGTGTATAAGTTTCATTTTTCAAAAGCCGTATGTAAATTTTAAGACTTTTTCTTATACTCTTTGTAATCTAATTTATAAAATCCTCGTGTCGCAGTGTTTGTTGCCAAACTCCTCCGAAACGGCTGGACCGGTTTTGATGAAATTTTGTGTGCTTATCGGGTAGGTCTGAGAATCGGCCAACAACTATTTTTCATACCCCTAAATGTTAAGGGTGGTCCACCCCAAAAATTTTATTTTTTATTTTTTCGCAAAACGTTTGCCAGGTCAGCTAAGTATATTATGTAAATGCATAATATATCTATTTTTACTTATATAGGTTTAGCGTTATGCCACTTATTGGGGTTAACTTATTTGTTTTGTATGAGATTGTGTATCTAGTATTATAGTCGAAACAACAAAAGTTTGTATTAGATACGTACGAGACTAAAGTAAGGCCAAGCAGACAACGGTTGACAAGATGGCTTCCTATACCATGAAAATGAAACAGATAGCGCTGGTGTCTTCGTGTGAGGGAAAGGGACAGACAGCTGTCAGTCAGCTTTGTTTACAATGTTTGCTTTGTCTTTTTGGCTTTACTATAGCTCTAATGGAGTTCCTTAAATCAGGCAAGTACAAACATTGTAGCACAGCATACTTATTTCGTACAGTAGGCCGACGGAGACGTCTAGACAGGGCAATCGTGCGGGGCGTGAGGGGTGAGGCGCGAGTGGGACGTGCCCAAGCTGCATACTTCGTCGTTCTTAGTAGCTTGGGATAAATATTCCAGGGCTATCGCGTCTTTCAGATTTTAATTTATTATATAAATCAAAATGGTGCATACGGCATGTGCTGTAAGTGCGTGCAAATCTTTATCTCGCAATAAATAAAGAACTAATCTTTCATCAATTTCCGCACGATGAAGAAAGGTACTTAAGCACATTTTATATTACTTAATTTGTGTCAACCCTTCCGTAATTTTTAAATACCTACACAGGCGGCGGTATCGACCAACATCAAAGGCGTCGGCCTACTGTAAGAAATAACTGCTGTGATTGTAGTCAGAATACTTCGATAATAATCGACAATTAGGTCACTAGTGCGTCCATATAATAATCAAAGAATATTATTCGCAAAGAGATTCCGTGCCTTCGGGTTGGTGTGGTGTGGTATTCGCACGTAACTCTAATTTAAACTAAAATTATAATTCTGTAATATTGCATTATAATACTTAATGACTAATATAATTATTATAGACCTTTTGAGAACATTAAAATCATTCGAGAACATTATTAGGTAGTAGGTACACTGCCAACAATGATGTCGGCAATTTGTTAGGAACCAGTTTTTACTGCCTTTTCATAATTATGGCGAAACTACATTTAATAATAGTTATTATTAGCCCATTTTACATGTTGAACAAATGGGTATATGTGTGAGGTCTCTTCAGTAATGGCTTTTAGGCAGCAAAATATAAGTGGTAGTGATACACGCTAGCACTATTTTAATATCTGTCATTAATTTATATTTAAAATAAACATTAGATATCTCAACTATTTAACTATTGAGAAAAATTATGGATATATATCTTCAATAAACAGCAATTCTTCGATTGGAAAATTTATGAATATATTCAGAAAATATATTATCGATTTGAGGGCACTTTAGTGCTAGCGTATCCCTTTAATTTAAGTGTATAATAAAAAATAAAATGAGAGTACGAATATAGCACATATTCACTTAAACATAATAATAATAATAAAAATAATGCCGGATATATTGACTTGTGTAGTTGAAGAGCATCAGTTGGAAGACACGCAGTACGCAGTGACGGACGGTCGGACCAAGTTGTTCATAATGTCCAACTAAAATTTTAAAAAAAAATGGCTTATACACAAGATCAAGCTAAGTTATGAGTATCCCGATGGATGTGTGGTTAATAGTCCCGATGGAAGCTTGCCTTAAGGTTCTATCTTAGGGATCTCGAGTTTGATTCCAGAATCTTCTGCAGGTCTACATACTTATAATATTTGACGAGGTCGTTGGATGAGTAGTTAGGATGCTTGCGTTAATGCTCTGTCTTGGGGATGTCGGGTTCGATTCCCAGGTCAAATTTGGAAATTAAACTTAGTTTAAGTTGGGGCTCTGGTTTGGATCTGAAAAATAGTGGCAGGTCATTTGGGCAACCCGTCTGGCGACTGTAACCACCTCCCAGTGAATTAGTATTCCAGAGCCCAATTCCCTATTCCAATCCCACTATGGTCGGCAGCTCACTTGCGTTGCAACCTGTGGTTTTGCTTGTGTTATAGGCGACGGTAGCTTTATCAAGTGTATGCCTGCCATGCCAAAATTTCAAAATAGAATACTTGATTAGGTATTATGTGACTAAAATCGCATCTAAAACACAACATCCCACTTTATGATACCTGTAAAGGTTTGTATTCTATAGAAAAGGGTACTACTCTTAATTGATCAATTAAGGGTCTAGTGTAGTGTAGTGTACCTCTTTTCTGATGCTGCACTATGCAGTCGTAGTACTAGCTGCGCCCTGCAGCTTCATCTGTCGCTGCATTTGTTCGAGCATCTCCTGCATGCGACGCAGTTCTGCCTCCTGAAATGTTTCAAACAATTTCTCTTCAACAGACCGTTCTTTACACCTAAAAAAAAGACGTTTTTCCTAGTGACGTTGTCTCCTGAAAGGAGCCTTATTAGTTCTGATTTTTGCTGACAATAAATAGTCCAAGTTTGAGACCTAGAGCGCCGAACATAACCTTATCATAAATCGAAAAAAAAAAAACTTTTTCGAATTTATTTTATGGCAATTTTAACCATAAACGACAAATTTTTCAAATAATACCCACTCAGAACGCTTTTAAAGTAGAGTAAATTTGCTACATGAAACTAGAACCATTCTACTTAGCCTCAATAGTTTTCAAGATAGGAGCTTTTATAATGTATCAGTTTTTTCAAACTAGTCAATTTTTAGACACTCGGCAAACAGTAGGAGACTCAATCAGAGATTCCTGAAACTTTTTATTTCATTTATCAATATATAAAATTATAAAACTTTTCATTTTCTATTTGAATATGAGTCAATCGATAAATAATCCGTTATCGGTGAACAAGTAGGGGTCCTTTGGCTCCTTACTATTGGAGGATTTTTTTCATAAATAGTAGTACAACACAACACACGAATAAATAACGTATCAATAAAGAAAGATGAACTCATACCTTCTGTCTGAGCACGCGTTCACGTTCTGCCGAGTCCTCAATAGACCCGTTGGAGAGTCCACAGGCATCCTCCGAAAGACCACTCTCAGTAGACCTTTAACAATATCATTATTATATTATTAAATAACCTGCTCATGTTACTAGCGATCATACGTCTCCACTCAATGTGAGGAGGTTAGTCTACTAGAAATTCATACGGATTCACATGTCTTCAAAGTTCATTAATTAAGTAAGACCTGATCAGTAAGAGTTGATATGTAAGATCTGAACAGTGTAAGAGTTGATAAGTACGACTTGATCGGTAAGAGTTGATATGTAAGACCTGATCAGTGTAAGAGTTCATAAGTAAGAGTAAGACCTGATCAGTAAGAGTTGATATGTAAGACCTGATCAGTGTAAGAGTTGATAAGTACGACTTGATCAGTAAGAGTTGATATGCAAGACCTGATCAGTAAGAGTTGATAAGTATGACATAATCAGTAATAGTTGATAAGACATGATCAGAGGCCGTACTATCACCTCTTAAAGCGATGCAAAGACGATCGAGTGAGGGAGATGTCGCCTTACATCATGTATTGCGCCATCTCGTTTACTCACTCGTTTTTGCATCGTTTTAAGAGGTGATAGTAGGCCCTCAGTAAGAGTTGATAAGTAAGGGCCTTGGGTCGACGGTGGATCTAAGCTGCTTGTGACCAGTCCTGATGATAAGATAATGTAACTCACGTGTGTCTCTTGGGCACCTGTCCGGTGCGCGCGAGTCTCTCCGAGCGATAGTTCTCGTAGTGCACCTCCTGCGTCACCTCCTGGAGGTCCTGCATGTGGGTGATGAGCATAGTGCGCAGTTTGATGAAGTCGCAGTGCTCCGGGTTCTCCACCTCGACGACGCCCCACGGGTAGAGGCGGCCGCGCACCCTTCTGCCCCGCACCTCCAGCTGCTGCCCGGCGCCGCACACCGCGAACGGAACGGCCGCCTTCAATTGGCGCACCTGTTAAGCGAACCACCAAATATTATCAAACCTACATACTTATTTATTTATTTATTTATTATTAATACAAAATAATGTTTCATTTAATCTAACACTTGGCATGCCTGGTAGGGCCCGAAAATCATTGAAAATTAATTCTAAATTAGAGTGTCCTGCGCTTCTGATACTCCTCGATTTTGCAGCATCAGGTCAAAGTAAACATTTTTTTCTGTTAAGATTGACATTTAACAGACGGAAATATGTCGTGTCATGGAAATACCACCGATGTTACAGTATACCACATATCACATCAATCGAACATGTGGAAGTTAGTGAGGTCCCTTCATGAATTAGGAAATGGGCTGATGATCTTCAAACGCTTGAACAGATAGATAAATTATAGCTAACCATTTTCATCAAGTCAGCTTCCAACACACGTCAAACTTATAACACCCTGTTTATGGATCGGATTTTAAAAACATGGAAGTCTAAGACAAACCTGTTCCTTATAGTCTTCATCTTCATCGCTGTCACAGTCCGGCAATGGGTAAATTTTTATACCCTCCCTTTCGATCTCCTCCATAACCTGCGGATTCATTAAAAATTACATCATTTCTGTACAAACCTATCTCTTATGTTAAGGTCGGCAGCAGCACCTGTGCCTTTGCTTGTGTTTTAGGCGACGGTAGCCATCAAGTGGACCGTCAGACTGTGAGTCTGACTTTAAAAAAAAAGAAATTATCTCCAACAATTATTTATGTATTAAATCAAATACATTATATTAAGTTAAGTATCTAAACAAATGAGGATAATTACCCTGCTTTTGAGCCTTTGCACTTCCTTCTTGGTGAGACAATCGGCCTTTGCGATAACTGGAACGATGTTCACCTTGTTGTGAAGTTGTTTCATGAACTCAATATCGAGAGGTTTCAACCTAAAATATCAATAGTGTGACATCATTGGACTGTTGTCTCTTAAGGTTGCCTTAGCTTATGTCTTATTAAGGTGACGCTACCAAAACGCTCTCTGTTGGCGAACAGCGCGGTACTGAGGAACGCTCGCATGCATACGGTTTGAATAAGGTTGAATATCGAATGATCCATTTCTCTGTTTTTCTTGCATAGCACTAAAGGACGTAAGTCTCAAATCAAATTTAATTTATTATAAGAATAATAATCGTTCTAGGTAAATTTTGTCTTGAGAATAACTAATAAACCTCATTTTCTTTCTATGAGTATTTATTTTGCATATGTAACTAAAGTTGCTTCTGAGATAAAAGAAAAATTTCTAAAAAATGACTCAATTTTAAAAAATATAAGTGTCGAGTCAATTTCCACTAATTGTGATTCTGTTTTGACAATGACTAGAAAAAGGTTTAAAATATAATATTATTTAAGTTTTACATTGATGTGATATTTGGTTTATTTACAGTTTTACGGCAAACAATCATAATTTTTAGGGAGCCGGGCCTTAAAGTTTTGTGAGAGCTATATTGTTTATCCAAATTACACATAGTTAAGAGTTATTGGCAGTTCAAGTGTGCTAAGTGCAAACTTACCCATGTCCAAAAGGCGATATGAAGTAGAAGCAACAGTGTATGCGATTGTCGACTATGTTGCGTCGGTTGAGGCCACTCTCGTCGCGGAGGAATCTCTCGAATTGTTCATCAATATATTGTATTATGGACTGTCAGTACAAACAAAATCCTATCAAATATACAGTAGAAAAAAAACACACAAAATACTTATCGCTTAATACAAATATTAGATATTAAATATATAGACATATATAGATGTGTACATTTATGTATACACAACACTTTCATTTAGATTTAGAGGTGGTAAGAGTAATAAAAAAAACTTCAATACTGGTTCATCCTTAAGTTGACTTACTGGAGTTAGCAGTAATTTGACTTTTTAGAATAAAATTGAAACTTAGCTAAAAATACAGTGCATAACAGACTATATTTGAAAAAGTTTGAATCAGGTAGACATTATATAAAAAATAAATATTATATTTTCTGAGAAAAAATAGTAAATTTTTGCCCACAATAAACTATATTTTTTTTATTACTTTTCGTGTCACAGTAATAAAATTTTTCAATGACGACTAAATTTCTTTTTGGTGACTTTTTTATATTTTCCGATGATCCCTTGAGAACCTAACATTATTTTCGGATAAAAAAGGATATGATAAAAAGTATGTTTATCCAGGTAATAAACTATCTGTGTGCCAAATTCCATCCAAATTTGTTCAGTAATTCTTAGTGAAAGACTAATAAACATACATACATCCATCCTTACAAACTTTCGCATTCGTAATATTAGTATAGGATGTGTCATAACTAGTAAACTTTTATCAGAATCTATTCAAGTCTCTGACCGCCTATCACAAAGGGAAACAGCTCTCGACCTCATTACTAAATCATACAGTACATTTGTTTAAGTTTGGCTCATTAGCATATTTTGTTATATTTGTCTAGTAATTATAAAAGAGACTAGCTGTTGCACGCAACTTCGTCTGTGTAACTTTATAAAATATAGCCTATGTTACTCTTTGATAATGTAGCTTTCTATAGGTGAAAGAATTTTTGAAATCTTATTCATTACAAACAAATATAAGAATAAAAATGTATGCTTTGTGTTACCATTACACCTTACCTATATGGTAAAGAAAGGTAACCTACCTATTGTATGAGTAACCTAATGTAACCCACTTCGTAGAGCGATCTATCCTTGTACGCTTAGACTTAGATCACTAATGGAAAGACTGTTAAACGAGCAAAGTTTTTATAACTTATTTTTAAAGTTTAATTTTTTTTATAAGTTTTTATAAATTGCAAAAAAATATCCGTGCTAAGCCAGGGACGGCGCGCTAGTTTCTAAAATTAGTAGGATTGTTTAACTTACAACTCATTTGAAATATAAAGAAAAATATTCAAACTTACACGGAAGCAGTCTGTGTTATCAATAGCGTCGCCATATCCAGGAGTGTCAACTACGGTCAGTCTGAGCTTCACACCTCTCTCTTCTATTTCGACAGTTGAAGCGTCAAGCTTCACCGTCTGATTAGTTTTTTCTGCAAAAATAAATAAAATAAGTAAACTTCCATTGGTACCTTCGTGGCACCATCTCTATATATATAAAAAAAAATCGTGTCACATGTTTGACGCCAATGAACTCCAATTACTGTACCGATTTTGATAAAACTTCGTAACTATATGTAATTTGGTCCAACTTAAAAGATAGGATAGTTTTTATTTTGAACCCAGGCGAAGCCGGATATTTATTTTGTGACTCATCATGATGCTCAAGACGTTTAAATTTCATTTTTAACTTTGAAGAGCCCGTTGGATGAGTGGATAGGATATTTGCCTTAACGGTAACTATTGTACAATAGTAAGTGTCTGTGTTTATTAACTTCCAAGTATTTGAACTCGAGACATTTTGGTTTTTCGAAATTTCTGGTAAACATAAGAAAATATTAGTATATGTAATTATAATAATATTGTCTCCAAATGTAGTTTCGCTCTACATTTGAAGAATCAATTTTTTCCCCTTAAAGCTAAACCTATCTCCCACTTGAAGCTAAACAATTATAACTAACACAAATAACATTAAAACAAAAAAAAACAAGTAATTACCAGTAGCGTCAGGAATCACACGTTCAGGATATAAATCAGTCAAGAATAAAGAGTTGACCAGCGTTGACTTTCCGAGGCCACTCTCTCCAACCACCATGAGAGTGAATTCGAAGCCCTTTTTCACAGATTTGCGGTGTACCTGATTTGGTAAGTTCGCAAATCCTACATACCCGGGTGTCTCCAGGTTGGAAAACTGAAAGGAAAAGGAACAATAAGCAAGCTTATATCAAACTAGCTGTTGCACGAGACTTCGTTGGCGTAATTTTATAAAATATAGCCTATATTGCTTGGTGATAATGTAGCTTTCTATAATGTGAAAGAATTTTAATAATGGTCCTGTAGTTTTTGAGTTTATTCATTACACACAAAAATACAAATCTTTTTAAAAAATACAAGTATCAAATGACATTAGACTTGAATTTCTATTCTTATTTTTGTAGAAATTTTTTAGGTGTTTTGAGTTGAAATTTTCAAAAATTATTACTTATAAATGTATGTATTTCAGCTTTCTAAACTTAAAAGTTTTGGCTGTGCATTGATAAGTCAGTCATGACCAATGATTTTATAAGTATAGCTTATGCTGTTTCATTTAAAAATAAAAGAAATGAATGATCAAAATGCATATTTTTTTCAAGGACTGAAAACCGTGTGTGGTGAGAGACAGGCAGTGGAGTCACAGGCTGATGATGATGACTACAGGAAATTCCTATAAGCTTTACAATATAGTGTATGTCGTAAAAGTAAGGATAAGTAGGTAAAAATAAAATTAAAAAAATAATAATTTTATATTACATTGATGCTAAAATAACATACTCAAATAAATAAATAAAACACTTGGAAATATTATGTTGACTTAAAAAATTAAGTCTTATATTATCCACTTCGATGATAACTAAAACACGTACCAATAGTTTTCTAAATTCCAAAGAGCGCATTATAATGTATTCCACGACTCGATTGAAAACAATCAAGCGTTACCCGAGTTCTACTTATTTAACCGAGTTACTGATACAAAAACATCCGCGATTATAACATACATTTCACAAGCGGTATGCACAACAAAAAAATAAATAAATGCATAATTGTACAACAGATGTAGATGCATTTAATGACTCACAAGCAAATGCTTAATCGTGAAATAATGTTGAAGCAAAATTTCGAGGAAGAAAAAGCACTTACGTTTTTACCACTAGTGTCACTCGACATTTTCTTATTTTTCACTTATGAAGAATATAAAAGGTATAATCAGATCAGATGGTACGTTGCGTATTTTAATATAGAAACAAAATTAAGGGCGACACCCAAGTAAGTTATGTACTATACTAAATATATGAATGAATAAATAAAAGGATAATGATGTGTACCAAGACCAAGTGTCAAGTGTACCGTAGTATACGGTGATTGAATTAAATTGAATTGAATTTTGAAGGGATATGATTATGTAGTGATCTGTGCCCGGTTCAGTCATGGATCTATTATAAATTTATAATCAAGGACGGTGAATAATATAATAGGACTGCTAACTTTTAAAAAAATGTTTTTTAAAAATGAACTGTATTACCAACAGTTAAAGTATATCCTTCATTGCGCCTGCCAAACTGAGGCTGTATGTCCCTTTCTTTCATCTTGCCAGACAAAAAATGTATTTCAATAAAAATTTAGATTCAAAACTCTTAGTTCAAACACTATGTATATTAATTGATTGTACTTCAATTATTTTAATAAATTTTAAGTCAACATATTATAATCACATTAATTTTGTTATATATTCTTAAATTATAAAAAGTTAATATTTATTGTTTCAAGCCTATTTTATATTTTATTTTCTACTGGTATCCCTTTAAAGTGACATTACGGTAAATGTCCATAAATTTGTAGCGTTAGTGGATATGTACAACTTAGTCACCTTATTAGAAAGGGACACACGGCTTCTCTACTATATATCCTGTTCGGCTCGCTTTTTAGATTCAAGTAATGAATCCTTATTATAATAGATCCATGAATTACATATACAGAGTATAATAGTGTCTTTGGCGAAATAATCTTGATTTGATAGTTATAAGGCATTTGACATTGACAACCATAATTCAACATCAAAATCATCAATCAAATCAACATTGCAAGTTGCAACACCCTTGTAGAGTTGAATTGAATAAATCAATTAATTAATGATTTTTAGTTTAAACCTGTAATTGTTGTGTTTATTTCGTACTGGAAAATCATGGCAACGTCTAGTGACATATCGGATAATGTGAAATCGAGGCGACCAGCGGGTGAATATCTAAATTCTGTGTCCTTGCCAATATCGATTATTTACTTTAAACGAATTAGTGTAAAAACTAAGTTGGTATCTATATTTCAGAATCGGCTTTCAAGCAACAACGATTGCCTGCATGGCAACCGATTCTTACAGCTGGAACAGTTCTGCCAACCTTTTTTGTAATCGGTATTGCTTTTATACCAGTTGGCATTGGGCTGCTTTATTTCTCTGAAGAGGTGAGCAATTCTAATACGTGTTATCATCATACTAATTAATATTACAAATGCGAAAGTTTTTGAGGATTGATGTATGGAAGTTTGTTACCCATTCACGTAAAAACGGCTCAACAGATTTGCATGATTTTTGACACACAGAATGTTTATTACTTGGATTAACATATAGGACGTTTTTATCATGAAAAAATCTTAGGTTCCGAAGGATCATCTCAAAATATATAAAAAATTGGGTGTCACAGCCATTAGGTGATGTATCTTTTTTTTCAATTTCGACAGCTAGTCTAATAATATAATATACTATAGTATAAAAACAAGTATATCACACAAGTGATAGCCTAATAATGGTGGATTTATGTAGATGATGAAAGAAAAGATAGACTACTAAATTATTAAATCAGAACCATTTTTTTTAGGTCACAGAGCATGTGATTGACTATACATATTGCAAGCCCACTGGAAATGCAGCAGACAACTGTTCTGATGTCCTAAAAACTGGAAGCAGCTGCCAGTGTAGTATAGAATTTACTTTAACAGAAGACTTCAAAGAGCCAGTATTCTTCTATTACGGGTTGAGCAATTACTACCAGAATCATCGGAGATATGTTAAATCTAGGTATTTTACAGCATTTTATAATCACATTTAAACATTCACGGTCTTACTACAAAAACATTAAACACACTTTAATCCGGCTTAAAACACGTGTTAAAAAAAACTTTACTACAAAAGAGTGTCTAGGCATTGTTTAGGGTTTAACAATGCTTGAGCATTATTTAAATTTAACCACCGCCATATGCTAGTTTAACGAGTGTCTCTCTAGTTAACGGCCTCTCTTCTCTGACGTATTGTGTCAAATTTCGTTTTGCGTATACTTAATAGTTAATATTAAAGATTTCTTTTGATTTTATAAATGAGTATGGATATTTTAAATTTAATTGACATGGTGGATATGGATTACATGGATAATTTTTGAGATAGAATACATCGTGAGAGAATTAATCCATTCGAATATATAACTTTGGTAACAAGATTATTTATTTAATAAAGGATTATCTACCATTTGATGCTAGAGGTGGATCCTCAAATAAAAATTTTATTTAACAATTTTAACAAATCAAACTTTACATTTGACCACATTTGACAATTACGTCAGTGTTAGTTACGTTCCATTATGCTCAATATTTTTTGGTATTACGAAATTTTATAAATAATCTAACGTATTTGTTGTAATTTATTACTTATTCCAATCTTATAATTTGCTGATATCATTAATATAGTCCGTAATAATAGCTTGTGAAAACCAAAATTCATCATTATACGCCTATCAGATCTGCGTAAAATGAAAACGACATGAATGCAGGGCGAGTGACTGAATGAATGTTTGCCAAGGTTGCCATAATTCAATAACATTCACGTACTTTAACACTGTCTACCGAAACTAGCGCTAAATAAGGTTTTGTGGTAGGGACATTTTAAACGCTCGCTGACCAATGCTTAAATGCTTAATGCTTGTCTAACTAAGCATGTGTTTGAACAGTGCTTACTGAATCTTTTGTAGTAAGACCGTCAACCTTTAGTTTAAGTATACCCGTTACATTGTGGTTTGATCCTTAATCTATATAAGGAATTATATATTTAACATCTGAATGTTAATTTTAAATCATGTGTTACAGAGATGACAGTCAGCTCCTGGGACGCCTATCTCGTACCCCTTCAACAGATTGTGCCCCATTTGCATTTGACGAGCACGGTACGCCCATTGCACCCTGTGGCGCTATTGCCAACTCCTTATTCAATGGTAAGTTTAGACAATTGACTAGAAAAGTTACAGGATGGTATCCACGAGACAGTAAAAGAAATAGACAGACTAAAAACTATATTTTTCTTGAAAAATCAGTCAGATTGGACTGAAAAGTCAGATTGGATTAACTTCTAAAATTATGATGATGTTTTCTCCAGAACGTTTATTTTGCAGCTATAATAGTTTATCAAATCAATTTAATTTTTAAAAGGAGATATTACAATGATAAAATTATATTCATCTCATAGATTTATGAGTTGTTAACTATTGCTTCGACCTCTGAATTTGGTTCCAGCGTTAATTCGCGCAAGTACAGCAAATGCGTGTTCCCCAAACAGGTATGGACCTGTTTTCAACTATTGCAACAAATTCAGAGGTCGATAGCTGTTTGATGCAGAATACCTAGTCTTCTCTTATGTTTAGTCCCTTGAGACAATCATGAAATAACAGCATTTTGTTGTTGTTTGAGTAACAAATCCCAGATCTCCCCCATTCTATTCATTATAGGGCCACTTACCTTATGAGTGTTGTTAGTGTTATGTTCCATCTGGTTTTGCTTATCGCCTTTATGTATTTATCGAACATAACGTGGCCTGTCAGTCTGTTCGTCACTTTTTCACAATTGTGTGATGTTTTTGTTGTAAATTTAATTACTTTTAATTTAATAAATAAATTTCTCTCCACAGATACTCTGAAAGTGTTCTCTGTGGCGATGGGTGATTTTGTGCCTGTACTGCGTACTGGAATCGCTTGGGATTCAGACAAGTCTATCAAATTTCGTAACCCAACCACTAGCAATGGAGACTTAAAAGCAGGTAAGAGATACAACATACCTATAACGGAATCATTATAATTATTTTTCATTAGTTTCAGTAATTTCTATGTATTTTAGGCTTTCAAATACCTCAAAATAAATTAGTTATCTTTACACATTTAAAAAAAAAAAATATACAATAAAAGCTGTTTATTATTTTTTCAGCTTTTAGTGGATATGCAAAACCTATTAATTGGAAGAAAAATATATGGGAGCTGGACCTGGAAGATCCAAACAATAACGGTTTCCAGGTGAGAGGGGATTATTTGTACAATTTTACTTAATTAAAATTACATTAAATTAATTAATTTTACATTTTATTTTATTTTAATTTTTTTATTAATAAGATAAAGTTAATTAAAATAAAGATAGAAACTTTAAAAATTTTTTTTTTGAAGCTTTCGTTATCAGTAGTTTTAGCTGTGCGTTGATTGATAGTCAGTCAGGAGTAAAGTTCTTTATACTAGCTGGTGCCCGCGACTTCGTCCGCGTTCTGGATGAAAGGTACCCTATGTCCTTTCTGGTGTCCCAGACAACGTGTATGCAAAATTTCATGGTGATCGGTTCAGTAGTTTTGCGTGAAAGAGTTACAAACACCTTGGATACATCCATACAAACTTTCGCATTTATAATATTAGTACCGATTATAGACTAGCTGTTGCACGCGGCTTCGCCCGCGTAACTTTTTATAAAATATAGCCTATGTTACTCGCTGATAATATAGCTTCGCAACAGTGAAAGAATTTTGCGTGAAAGAGTTACAAACATCTTGGATACATCCATACAAACTTTCGCATTTATAATATTAGTACCGATTATAGACTAGCTGTTGCACGCGGCTTCGCCCGCGTAACTTTTTATAAAATATAGCCTATGGTACTCGCTGATAATATAGCTTCCCAACAGTGAAAGAATTTTTCAAATTCAAACAAACAAATCTATCCTCTTTATAATATTAGTATAGATAAAAATTTGTACAATCGTGTCATTAAAGAAGCCAGTGATTGGTCGTTAATAGAAGATTTCAGTATGTTTTTCGTTTCTTAGAACGAAGACTTAATAGTTTGGATGCGCACCGCAGCGCTGCCAACCTTCCGCAAACTGTACCGTCGGATCGATCACTCCAAGGAGGGATTCTCGAAGGGGCTCGCTAGAGGTCCCTATAGGCTGGACATCGAATATAGTGAGTTTATTCTCATTAATAATAATTAATTTGAGTGCTCTGACGGCTCGTCAATTGTCTTGACTGTCGGTTAAAGTGAACAGCTGCTTAGATTTTATCTTAATGTGCCATTACAAGCTACAATCCAGTGGCGGATTTACATATTTGCTGCCAGTAGGCTGTTCAAGTTTTGCCGCCCCTACTGATCCCTGCAATTCGATACCCTTCTTCACAATCATAATAATATGAAGAAAAAAAAACTGATATAAATTTAGACACAGTATCTTGTATAATAATTTTATTTTTATTTTTGCAAGACAAAAATATTTTTTTGGCCAAATTTGCCGCCCCCTAAAATCTGCCGCCCTAGGCTCCAGCCTTCTCAGCCTTCTGGTAAATCCGCCACTGCTACAATCAAAAAATTATATAAACGTTAAATGTGCTGTAAGTTGCTGAGAAGTTTGGTGTCCCCGTAGACTGCTTGATGCTGGAGCACCAGGTCAAGGTTAATGTTAGTGAAAAAGTTAGTGAAATCCGTTCGTCAACTAGGAAATGGGTTGATGATTTTCAAACGCCTGAATAGATCTTTATAAACTACTAGCTGGTGCCCGCGACTTCGTCCGTGTTCTGGATGAAAGGTCCCAGACAATGTGTATGCAAAATTTCATGGTGATCGGTTCAGTAGTTTTTGCGTGAAAGCGTAACAAACAAACAAACAAACTCACATTCACATTCACATTTATAATATTAGTAAGTACTTAAGGATAGTTGACAAGTCATCCGATTTTGATACTAGACCTTGTTTGACCTTTTGCTGTTGTCAAAATTAACACGAAAGGAATGGTTTTCATTTAATTAAAACTGTTGTATAATAATTCATTTAATTAAACTGTTGTTTACCTTTGTACCTGAGTCATGGATGTTTGTATTTTATAATAAGTATGTATATACAAAAAAAATATATCTATGTAGTATATCAACTGTCTGGTATCCATAATACAACCATAAGTTGCTTACTGTGGAACTGTGTGGAATGTGTGAAAAAAATACAAAATCCATTTTAAAGTAGCTCAAGGATTCTTTTTCGTTTTTTTTTTTTTCAAGATTATCCCGTGACCGGTTTCGAAGGCACCAAGTCGTTTGTGATTTCTACAACTTCGATGCTCGGCGGAAAGAACCCTTTCCTGGGCGTCGCGTACATTGTCGTCGGCACTCTTTGTCTCCTTCTCGGCATTGTTCTGCTCGTCATACACGTCCGGTGCTCGAAGAGGTACGCTTACTATTATAGCCTTTTATTAGAAAGAAAAAAAAAAAAGAAATTTTTCAATTAAATTCAATCGTATATTGAGAAACCATAATGTAAGAACCATAAAAGACCTATTTATATATATTTTGTTAAGTTTATTTTTACTGATGGTTTTCATTGATGTATTGTAACAAGCCAATCGGTTTACAAAAAAAAAAGTTATACCGTAATACCACAGCATACTTATTTCGTACAGTAGGCCGACGGAGACTTCTAGACAGGGCAATCGTGCGGGGCGTGAGGGGTGAGGCGCGAGTGGGACGTCCCCAAGCTGCATACTTCGTCGTTCTTAGTAGCTTGGGATAAATATTCAAGGGCTATCGCGTCTTTCAGATTTTAATTTATTATATAAATCAAAATGGTGCATACGGCATGTGCTGTAAGTGCGTGCAAATCTTTATCTCGCATAAATAAAGAACTAAGCTTTCATCAATTTCCGCACGATGAAGAAAGGTACTTAAGCACATTTTATATTACTTAATTTGTGTCAACCCTTCCGTAATTTTTAAATACCTACACAGGCGGCGGTATCGCTCAACATCAAAGGCGTCGGCCTACTGTAGGAAATAAGTATGCTGTGGTAATACCAAGCGTACGAAGTTGCAGGCACAGTTAGTGGTTAATAATTTCTAAACGTGCTTCGTTTTGCATTTCGTGATTTTCTTTAGTACGTGATTTTTTAGAATTATATCAAGATATATATCTTTATATATTCTTACTGCTTTTATAATTATATAGTGTAATTACGATCCAAATACTCATCGGAAAAACGAAAAAATTAAATGTCTTCCATGAAACTAATAACTCCAATAGACTTATGGGAAACAAAAAGACTATTACATGGATATTCATAACTCGTACACTCCTGGTTGGGTTGGTAATACAAAAGAAATTTTTATGTTTGATTTTTAACCCAGGACTCCTTTCACCCTCGATATCCCACTTCCCAGTGTAACCGATCCAAGATATCCCGATCTGTAAGTTGTTATCAATTTTGTTTGAACATTTTGAGACTTTTCATCCAATCAGTTCGTATGTATGTACATAGTTGTTACATTATTAATTTTAAAACATTTTAATGGATTTTTATATTATATTTTTTTATTAGTTACCTAACTTTTGTCCGTCCAGAGACCAAGATAGATTAGATAGTATAGATTCCATAGTATGTCTAACTAACGAGAACGATGAGAGTAGCTAATGTCGATGTTGCCTTTTAATCAAGTAGAATATCTACACAGAATAAGTACAATTTGTATGGTTAAATTTTATATAATCGAATTTAGTAAATAATATTCACAAATCGCTCTTTTTTATATTTTATTTTACGAAATATATATATAAAAAAACACTCCTGTTACAATGAATAATTAAAATTTTATAATTTAAGCCCCGACTTTCTATTGAGCTTAAACAAGCCATATCTTTTTCTCATATAAAATATGTTATATTGATATCAATTGTTTTTTTTTATATTTTCAGCACAACCGAGATGATCAACGTGAACCCTCGCACACCGTATTCGTAAATAAAAATAATTTACTGAATAAAAAAAAAGCGTAACGATCAACGAATACAAAGCATTCTAATCTCTATTCACTTTGCGGTAATGTTCAAAATTCTCAGGTTCAGGTTCAGAATGTCACGTGTCTCAATCAAATGACTGGTTTATCAAAATGTCTAGTGTCTCAGAATGTGTGCTGTCCCAAAATGTCTAGTTTCTTAAAATGTGTAAACTTTTTTACAATGTAAAGATGTCCAGCTAGTATTCCAAAATGTACTGGTCTATCCAAATGTCTAGTGTCATAATGTCCAGTGTCTAGTGTCTATTGTCAGAATGTCTATTGTCCCAAAATGTCTACCTTTTGAACCACTGAAAGTATCATAGTTAATCTGTAGGTTAATTAAGATACCTACAGACCTACCTTGCTTGCTTTTCTAGACAGAAAAACCCATATTTTTTCCAAATTCCAAGCAAAGCCACCAGACGAACGTAAATTTCTTTTGATAAAGTGGACATTTTGATACTTTGTACATTCTGAACCTGAGCCCTTTCAATGCTGTATCTACATTTTTTAAATTGTACTTAATAAGCCATAAAACTTTGAAATAAATTTAAAATTTCTATCAAAGTGAACAATTTTATGATATTTTTTAGACGAAAAATTGCGTTTTCGTCAAAATATTATATTATGTTATTTTTTTTTAATTTTTATTTTTTGTTAGGACATGTCACAGCGCCATCTATCCCCAAACTCTAAGTAGAGCTTATACTGTGTGTGCTAAACAACAGCTGATAAATATACTATTAAATACGTATATATACCTTATATTCGTAGAAATAATACATATATAAAAAACTCCCAAATCAATACAAACAGACAGTATACAAATGTTTTCTTGAGCGGGGATCGAAACCGCGACCTGTGGCACAGCAGGCGAACTTACTACCGCTGAGCTAAAAAAAATTATAAAGTATCATAATTTAGAAGGCATTTTATGATAATTATGATATGGCATTCTATGGCAAATCAGCAAATCTTTTTCGGACTTGATATTTATTCTGATAAATATTTACTCTCATCTTCTATTATACAAAATTTACTATATAATCAAAAAAAAAAAAAAACTTAAATTTTCATGTTTATAACACCAATAAGTTTACATATATTATATGTAGTTTTAAATAAAATGCTTTTTTTAAATAAACTATAATTCAAGAAAACTATTTTTGTCAATATCTCATAGGTATAATTTTTGCAAATTTTGGTTTGACAACGACCATAAATGTAAAAATTCACGATACAGAGGCTTGCCTAGTGTGGGGACTGCGGTTTTATTATTTATTAATTTAGGTAAAAACAGTCACAATTTTTCATAAAAAAATAAATAAAAACATATTGTTGAGATTGTATAATGTGTTATAGTAATTTATAAATTATTTGAATTTATATTGAATATTGTATTATAACAATTTCAAAATAAATATCGACAAAACTTTTGGCTTTCATTTTTCTATATAGTAGTAATAATAATTAATTAAACTACTCTGTAGCGTATATAATGCATGTATACAACGCGTCGGAAATATCTCGGCACTTGGCAATACTCTATTTTAACTATGCTTTGTATGTGATTTGTATGTGACATGATAGATATTAAATAAAAAAAACACACACATAAATTATTTTTATTATCATATAAATAAAATTATTTGTTCTGTCTTTCCATTGTCAAGATATTTCCGATGGGTTATATAGGTATACGTCGCCAACTGTGTTTCTTCATTATATTTATTATAATTTTGAAAAAAATATATAATTTGTTATTTAATTATTTAAAACATGTGATAGTAATAATGAGTTGTTGTAATTTTAATGTTAGTTTTTTTTTTCATTTAATTTTATTTCATATTTGGTCAAATACGAAGTAAAGTTTGCGCTTTTAATATTTTAAAAAATTATTTATTTCCAATTGATTTTTTATTTTTATGTCATCACATAAAGACGTATTTTATGTAATACATATTATTGTTCTTATTATAAATATAAGTAAAGTGCCTTTATCGAATTAAAAAAAATATATTATATTATATATCGCTTCAATGTCACGCATTTCTTAGTTATTTTTTATGATAAAATGATAAATATTTTTCATCAAGTAGAGGTACCTATACACCCCATATATTATGTATTCTACTAGACTTGATGATCGGAACAAAACTGTCTAAGACAGTATGAGTTTACGCGCCCAAAGTTCGCGCCCAAAAGGTCGAAAGCGCCATAGAGAGGGGTCGTCCATTAACCATGTGATTTTTTTTTTAGCATTTTTAACCCCCTTCCTAGTGAAACGTGGTGAGGTTAAAGACTAAATCCCCCCACCTCCCCTACACAAAACGACGTATATTCTCTTAATACAAAATATCTTGAAATTTTTGATTATCGTCTTTAAAAAAGGCAAATATAGGTAATCTAATTTAATTCTGGAAAATTAAGGACTGTGATAAAAAAATTATAAAAAAAGGTTGCAGTGCAAGGTGCTATTTAACTGGCGTAAAAAAAATATACGCGTCGAAATGAGAATCTCCTCCGTTTTTGTATTTTCGTTTTTGTCGGTTGATTAAATAGTAATCGCTCGTTCAACGAAAAAATAAATACACGGTGATATCTTACTACGCCCCCTCCCCACCCCCTTAGGATTTTTGCTGAAGCCCCCCCCCCCTTTCGAGTCTCACGTGATTAATGGACGATCCCAAAATAGGGCGCTTTTACGCGTTCCCTTCATACATTTAGTTTGCAATTCTTGCAAATGAGTTACTGAAAATTACCTGTAACTAAATGTGCAATTTCTGCGTTCCGCTCAGCGAGTGTACAAAAGTCATTGTAAGATTACTATATAACTAAGAATTAGGTTACAATTTAACCTAATTCTTAGTTAAAATTAGGCACTTATAATTATATTGTTGCAAACATTGTCGTTACCTTGTATTACTTGTATTTTATGGAAAAAGTAAAAATTACTAGTTCCTTTTTTGATCTTGCATTTAAAAATTTTATCATCAAAGTGTACACTTTAGATTTTATTGACACATTTTTATTATTATTATTATTATTATAGCTTTAGCGTTTAGTTTTAGTTTAATGACTAATAAAATGTTAGCTTTTAATCGTTTTTTTTTTTGTTAGAAATGTACTGATTCATCCATTTCAGATCAAAATTTTGGTTAAAACACTTTGGTAATTGAGGATAAATATTGAAAATGTTTGAAGCATTAAAAATGTTAACTAGAAGGGATAGTTTAGATTTTTTTTGTATTTTGTTAAAGATATCGTCTGACCAGTGATTTTTTTAGCCATTGGCATTTTTAGCCACCAAGCAAAGTCTTGGGTGTAGGCAAGGTCTTCGGTCTTCTCGTAGTCAAATGATTAGGTCATTTTGGTCAAATTAACGAAGGAAATTTGTATACAATATGAAACCATTCAACCGTTTTTGCGTGACAAACATATCAACGTTTTCTCTTTGTAATCTATACTAATATTATAAAGCTGAAGAGTTTGTTTGTTTGTTTGAACGCGCTAATCTCAGGAACTACTGGTTCGAATTGAAAAATTCTTTTTGTGTTGGATAGATCATTTATCGAGGAAGGCTATAGGCTATATAACATCACGTTGCGACTAATAGGAGCGAAGAAACAGTCGAAAATGTGGAAAAAAAACGGGGAAAATTATTCATCTTGAGGGCTTCCGTTGCGTGCGCTGCGAAAACCGTTCGAGATACCCAAATGATTCCCAAAATAACTATTCCATGCGGACAAAGTCGCGAGCACCAGCTAGTATATAATAAATATGTAATGTATATAGATTGGGATAATATTATAAAAAATAAATACATTATTTATAAAGTTTTCAGTATATGACCGGAACCAAGAGGTGTGGCCTCTAATAAGGAATTAAAAAATATTTCAACAGCGTTCAACAAATTAATCAATGTCAAATGCGTTTCGATAAACCATTCATATCACTACCTTATCGACAAATTAAACTCTTGTCGATAATTCACTTTAGCGAAGTCTCACGAATACCTAAAAGATTAGTTTAATGAACTAATTAGTTTCTTCGCTGGATCGATTTGAAAATAGCCACTATCATAGAGTAAATAGTACTTCTGGTTAAGTACTATTTACTCTATGCCACTATCAACCTACCCCCTAGTAGTTATGTGAGACCAAGCTAAGATTTTTACTAGGGGCGCTAGATGCTAGTTAGTGCATAATGCGGTAAATTCTCAGGCCAATTATCCAATAGCAATTTGGAAAAATCAAGTGGTTTTTAGCAGAGATTTAAATCGGTTTTTAGTGAAAAGTCTAATACCCTCCATTTGGTGTAGAATATGAGTAATGGGGCGGCATTTTTTACGGTATCCAGGACGGCACACATAAGGAATATACGGCCCTTACATGGCTACAACACTTAAAGGGGAAATTTAAATAAGAAACGTTAGGTGAGCTGCGTGTTAAATGCCGCCCTGCTAAGTCTAATTAACTTATCACAACTTTATCTTAGCTTCCTTACAGATACGCACTAATACCAATATTCGATAGGTGTTTTGATAAACTGTTTCTCGTGTCACCACACGAGACGTGTTGTGGACGGACGTGACAATGAAGTTGGTGGTGGTAATTCTTGCCTTTCTGGGCTCAGTGTATGGCCAGGCATCAGAAGACGATTTATTTGAGTTAAACATAATACACTATAATGATTTTCACGCACAGTAAGTACACAGCTTTATCAGACTATGTTATGTCCTATGTCTTATTAGTACTAGTAAATGCAGTTGTTCTCTATTTAAGGAGGTATTAGCGATACGACGCTATGGTCCACTCCTGCGCCGCATACGGGCGTAGGACGAGACTGATTTGATGCATGTAAATGATAAATATGTAGTAGAGCATCAAACTCTATCCCCCACTATAGAAGCAAATTTAAAGACACATCAAAACCAGTCCAATAATAATCGATTCGTTTGGCTTTTAATAGTTTCGACGAAGTGAGTCCCAGTGGAACAGTATGTCAGCCTGAAGTAGACCCTTGCGTTGGAGGCTTCGCGCGCCTCTACACCGCAGTGAACCAGGCTTTCGAAGCGGAGCCCGATTCACTCCTTCTCAACGGAGGCGACACTTTCCAAGGCACCATCTGGTACAACTTCCTCAGATGGAATGTCAGTCGGACCTTCATGAATATGATGCCCCACGACGCCCACGTTAGTCTTTTCTATTTATTTAAACTATTATTAATATATATAAAGAGGTAAAGTTTGTATGTAGGAAGTAATCTTAGTAACTACTCATCCGATTTAAAAAAAATTACCTAAACTATTTTTAAAGCCCAACGCAAAAAGGGGTGTTATAAGTTTGATGTGTGTTTTGTTTGAAAACTGACAAGATGTGATGCTTCTTAGCATCACATCTTGACGAAGATATTTCACTGATTTCCATAAATTCTATTGATATGAAGTTTGGCATACTGTTACATCGGTGGTTTTTTCATGACATATGGTAACCTTGATCTGATGATGCAGCGTCAAGTAGACTGCGGGACACCCAACTCCTCAGCAACTTATATATATATAGCGGTTTAGTTTATAATTTTAATAACAGCTTGTAAGTATTTATAAAAAAAATGTTTATTAACAGTTGGAAAAATCGTATTTACAATAACAATGATTGAAGACTCCTTTTAAGCGGAAGCCTGTGCCAGGAGCCTTTGCTCTTCCATAAAAGCTAGTAATAATATATAATATATATATATTCCTAATAATACCTACATAATTTTTTTTAAACAAGAAAAATAGTTTTTTATTTTTAAATAGAACGATTGTGTGTTAGTGTGTGTGTGTGCAAAAAATGTATGATCTGAATTAGTTCACAAACTATATAAGTTTATTTTTTTAAATAATATTTTGTATTTATTAATTTTGTTTTTAACAGGTGCTTGGCAACCACGAATTCGATCATGGCGTCGAAGGTCTAGTCCCATACGTCTCTTATTTGAATTCGACCGTATTGGGCGCCAATGTGAACACTACATTTGAACCAGATCTAGCGCCCTACATCAAAAATCATGTGATCGTCACGCGGAATGGAAGACAGATTGGCATTATCGGAGTACTTCTGCGAGTGGTAAATTTTTGTTTCTCTTTTACCTACCCTACAGAACTTGTAAACATATTCATCTCTTGTCTATTCCTAAGTTTCTCTCAGCTACAGTAGTACATCTGATATAGCTTACCGATGTAAACTCGACAAATAAATTGCTTTATCACCCTAAGATTGAACATTCTTTGTATGTTGTAGAATGATAAGATCTGTTTTCCTTTGAAAATTCAAAGTGACAATTTCTATTGCTATCTTTATTAGTGATGACAAATTATGTCAATCAGTAATCAATACCTATTTCAAATCTAAGCCTTAGCGAATTTTGAAATGAATGGAATTTGTAATCGAAACTGATAAAGCACTTTTCTTGTCTGCTATACCTGCGCAGAAGACGAGTTTTTAAAGCGCGGGAAATGCTATCGACCGTTGCGTTTAAAGTACAAAAGATTCTATATATTTTCACATGTAAATATCTCCCAAAAACACTGTTTTATCATCTACAATCTACATGTGTAGCTATCTATATTATTTATACACATCTACATATCTATATTATTTATATCAATTTTAAGTAGGTACTTTTGCTATTAGGCGATAGCTATATTATAATCCTTAATAGTAAAGTAATCTATAATGTAATCTCCAGGTTGATTCTTTTATTACTACTTAAATACTGAACAAAACAACAAAAATTATTTACATTTTAATTTTTTTAAATAGTTTAAATTTATTATTCATAAAAGTAAAACTAAAACTTCTAAAGGTCGCGATCCCTCGCAACTTTTAAGTGACAGGTCTTCACAAGTCTTCAAAGTTTTCTCAAAACCTGATGATGAGGCCTCATGATGAGGCCATAGGACGTCGACTCCAACTGCAACAGTCTAATAATGTGTTGTCAAATTTGAAGTTTTCAGCTCCCATAGGACAGGTGATAATGGAAGACGAAGTGGAGGCCATTAACAGGGAAGCAGCCATTCTAACGGAGCAGGGTGTGGACATCATCATAGTGCTGTCCCACTGCGGATATACTAGCGACATGTAAGTACTATTTTTAATGTATAATCGACATAAACATTTCTATTGTACTCATGGTTCTGAGTGGTTCTAGTCTACATTTTGATTTGCAATAAATTTAATTTTGCCTAGTTCACGTCACACGAATTTCTTGTCACAAGTGGTCACATTTGTGGGACCCATCCACAATTTGCAATATATGAGACGTCACACCAGACATATGAGATTAGAAATTTACATTTGAAACTGACATTATAAACCTTATATACTTACCTAGCCTAAAGATAGAACATTGTTTGAGTTTTTCCTTTACAGTTCACCCTCCCACCCCTTTTCCCTCATTGTCACACTGACCCCTCCCCCCTTAACGTGTGACGTAATTTAGCTATTTCAGCATTTTTTGACAATACAATTTGGAGATTTTCTAACAAAAAGCGTCAAAATAAACAGAGCAATGGCGGCTCGAGTGGTGCCCGAAGTTGACATAATAGTGGGCGCTCACTCGCACACGCTGCTGTTCACTGGTGAGACCGAGAACGGAGACACGCCAGCCGGCGACTATCCCACTGTGGTCACCCAGCAGAGTGGGCATAGGGTGAGATTAATTTACGTCCCACTAATATAAATGCAAAAGTAACGAACACAGATACCTTATTAATTACCTAGATTAATATAAAGGATAGGTACTAATCTTGAAAAATTCCCGAGGGATCGTCTAAAAATATACATCACCGTTTCATCCCCATCGTCATCACAGCGATAAATATGTCATTTTTTTCCAATTTATTAAATATATAATTATAGTGTAATTATTTGTTTTCCGTAATAACTAATAAAAATAAAATGAAATATTTTCTCGGGTGATATATTATTTTTATTCTTCAACGCGGACTAAGTCGCGGTCGCCAGCTAGTACAAAATAAGTATTTTGTTTGTGGAAGCATGACTGGGACTAGCCAAGAGCATGTACAGTCGTAAACGCTACGCTAGGAGAAAGTTTTGTGATTGGTCAAAATTTTATGTGGGCGTTACAACAACCAACCGGGCTTTATTTCTTTCGTTTCGTAAGTACGCAAAGGGAGCTTGTTCATTGGTTTGCTCTTGGCTACAGGGCCCCTGACTGCGAAACGTAGTGTGCCTTAGCATAGCACTATTAAAAAAAAAGATTTCCTAAGGGAAATTCCACAATTACAATTTTAATAAAATAATGTTCATCATATTGATTGTGAATATTATAATTATATTATGTGGTTGATTATAATGAACGATTATTTTCAGATTCCAATAGTTCAAGCGTCATGTTACACGCGTTACCTGGGCATCATTAAGCTGTTTATAAACTCAGACGGAATCATTCAGAGCTGGGAGGGACAGCCCATCTATTTAGGAACAAGCATCATTCCAGGTCATGATAATATTAATCTATCTTTGTTTCATGATCATCTATCTTTGTTTCATCATCACTACCAATTCTTTGTTTCATGTTCAAAACCCGACTTCAAGTGAAAATCAGAGGGATCACAAAATAAATATAGGCGAATAAGATATCTATTGCTTATTTAAATTTTATCATAATATTTTTAGCTTAGGCGTTTTTCATAATACAATATAATTCATAATACTTTGCCTTGCCTCCAATGTGCGCTGGCCCTTATTCGTGTGTTCTAAAGCGTCTGCACACGGCCCTAAAATCGGTGGCAATATCGGGCCAGTGGTGGGGAGCCCCCTAGATTGCCTCTGATTATGTTTACGATTTGCCTACACATGAAGCGATCAAGGGAGCGATCTAGGGGGCTCCCCACCACTGCCCCGATATTGCCACCGATTTTAGAGCCGTGTGTCTGTAAGCGCTCTTAGCAATAATATAAAGGTTGATATACACAATAGATCCGTATATGTTGGAGCTATTGGAGCCGTGGCGTGAGGAAGTGGACGCGGTGGGTAAGGAAGTGCTGGGGAAGTCCCTCGTCACGTTGAACAGGTCTTGGTGTTATCGGAGAGAGTGCAATATGGGCTCGTGGGCCTGCGATGGATTCCTCGAAGAGGTACGCAACCGACCATCAATTTATTCTTGATTCCAGCTAGCACTTGATTCCAGCTGTCTAATATATTTAAGATTTCCTTCGAATTTTCATAGCCATATATCTTCGACTTAATGAATAATGACAGCTCAGAGCTGCACTCTATAGATTTTATAGATGCATGCCTTTTTCATAGAAGAAAGAAATTTAATTGATCGTGATTGAATAATTATTTCAACGCCTTGAAAAAAGGGGCGCGGACGAAGTCGCGAGCAAAAACAAGCTGTAATAATAAAATTACAATAATAATTTATGACCAATATTCTGAACTAATAATAATTTTGATAAATATCTGTAAGGAGATGCTTTATTATTTATCAAAGTCGCATCGTAAAATGAAATTGTAAATTTATATTTATAATGATCATAAGAGTTTCTTGTAGAAAACCAATTGATAAATAAATATTTTGATTTTGATTTTTTGATTTTGATCGAGACCATACTTCACGTAGATATTGTAACTATAGTTGATGCCGATGGCGACAGACGGCGCTTGGCATCACGCACACGTCTGTATGATCAACGCGGGTGGCTTGAGAGTGCAAATTAACCCAGGAGGTGAGTTCTCCCTGCTTACTTAGATCACAACATAATGGTGATGGTATATTGAATCACAGCTTAGTTTTTCTGTTAAATTGAAACTAATTAATATTAGGAATCCAGACAACTAGGTAGAGTCAACTTTAAAAGCAGGTCAATCTCGTCAAGAATGTCTTAAAACAAGAATGTTCGACCAATTTGTGTTGCTAGTGATACTGTAACGCGTCACGTCGTCACGTGACTAGGATTTGATGACATAATATAATGACACTGAAACATGGTCTCTATGGGCTTGGTAAGAAAGCTCAAAGATCTTTGGAGAGGGATATGCTCGGTGTTACAAAAAGAGATCGAATCCGAAATGAGGAAATCCGTAGACGTACGAAAGTTACCGACATAAGCCAGTAAGTTGATCGATCAGTAAGTTGAAATGGCAGTGGTCAGAACATATAGTACGGAGAGCTTGAACCGCCGGGACCGGAAGGTTCTCGAGTGGAGGCTACGGACTGACAATCGCAGTGTAGGATGTCCAACCTGACTGACAAGGTGGACAAACAACCTGACTGACAAGGTGGACCGACAACTTGACTGACAAGGTGGACACATAAACTGACTGACAAGGTGGACAGACAACCTGACTGACAAGGTGGACAGACAACCCGACTGACAAGGTGGACCGACAACTTGACTGACAAGGTAGACAAACAACCTGACTGACAAGGTGGACCGACAACTTGACTGACAAGGTGGACACATAAACTGACTGACAAGGTGGACAGACAACCTGACTGACAAGGTGGACAGACAACCCGACTGACAAGGTAGACAAACGACCTGACGAACAAGGTGGACAGGCAACCTGACCGGTCTTATTGGAGGATTATGTGCCTATGTCCAACAGTGGACTTCTTAAGGCTGAGATGATGATGATTAATGAAATTTGTATAAGGGCTCATAGTATAATGAGTGACGTGACTTCTCGATACAGATGTGACCACAGAAGGGTTGTTAATGGCTATGCCGTTCGAGAACTACGTGCAGGTGTACGATTTGAAGGGTGAGCATTTGCTGGAAGCGCTCGAGTTTTCCGTTGGCGTTACGCAGACGCCTGGAGATTTCTACAGCGGTAGGATGGTGCAAATCGGAGGTTAGTAGAAGTTTGTCATTAATTAGCCATAGTCAACTTAATTGAGACCTTCTCCTCATTTAAATTTAAACTTATTTTCACATAGTACATAAAAACACACTAAATCAACGTCGACCAACTATAATACTTGATGCACAGTCTCATACAAAACAAAACCTATTAAATATATTATGCTTACATCTATTACAAAATATATAAGAAAAAGGTATAAAAATTTGTTTTAAGACAATTTTTTTGTTAATTTTTAAAACTTTTTTTGTTGCAAATAAAATAAATAAAATTAACAGTTTTTTACAAAATAAAACCCACACACTTAGGTCGTAAGATTGTAAAACGCATACGCATCTAATACTAAAGCGCATCCAAATGTTCAAATGGGTGCTCAATGCTCATATGCTGAGGACGTTTTTTTTGTAGCTGAGTGTATCTAATATTACCTACATATAGTCGATTTACAAAATCAATGCATATTACTCGAGATAAGTTCGTTTAGGAACAGTGTAAAGGTCGAAATGTGAACTTGTTTAGGGATGCGCAACGTGTACAACGCGTCGGCGCCGGCAGGATCGCGAGTAACGTCTTCGGTGCGTTGCATCTCCTGTGACGTGCCTCGCTATGAGCCTCTCGACAGAAACGCCACCTACCGGGTCGTCACTCAAAACTACATCGGCGACGGTGGCGGCGGATACACGGTAGGTACCACATGTTACCCATGAGGTAAGGGACCGCGGGTAACCACGGTCCCCGATTAGGCGCAGCTGGCGACAAACGGGGGGGTTTAGCGAGTAAAAATCTCACATAACCTGGTGTTTTACAAACTGTGGGTACCTACAGAAAGTTTTACCCCTAGTCGAAGGTAGTAGGTAAGGTACCACAAGCCGTTTGAATAAATAAAATAATAGTGTCCAATCAACTATTGTCGTAATACTTTAAAATAGTTAATGGTGGTAGTGGGGTACAGTCAAACGCCAGCATCAACTTCAGATGTCGATAGTTATACACACAAAGACTGATATAGTTTTTATATAGTACAAACCATTTTCACACCTTAATTACTCACTCAATTGGTTTTGATCATCATACAAAATTTTGCATACACATTGTCAGAGACACAGAAAAGAGAAATGTACCTTTCATCCAAAAAAAAAAATACTGTTTCAAGGTTTGTTATAAAAATAAAAATCTAAAGCCTGCCGAAATGTTAACAGTATTAAAGATTGAATAAATTGTTGGTAATTTATTTTTCAACGCGGACGAAGTCGCGTGTAAAAGTTAGTGTTATCATTAATGCGTTTCGTTGCAGATGTTGTCTGAAAACCGAGAGAATCTGGTGAACCTCGACCTGGACTATGTGATGCTTCAAAGGTTCATGCGTCGCCAACAGACAGCATTTGGAGATCTCGACGGACGGATAGAAATCGTGTACTAATTTTGTTAATAAACTCGTTAATTTACTTTGCTTTTTTTTTACCTTTACTGCAGTGAAAATTTATAGGCGGGCTTGGACAGTTGTTTTTATGGGGTAGACAGTAAATTCTGACATAAACATAGACAGTAAACATGTGTTCAAAATGTAATTATGTGTAGTGAAATCTATTTTATTTGAACCTTTATTGAAGTCAAAACTTATAAGGGGACTTGGGCAGTTGTTTTTATGGAGAATATTAGAGAATTTCGTATGGGGTAAAACTCTTAAAACTAGGTAAAACAGTAAATAAATTCGGACCCACATATCTCTTCGAAATGTGTACTAGAATCTGGATTTTCTATACATATTATAAAATAAGATCACTTTGTCCGCTTCTGTATGTTTCTCCGTTAACTACAACTGATTTTGATACAGATGTAACTAATGGAAAAGCTATTTAAAAATAAAATACATTTTCAAAATTCATTACTATATTATATTAAATAAGTACATAATAATATGTATGTACAATAATCAAGATTATTTATAATTATCAAACAAATGTACAAACATTAGATTAATTTAAGTAAAACATATTATTGTAACAATAATTTTCAGAATTAATATTTAAAATCTTGTCATTTTTGCAACGTTTTAAATATTGCAGCTATTTACAATTATTTTACACATTACTAAAAGGCAGTGAACGTGTTCAAATCATTTTACGGTCATTTATTGCAGAAAAATATTAAGTTTCATCGTAAAAAAAACTTAAAAATTAATTTTATAAAAAAAAACAGTCAATTGCGAACTTTAATGTAGATATCATTCATTTGTAACAAAAATGTTACTCTCAATGGTAAAAACTACGTCTTGCAATATTAAAAAATGTCCCTCGAAATCTTAAGGTTTAAATTATTCAATAATATCTAAAAACCTTAAGACAGTCTCAAATAAACGATAACCACAACCACTTTACACTAGCTTCAAATTAATAATATTGACCTTATATGTGAAGAAAAACCATGAAATAATATTTAATTTAAAAACGCAAAAAAAACTTATTAGAAACCTTCAATAGTTTTTCCATTTGAAATAGTAAGCACATATTTCCTTTTTTTACGCTTTACCCCTGTCTGGACGAGATTACCCCGCCCGGACCAAATTACCTCAATCCACACTTTCTTATATTTCTATGTTTTTTAACGTCATATTTTATTTATTCTAACACTGCGAATGCAAATACATTTTTTTACGCTTTACCCCTGTCTGGACAAGTTACCCCGATCCACACTTTCTTTACTATGTTTTTAATGTCATATTTTATTTAATCTAACACTGCGAATGCCCATACATTTTAATTTTTTTTAAGCTTTACTCCGCGCGTATTTAAAGCGTAAAGGTACATATTATGTAATATTTTTTTAATTCTAACACTGCGGCAGTTTCACCTTAGGCACATGAATGAAAGGCAGGTCTCGTTTGAACTCTTTGATGTTGGTGATGAACTGAGTCGCATTGTCAACATTGCTATCGGAGTCTCCGTTCTCGGACGACTTCAAATAGACCAACTCGTAATTTTTCAATTGTTGCTCATCCACCGACGCGTCTGAATCTGTCGTGTTGCTGTCTTCTTTCAATTTGTGTCCGACCACCTGTGTTCATAAAACGGATATATTTTATTTTACGCGGTACCCCACTTAAATACGAGTATTGAACAATAAAATTATATAAAATATAAACCTGTTTTTTCAAGCACACATTAATGTTTTCAAAGATAATAAGTAAAAAAAAAAACAATGGCTCTTATAAATAAAAAAACAATCACATACATTTTAGAATTATAAGTGATTGTTTTTATATATTTTAGACTAGAGGATTATACATTTTAGAATCTCGAGTAGAACTTTTATAAGTGACGTGTCAAAATAAAATAAATTTTGTATTAAAACTACAAATATTCTCATTTGACTTCAAAATGCGATAACTAATGTTATAATAATGTGATAAACAGAAATTCGTAGTCAAGCGAGTTTCTATAATACTGTATAAGGGGTATCAAATTTCAAAATCTTTTAAAAGAATAACAAACAATATTATCTTACTTGAATGGATAGTTTTTTGAATTGAGACTTGTTTCCAGTCGGAAAATGATTATTCACCCATTTCTTCAAGTCGGACAGTTTCACCTTCTCTATAGCTTCAGCCTGAAAACAAACAACAATCTTATCAATATCAATACACTCTCTAAAATTATCACAATTTCTTTTGTTTTCAAGCATTGAAATAAGTTATACAACACCACATTGTAATTGTAATTTCGTCTGTGTGAAATCATCGGTCGTGAAAATGTGTTACACAAGATAATTTATTTGTTTAATATTCAATGCGAACAATACGATAAATCCATTCCATCTTGATATTTGAAGAAAGATCTTAACTTTTAAATCCATTAAATTTATTTAAGCATTATAATTATTAATTATACTTGTCTTTGTAACGTAAATAATAACGTGACATACCTCATCAAATAATCTGTGGAACTTATATTCTCCGCTGACAATTTCTCGCCAATTTCTGTCACCCTGTAATAAAGACAATTTGTTTTATTAATATTATTATATTTAAATTGTAGAATATATTATGGACACCCTATAGATTAGAGGCTATTTTGGCAGATATGGCAGAATGTAACGGTTTTAGGAATCATTTATATATAAGTAATTATAATCAACGATCTATCAAAAGACAAGGACACACTCTTCTTTTCGTGACTCGCTCGGTTTGATTTTCCCATTTTCTAGCTTCCACAGAAACTTAATCCTTATTTCAACAAAATTGAGCATTATTTGCTGTAGACTGATTATGTCAGTGCACAATCTTGTTTAGGTATAATTGCTTTGATCGCAACCAAGAATTTTGTCGGTAATATTTTGGATTACACAATTTTTTTTACACTTATGCTTATACGTCTATTCTCAGTAACAATATAACTAGAGCTTTCTCTATCGAGAAGTAGGCGTATGTTTGACTAGCTGGTGCCCGCGACTTGGTCCGCGTTCTGGATGTAAGGTACCCTATGTCCTCTCTGGTGTCCCAGACAACGTGGATGCAAAATTTCGTGGTGATCGTTTCAGTAGTTTTTTGCGTGAAAGAGTTACAAACATCCATACAAACTTCCGCATTTATAATACTAGCTGGTGCCCGCGACTTCGTCCGCGTTCTGGATGAAAGGTACCCTATGTCCTTTTTGGAGTCCCAGACAACGTGTATGCAAAATTTACAACGCCATCTAGGGAATTCTGTTTGAAGCAATGTAGTACTCTAATTCATCTAATCTCACTTCGAATAATGGAAAAAGTCTGTTAACAGATGGCACTACATGTTAGTTATAGTTTATAAAATTACGTGTTAATAAAATTAAAGCTGCTGCCCGCGACTTCGCCCGCGTAACTTAGTAAATTATGTACTTAAACCTTCCTCGAGAACCACTCTACCCATTAGTGAAAACCGCATTAAAATCCGTTGCGTAGTTTTAAAGATCTAAGCATACAAAGGGACATAGGGACAGAAAAAGCGACTTTGTTTTATACTATGTAGTGATTAGTACATACTGATGATTTGTTATCTTACCTCCTCCTTGATGTCGAAGTCTGTGGTGTGTTTGAGTTGAACTAGCGCTCGCTTGGAGTGAGCGAGTTCCCTCTCGTTCTGTATAGAGTAGTCGCGCGCGAACCGCTTCAGGAACGCCTCTATGCGAGAGTCCACCTGCGACACGCTTCATCCACAAAAAACGTCATATAGAATAGAATAGAATAGAATAAAATTTTATTTGCTACAAAGGACATACATAAACATAGCTACATAAAAAAAAAAAACTTAAAAGACACACACAAACGTCCCCTGCAACCAACCGGCTCCAACTCAGCATAATGCAGGTTTTAGAAACCTGCGCTGGTCTTCCGTTAGAGCCGATGGTGAGGTTACGCACTTATTAACACATAATATACACATACAAAAGAGCTCCAAAAAAAATACAAGAAAAATTCCAAAAATATAACAGTCAAACTATAAACCTACACATATAATACAAAAAGAAACACAATATATAATACAAAAACATTTTTTACAAAAAAAAAAAAATAAAAAAAAAATACAAAAAATATATTCAGAAGGCGCTGGTGTCATTCCGCAGTAGCTCCTCGCCTTTTTTGGTGTTCAACTATAAATTTCTTTAATTTATTCCTAATATAATACATTATATGTACCTCATATTTCCCTCTTCTAGTCTAGACTAGACAGTCTAGTCTAGACTAACAACAACACTAAACAAATATGCGTTATAGCCAACGAAGATATCACTGAATATCTACCTGAACTTGTCGCGCTGTGTGTTGACTGTGATCGAGAAGCCCAAGACTCCGAAGGTGTACCGCATCATGCTGAACACGCTATAGCCGAGTTGCTGTTTTGTGCGCAACTCGTCGAAAACCGGCTCATCCATCAGCATCTGAAGAATACCACGAGAGTAAGTATAGCATAAACACTGAAAATATTGACTGGGCTAAAATTTTGCGTATACTTTCAACGATTTTTTTATACCTACTATACAGGAAATTTCAATTTATCAAACCCAGCCAACTATAAATAGGTAACGGATTAATAAATATTCTCCACTTTAAGCAATCAATTCATATTATAATTTCTTTAAAACCCTATTAAAGCGAGGACTTAGTAGAAAAGGGTTATTTTCTTAGAATAAAATTACAACTTTTAAAAAAATTTGAATCGGGCACATTAAAATTTAGTAAAAATCCAAAAAAATAATAATTAATAAATTGTGTAAAGTCAAGTCAAGCAAAATATGATGAACTCACCATGAGCAGTTCTAGTGTGGCTGCGTCCGAGGGCTTGGTGAGCTCGCCCTGGTAGTAATTGGTGACTATACTGTTGGCCGACGCGCGGTTCAAGCTCGACACGCGCACGCACCGCGAGCCCAGCGGCAGCTCGTGCACGCGGATCTAACCAACCATTCATACATTTATCTACCTATGTACTTATTATTGGGTATTTGACAATATTAAAAATAACAAAGTCCGAAGTAGTCAAAGCTATAAACTCTGCTAAAAACAGGAAGGCTGTTGGTTCCGACGAAATTTCTGCTGAAGTGTTGAAGCTGCTGGCTGACGAAAATATTCATATACTTGTGCAGCTTTTTAATAGTATTTATGACAGTGGTATCATCCCTGACGACTGGCTTGAGTCCACCTTTATAACGCTACCTAAAACTAGCAATGCTAAACGATGTAATGAATACCGCACCATCTCTCTTATGAGCCACGTTCTAAAGATATTTCTGAAGATTATTCATAACCGGATTTACAAAATAATAGACAGTAATGTTTCGAACACTCAGTTCGGTTTCAGAAATGGCTTGGGCACACGGGATGCATTGTTTGGATATCAAGTATTAATGCAGCGCTGCTGGGACATGGGTAGTGATGTATATGTCGCTTTCATTGATTATGAAAAAGCATTTGATAGGGTCCAACATGTAAAAATGGTTAATATTCTTCAGAAAATAGGTGTCGATAGTAAGGATGTAAGGGTTATACAAAATCTGTATTGGCAGCAATCAGCACGGGTACGAGTGGAGGGACGGCTATCTGAGAGGGTGAAGATTCTGAGAGGTGTAAGGCAGGGATGTACGCTCTCCCCTCTTCTTTTCAACATATATTCTGAAGAAGTAATTGCTGAGGCTCTGGAGGAATGTGAGGTTGGGGTTAGTGTGAATGGTCGCGCGATAAACAACATCCGGTATGCTGATGACACTATACTTCTTGCTTCTTCGCAACAAGACCTGCAATATCTACTCAATCGTGTCTACGAAACCAGCATAAGGTACGGTCTGAATATTAACGCCAAGAAGACCAAATATATGACAGTAGGCAGACCTAATAACCGGTACTCAGCTCCACTCTATGTGGGTGCTCAGCCGTTGGAGAGGGTTAATTCATTCAAATACCTTGGCTGCATAGTGAACGATCAAGAGGATCACAGTATTGAGATAAGGTGTCGTATAGAACAGGCACGCAGCTCCTTCATGAAGTTGAGCCACATTCTCTGCAACCGTTCCTTAGAGATTGTGACTCGTATGCGCTTGGTCCGGTGCTTCGTATTCTCTGTGTTGTTGTACGGTGTCGAGGCATGGACACTCACCAATACAATGACCAGACGCTTAGAAGCTTTTGAGATGTGGGTATACAGGCGCATGCTACGGGTGTCCTGGACAGATCGGATGAGGAACGAAACGGTTTTGCAGAGAATGAACAAGAAGGTTGAGGTTTTGAAAACTATAAAAGTCAGGAAACTGGAATACTTTGGACATATCATGCGCGGCGAGAAGTATAATCTCCTGCAGCTGATCATGCAGGGGAAAATACAAGGTAGACGCAAGCCAGGCAGACGACGTACTTCTTGGCTCAAGAATCTCCGCGAATGGTATGGCCAAAGTACCAGATCGCTATTTCGAGCCGCCGCCTCAAGGGTTAGGATAGCCATAATGATAGCCAACCTCCGATAGGAGATGGCACTGGAAGAAGAAGAAGAAAAATATACTACAAATTGTGGTCATCCTATCAGAAAATAGCGTGAAAAACACATGTCACTTTAATTTAATGAAAAAAAAAAACCATAATTTTTGAAATTTTATCTTGGCGCCGAAACGCCCTGTGACTGGTTGAAACTCGGGTGACGTCATACGCTAGTAAACATATCAGACAGATAATAAATAGTGATTATTCACTTAATATTAGTCATCTGTGTCATTATTCAGTTTTGTTTGTTTACTAGCGTGTTTACTACAGTCGCACGTATCAAAGACCAGCGCCATTACAGAAACAGCGTTTTTGGTGCGGTTTTTGAAATTAAAACTTTAACATTGACTTTTATTAAACATTCAATAAATGAAACCAAAAATTTGTTATTTTCATATTAAAATACCTACATTATAAATAAATTCAACATCTGATTTTAACATATTCTGTCACTTTAAGTGTATACGATACCTGAGGCATTTCTTCTTCGGAAAGTCCTTCCCATTTGATAGTAGATAGAACCTTCTCCGATATCCGAATCGCTTTGTGCCACTGTATGTTGCCTTGCACCAACACCTGGATTAAATGTAGACAATGTATACAATTCGGTCAATTTCAACATTTTGCCACAGGGCTGAGCACCCCATCTCTAATAAAAAAAAAAAAAATTGCCAAGCAAATTCTTTTCCCAGGCTATTTCAACATTTGCCTAAGCAAAATGCTTGGGAGATTGTTGAAATAGCCTGGGAAAATATTGAAAATGCTTAGGAAAATGTTGAAATTCACCTAAAAATGGTATATAAATTTTTAAAGCAATACATACCATTTTTCGACCAATTTCAAAAATTTTCCAAGTATTTTCAACATTTTCCTATGCAATTTCGACATTTTCCTAAGCAAATTTAACATATTCCTTAGGAAGATGTTGAAAATTGATTATAGATATTGACCTAAAAATGGTATATACATTAAATAAAGGAGTAAGTGCCATGTCAATACAAATACACATACATCTCTTACTTGCTAAATGGTCGACGGGATAATGGCAAAGTACCAAACATCGAACAAAATTGATGCTTTTTTTTAGATTTCTCACAATTTTTATAGTTTCCCATTATTCTACAAATACTAGACTAACGCTAATGTATGTGTATACCTGTAAGTACATTTTGGAGAGGAAACTCCTACTGAAGTCCTTCAGATCCTCCAGCGTTATGTCGTTAATGACCATAGCCTTGTCCCGAGGAGTCACGTACGGCTCCAGGAGAATATCCATACGCACGTCCCTGTATATACAACACCAATCAACATATAGTATGGCGTTTAATAATAAATAATAATATAAGCAATATAACGTCTGAAATTGCATTGCTAATTACACTTTTGGCAGGCCAGGTCTGAAATTGCATTACTAATTACACTTTTACTGTACTTTTTTCTGGATGAAAGATCCTTTCCTGTTACCCTCACAACGTGTATTCAAAATTTCATGATGATCGGTTGAGCAGTTAAGGCGTGAAAAGTAAAACACAACAGCGTTATTTTCGCATTTATATTATTAAGTATTGATAACTAGATACCCGCCGACGGCTTCGCACGGAGTTGAAATTTAAAAAAATCCTTTCTTAGCGGAGCGCTTACGTGATAAAAAATTTATTTCAAATTTTACCTTTCTAAACTTAATGATAGTAGTCAGTCAGGGCAAACGAATTTATTAGACTACGAATTTATTAGCTTAGGGATATGATGAGTGTACGGACTTGCCGAGCTTGTGCGGCTTGATGAGCTGGTTGTGGTAGATGCGCGCGCGCACATCGCGCACTGCAACGAACAGCTCTTGCGACACCGCGTCTGCTCGCGGGACCATCGCGCGCGATATCAGCTCAACCACCAGCTGACATTTCAACGCATTGCATTGTTAAAACAATTCGAGATCACAAACAAAATTAATTATTCAATTTGTAGAAAATCAATTTAGGAAATCGGAAGGTGTAATCGCAGTTAGAACAGACTGGATCCATTTAGATTTTATATTCCATTTTCAACTCTATGTCTTCGACTTAGAAATCAATTTAGTGTAGTCTGATCATTAAGTTCACTACTTAGGTTCCTAAATTGGTTTCCTACAAATTGAAAAGTGAAAACTAACTGTGTTAGTTTTATTTATTATTTTATTTTAGATGAATGATTCGAGGTTTCTTCTCGCATGTGTTATTGTGTAATATACTTTTTGGTATGAGAAAGATTTACTGGTTGTGTGATAAAAACAACATATAATTTGAATATTAGGCAATTTATTCGAATTAAATGAACACTTACATGTAAATTTTGACTATATCCTTTCACTTTTAAAGTGAGCCCTTTGTCGGTGACGTACAATGAATGAGACAAATCCGCCATGTTCGCCGGGTAAATATCTTCCTGTAATTAAAGTAAAATACTTTATTAAGTATCCTCAACGACGGGGGAAGAATCTTACTCGATATAAAGAATAAATGTTATCATTTTACCTTGAGACCTTGCTGTAATACATCGGTCCACAGATCGAGCATACAGGAACTGTAAGCGAATTTTTTTCATTTTTTATTATTTTGAACATTTAAAAAAGTATAGGCCATTGTAAAAAAAATTAATTTTGTTAAAATATGTTGAACAAGAGTCGAATGCTCAAAATTTCCGCGGCGTACTTACTTTTGAACATTTAAAAAAGTATAGGCCATTGTACAAAAAATAATTTTGTTAAAATATGTTGAACAAGAGTCGAATGCTCAAAATTTCCGCGGCGTACTTACTTTTGAACATTTAAAAAAGTATAGGCCATTGTACAAAAATTAATTTTGTTAAAATATGTTGAACAAGAGTCGAATGCTCAAAATTTCCGCGGCGTACTTACTTTTGAACATTTAAAAAAGTATAGGCCATTGTACAAAAATTAATTTTGTTAAAATATGTTGAACAAGAGTCGAGTGCTCAAAATTTTCGCGGCGTAATTTTTAACAAAGTTATAGTTATAACAATATGGGATAATCGACTAGAAAATTAAAAATATATTTTTTTAATACTCACTCTCTGGGTGATTTGAGGCTGAGAGGAGTGATGAAATAGAAGTAGAGTAGTGCCGTGGGAAAACGGAACTTGAAGTCAGGTTTGTACCACACCTCCATGTGACGATTCTTCCGAATCAAGTTTGGTTGATCCAATCTATTATGTGACAGTTGTACATCCTTATTAAAATTGCGTAAGATGCGTAAATTATTATCATTACTTTTCAAAATTTAATTTGATACTGTTTTGTTGCACTTATATACAATATTTGTTTTGTTGTGGCTTTGCGGAGACGTTCTTTCATCTCAAAGTGACTTCTTTTGTATATGGCTAAGCTTGCTTTTGGATGAAAGTGCGTCTCTTTTCTTTCTTTTGTGTCGTTTTGTAATGTGTAAGCAACACTGTTTTGTTTGGACATGCTGTGTACACATGTTTTAGACCTCTGTCTAGTTCACTTCGATGTAATTGTATCTATTCAATCTATAATGTCAGTGGCCTGTTTTGTGTACCTTATTAAAATTAATAAAAAAAATTAAGACGTAATTCACGTTAAGATAAGAAAGCCTTAGTTCATGTCTCGCTGCTTCCCGAACGCTGCCCACGATTCAAAAGTTTGTCACGAATACACAAATAAAGCTTTCTATTGTAGAGAATAGTATTATCACAGCATACTTATTTCATACAGTAGGCCGACGGAGACGTCTAGACAGGGCAATCGTGCGGGGCGTGAGGGGTGAGGCGCGAGTGGGACGTGCCCAAGCTGCATACTTCGTCGTTCTTATTACCTTGGGATAAATATTCCAGGGCTATCGCGTCTTTCAGATTTTAATTTATTATATAAATCAAAATGGTGCATACGGCATGTGCTGTAAGTGGGTGCAAATCTTTATCTCGCATAAATAAAGAACTAAGCTTTCATCAATTTCTGCACGATGAAGAAAGGTACTTAAGCACATTTTATATTACTTAATTTGTGTCAACCCTTCCGTAATTTTTAAATACCTACACAGGCGGCGGCGTCGCCCAACATCAAAAGCGTCGGCCTACTGTATGAAATAAGTATGCTGTGGTATTATTATCTTATTCGAATAGTACAGAAATCTTCCTGCGTATTGGAATACATGATTCACAAACAATTACCTGAAATCTTTGACAACAGCTATCAAGTCGTCGTGTTTGAGTGCCACGTCCTGTTTGGGTGCGGCCTTAACTTTTCTGTGCACGTCCTTTGGTGAGCTGTTGTGAATGTCTATGTCTAGGGCTTGCGCAACGTCTAGGTACGCGGCCGTGGGCTGCACGAGACGAAAGTCGCGCGTTATGAACACGTTCTCGTCCGGCTCTTGGAAGCACGGCAACGGCTCAACATTCAGCCAACGGTGGAGCCATTCCGATGGGATCTCTGCGATGCGAGGTAAAAGAGTTTCGCTCAATTAAAGGCTATTTACTACTCACTAGGCTAGCATGTTAGTAGAGTGGCAAGTAATTTAGTAACTTGACGTGTAACTGAACACCAAAATATTAGGGGCCTCTTTCACCAATCAAAAATAAAGTGTTGATTAGTTAATTTTAGAAATAATTTTATGTTTTATTAATAATTTAATTATTAGTGCATCCTTCGATAGGCGAATTTTTTCATTAGTTATTTTCTTTTTAATTATTGCGACTTTTACCGTATAAACAAAGGTATATCAGCTAAATTATTCCCGGTGACAGGTGAATTTGAATGACGGTTAGCTTGACAGATGGTGAAAGAGGCTCTAAGTAACTTAATCGAGTAGCAAGTAATTTAGTAACTAAACGTGTCTAAACACTCAAGAGATCACCAAGTCGAGTAGATCGTTCGCTACTATTAGCTACTGAATTACTCGTCACTATACTAAATTACTAAAGCTTGGACTACTTAAGGAAGAGGCACATTTGTGCAGATAGTTCGTCGATAGACGTATAATATCATCATACCTTCTCTTCTATATTCAGTGCTGAACCATTTCTCCTTAGCGTTGTACTGAATCTGTTTCGTGTGCTTGTTCGACAGTATCATTATATTCACTTTGTCTGCGGTCATACATTCCAACAGTTCGCTTGTGGCCTGTAAAAATGAAAGTAAATATATTTTTTAAATCAAAGAAAACATTTAGGAGTTAACCTTCGAAACCACTCATCCGATTTAAAAAAAATCTTTCCCAATACTTAGAATAGAATTTCAGGAATTTGAACCAGCTAGTAATCCGTACTAATATTATAAATGCAAAAGTTTGTATGGATGTATGTATGGACGTTTGTAACTCTTTCACGCAAAAACTACTGAAGCGATCACCATGAAATTTTGCACACACATTGTCTGGGACACCAAAAAGGACATAGGGTACCTTTCCTCCAGAAAAAAAAGTACTGCTCCCGAGGGATCATCTAAAATTAAGGAAACTAACTCCTGGCTAAGTGTAATAGCAATAGCGATGTCAGGCGATTTATATTGCTTTTTTAACGCGGACGAAGTCGCGGGACACCAGCTAGTAACCAATAATAAATCAAAACGATAAGACTCATAATTAAATTACCTTGGGGTCGTAGGTATAATAGAGCCTATCTCCAGTGATGTAATGTTCGGGCGGATAGTAGTGCATGTTCTCGGAGAGCATCTCCACGTACTCGGCCGGCTGCGACTCCTCTTCGAAACGGAAACTCGTCTCCTCTATTGTCTATAAGCGCCACAGACAAACATACAAGAGACAATAAAATGACCATTCTCTAGCTAGAAGGAGAGAAAGAGATCGTGCGGCCAGTACCTATCTCTTTCCTTCCTTTCCTGTAGTGACTTCAAATTCTAAAAAAATACAACTACTGGCCGCACTATCGCTTCGTCTCTCTCACACTTTTGCCCATATTTACTTTAATTTCTCTCACACTTTTGCCCATTTTGACATAGGAATAGGACTGAGGTCTATTCCTATGTCTATGATTAAAAAAAATGGAATAAATGTATGCGAAGTTACAAAGCATATACGTTATACCTTTCGTCGATCGCAGTTGAGAGTCATTTATATAACAATATCGGTACTAACAACAAGTCAAGCGAGTGAATGTCAAGCGAGTGAATGGAATAAGTAAGTTTTGTTTCTTAAGGATTTCCATAAAATCAAAAAATCAAAATATTTATTTATCAATTGGGTCTCTACAAGAAACTCTTGTGATCGTTATTATAAATTTAAATTTATTTTACATAAAAGGATATGCTAAAAATCTTACCAATCATTACAATATTGAAATTAATGCCACTTGTTACAGAAAAATACAAATTTCTTGTTGCATTAATTTAGTTTTTTGATAGTAAATTGCACAATTACATAAAAATTTGACAAATCATATTGAAAAAATTATCAGTATCCTTTACTTCTTTGAAATAACTTCAATATATCGCGTTAACTTTTAATGTGTGGTTAGTTGCTCGACACTTTACAATCAGATTGAAGTTAAGGAAATAAATAGAACTCACCTTAATCTCGTCAAATATCCTTTTAGACGGTCCCAACTTCCTCAGCATGTTTATGTATGAGAATATCGCTTCCATTACCTTAATACAAAAGTTTATGCAAGTTAGTCACTTAAAACAATACAAATCTAAAGTAAAGCCTAAGTTTTACAACATCGAGTGACTATCTCTCTCTCTCTCTCTCTCTCTCTCTCTTCCCTTTTCTCTCGCATGTAAAAATGTCATAAGAAAGCGATTTTGACTTTGTCACATGAATGCTTACGGTACAAAATACAAAAATTCATTCGAAATATTACATAATAGAATGAGTTGTTTTATTATTTATTATTGTTTCTAGGAAAATGAGTAGAAAGAATATTGTGATAATTGCCTTATCGATATTGTCCAATCCTTGCTTGGTGAGTACAACTTGCGCCGAGAACAGACTATACATGGAAGTATAGTCGATGCCGCTCTCAGAGTTTCCCGTGTAGATGCCGAGCGCCCAAACCCTTCAAACAAAATTAACATAGAATAAAAACTAATGGTAGACGCGGGTTCGAATCTCATTCGGGCCTGGGCCCTGATTCTGTATGCTAAAACTCTTGACAAGACAAGGCAAGATACGTTAATGTCATTCTTGTCTTGTCATGAAATTCTTATGTCTTATGCCCCCAGCTGAGATAACATAACATACATCGGCGACGGTGGCGGCGATGTATGTACACGGTAGGTACCACATTTTACCCATGAGGTACAGGGACCGCGGGTAACCACGGTCCCCGATTAGGCGCGGCTGGCGACAAACGGGGAGGGTTTAGTGAGTAAAAATCTCACATAAGTGTTACAAACTGTGGGTACCTACAGAAAGTTTTACCCGTAGTCGAAAAAAAGGTACTACATGCCATTTTAATAAATAAAACTTCAGGGCCCTGATTCTGTATGGCAACTACTCTTGACAAGACAAGGCAAGATACGTTAATGTCATTCTTGTCTTGTCATGAAATTCTTATGTCTTATTTGCCATACAGAATCAGGGCCCTGCACCACTTCGTGTGTGGATTAGACAGAGAGAGGTCTTGCTCACTCAGTGAAGGAAAAAATCATAAGAAAACTGCGTGTCTGAGAGAATTAGTAATCTTCGAAGTATGTTATGGACTATACTTTAATGCATACTAAATTTATGTTATAACATAAAGGATACAGTATGGTACAGTGTCAAATACTTGTATTTATTACGGTTTCAATTTTATTAGAAATATTGAATCTAATATTTTCAACAAAATTTTAATAACATCTAACATATAAAATTCTCGTGTCGCGGTGTTTATTGCCAAACTCCTCCGAAACGGTTGGACCGATTTTGATGAAATTTTGTGTGCTTATCAGATATAGGTCTGAGAATCGGCCAACATCTATTTTTCATACCCCTAAATGTTAAGGGTCCCCACCCCAATTTTTTTTTTTGGCAAAACAACTTTTGTCGGGTCAGCTAGTGATTAATAAAATTAAATCAAATCAGCAAGGTTTACGTCTGCTAGTAACGATAGTGATAAAAAAAATCACATACTTTTTCCTCAAGTAGGAGAGCAAGCTGCCTTTACCCTCGTGGCCCAACAGGTGCGAGATATATTGATGAGGTTTCGACTTGTACTCCCGTAGCAAAGAGCGCATCATCCACGTCAAGTGCACCTGAAATTCAGTGACAATATAACTCGACTCGGTTACATTTTTGGTATTGTAAGTACCAGAGAGAGAATAAGTAAGTAAATATTCCCCAAGTAAGACGTAAAGACCAAATATTATTTATGGTGATTTTAAAGAAAAATAAACACTAAAATACAGTTTTCTGTATAAATTATAGCCTTTTATTCTACTAATATTAGTATAGAAGTATAGTTCAGAGTAGATAATATTTGGTAATGGCAGCAATTGCACTTACCTCTGTAGTATCGCTGACAGGTTTGACATAGTATATGCTGGTGAACGCCGGAGTGAGGTCAGTCTTGTTGAAGGAGTAAGGCGAGAAATCGTCGGGAGGTAGCTTGTTGGTGGCGATATGACCGAACGTGTTCACTATGTACTGCTCCAGAGTGTTGAGGTCCATGCGAGCCTTTGAAAAACAATTATTTTGTCAAAATTAATCAAGCACATGGACAAGCAAGTTTTTAGCTCCAGAATTATATATCCTCAATCAGTGGCGGATTTACACGTTTGCCGAAATTTCCATAAATTAATATCTATAAAACATATCGGCTTACAATCGGCACAATTTTAATACACATACTTCAAAAAATGTTTAGTACCTACTTGCGTGACATGCGTTTGGTTTTGTTTACATTTAGTTTATCCTTATCTTATATTGAATCTTCTATAGTCTTCTGTAAGAGCTACTAGTAGTTATAGTAAGGTTACCTGTACGGCCACTGTCATTCTGTTGGCGCTGTAGTGTCTTTTGCGGAAGTGATGTGCGGCTGCGTGCAGACGCTCGTCGTCCGAGATGTCGTCGCGGAGGCTGCGCAGGTTGCCCCAAGTGAACGTGCGCGCCGGATGTCCCTCGGGGAACATCGACGCGATCAACTGGTCCTTCCTGTTCGAGTCCGATGGTGCGGCCAGTGCGAATTCTGAAAACACCTTCATTTATAACTATAAGAGCTGGTGCCCGCGACTTCGTCCGCGTTCTGGATGAAAAGTACCCTATGCATAAAAATGTTTTTTGTCAAGCGCCAGTTATATACAACAAAATTCCGAACACCATTAAAGAACTCAATATTAATTTATTCAACAGGGAAAATGAAGCAATTACTCGTTGACAAATGTTATTACAGTATAAAACATTATATGACTGATAATTTATTGTGACAATTAGTAATATTGTTTTATGTAGTATTACTTAAAATATTGTACTTTTAGTATTACTTAAAAAGGGTAGAATGTAGCGAGACTTATCTATTGTAAAACTATTATAACATTGTAACCTATATTCAGCAAATAAATGATTATTATTATTATTATGTCCTTTCTGGTGTCCCAAACAACGTGTATGGAAAATTTCATGGTGATAGGTTCAGTAGTTTTTGCGTGAAAGAGTTACAAACATCCATACAAACTTTCGCATTTATAATATTATTACGGATTATTATTGCAACAAATTACAATATATATGTACTTAAGTATAGCAAAAAAAATCCATGCAAGTAAAACCAATTTTCCTTTCAGACAAGTTATAACACCCCTTTTTTTGCGTCGGGCGATAAAAATACTAGTAGTAATTGATGCATTTTACCAGATTCGATAGCCTCTCGCTCCCGTTGCATGGCCTCTTTCATCATTAGAGGGTTCACGAAGAATTGGCTGAACATGTCCAACGCTTGGGGCAGATATTTTTCTTGGGTCTCGAAGTAGAACGTCGTCAACTCACAGTCCGTTGCGGCATTGTCGGAACCACCCTTTTTCTGTAAAAGCAAATCATGTTTCAATTACATATATAAATTTCCTCTTCCTATTAGCGTTGCTCCATTGATTTCTAACATTTAACGACCAAGTACAAAAACTTACTAAAATAAATAAGTAAGTATTATTAATAAGTTTTGGTTTTTGCTAATATTTTAAAATATTGTTGAAATATTCATTGAAATTATTGATAAAATTATTTACAAATTAATTGAGTTAATGGACAACTCGCCCGCCCGCCTGACGGGCGAATTGTCATGTATTTTTTACCTATTATTTTTAGAGACACATCGCCCGAATTAAATTGAATTAAACTAAATTAAATTTATAAAAATACTTACTTTAATAAACGAATCAAATTCATTCTCCTTCGGATACTTTTCGCTGCCCATAAAAAGCATGTGTTCTACAAAATGAGCCAAGCCTTGGATCTCTGGCGGATCACTGTAGCTCCCGACATTTACACTGAGGGCACATGCAGACTGTAACAAAAAAAAAACATATCACAGAATTACAATTTTATTTATCTAACTAGCTGGCGCCCGCGACTTCGTCCGCTTGAAAAAAGTAGCCTGTTATCCTGTGTCCCGTACGTCTAAATGTTTATCTACCAAGTTTCATGAAAATCAGTTAATTCGTTTAAGAGTTACGGAGGAATATACATACATACCATACTTACAGATTTATTATTATATAAATAGTATTGTTGACATACTTTTTGTAATGATGATTCCCTATGACGATTCCTAATTAATTGCTTCGTTCATGGTAATATAAAATCCCTCTTTATTTATCAATTGCAATTATATATTGCAAAAGAGATTTAAATAAATGTCTTCGTCTATAGGTAAACAAATACCCACCAGTCTTGTCTTGCAATATCCTACTTCCTAATGTTATAAATAAAAGTGAAAGTGTGTGAAGATGGATGTAGTACGGACGTCTGTTACCCTTTCATGCAAAAATTACGGTTATTGTTGAAACTTTACAGTAATAAAGTTTATTGCATCAGCGCAAGCGTTATTTGTAAGTTCTTGCATAGTTTATTGCAGGCGTTATCAAAGCAACTGTCACGGCGATCATAGCTATGTCGTCGTCTGTGCAAGACATATTATTATGTACGAGTATATGGTACGTGTTAAAAACCTCAAGCCTGAATTGGTCGCAGTCGCATCAAATCGCTGAAAAATGTGGTGTCCCAAAATCAAGCCATCGGATCAAAAGGCTTCATCTTACGTTGGGACTTTTTTACAATAAGCATTTCATGGTTACCCAGCAGTGTAGGGGACGCTACGGGGTTATGCCGGACTCCTACCGGCTAAAACCCAACGACTTTCTAGCGCAGCCGTATGGGCGGGGTCGCGGGGACGTTATGACACGACATCGGTGACCCCATTAGCATTAAAAACAGTTGAGCGATAAATAAAAACAGTTTTCTGTTCTACTAATCGACAATAAAAAGCCTGACAAGAATGCCTTTCATTGCATCGAAAAAAGTTTCGATAACTATTGACATAACAAAATGCACCTTCGCTAGCTTTAAAATTGCAGTTTAGATAAGGATATTAGATATAATAGATATAATCTATTATATTTAGATATTAGATATAATCATAGACGCGATGGCTATTTTGAGGCCCAAGTTAAGTTACATTTCGGCTACCTAACTATACAATATACATAATAAACTACTTTTATTTACATTTTACATACCTACTTACCTATACACTAATCAACAAGTAGGTATATAAGTCTACTAATATACATACGTATAAATACCTAACGCTTTGATTATTCGAACTTCGAACATTTTTTTTTTACCACTACGTGAATAGAAACAAAAACTAAATTAATGAATAATTAATAAGCAATTATCAAATACCGTGTCACAAGAGAGATCGTTTGAAAAAAACTTGCACCGCTTTCTATATACTTTATCGAACGTGACCTTGTACAGCTTCATTGCATTGCTTGTGCATCGAAAGCCCTGTTTACACATGCCAATTCATTAAACAGCTCTTACAAATTATTCATACTACATAATTAGCCGTGTAGGTATTATTCATAACATTTGTCGTCAATTAACCTGTTATTTCTACGAGTATGTTTACACACACACAGCTCTTGAATTGAACGCTTTCGTTGATGAAAAGAAAAAAGACTAAAAACTTTTTGAAGATAAGTATATTCACAAATATTTTATCATTTATTTTTAATTCAATGGGAGTTATTAGGGATTTTGAATACTTATTTGATAATGAGCATAGCCTAAAAATAACGGCCTTTTAGTGGCCAATTTAGGTTGCAAGTGGGTTGCAAGTAGATGACCTGGCTTTCCCGTTATCTGATGAAGCCAGGGAGCTGTACAGTATGTATCATTCTAGATTTAGTGTTTGTAATAGTTAGGTATATAGTATAGTTTAGTTATGTACCTTGTCCAATGAGGCGACATGTCCCTAAGGGAAAAGCCTAAATAAAGATTTAAAAAAAAACGGCCCTGCAATTAACCCGTACTGGCAACAAAATACTAAACAAGAAATCAATTATTAAATAATAATTGAAATTAGAATAGATTAAGAAATGAATTTAAATAGTTACGCTTGTACGCCGCGTGTAACGAAATTATTCTTGCAAAGCTCAACATTAAGGTTCCATAACTTTTTTTTTAAAGATATTTTAATAATTCTTTAAATTTTTGTTGCATTATACTTAAAAATTAATTAAATTTCATAAATGATCCATAAAAAAAATGGAAATTCTTCATTGAATGATGAAGACGGAAATTCATTGACGGAAAAAGAGTGCACGTTTTTTTTAATTTTATAATTTATTTATACGTGTACCTATGTGAATCATTTGAAATTCTTTTCATTTCAAGCGGACAAAGCCGTGTGAATACTGCTTGTTATATAGTAGGTACTTGACCAGTATTATCAAAGCAAACAGTGCGTGAGAATTTATTTTTTCATACTAGCTTATTGTACGTATTGTATAACTGTTTCGTTCTATTAAACTTATGTTACCTACTACGAAACTAGGTTAGCTATTTATTCACTTTTCTTCTATCGGTGGCGACGACGAGCAATGATGCGGTTTTTTAACATTGTTTATTCCAATTGTTTCATTATTACATAAAAACTCACTTTTTTATATTAGTACATCCAATAAGCGATTATTAAATCGTATTAGATAACAGCTTGGGTTGCGGTACCTTTGGTATCTTTCAGTTTAATTTATATCAACGAGAAACATTTCTGCATTTGTTAAGTGTACAAATAAGATAAAAAAAAACTTAAGTTTCGTTTTCAATTTTAGTGGATATATAAATAAAAATTAAAAATATTATAAGTATGTATGTATGAGATTGAGAGTTAACGCAAGTAATCTTTCTTTAATATTCATGTTTATCTATACTAATAATTTAAAGCTGAAGAGTTTGTTTGTTTGTTTGTTTGAACGCGCTAATCTCAGGAACTACTGGTTCGAATTGAAAAATTATTTTTGTGTTAGATAGATCATTTATCGAGGAAGGCTTTAGGCTATATAACATCACGTTGCGACTAATAGGAGCGAAGAAACAGTCGAAAATGTGGAAAAAACGGGGAAAATTATTCATCTTTGAGGGCTTCCGTTGCGTGCGCTGCGAAAACCGTTCGAGATACCCAAATGATTCCCAAAATAACTATTCCACGCGGACGAAGTCGCGAGCACCAGCTAGTGTTTAATAAGTCTTATATTGTCTTATATTATCATAATGAATATTAATGTCGTATACACATTCCGCGCATCAGTAATAATAAATTGTGCTTAATAAGTATGTACACGATTAAATAACAGTAATCATTACATAGTATAAAACAAAGTCGCTTCCATAGATAAATGATTGGTCTCGCTGCGCTTGACTAGATACCGTAGTCGTACTTGCAAAATGCAGCATAAAATAGTACGCCGAATTCGGCGTACCCGAGCCAGTCACACTGCAAACTGTCTGTGATGTGTACGTGTCGAATGTTTTATTAAATTTTAGGTATAATAAAATACCAGTTTGCGTAGTGAAACTGTGTAAAAATATAATAAAACTGGGTAAAAAGTGATAAAAATTAACGATTTTTTACACACTACAATAAAAAGTTGCCACATTTTCGGAGCTATTGCTTTTATATAGCGCTCTATCTAGTCTAGCGCAGCGAGACCAATCAATTATCTTTGGTCGCTTTCTACCGTCACTCCCTCTGTATGTACGCTTAGATCTTATAAACTACGCAACGAATTTTTAATGTGGTTTTCACTAATGGAAAGACCGATAAATGAGGAAGGTTTGTGTATATAGTTTGCAGAAAAAGCCGGGAGCGTGTCTCTAGTAAAATATAATATTGGGTATTCAACTGTTAGACATATTTCTGTAATCTCCGTCTTCGTCTAACAGTTTGCAGAAAAAGCCGGGATCGTGTCGCTAGTAAAATATAATATTGGGTATTTAACTGTTAGACGAAGGCGGAGATATACTCGTACGAGTCCTACGAGTTATAACATACATTACATAAAATCTACAACTGTGATGGAGAAACTAGTGCTGATACTTTTCTATGCCTGTTTACCACATCGAGAAAGCTGTTAAATACTTAAATGTTCATTTTCACTTTCTTATGAATTAAGTTAGTTTTTAGCGCCACATTAAAGGCTGTTAGAATAGCACCAGTATTTCAAGAAACATACGTAAAATCAGGACCCGCATTGCGAAGAGCATAAAGTTCAAATTGGAAAGAAAGTGAATAAATTTAAGTGCACGAGTCTTTCATGTAAATTAAAATTAATTTGACTCTATTGTCAATTTTAAATTTAAATTCTGCTACTCAATCCGGTTTTGTAATATTATTTTTATTTGACATTATTTTTGTTTACTTTTTTATATTATTATGGTTGTTTTTTATGGACCGGTTGATGGTCCATTTGATGTTAGGTGGTTACCTATAATATAATACAAGCAAAAACAGATGCTGTAATTGCACTGCCGACTGTATTTAGTAAGATTTAAGATATTCATATAAGAATAACAGGTACCAAATTAAAACGTAATATCATTGGTTTTTTTAACTTTAACAGATTTATGGTCAGACTAGTATTAAAAAAATAGGTGCAGGTGCAGGCAGTGTGGCAAATCCAGTGGTTAGGGCTACTAAGAGGAACCTGACAATATATTATGTCAAAGATAACAATTTTGATTAAATATTTATATTGCGTGAAGTGTGAAGCGAAAACTATTGCGCGGACAGAATTGAGCGAAATTTGGTACACTTATAAGGAGAAGGAGTGGAGATGGCTAATGTTTTTTTATTGCATGATTTAAAAATACATTAAATTAATTAAAATAAAAATTATACGCTCTACTGCAGTTTTGTACATGTTTTATACTATGTAAGTAAACTATATTGTTTACAGTCGAATTTCGACAAGTGGGTGACCTCTAGCCTCTAATAAAAAAAAATACTCTTAAACAGTCACACACTTTTCAATTTGTTTCAACTATGGTCTAATTATATATTATTTGTATAATAGAATAGAGAAAAATCGATCAATGCCGTTGAAACGGCATAAACACAATAGTCAAAAAAGGAAATTCAAAAATCAAGGTTCCCCGGCGAAGGTTATTCAGTCATGAAAGAGAAAATGCGTTTTTTTTCCTCCTAGTCATTGTGTGTCACCATGATGTACAAGTAGGGGCAGGGCATGAAGTACAAGATTTTGTTTAAAATTTAATCGTTTAACCTTTGGGGACAAAATTGAATCTTACACACACTCGTACACGCACACGCACGCACGCACGCACGCACACATTTTTCATTAATATTTTCCTTAATTATCAAAATTTATTTTTTAAAATTGCAATAGTTATTTTTTTATATATTTAAAAATTTAATTTATATTTTTATGTATAAAATAAACTGTATTACTGCAACATTTAATCAAAATTAGTCCAGTAACTAGTTTCTTTGCATGAAAGTGAAACATTCACATATTTACCCTCACAATTTTTTTTGCATTTATAATATTTAGTAGGTTAATTACATATTTTGTATTAATTTTTAAATAAACATTGGACCGAAAACAATACTGTAAAATAGATTCAAAAGTTCTCAGAATTCAGACATCTTTATTTGATATAACATCTTTACAGTTATATCAATCCTAATTTGTTATATATATATAAAATGTCATTTGATAAAATTTCCTTACATCATATAATTTAAGTTTCTTTCTGCATCTGTCTGTTTGGTCCTCAAACCATGCAACGAATCTTGACATGGTCAATTTAAAACGAAATTTTTAAATACACATAATAATAAAATCTAATTAAGTTTTTCCAGAGCGAAGCCGGGAGTGGGTTGCTATTTTAGTATATTTTGCCTTTGTGACTTAGATGGCAAGTTTAACTTCAAAGAAACTTTAAAATTAATTTTTTATACTGTAAATAATAATAAATTTAAACTGCACTAACCAATTTTTCTTCATCAAAATTGTTGTTTCTTTTGACAGCACCACCTTTATCACTACCAGAAGACAGATCAGAATCGCTACCACCTTCAGAATCTTCTTCGGTACCACTGGATTCTTCTTCACTGCTTTCTTCAAATGACACTGCAGGTATACTCGGATCTGATATTAACAGAGCAGTTAAACCGTTCTCAAGTCGAATAGTTCTGTAAGTTAAAGAATTAAAATATACATTTCCATGCATATAAAATTAAAATGTATTTATACAAATTCCCATACAAAAATACATTTAAATATGAAAATGATCTGAAGTGTTTTTAAAATTTATTATTCTAAAGATTATATTCATGAAATTGTGTACAAATATTACAAAAAGAAAAATTATTTAAAACTTACTTGTACAATTTTTTATCAGATTCTGACTTTATAGGTTCAGGTAAGATTTCCACTTTCTCTTTTCTATTAAACATAGTCACGAATGGATTACTTTTACGGGTATTAACCACTTTTACTTCTGGTTTAAATTTAGGAGCTTTATTTCTTAAAGACATTGCGAATAATAGGTGTTTTGTCTGCAAATACCCAGATGTATTTTGAATAAGGATGGACAAAAATTTTGACATTTATTTATTGGCACATGCTTTAGAGTTGCCATCGCAATTATCGCAAATGCAGACACTGACCAACTGAGAAATGTCACAGTCAGTAACATTATATTGCATTATTCTTTGCCGCAGTATGAAGAGTTAGGAATGGTTTGGTTATGAAAATATTTACCATAGTAAATATCATAACCAAACCATTCCGAGATGTGAGAATACAAACCAAACAGCAATATTTTGTAACGAGAGGCAAATATTATTTTTGCTGATAAATAAATAAATTTATTTCTAGTCTGTGTTCGGCGGCACAGATCTTATAATATATTAATTGTCAATTGTCAAATGATACATTTTGAAAACTATGTACAAACCACAAACTAAATAGTAGATACTAACGTATCAGACGGAAATCTGCAGTACAAATGCGCTGGACATGAGCTCGAGTACTTTAATTTCACCTGATTGGTCATAGCAAAATAGAACATTTGACTTCCCCGCCCCTCTCAGCCTCTCGCCCCTTTGTTTTTTTACGGGCTATTAGTCCTTGAATTTATTTTTAAGTAAGGAAATATCATCACAATTAAAACACAGTAAATAATGCGTACATATTTATTTTTTAGGATATAGGCAAACATAACATGGACTTAATATACGACTTAAATAGAAACTAGAATAGAAATAAATAGAACAATAACGCCCGTACTAACAAAGTGTGCGATAAACTCAACAGATTACACTATAACACTGCACATCCACTGAGTCCTGTCACGAACTTGTATTTTCTGGCACACAGCACTTGTAATACATACTTAATATAATAAATGTATCCAAAGATTGTTATTAATAAATTAGTAGATATATAAAAAGGCGGAAATTAATCGACGCAACAATATAAACAACAATGACCTTACAAAACAAAATGGCTTCCGCTCTTTGTACAGATCGCTATAAAGTAATCAAGGCGATGAGAGGGGAGGTGAAATGTCATGTTCTATTTTGCTATTACCACAGGCTATAAAATTCCTATGTCTAGTGAATTTTCCTTGAAGATTACCAGCCGTGGTACAAACCAATCAATCAATCAACGTTCTTTTTAAACTTTTGAGTTCATTCAGTTATATTTATGTTATTTTTAGTTTTAAACAGTTTTTAATACTAACTCGTTTGTTTATTGGTGATATTGCTTGCAAATTTTTCTTTAAAATAATTAGTTTATTGTCATGGAACAATCATTTTCAGATAGCGATGTATCAATGTCGCCGACGAAAATATTTGATCGTTTACAAGTATTGCGACAATTAATGTTATTACAACGAGAGAAACTACAAAAACAAGGTTTGCAATATCAAGAATCACCGGAGACCACATCTAATGAATTTTCCACTCATTTCAGTAATAGCACAAGCTACAATACTTTTAAAAGTTTACTTGAATCATCACACGAAACAACCACTAAAATCTCTCCAAAAAATAATAAAGTCAATGTAAATGCAATTATAAGTAAACAGGATTTATTAGACGGTGTTTCTGTATTAAATATATCGCAAGAATCAGAATTGATTATCAATTCACCGGCATCATCAAATAGCTGTGCCACTTCGTCAAAAACGAACATAATTTCTGAAAAATTAAATAACAGTGACGACTCAAAAACTAAATATAAGAAGCAAATTTCTTTAGATGAAATGCCTATCTTGTCTCCAAAGGAAAATTTCGAAGCTCTCATTATTGAGAAACTACAACAAGAACTAAATGCTCCCGTAGTGAACATTCCTAAGAAAAAAGAAAATATACAAAAGCAAACGAAAAATACATTTCTCAAACGAGGTGAGGGTATGGCACGATTTGGTGTCAACAAAAATGATTTCGTGATACAGAATGTAAAATCTTTGCCTTGGAGAAATAAATCTGTAACAAATAGAAAGGAACGACCTCAAGTATTAAGGAAATCAAAGAATAATAACAAAGTTAAAGTACAGTTTTCAGTTAATAAACAAAAAGAAAAACAGGAAAATTTAAATACCAATTGTACCGAAAAAAATACAATAGGCGAAAAAAATACAATAAAAGTGTCACCAAAGCAAGATGAAAATGCTGATGTGTCTGTATCAAATAATTGTAAAATTGATACAATTGAACAGTCTAAAAAAAACAATAAACCAACAAAACAAAAGCATCCAGTGTTAAGTTATAAGGCAAAGACATGGGCTGCAGTATTGACAAAAGAACAAGATGATTTTTTGCACCAACTTAAACAAAGTGACTATTATAAAAATTTTGCATCACCAACTAAAAGTACCATATCTGACATTAGCTGTGATGATTTTTTTTCAAGAAATAAACTAAACAAAGAAATGGCTGACCAGAAAATGTTTGAACTTTTAGAAAATAAAGTTTCTGAAGAAAACTTTAACTTGGAAAATTCATTTTTCAACAGGTTTTTGGGAAGAACCAAATTAGAAACCTCTGGTGAAAGTACACCTTTAGTTTTACGAAAATGTTTAACAGAGAATCCAGAACTGATGTGTATATTTCCTAATGTGAATAATAAAAAGAATGATAATTTTGATTCCCACGATAAATCCAGTGAAGTCTGTGAAGTATGTTGTAGTGAAGAGTGTTCATCGGTCTGTAGTGAATGTTCATGTCAAACTGTTGAATCAAACCACAGTTCCATAAAGGTAAAAACTAAAAATGTAAAAAATACTGGCCATAAAAATCCAGTAAATGAAAGTGAAGATAAAAGTAATACATGTCATGATGACACAATTACAGAAAATAACATAATGAAAGCCAACATGGCTGACATGAATGCCAAATTAATTGCAACTAGTGATCTTCTAAAAGAAAGACTTGGAGAATTGGAAGATGAAATAGAAACTTTCAGGAAAGAGAATGCAAATCTTAATAAATTGCGAGATGAAATGGACTTGGAACGACAGAAATTTTATGAAGACAAAGCAGCACTGGAGCAAAAGCTTAATGAAGAAAAAATTTTACAAGAATATTATTTATCTGAAGAAAAGGACAAAATTTCTAAGCAAAAGCAAACATATGAAAAGTACATCAGAGAAATGAGACTTAAGGTAAATAAGAAGGAAAAAGATGATGTCTTAAATCTTAAAAAAGAGATAAATGAACTCAAAGAGGATATAAGGTTGAAAGATGCCAAGTACACATCTACAATAGCGAGATTAAGAAATCAAATAAAGATAATGGAGAAAGAGAAGAAAGACTTTCAGGAAGAGATTGAAAAACTCAAAAAAGAGAATAGGAGAATCCAACATAGTAACGATATAACTAGGAGATTATCAAATATTAAATATCTTGAGGAAATAAACAGGAAACTGTCAAACTTAAATACCCGAGAAACAATGTCTGAAGTAAATGTTGACAAAGATATTAAATACAAAGCTTATGAAATTGAAAGACAAAGTAGAGTTCGAAAAGTTCAGCCTTCATTAAAAAAAAATCCTAGACCAAGGGCTAAAAGTGCCCCAAATTTGAATGTTACTTCTAGATATGCCAAATATTTCAGCCAACGGGATGCAACAAGTCAAGTAGGGAGAAATACAACACTCCACGATGGTTTTGTGGGTACAAATGCATGTTCATCGGATGATGAAATAATTGAAGATAATTATGGAAGGGAAATAGATGATTTAAATGACCATTCAGTGCACAGTAATGAGTTGTCGCATAATGAAGATAATAATTTAGAAAAATTATATTTAGAAAGATTCCATTCCACATCCGCTAGAAGATCAGATCTTTCCGATGTGTGTAGTACTTACAGTGATGAATCTGAGAGCAGGAATACTATTAATTCACAAAAATCTGATTTAAGAAAATCCAGTTTCAGTTTAAATACTGCCAAAAACTCAACATCTGTAAATGAAAGATCATCATCTCCATTACGAAAAACTACTGCTAGATCAAATACAAGCAGGTCAGTTTCTCCAGTTTCAATATTGTCTAATAGAAATAATTGTAAATCTTTAAACAGCAATAATTCCTCTTCAAATTTTGTTGGGCCCAGTGGATGGAATAGAACAGAATCACCAATTTCCTCCAGTAAAAGAAGCCAATCTCCAGTCGTTCAAAGCAATGCTTATCTAAAAGTTAATGATAAAATGGTTCCGAGTCCAGAACCTTCTACGAGCAATACCAGTTTGACTAAAACCAACTTAAATCCCACTGAAATCAAAAAGCCAGATGGATCAAAGGAACTCAGGTTTCCTAACGGCAATATAAAGTATATATCAGCAGATGGTCAGTACGCCAAGTTTTTATACTACAACGGTGATATCAAAGAAACATTTTATAATGAAGGAAGAACAAAGTATTTTTATGCGGAACTCAAAACGTTACATACAACACATCCAGACGGTTTGGAAGTACTGGAATTCCCTGAGTAAGATATTTTTTACACCAACATACAACACAGATTTTAAATACAGTTTTCACTAATAGAAATAGTTATAATTGAGAAAGGTTTATTTATATTGAATTGCTGTTAGAAGCCTGGGTGGTTTTGTTGTGTTAAACAATTTACAATTGTCTCTTTGCCGTGTTGAGGCCACAAATTGAAAAGGGACCAGATGGACAGATGACCTAAAAGACTTCACATCTGGGTGCGAAGGTCAGAAGACCATGCGTGGTGGAGAGTCTTGGGAGAGGCCTACATTCTGGGAGAGTTTTAAGATGATAATGATGACACATCTTGTTTAGGGACTTGCTTTGACTATTGAAGATGTTAAATATTTATAGCTTTCGATCATCTTGATTTGTAAATTTAATTTTAAATAAATCTTAAATTTAATGTAAATATCATTTTCAGTGGACAAGTGGAAAAGCGATATAAAGATGGCTCGTTAGAGGTCCGTCTTCCAAATGGTAGCATTCGCTATTTTGATCCGAAAAACGAGCATGTGCGTGAGGAGTGGCGATTCCCAGACGGAACAGCACTCACGGTTGCTGCAAATGGGGAACGACGTATAGTGTTTCCTAGTGGACAAGTAGAGGTCCATGCCCTAGACCACAAGGTATTATCAGGCTTTTTAGTGTTAAAAAAATATTTTTTTTACGTTCCCATTCTCGAGTTATAAATGGTGTTTTAAAATACATAATGCGACTTTTTATATAATATATATGTAGTAGGGCATTTATCTCGGGAACGGTTAGTATGGTTCTTACAATTATGTATTAAATTAATTAGTTTATATAATACTAGCTGTTGCACGCGACTTCGTTCGCGTAACTTTATAAAATATAGCCAATGTTACTCTCTGATAACGTAAATTTCTATAGGTGAAAGAATTTTTCAAATAGGTCCAGTAGTTTCGGAGTCTATTGAATTCAAACAAACAAATAATCTTCTTCTTCTTCTTCTTTTAATGTCTTGGCTCCATCAGATCTTCTCCGATGATTTTGCCAGTGTCATTAGTAAAAATAGCAATTCGTAATACCCTTTTTTAAAATAAAATAAATAAAATAAAAAAGGGTAAAATTGAAATAAAAGTCAAAAATTGCAAATCCCGATACGAGTCAGTCAAGTCAAGTTCAGTCAAGTCATAATTTTGATTAGTTTTCCAAAACAGGTCCGTCCAGTCCAAGTCAGTCAAGTCAAGTCCAAACAAATAATCAAGTCTTTCCTCTTTATAATATTAGGTATAGACAACAGTCTGGCCGATATCAATGTTTTTTAGAATACATTTTATATTTAATTATAGATCACTCTTCTTTTAGAGATTTTAGGTGCCGCAACTTAGTCCACATTGAAAAATAAAAGATATAATATTTGACAAGTGTTGGATCTTTATTTTTAGATAGCTAATATCGGAATATTTAGCGTTTGTTCATCCTGAAATTGTAATCTAACTATTGGTGAAATATTTTTTTAAAACAGATGAGTAATTTTAGTCATCTAATTTAGTACAAACTTTAAATAAAAAAATAAATAAGAAAATCTTAGTATTGATATTAATGAATGTATTGTATTAAAATTGGTTAAATATTTCACTTGTATTTTTACAGCGTCGCGAATATCCAGATGGAACAGTAAAGTTGGTATACAATGATGGTACGGCAGAGACTCGTTACGCCTCAGGCAGAGTCAGGATTAAGGATCAACATGGAAACCTGATTATGGACTCTGCTTCAAGGTGATATTTAGAATTACTTATAACTATAGCTGGTACATTCATTCAACTATATCATAATATGCATAAGACCATTTCAAGGCGGTTAAAATCAGAATTAAGGTACTGCTCCTTAAATTACTAAGTCTACTGATTTAATAGGAGTATTAATATGCAAGGAAATATATTTGTAGCTTAGAGGTAAAAAAACCTTAATGACTAAATAATCACTTAAGTTTACAGAAGGTCAATGTGTACAAATCAATATTTAAAAAAAATAGTAGCTTAAGTTATGTATATTTTTTATTTTCAATTCGTTATCTCTCAGCTACAGATAAATAACTTTGTAATATTAATTTGGTTTATATTGAAAATAATATACTTAGTTAATTCCAAGAATAAATTTGATTTTTTTAATGAAATAAATGATAAAAAAAATGAATTTGTAAATTGAAAAATGTATTCCTATTGAAATTGATAAGGACTGTATTTATAATGTATTATAATATTTAAGATTGTTGTAAAGTGCCAATGGTTTGTTCGTTTTATTTTTAAGTGAGAATAATGTTTATATTTACAAATTTGTTTAGGAAATATTTAATAAAATGATTTTAAATAATTATGATGGCCGTTTACTTTGAACCTTTACTCGCTTGGTTTGGTTGTCGTGCTCCTAGCGCTTGACCTGTAAATTATAATTTTATTAAGAGAAATTAATGCAATGATTTAAAAATGAATATTATACAAGTAGAGGAATTTGTCGTATATATATAGATATATACAGCTCTGCGAAATGGACACGAAAATAAAAGGGCCAACTCTGCGCTGGCGGCTAAAGGATTAAAATTCAAAAATGCATAGCTTATATGTCTGCTACTTCATCACAATCACGATATATTTTCTTAGTGGACAACAATTTATTGATAAAATATATTTTTCGTCTGGTAAACAGACAGGTGAAGAACATAGATAAAATAAAAGATCAAAATATATTATAATAATTGTATTTCGAGAGCTAAATCTATTGTTCGAACTCATTCTTTAACTAGCCGTGATTTGGTATCGAGGCTGTGACTTGGCCTTCGGAATGCCCTCCAGTTGGAAATCAATCGGCTTCATATGGTCTTCTGTGCCAAATATTTTCTTCAAAGCTTCGTGGGCAGCAATCGTTTTGGCAGTCGCTACAGTTTCACCGAAACCTTGAAACATGAAATATTTACATTATTTTTGTACTGAACAAAAATATTTAGTTATTAGTTTTATTGATCTAGAATTATAATCATGTTCTAGAGTTTAAAAAACCTTACGATTTAAAAAGTCACACCTTTAGGTAATGAATTTATAGTTCTTGTCCTAATGTTATAAATGCGAAAATTTGTATATTTGGATGTTTGTTACACAATCACGCAGACTAGTTTGGTCTACTAGTTGTAGGCACTGGCTACCGTCGCCTATAAAAATGATTTTATTATTTCGCTACTCTATTGTTATTTTATGGTTGTTTTCTGTGGAGGGTTGGTAACTGTCACCAATCAACAGGCGTCCTTACCTGAAGAGATCATTTTCCGATCTACGTAGAGGCCCACTCTGTAGCAAGCAAGCAATGTGTTTTTGCCAACTTCTCCGATTAGTCGAGGCTCAACCGACTGGCCTTCCTTGTTCAACAGGTCTGTCAACATCGCCCATGGATCTTCAATCTTCCAATATTCGTTTATATCTTTACCTGAAATTTTCAAATATTATGTATAGCAGACAAGAAAAGTGCTATCAGTTTCGATTACAAATTCCATTCATTTCAAAATTCGCTAAGGCTTAGATTTGAAATAGGTATTTATTACTGATTGACATAATTTGTCATCACTAATAAAGATAGTAATAGAAATTGTCACTGAATTTTCAAAGGAAAACAGACCTTATCATTCTACAACATACAAAGAATGTTCAATCTTAGGGTGATAAAGCACTTTATTTGTCGAGTTTACATTGTACCTTGTTGTTAACAACTAGGTTCTATCTAATGGCTAAAATAAACTTTTAGAATTACTGTACATTGTTTTTTGGAGTCATATATAATCTTCTAAATTTGTTTTCATTGAAAATTAGTTTTATTTACTTACCTTGCAATAGAGTTATGATGAAGTCTCTTGAGAAATGAGCTGCTCTCTCTTCACCCGACGAACGCAACAATGCGGCGACAATAGCCTTCAGGGTGTTTGCTAGTATATAATTGTTTACTGGATACTCCTGAAGAAAATATTATTAAATTAACTATTTTGGCTTCCCATAGAACCTAGTTTCTCAAAGGGGGTCAGAAGGCGGGAACTGACTATTTTATATTATGTTAAAGATTGTAGTGAGGTGCTCGCAACATTTTTTACTCAACTTTTTGGTTATTTCGGTCACGACACTATAAAGGTTCTCAACCTTATAGTGAACCTTATAGAGAGTTCTCAACCTCTCTTAACCTCAAATAATGTAATAGAAAATTGTGTTGAACATACATATTATAAGTACATTAAATAACCAAGTGCATTAAACTTACAGCAGCTAAAATGATATCCTTTGTGCCAAGATGTGAAGAGACGTGTGCAAGAGTTTCTTCACATGTAAGGTACTGTGTGACTACATTCAATCCCTCCAAGGGAAACTTTGGGAAAACATTTTCTAAATACAGTTGAATATACTGCTTTATAAATCTTTCACCTGAAAATTGAATCTTTATTTACCTAGTACCTTTTTTGATTGGAATTGGAACCCCAAAAATTAATGTGGTAACATTTTAGGAGCAACATTTGGGAAAAATGTAAAGTAAGTGTGATACAGTCTGAGTAAGAAAAGGTTTGTCACCTTAAAGTCGACATTTACTTGCTCCAGGGCAATTATTATGGTAGGTCTATGGTCTTCTATGGTCAGCAGCTCACTTGCAACACCTATGGCATTGCTTGTGTTATAGGCGTTGGTAGCCATCTACCATCGAGTAGACCGTCAGTCTGTCTGTCGACCTTAACGTAAAGAAAAAGTCATAACAAAGTTTCCCCGACTGTACATATTAAGAAATCTAATGATCAGATTAAGAATCGGTAGAAACAAACTGCTTCTGACCGTCTCATAAGTCCTATGGCTGAGATGATGATGAGATGAAGGAATCAACTTGAATTTTAAAATAATTTCAATATTTATTTTATATTTATTAAAATAAATTTACCTTCTTCCACTAGTTCCCGATTGTCTTTCATGTCTATGTTGATACCCATCTCTGTTTGTTTCATTTCTTCTTTAATTACATAAGATCTATCAGTGAAAGCTTGAAGCAGTAAGTCGGAATCAAAATCTTCGTTCAAACGTTTCGCAAAGGCAAAAAGTTCTGCTTCCAGATTCCAGTCTAAAAAAGTGTTTCTTGGGTTGGTTTTCTTTCCACCTTGTTTCTTTTCGCGATATTTGAAATCCATTAGAGTTGGTGCAACCCATCGATGAATTTTTTTACCTTAAATAACAAAATGTTATAAATAATGCGAAAAAGTTTTATACCTATTATGTCTTATTACTCAATCGCGCAAAAACTGCTATACGGATTTGGATGAAATCTGGCATCCAGGTAATAAACTATCTTGGTTGCATTTGTGTGTGTGTGTGTGTGAGTGTGTAACTGTGTATGTACACGGCGAAGGCATAATTTTATTGGCTTCACTATGCCGTCCACGGGGCTCTATCCTTAGTTCTTATTTTATCTGAGCCTGGATTAACATAATAGGATACATTTATAATGGAAAAATGTTAGGTTTCTGTGCGATTTTCAAAAAAAGGAACAACAGCGCGTACGAAGAATGGCTAACAATTAAGACAGGTGACAAAAAAGATGAAGAGACTTGAGGGAGGCTAATTTATAACTTTCCACATGGATAAAAGTTATTTTTGCATAAATGAATTGTACTTAAAAATAAATCAAAAGACCTTACCTTGCACAGCAATAGGAACTGTTCTTGCCGCAGTCAATAGAATTCCAAATCCACGAATAAAAGCCATATTAAGAATTTTTCGAGTAAAAAGATATATTAATTTACCATACTTTCAATATTGAATTGTTTATTTAAATCTTTCGATACTGGAAATACTTAAATAACAAAAGATAAAATGTATGTACAATAACATAACACACTAATTAAATTATTTTAGGTTATTCAATCAAAGATAATGACACTGATAGCTGTCAGTCACAGGATATATTATTTACTCTGAGGTCTAAAGACTGTCAGTTTGACATTAAAATATTCAAGGCACAATGGACACAGAAGATTAAAATTAAGGAAAAAAAATTGATTGACTTTTTTATTTGATAAAATTAGATTAAAATTTGAGAATATGTCTTTTGGTGATTGTGTCCTTATACGAATAAACCAAAAAATTTGTGAAAGTATTATATGGATATGTACAATTACGCGTGTACGGCGCAGTTGATATAAAACCACCGGTGGGACTGTCACAAATAAAACTCGGTGATTTCACATCTGGTGACGGACCTCAATTTATTTAATTATTTCCTAGACCTATTTGTGATATACAATATACATAATATTAGTGTTCACACGATGGAAAGCGACATCTAGTGCACTTTCCGCTTTAGATGGGCATAACAAATGACTAGCGCCATCTAGCGAACCTTACCAACATAGACATATATTGTCAAATATTATTTCGCCATAAAACAGTTCTACAGGATATCTTGAAAAGTTATGAAGTTATTCAACTTTCAATCTAACCCAAACAAAAATTAAAAGTACTTAGTTTGATTAATCGAATCAACGGAAGAAAAAGTTAACATAGCCCGATAGGTCGAACTACTTATAAATTGCATAAATCATAAGCGACTAACTTGCATACGAATAGATGTTATAAATGTGAAAAAAATAACACAAATAATTAAATATACATGCATGATTTATTAAGAAATCAAAAAACCATAACAAAACATTCAACTGCGACGATTAATAATTAATTCACGGAGAGAAGTGAAAAATCCTCTTTTCAACTTGCTATTCAAAGGAAAAATTGTATGATTACTGTAGTAAGAAGCTGATGTGTCGTAAAGAGAGGAACTCATTTCGAAGGCCTAGAAAAAAAAGCTAATATATAATATCCCCATAAGCACATCGTAGGCTTTGCTTATTTGAAAAGTTTACAAATACCACAATGTTCGACTGTATTTTCTAAATAGTTCACTGTCAGCCGAGGCCCTGTGCAATTTCTTTGAGTTGGAGCGCAATGTTGTTAGGCTTCAAAATTAATTTATTTTCGAAAGACTCATCATGTGACAAAATCTGTCACATTAAACAGCCGGCCAAGATTTGACCGATTCGAAAGTAGAAAAATTATGGCCAGGCAGAGCATATTAAGCTCTGACAGGTCGCCCGGAATAAAAGGGGTCTGGTCTTGTCTGATCAAATCTTGTCTGGATCAAATTATGCTCTAATTGAGTGCTAAAACGACGGTTAGTGAAAAATTTGCCTTGCCCGAAGAGTGCAGGAACACGCCCCAATTTAAATTATATCAATAGTAAAGAGGGAACCGCGGTTATGTACCTACTTAGTTCTATACCTCCTTTCTCTAATAAATATTGTAAAAATATACAATACTTACCCCTAACGAAGTACTAATATGATAGGAGTCAATAGAACTATTCCTGTTAGAGGATTTTATTGTGGGAGGATGAAGATTCACTTTCGGTTTCGATACTGTAGCATTTCTAAATACTAAACAAGACATGAGTCTTCTTAAAAATGGTTTCTTGGGCTTAGAATTGCCTTGAGTCATTAGGTATTGGAGCGATTTATCTGAGGGATTCGTGTCACCTTCTGGACACAATGAATAAGCTGATGTGCCAAGATTAGGAGTACAAGATCTCTTGCGACCTGAAAATACATTCAAGTAACTTAAAAACACAAAGAACTGCAATTTTTAGTAATAATACTCGATGTTTGCAATTTAATCACGCTCATTAAAAGATTTATCTAAATAAAACTAGTTTTAGAAATCTGTTAAATCCAATCTAATCTAACCTACCCAACATAGATAAATGATTGGTCTCGCTGCGCTCGACTAGATACCGTCGTCGTACTTGTAAAATGCGGCATAAAATAGTACGCCGATTTCAGCGTACCCGAGCTAGTCACATTGCAAACTGTCTGTGATGTGTACGTGCCGAATGTTTTATTAAATTTTAGGCATAATAAAATACCAGTTTGCGTACATAGTGAAACTGTGTAAAAAATTAAAAATATAATAAAACTGGGTAAAAAGTGATAAAAAGTGACGATTTTTTACACACACTACAATGAAAAGTTGCCACATTTTCGGAGCTATTGCTTTTGTATAGCGCTCTATCTAGTCGAGAGCAGCGAGACCAATCAATTATCTTTGCTACCTAAAATAATTCCTACCTTAAAATTACCTACCATACCTTTAAAAATTGTGTGTATAGAATTGTTAGTCTTGACCAAATTGTTTATTAATTCCGGTGACTTTGTAAATTTTTCCCCATCAAATTGAGTCGAGGAATAATTCATGTTTTTCATATAGGAAACATTCGCATAGTGTATCTCAAGTGCCGATATTATGGTCTGTCTGGTCGATTCGTTTCTTTCACTTTCATTGCAAATCATACTATTCATTGTCTGAATCATATCACCGGAAACATTGTGCGCAACCATACTCGATGATTGTATCACAACCGGTACTATTTCCGTTTCTACTTCATTTGTTTCATTTATAAATGTCTCTACAGCTTTATTTATCATATTAAAATTTATCTTTGTTTGCACTTCTTTATTAACTTTATCTTTCATCTTTTTTCTAATCAGTCCAGCTGATACCGTACAACTTTTAATTGGTTGCATACTTAAATATTTGTGTTTACTCAACGGGTTTCTATATAATGAACGATATATAGTCTTTTTAATCAAAGTATATTGTTTTCGCGACAAGCAAATTGGTTTCTTCTTATCAAACTCCTTTGTATGCATTAAAACTTGAACATCACGACGTAAATCCATATTGGGAAAGTGAAAATCTTTTTTTATTGGTTTCTTATTATCACACTGGTCTTCAGATGTTCTAGTTAGAAATTTATCGACTATTATTTCTTGATCTTGATTTTCATAATTTGTTAATTTATAAAAGTGCATATTGTTGTTTAAGAAAACTCCATCACTAGAAACAGTTACAATAAGTCTTAGTAATAATTAGGTAGGCACTAATGATCACATAAACTATAACTAAGTACATAAAGTATATAAGTAAATTTTAATTAATATATAAATTTAAATAAAAAAGAAATTATAAAATAAAAATAATATTTAAGTAAACCTAATTTCATTCATTTAAAATTGCAATAATTAGCTAAAATGGATAAATTTATGGTAATAATGCCATTTTATTGTATTATTACTAAGTATACCTATCTACTACTGAAAAATTATTTTCAAATAATGCAGTTCTAGTTAACCTATGCCCATTAGGTAAGTAATAATGAGCAATATAAATCAGACAATTCTATAGAACTGTATATAAAAAATAAATAAATAAAAAATAAATAAAAAATAACCATAAAGATATAACTGATGACGATTTCCCATTTTCATCCTCAGACAGTGTGTTCTTACAAATATCCTATAAATAACAAAGAGAAGTATATACTCGCATAAATAAAATTAGAAAATGTTGAAATGCTATTTATTGTAATTCTCATCACGAAAAATTCAAACGAACTCACTTGAAACTTAGATTTGGTTATTTTTGAACTATTTTTATTGACCCCAAGAAGTGTTCTGATTTCTTTATCCCTTTGTACAGGATTAGGAAGACAACAATTATCACCCTTGTAGTGTTTTACTGGAGCTAAAAAATAAAGCGTTTTAAATGATTTAAATGCTTTTTGTGATTCGGTTGATAAAATAGTTTAACATATTTTTCATAAATTTTCTTCATATCAAATTTAACGAAATGAAATAATTTATTGAACATCATCAATTACTGATTTACAGTTAATCAAAAAGTCTAAAGTCTAAAACCACCCACAGACCTTTCAATTTCACCATTGTTTACCAACCTTTCAATTTAAACTCAGTAAAGCTTCAACTTTACAAATAAGCTAAGAAACAATGCGTGAGGTGATGTTTCCAAACTTACAACACAATTAAAATCGTAGGTAGGTACCAGTTTACCACTGATTACTTATTTACTTAACGGATTACATTGTATCGCAAAAGAAAAAAAAGCCTAAATCTTCTTAATAAAGTCTCACCAATGAAATCGTTTCTGTCTGTTTCGGCACTTCCATAAGTTTGAGTCACCTTACCACTTCGTTCACGTTCTCTGCTTTGAGATCTGAAATATAATAATGTAATTAATTTTATAATTATCACGAGAAATATTACGTAATAAATTAACGTTAACGAAGAATCCTGATTTTTTAATAATAAAATTTAATAATGACAAATAAATTACGACTATTATAAGAAATGGTCACCTGGTAGCGATCTCCAAACTGTCACGAATATTCAAAAACGATTTCTTTTGCTCTCCAGTGCCTAGTTTTTGTTCCTGTTGAAAATAAGAGGCTAAAAAATTGTAGCTTTTTTAAAACGGAAACGCAAGTATTGAAAAGGGAAATTTATCTTTGAATAAAATTTCTATCTTAGCTTAAACAGCACACAGCACACAGAGGGACCATGTCTTAAGTTCAGACAAAAATTAAACTATAGATGGCGTAAGTGAAATGGAAGGAGTACCTAACGAGTCGAACCACGTGGCCACAGCGGACGTAACGACCATTCTGAAATTATTCAACGTCATCATCTCAGCCGCAGGACGTCCACTACTGGGCATAGGCATCTCCCATAATTTTCCGATATGACCGGTAAGAAGCAGCCTAGATCCATCTTCGACCTGCGACTCTTATCTGGTCGTCTATCCACCAGATAAGGGTCGCGGTCGCTTATCGATCCGTGGCCTCCAGTCGAGAACCTTGCGGCGCCAGCGAATTATTAGTACAAAATAATATACAGCATCATTAGTTTTACTCTTTGGGCATTGTTCGCTGGGACCCATCATCGAATTGATGCCAACTTGGACCAGCCCTTTGGTTGAGTGGTTATTGTGCTTTACCTTAGTGCTCTGACTTAGTGGTCTAGGGTTCGATTCTGGCAAGGTCAACTTTGTAAATGAAACTTTCCAAAATTAGCTCTGGTCTGGGTGTTATAAAATCTAATTGGGCAGCCCGTCTGTCAGCAGTAACTACCTCCTTAGAAGAAGAACTCTTTGAAATTATAGCAAGTATGCTCATGTATTTCGGCAAGTGAATAAGAGATGCTAGAGTCCACTTCTCTATCCCCTTTTAATCCTACTTAGAAAGATAGCACACTTTCAAAGGTACCTCTAACTTAAAGATAACATTAAGTGGACCGTAAGCAGAGATATACTATTTCCTTGACCGTAAGCCTGTCTGACGACCCAGGTAACTGGTTTTCATTGAGTGACTGACGTTCCGATAATTAAACTTAAGATATTTAAAATCTAAAATGAATTAATGACCATACATACATTATTGTATTTCTGGGCTTGCTCTTGACGTTTCTCTGAATAATTGTGCATATTATTTTTAGTCCCTCTCGCATCACTGTTCCAACACTCGGGTTTATTAGTGGCTGTCTTAATAGTTTTTTGGATTTTGAAATCGGTCGCTTTTTTATTTTGATGATACAATAGATCGTAATATTCATTGTCGGTGTCTATATTTACATGAATTTTTGATGGGATAGCTTTCGAAAATATTGTGTTTTTGGCGTTTTCTCTTTTTTTTAAGCTTTCATTTAATGCTTTGGTATAACTATCAACTATCACTTTTTTAGTAATGTCTCGATCTGGAGTGGTCCCTGTTTTATTGTAATTATTATTTTGATGCTTCGTCATGTTTTGAGGTTTTGTTTCTGTTTTGAGTCTACCAACTTCTACTTTTCTATTTTGCTGTGCAGTTTTCTCCTTCTGCATAGTTTTGGCAGTGTTTTTCATTCGATCCGGGCTAACCCTTGGACTTGTGGAGTTTACTCTGATGTTATTTGTCTTCGTGGATTTCTTTTGGTGTTGTTGCGACATCATTTTTGTTGGAGATGGAGAACGACTGGTCGGTCTAGATTTACTTTTAGTATTTGTACTGCTAACATTCATTTTGTATTTATTGTGATTAGTTTGAAGAAGGGCATTTAAGTTATTGTTATTACCGTTGTTTCGATCGGTTTTCTCATGTGGATAAACAGATATTACGAATATGGGGCTGGAATTTTTTTTAATGTCATACACACTCCTTTTTCCAGTTACACTTGCGGTTTTATCATTTATTAATCCACAATCACATTGAATAAATTTATCTTTGGGAAGTATATCTAACGAATTATTAGAAGGAACATTAAAGTCGAAATTTGCTTGTGTACCTTGTGACAAGTGGCTGTAATGAATATTATTTTTATAAGATTTTGTGAATCGATGTAAATCATAAAGAATTGTAAAGACTATAAGCACATTATATACTCATGTAACAGTCACTATTCAATATTTGTTAAAATTAATAAACTATAAATATACCTATATATGTCTATAAATAATATTTAAGCTCTATTAACAAAAATAGCAATTAATTAAATTAAATTGATAAATGAGTAATTTTGGATCTTACCCTTGTAAAATTTGATCTCGAAGATTAACCTGGATACAGAAATCTTGTTGTGGCCTATATCTATAGATACATAAATAAATTCAGAATTTGAAGTGCAAATAAAAATACGACTTAAAAACTTTACGAAAATAAAAAAAATACCTTTGTGTTATTATGTCTGGAACAAATTTTGATTGAACCCCATTAATGCTCGTTGCTACTGCAAAAGAAACTATATTTGAAAAAAGAAATGTAAAAAGTACACGAAGGATAAAAAGCAATATATTAATAGCGGCCCGATCATAGCGATTGGAGAGATTAAGCAGGGTAGCGGGGAAATTTCACTTATACCTACTTACTGGGTTTGTTATTGACGGCTGCAGAACAATTTAAAATATATTTGTCATCTTCTGTAATTCCTAAGCGACCGGAAATTCTAATTCGGCTTCTTCTTCGAGGCTCTCTGTTGGCTTGATAGTTGTTATCGTAGTTCCAACACGTACACTCTTGTAACATCACTTCCCTGTCATTTGAGACTTCGTTTACAATTGAACTTTTGGATCCATCATAATATATTGTTTCACTTCTGTCTCTTTTCTTTTTCCTTTTATCCATTCCTAATGAGTCTATCACGTTTTTAATATCTGCTACACTATGGAGTGCGTCAGCATGACTCTCTACGTATTTGGATTCATCAATAGAAAAATTTGCACTTTTCGATTCTTTTGTTTTGTAAAAAATGTCCCCTTTATCAGAACAAAAAGTATTCTTTAACAGTCTTTTATCCTTATGATTTGAAGAAGTACTGTGAATCTTATCAACAGATTTCTTGTGATTTTGCCTTCTAAAGAAGTTACCAGATTGTGTCTTCACCCTGTTCGCAATGATCGTCACCTTTATAAGCGGTTTCTTATTACCATTTGAGATACTGTGTGTATCTTTATGTGTAGACGATTTTCTTTTCGGATACAGTTGACTGGTGAAACTTATTATGGAATAACTTTGACGAATCTAATAATGGAAAGAAAGTTACAATCAGTTGGCTTAATCTAAGTACCTATACCTACCAATACAAATGTTTACCAGTTAACACATTTATAGGAATTCTGATGCAAAGGAGACAATTTTTTGTATGTTGAATACGTCTATCATACAATAATGAAACACATGTTATTTTTTTATGTATGTGTTGCTAGGTAGGCTGACAGTCACCCTGGGTACGCCGGGATCTTGTCTGTTGTCACCCTTAGCCTTGGCCCGACCTCGGGTGCTAAGGAGGCGTACAACCGAGCAGTCCGTAGCAGAGCGCTCGCGGGAGGGAACCCTCGCGGGCTCCTTCTCGCAGTTGGAGGTCGGCGGCCCAAAGGCCCAAAGGCTATTGGTTACCGTCGTCTATAACACCTTCGACCTTAATAGGATTAAGGATAAAGAATTAGAAAGGACTAGGGACATAAACTGACATCACTTACTCGCTCAACGAAATTCTACAGTACTACACATGGTTAATAACGCCAGATCCAGACCAGCAGGAGCCAATTTCTTTTGTGAAAGTACAGTCTAAATCGAACCTCGGACCTCTAATACAGGATATTGTGAGGATAGGAAGTAAATTCTGCTATCCCTTTTATAGTGTCATACATATTTTTTTAACAAACAAAAATATAGAAAAATAAAAGAAAATTTATGTCTGTATAAATTAATTTTTTTACAATGTACAACAATGTAATACCTACCTACCCCATTCTTTGAAGTATTCCTGTGATTCCTCATACATATAAACAAATAGGTAATATAACATGTAAAAGATAAAGCTAGATATTTAGTTAGATACAACACTTGCCTTCCTGTCTGCGGTATCCTCCAAAACGAGTGACTTGTACGTTGTGATATCTCTATTTCTGACTTTTAAAGATTCAATTTGCTCAATCGGTTTTGTACTAGTATCTTTTGAACACCGATTCCCGTGATTAAGCCGTTTAGCTGTTGAGCTTGTGAGGCTAATAGCTTCTAGAATAAATAAGTGCACGAAAGTTGGGGGGAAATTGTCGTTGAAAAAAAATTAAATATTAAAACAAAAAATCAGACCTGTTGACAACTTAGAGCCGTTTACGTAATCCATAACACGAATTTTGAGGCTATGCTATTCAAAAACATTGACAAAATTATATTAGTTTATTTCATTTACCAATTAGAAAACCTATCCTATAGGTCATGACTTTGGTCAGGTATCAAAATGACAAATTAATGTCAACGTAAAAACATGCCTATATACCTAGCTAGACAAACTTTTTAGCAAAGAAAAATATGTAGGTCCTATCTGTAACAATAAATAGATAATAAAATAAATTATTAATTATTATGGCTAGCATTGTTAATCCTAATTTTCATATTTTAAATAAGTATAATTTATCCAAAGCAGAAATTTCAATTCTTCTGACATGATTTTTATTTACCTATAAATGATCATAATGAAGTTTCAGATTTCACATGACATACAAAGTGCAAAATTTTCAGTTCTTTTCACACGTTAGTTAAATATCTAAAAGAAACAATTACAACGACGAAATGGGTCTAAGTGATCGCGAAATAACACAAATGATAATTCCAGTTTCGAAGGAAACTTTCTTCAACACGAAATGGCAGCCGAAAGAGGCGCCTTTATGTGCTTACGACATGTTGTATCATCCCCCAGATTACAACCCTAAGGCAGCTAGATCAGATCGTACCGAAGAGAAGATTATTAGGAGAAACATATGGGCTCAAGTTAGTATTATAATAAACTAGCTCGTGCCCGCGACTTCGTCAGCCTTGAAGAACAAAATAACTCCTGACAAAACAATTATGAGTAACATTTTATTCAATCTTTTGTAAAATCAAACCAGATTGTATAATGAAATACAATGTTATAATGAATGTTATAATGTATAATGAAATATGAATAGTTATTTAATGATAAACATTACTGCCAATCACTACTTTACAAGTTATTCCAAATATAATCATAACGATCATAACATATCGAGTAGTAATATAAAAGTGCTACCATTTTCCTCTTTTCGTTATTCGTAACTCCCGGCAACCAACTCCTTCCGACTGCGCACACTCCATGGCGCGACCGGTGTTGCCAATACTTTATTGCCGTTATAGTTTTGCCAGGCGTTGGATTTTGTTTCAGGTAGGTATGTACAGTCACAGTTTTACAATATATTCCCTATGATTGTTAAACTGAGGTACAGTTGATACGTTTATTCTTAAAAGAAAGTCCTAAGTTTTCTTTTGTATCCCTGACATTGTGTATGTAAAATATCATGATGATTTCACACACCCTCTCACAAAAGACACAGCATATATAGCTAGGTGTTTCGGTATAAGCTCTCGCTACTCGCTAGAGTATATAGGTATATAACGGATCAAAATCGGTAGGTACCTATAGCATTTGGGAGTTATGATGCCACAGACAGACACACAGTTACAATGATCAAAAAACTTATAACACTTGCGGCGGGCGTTAAAAATATAAAAAAATAAAAAATAAAACGAAATGGCGAGATCACTACCACTAGTGAGATCACGAAGTAACTACCAACTTTTAATCAAGTTTAACGTACCTAACTAAACAAAATAAATTAATTATTTAACCTCCAAGAGTAAATTACACTAATAATTATTGTAAGAAGCCAAAAGTGAGCGAGCAAGCACTCATATTATAAGACTCGCGTTATGGACCGAGGGCATGCCGAGGACGAAACAATTCTTTCGTAGAATCGCAGCCAGGAGCACTGAGTCAGAGCGCTAATGCTAAAGCAAGCACCTTATCCACTAGAAAGTGCAACTATGTATCTTTATTTATTTACAGGAGTTGAAAAAGGTTATACCTTCGACTACTCACTTTCGACTGGGTCGACCAACATTGAAAATTTTAGATCGGCCCGAGAAACAATATGTGAGAGTACAAGGTAAATTTCACTTATTTACAATTATTAATTATATAGAATAGACCATAAAAAAATATAAGACGAATATAGTAGTGGCAGGATACACCGTATTCCAGATTCCAGGCATAAACTGGATAGTGCTTACTAAAGACCAATGTAAAATAATGAGGCCTGTGCAGGCGCAACATTAAACCAGTCATTATCCTTTTCGACAATCTAAAATTAAACGTTTGAGCATTGCGAAGCATAAGTTTAAGGTTCGATTCCCGGCAGGGTCATCTTTGGAAATAAACTTTTCTAACTTGGCCCTGGTCTGGATCCAGCAAGAAGTGGCAGGGCAGACTGCGATTTGCAGTCAGTTGGGCAGGTGTCTGCTTTTGCTTACTGCCTTTACATAATATGAATATATATTCAATCCGTACTAATATTATAAATGCGAAAGTTTGTATGGATGTATATTTGTAAATCTTTCACGCAAAAGCTACTGAACCGATTACCATTAAATTCATCCAGATCACATAGGGTACCTTTCATCCAGAAAAAAAAATACTGCTCCCTAGGGATTATCTAAAATTAAGGAAACTAACTCCTGGCTAAGTATACTAGCAATAACGATGTCAGCCGATATATTGCTTTTTCAATGCGGACGAAGTCGCGGGCACCAGCTAGTATTATATAAATGTCTAATTTTAATTGCTTTTTAAAATGTCGTCTAATAAGAAAGAATAAAGAAAAAAAATGATATAAGCAGTCATTCATACAAATGAACTAAACGTGTTCGTATTCCCTTTGTTAGGGAAACCTACCTACTACCTAACATCTTATTTAATTTTTTTTTCTGTTTCAGTTAAAAGTGAAAACCCGCACATGCGCATTTACGATGTATTAGCTTGGGCCGTTTTACTCAACGAAGGAAAACCTAGTTTGTGTGATTGAAGATACATTTTTTGCCTCCCACGTCTAGGATCCCATGGGATCCTAAGATATATTTTTTTGTATTTTGGCTCCCATGGGATCTTAATTTACCATGAATACAAAATTTACAAGGTTTTCAAGTTTATTAAGTATTTCAATGGCTCTTGTTACTTTATTTATACTAGTATTTACCAGAATCCAATTTAGTAAGAAACAGACATATTCGAAATCCAACCTCTTACGAACCTGACCTACTCCCGCGTAAACGAATATTATTACAATATATAATAAAAAAATATAAACTAACTTTCGACTTTCTATTTATATTGAGTGAGACCATAACACCCTATATCTGCTGTAAGTTACTGAGGAGTTGGGTGTCCCGTAGACTATTTGAAGATGCAGCATCAGATAAGGTTATCATGTCATGGAAATACCTCTAAAGTAACACTATATCAAATTTCACATCAATCGAAAATGTGGAAGTTAGTGAGATCCCTTCGTCAGTTAGGAAAAGAGTTGATGATCTTCAAACTCCTGAACAGATCTAAACTATAGCTAAGAACCATCTAGATTACGTTAGCTTTCAAACAAAAAAATAGGGACAAAATCGGCTCATTATTTTAGGAGCTACGATGCCACAGACAGACACACATACACAGGTCAAAGTTATAATACCCCTCTTTTGCGTAGGGCGTTACAATATCAGATTCTTTGACATCACATAATGCGTTTAAAAAAAACTTTATTTTCGAATTATTTGTTAATCAAAGAACTTATTATTAAAAATGTGTTCGTTAATTAGTGAACGAAAACAAATTTAGTCACACCCGCTAATTAATTAAAATTCTACCAATCATCACTCAAACTCCTTAATTAAAAATTAAACGCAAATTTAGGGGATAAACAAAATTTTATTATGTTTAAGTATAAATAAACTACATACGTTAAATAAACATTGTTAGTATTAATTTATGAATAATTATGTCTTAAGCTAAGGCCTGATTGCAAATATTCAAGTTTATCGGTAAAAATCTATGGGCATATTCAGATTTGTGTCTCAATGTGCTTTTAAATTTAAAGTATTGACGACTAGCACCTCCCAAGTGGTTTCATCCGTCTTAAATTTTGATATTCCTATGCTCTATAACATCTTTTGAATACAAAAAGTATTTTTTAAATCAAATTGTTAGTTCCCTAAATTTATAAGTTAAGTACTTTCTATTTACTCTATGGTCATACTCATGCTGGTTTGGCACATAGGATGAGTAGAGTCAAATAAACACAGAAAATCCAACTTCTTAGCATAAATAATTTGTAAAATAATTTTTTTTTTTTACAAATTTAGTTTAGTGATTCTCTTATATAGTTATCACGTCATCTTGTCTTTTTGTTTTTGTTGTTTATGTTTCTTATGTAATGTTTTATGTTAATGTTCTTCGTGCAGTGAATAAATGTCGTTCTTTCTTTTATTTCTTTCTTTCATCCTGTCTAAAAGACATCAGCATAATTTCTCCCACTCTTGGTATGTATGTTTCGTGTGTCAATCTTTGATACTGAAACATCTACGCTAAAGTTGCATATTATTATATCACAATGTAGCTCCATTGATTGAATATGATTCAATCTTATTTCAAATCCAATTTCATTACGAACATTCAAATAAGAATTTAATAGAGATTCCCAATTTTCCATTAAGGTGTAAACACACGCCAATCCTAAAAATTTGCATTTTTAAAAAAATATGTTAGAAGAAACTATCAATGCAATTGGTTTGAAAAAAATATATGTTATACTTAAACATGTGAAGAACAAATTATATTGTTTAGAATTTCCATCGAAGTAGTAGAAACCCCACAATAAAAGTTATAACATAAGAAGAATTTGACTTATATTGAAAATTGTTGCGAAAACGGTTTATTGCGCGCAAATGATTCCTACACCGAATAATAAGTCAATATCATCTAAAAAAAAAGTATTGATTTTTTTATTTTTTTTTAATGTAAGTTTTAATGAAAAGTACAATAAACCACATTTATCAGGCCTGTTGAATTGTTTCCGCCGCCTCGGAACTCTAAATATATGGAGCTACAGTGTGTCAGTGACTGCGTTGAGGTGTGGATTACGTTTGTGTTTTTCGTGCGGAATTAGTATGATATATATAAACTAACTAACTTCTAAAGGTCATATCGGTGAAGGTCAAATCGTCAATGTCATTCGCCTTTGTGAACTTAAATCGTATATTGATTGTTGTTTTGTAACATAAATATCTATCATAGAATGTATTGTATGTAAATTACGCCAAATTGACCCAAATTGTTATCAACAACAAAATTGTTGATTTTGTGCGGCCTATAATTATATTAAGACACAAATGTGAACACGCCCTAAAAAGTGATTGAAGATAAAATTACCAACTTGCTTCCACATAATCAGTACCAAATATCAATCAGTAACATACAAGAGACCTAATTCTAGGAATAGTCATAATACTTTTTAAATATGAAATAAAACATTGTTAAAGGAAAAAGCAATATTAAAATACATATTATAATATATTATACATATACATATAAATCTAATTATTATGTTTACCTAAACTTCAATGGAATTTCCAAATTTCAATATAAATGCAATAGTTATATAGGTTATCATTAAACTGCGAATTCATTGCAAGTTTACAATAAATTGGGCAAATATGGCCAACTTATAAAAATCATTCAATCCGATAGTACATTTTTCGGCTTAAAACGCTTGACCGCGGTTGCCATAACCACAATGGCATTAAAGTAATAAAAAAAAACGCCTGCTGTGGCAGTCTGGCAGTAAAAAGAAAATCATTAATCCATATTCCAATTATGAGACAGTCAGCCACAATAATTCTTTTAAGTACTATTTTATTAATTAGCACCTGAATCACATTTGAAAAAAGTGTGAAGTGGCATTATTAATTTGGAAAATGCGTAAGTAATATAATACATATATAAAATCTCGATATTACAAAATACATAATTAATAATTACAAATAGGCAGGTTGTACGTACAGTTTTTATATATAATTTTCTTTATCTCATTAAGCAGTTCATTTTAATGTTTCAATTTTTTCATAATATTTAAAAAAGAAACATAGTTAAATTACTTAGTTAAAATAACACCGATAATGTTGAACTCAAAAAAAAAATTTTTTTTTGATTAGCAATTCAGTTGCAAAATTGAGACATTTTTCTACAACACAAATCAAAACTAGTGAAAATTGAAATTAAAAAAAAAAAGTTTACCACATAAAAACTAAATCAACTACAAATAATTTTAATTTCAAATCTCAATTTACTGTCTATCAAAAAATACACTTTAGATTAAAAATACTAACCTATTCAACAAATATGATATAGTTAGTTTTCTAGTAGTTAGATATTACAAAGAAAAGTTATTTGAAAAGTTTAGATTCTTTAGAGTTCTAAGAATGTTACAACCTGCCTGGAGAAAAAAAAAAGCCTTTTTACTGCTCATCCTTATCCTTGGCGCCGTGCTTGAGGATGCGAGTGAACTCCACATAGTCGAAGAGTCCATCCCTTATTGGGGCTTCGCGGAGCATCTCGTCTACGTCATCATCGGTGAACCTGTCTCCCATTGTGGTGAGCAACTCTCGGAGACGTTCCTCGTGAATCACACCCATATTCTCTTCATCGAAACATCTGAAACGTTCGTGAAGATGTATTATTCTGTTTCAAATAGACTTATTGTTAAATAAAACATTATCAAAATTTATGATACAAAAATTAAAAAAAATATTAAGTATATTTAATTTATAGTCAATTGAAATTCTTTTGTTAAAATATTTTAACTTGAAACTTTTTTCGATGTAAAATATTTTTTAATGAAAATTAATATGCATTGTATAAATTATAAGAATATTATGGGATAACACCTTATCTTATCTGAATCTTTGAAATTAAAATCTGAATCTTGTGAGAATAAATTTTATTTTAATTTTAAAAAAGGCATTAATTTGAGCAATGAAACCTTTGGAAAGTAAAGTATTCTTGTTAAACAAAGGAAACAATGAATTCTTTAAAAATTCATTCAGGATTCAACTTTCCATGATAAGAGGAAACACAGTATAGATAGAATTTCCATAAAAAGTCATTACTTTGTAACTGGACAAAGGAATACCTTGATTTTGTTACAAAGCACATTTCCACACGCTAAAATGTGTTTTTCCTTTTACATAACTATTTTACATACCCAAAAGCATTTTTGATTACATCTTCAGGATCGGTTCCTTGCAAACGTTCACCAAACAATGTGAGGAACATTGTGAAGTTAATTGGACCAGGCGCTTCATTCATCATACCCTCTAGATAATCTTCAGTGGTGTTCTTACCTAATAGACAAAAGATAAAACATAAAAAAGTAAAAAAAAAAATTTAGTCATACATTTCGTAACCAATCACATTTGTACTAACATTATTAATAGCAGAAAGATGAATCGTAAAATACGTTTTCGTAAACAAAACTTACGAGGGAAATATAGATAATTTAAAAATGCCCCCATATAGCTATTATCCGTATCCGTACTATATTTAATATTATAAATGCGAAAGTTTGTATGGACGTATGAATGTTTGTAACTCTTTCACGCAAAAACTACTGAACCAATCACCATGAAATTTTGCATACACGTTGTCTGAGACACCAGAAAGGACATAGGATACCTTTCACCCAGAACACGGACGAAGTCGCGGGCACCAGCTAGTAATATATATTTTTTTATAAGTGGCCGATGGTACACTTGATGGTATGTGGCTACTGTTGCCTATATCAACAAAAGCAACACAAACGGGTGCTTAAAATGCACAGCCAACAATAGTAGGATTAAGGATAAGGGATTATTAATAAGGGATAGGGAAATAGGCCTTCTCATTCCTTGCTCACTTACCGAAACAAAACAACCACATACTGTTATTTCTGTGGTGTTCTGTAAGTCTACAATCACAGCAGTTTTAAAAATGTAACTTGATAATTATAGTGTCTATGAAATTTTTTTTATGTGAAAATAATTCTTCAAAATATCATGTTTTACTCAAAAGAGAGAGTGATTCAATACTTTTTAAAAATGAATTCTTTGCTATTTTCCAGTCTATTTACACATACTTAACCAAAAAACAAAATTGTGAAAAATTCACTTGTTAATTAACACCGTAATGATTACTTTTATTAAATGAATTTTATCACTTTGTAGTCGATTTAAATGCAATAAATAGTTTTTATTAATTAAAGATACAAAGAAATGAATTTGTTATACTTATCACTTCTCATAATAATAAGAACAATATCTTATATTATATGCTTAAAAATAATAACTTGGTATAACAACAAGAAGCTACCTGGTTTGGATTGTACTTTTTATTTATTTTATTTTTAAATTTTATCTAGAACTATCACTCACCAAGTGATGCAAGCATATCATGTAGGTCCTCCTTGTCCACAAAACCATCTCGGTTTTGATCAATCATGTTGAAGGCCTCTTTAAACTCAGCAATTTGAGCCTGATCAAACATAGCAAATACATTAGAGGTGGCTCGCTGGGCACGCTTCTTATTGGTTCCGCGGCGACCAGCTGTTTTACGAGACGACATGATGGCAAACTGAAATATTGTAAAAATAAGTTAATAAAAAAAGTTTTAATATAAATGAAGATACTTTTTCAGCTATAAAGCCTTTTTCTGAGTGTACGACAGAATCTTAATGAAAGAATTTAAGTAAATATACGAACTTATCGCGTGTTGAAAACGAGTTTAAAGTTAAATCGCTAGGCTCTCAGTTAAAAACTGTTCAATGACTCACGACATTACTCAAGTTTTTTCAACTTAAACCATACTTAAACAAATCTAGGGCACACGACGGAGGATTTCCATACATGGTAACAAATTTACACACACTATCCATCTGGCAGACAGTTTCGTAATAAGGAAAAGGAAATTTTACCTACCAAAAATGTAGTTTCTAATGTGAAGAAAAGTTGTAAAAAATACGTTAAGTTTTCTTTAGTATGACTAATCCACGATTATTATTCGTAAAACACGCACACACAGCACAAGTTTAGTATAAATAAATTGGTGATTCCTTTTTATAGATTCAAAGTTGTCAAACAAGGTACAGAATAACAAATAAAGTTCTTGACAATTACATACAGTGTTGCCAGCTTGCCAGTAACCGATTTTTATACTTGTAACATGTAAAATTTGCACAGACCACTTACGTTGGTCTGTGTAATATATAATGGACTGTGTGTCACAAGCATCTGCCATCTGTCGGCGGGGGTAGGAAACGTGAAAGTGGAGGGAGTACCGAGATAATAAAAGCGCGAGCGCAAGCCGGCGGGCTACGCATTCGGACGCTTCCATACTATTTATATTTTTACTTAATTAACGACGTTTGCCTATTCGCTCTCCTACCCTCGATTATCTTGAGCTGGAGAATCGAGAAGAAACTGCGACACGATCCGAGCTTCGCCTGTGTGTAGAAGTAGATCGCCGAGGCCCACGCACAACTCTTGCGCGGGCGATTGTACCACTGACGTCGGAAGGCTCCAGTGGCTATCACCTAGTTGGTAGCACCTGTCTCCGGTTCCCGGACCCTTCGTCACGCCGACGCATGTCTACACGCCCTTCGTGCTTTATTGAGTCTGCGCCACGTCTCCACGCTGAGGACCGTCTCTGCTGATCCCGTGGAGCGCCATCAAAGCTGAGTAGATTTATTTATTTCTGTTCTATCAGCCACCCTCGGGGCATCATAACGTCTACGTCCGACTCGTCATCACGCACGTCTTCAACGTGCCATTTAATCTGTAGAATAGCACAAGTGCTAACTGTGCTATTTTGTCTACATTCATTCTACAAGGCGGATCAAGTGCATCCTACCTCCTATTAATTTTGTAATCAACTTGTATAATTTAGCTCTGCACATATAATTGTATTTCAACCTATGATTATATAATAAACTTGTGTTGTGGGAAGTCTCGTGTTTAATTTGATAGGAAAGCCTCTTTCTTCTCTCCAGCAAAGGCGCCCATAGTCTCGTGCCTCTGCCTGCTGAACCCTAGTCGGTGGTAACGATCTGGGGCAGCTAGGTGAGAAACAAGCCAAGCGCACCAGGGGGCCTAGACAAAGTGACATTGTAAAAACGATAACGAAGTTCGTTAACAAAAAAATGTATTGGATTGACATATGCCGTCGGTAAATCACGTGACACATCCCATACATTTTATTCTTTCGAATCGAATCGCTCCGGAGCGAATGCAACTTGTCTAGGCCCCCAGAGGGGTTACATACTGTGACCGCCGTAACCCGCCGAATGAAGTTACAAATAATGCAAAAGCAAAAGCATAAATCGATGTACAATTAATTGCTCCATTGAATTATGAATTTGCAAAAATTGCTCCAGCTTGTAAATAATGATATTCGCAAAAAACAAACTAACCATTGCAACATCATAATTACTTAACATGTAATTATTAGTCTGTGACCATCACTTTTATTACATAACGAACGTCAAGCTCAACGTCATTTTCTTTCCAGCAGCGAAATATAATTTTATATTCGTCTGTGGCGGTGGTGTCATTTTTCAGTTTTCAAAATGACAGACAAACCATATTTACATAGAAATTCCAATGTTACAATATATTTTTAGTAATAATTTCCTAATAAATTGGCATGGCAGTAAGTGTAAATGTTAAAAAATAATTTTTACTGTTTTCTGTGTAACTGACAGCAAACCCTCCTTTTTCAGATGCTGTTTACACAAAATAAAACAAAACTTATTTCTGGAGCAAAACGATTACAATGTTTTAACGTCTGTCCTCGAAGATTAGCAAGCCACTATGATGTTTTAGGCTTAACACCAAAAGCTACTCAAAATGACATCAAAACTGCATATTATAATTTGTCAAAAATCCATCATCCAGATAAATCTAAGGTATATAAATAAATGTAACTCCTGACAGTTTGTATACATAAACATTACATAATATAAATTATTATAAGTAGATTTTTCATTTGGATTTATATGAGGTGCGTTGTGAGACATTTTTGAGTAATTTTTTGAAACTCCACACGTTTTGTTCATATTTATAATTTAAAAAAAAAAATTGGGACATAAGCAGGTATTTTATGTTAAGGACAACAGACAGGCTGACTCTCCCGTATAATACTTGTGTGGCAAGTGCACTGCTAACCATAATTTCTATCAGTTTAAGCGAAGGTCTAATATGTTAATTTAAAAATTAATCATGAATATGTTTTTCTTACTTGTTTATATGAACAGTTTTTACTTACTTATATTTAAGCAAAATACAGGCTGCAAGGTGACCACTGTCACCACATTTGATGGTAACAGTCATTTAACGTGTTTCCCAGTTTTGACTGAAATTATGTTTAGAAACTAAATTTTAATGTTTATTCTCAAAAAACTCAGTTATACTTAATTAAAAACTCAAGGAAATCGTCCGTTCTGGTTCTCGGCAAACTATATAATTGTTGTAGAGTGAATATATATATGTTTAATGAAATGATGACAATGATTTCAGGATGAAGAGTCTGCAAAGAAATTCAGAGCATTAACGGAAGCATATGAAGTATTAGGAAACATAAAATTAAAGAAGATGTACGATAAAGGTAATTAATTGTATCATGACTGTTTTAGATGTTATAATCTATATATCAATACTAATAATATTATAATGAGAGAAGATATGTATGTTTGTAATGTTTGTAATGAATAAACTCAAAAACTACTGGACCAATTTTAAAAATTCTTTCACCCATACAAAGCTGTACATTATCAGCGAGAAATGTGGGCTACATTTAAAAAAGTTACACAGACCAAGTCACGTGCAACAGTTAGTAGGTACTTAATTTTGTTGACTTATATTTTAGAAATTACTTTTTTATAGGTCTCTTAGTTGGCAGTGTAAACAAATCCAGAGTAGACTACAAGCCTGAACCCGAGCCAACAGATCCAACATTAAAATTTTACAAGTCGCATGCTAACCGACAGGTGACTCCCACCATGGATGGAAAAACGCCTATATATAATTTCGATGATTGGTAAGTTGACCTTGAACAATATACCTATCATTGTTTTCAGGAGATCTTTAGGGAACAGACTCTTTTAACACGTTTTAACATACACTAGGACACATACTGCTGTACACATGGAGCAATTCCTCAGATTCCGTGTACACTGGACTTTTACTTTATCTTTATTTAATCCTACTATAATATAATATGCAGCACTTGTGGTGTTGATAGTGTACCCACCTAACATCAGCCTGTCTGACAACTTATACACTAAAAATAAGATTATCAATAAACGGGCTATGTTACATTATTGGATTATATGTGGAAGTGTATAAATTAATCAGCAGTCTAAAGCAATGCATAATAAATGTTGCCTCAATATTTTATGATCAAAGCTAAAATCATGACTGAAGACTTCAATGTTTTAACATTACCAAACCTGGGCTCAAATGTCGTGCCAACTTTTACCAAAATACATCCAAAAAAGGGAGATTTTTTTACTCTGGTGGTCAAGGTCTGACGATTCACTTGATGTTAGATGGGTACCCATCGCTTATAACACAAGCAACGCAATAAAATATGTGCTGCTATTTCACATTGGTTTTCTGTAACTTGCTACTGCTGTCAGATAGGCGGCTCAAATGACTGAGATGTTTTCAAGGTTCGAGTGAATAGGCATCTTCTGGGTGAGCTCGCTCCATCTTAGGCCTCAACCTTGCCACATGGCTGGTTGATGGCCAAGAGCTAACCCATCTCTTATAAAAAAAAAAAAAAAAAAAGATGTGCAGTGTGTCCAGCCACTACTATTTAATTACTGATATAACTCTGTAAACAACTCTGAACAATAAATAATTTGTTTTAGGTCCAGAAATCACTATGGCGATTTGTTCAACAAATCGCAAATAGAAAAACAAAATATTAGAAAGAAAAAAGTTCATGTGAGCGAAGCTCGCGTCGCCACAAATCAAGAGTTCACACTTTACATGCTCGTCACTTTAATGACTCTTTGCTTAGCACTCGCCATCAAAGGAGAGTCAGATTATGATGTCAGTGATATCAGAAACAAAACAGACCAGGAAAACGATTTAGATAATTCAAATAAAAAGAAAACAGTCAAACCATTGACGTAGCTAAAAAATTAATTAGAAAAAATTATAGCGAATTTTTGACTAGAATTGCCTAGACTTTTGATGGTAATTATGGTTTATTGTAGATGAAACTGGTATTTCTAATTATTAAGGGAATTTAATACTTGAACATGACCGAAATTTAAACTCAGTTCTATAAAAAACTAGTGATGAGTTATATATATATATATATATAGCCTATATTCTTCTGGAATAATATACCTTTCAGATAGTGAAAGAATTTTTCGAATAGACGCAGTGGTTGTTTCAATAAAATCTAAACATACTCTTTTTAATTTTTGTATAATAATATATGAACAGGAATAATATTCCTGTTTGCGAGATTAAAGCAACATACCAAGGAATGACAGCAACCAAGATTGAACGTAAAAACGTAATACAAGCGCAATAAGCGTAATACGTAAAAACAGTATATTGTCGTTGTCAAACCAAAATCTACTAAGTGCAAAAAGTATACTTTCGAGATATAAACAAAAAAGTTCTAAAAAAAAATACAAATAATTTTATAATAGACTAAATTTCGCACATGACAGATTTTAGTTTCTGTTCATAGCATATTTTATTAATAGGTTGTAGTTCGTCAAATAGAGCTCATAAGCACTTAGCAGCTACTTAGCGAATAGATAAGATATAGCTCTAGATTCACTAAGGTCAAAATGTTGAAAACTCAAAAATTGCACATTGCAATTGCACACGCTGATTTTGGTTTGATAACTTTAATTTTCAAAAACTCAATTCCAAGTCCCATGATTAGAATATGTACTTAAAATATGTTTAAGGTGATTGTAATTCCGTTTATAATTATATGTGCTAGTTTCAAAAATAGTGAACCATCTCAATTTTAATGAGAGTATATAGTAGAATATGTGTTTGTTCATGTTTAGTAACTCATCCTTTGCTTTACTTACGTACAGATTTTAAATTACAATAATCTTATAAAGCAATTGTTTGTGATGCCTTCATAGGTATGTGATATATTATGTTGTTGTTTCATAGTTATTATGATATATCTAGTTTTATATTGTACATAAATGAACATATTCTAAATGAAAGGCCAGCTAAGCTATAATACAATCTTGTTATTTTGAAAACTAACTACAGATCATAGCATATCATGTAACAATATTTTTTGTTGTTTGTAGTTATTATTTAATTTGTGTGTGTACTCAGCAAGGCAGTGTAACCTACTATGTGAAAATAGTCCGATAATGGAAAAATAAAAGGATTATTTATTTAAAATTGGTTTACATATTTTATTATAAGAGTTTGGAGTTCGAAACAAAGTATTCCTAAAATTAAATAATACACATATATTATTATTATTAATTACACATATTGTGGTTTTCTATTTTATTTACATAATAACAATATAATTAATTAATTAATACATTTTAAATGGTGCAAGAATTAGATTTAAAACCAATACCTAACTGCTTGGTGATATATCTCTATACCTACTCCGTTTTATTATGCTAGCTAGATAATTGTCGTATCACTATTTTACTGATCACAAAACAATCTTAAATAATCGTTAAAGAAAACGATTATAATTTCTTACGTATAATTTGTGTTATTTCAATAAAGGAATAAATTTGTCACGATTTTTTTTACAAAAATAAAACCAGCGTTGTTCGCTAATGCGAATGTCAAGTTTTTTTTAATAGATTTAATTTTTAAGCGCAGCAATAATGATTTTGAAAAGCAGAAATAAATGATGGAAATTGATCATTTTAATAAATGTTTAGAAAGTAATCAAACTTTGAGAAAAAAAATGAAAATTTTTAACCCTCAGAGAAAACTGGAACAAATCCATAGTTTATTCTGGGAAAATCTGCCATATTTAGGATTATCTCATAAACAGTAGTACCCAACTGATATGGCTTACTGATTTACCTGCGCAGAAGACGAATTTTGAAAGCGTGGGAGATGCTATTGACCAATCCACATACTTCGTTGCTTTTACCATTACCGCTATTGGTCGCCAGCTGTCGCCATGTTAGAGTTAGCGTGCGCCGCTTGCCATATTACGCGAGTGCGCATTCTATTATCAACCTTATACATATTGTATCTAAGGTTAATTGTAAGTTTTAGCTTTTTTCGTTCATCGTCAGAGCCGACTTTCTTTACTGCGTAAACAAGTGTGTACTACTGTATCCGTAAGAATCGCAATGATTAATGCAAATGCGGATAACGTCCCTAAACGCATTAACATAATAATATTCCGTTTATTAAATATTAATAATTTCATCACTTTATACACTACAGTATATTTATACATAAATTTTAGTTACAATCATTTTTTAACTACAAAGCACCAATATGAAGCGGACAGTTTAACATTGGTTTTCAAGAAGAAAAAAAGTTATTCTATATATTTAAAATCACAGATTTTTTACTATTTAGTTTATCGCGATAATGTGAAAATACATTTTGGAATTGTCAAATTAGAAAACAATTGCATTTTTGAACCGCAGATAGCCATGATTTTTTAAATCAAGTGTATTTTTTACTAACAAAGTATACAAACTTGTGAAAACTGTTTATTGATATTTAAACATGCATCGCAATTTTAGTATGAGACGGTAAAAGTAGTGGTGCAGAGCCAACGAATGAATTTCATTTTATTTTAGTTTTTACATTCAGGCACATCGAGTTCATCAAGTATGGCACCTACATGAAATAAGAAGTACATATATTCGGTACAAATAAACACCAGGGAGCAGATTACAGTTTTTTTTTTTGTAAACGAGCGTAATTCTTCAATGTCTACAACAAATTACTATACAATGTTACCCTTTACAATCAAGATGATGTTCATATCATATATTTTTTATTATAGATGATACTAAACATGATAAAAAAAGGCCACTTTAAAAAAGATTTTCTATAATAAATTAGAATTCATTTCAATTAGAAACATGATTACTTACTTCATTTCAGCTTGTGTGCTGTGAAATAACAGAGCATATCTTATTTGTAGGCAACGATTGCATTCTTTTTCATTTCCTTTTTACAGACCTAATTATTATGAATTGATCCAAAATTTTACTTCATTTGATCAATTAATTGCCTCCATTAAATATATTGGTCACTAAGCAAAAATATTAATACATAATTTTTATTAATTTATAAAAAGGGGCAAAAATATTTCTAAAAATAAAGCAGGAATTACAACTGTTACTGAATAGAGTTGTCTGTGAAAAAAGTCAATTTTAGATAGAGACAGCTAAATATATTTTTTTAGCTCATTTAGCTTTCCAGAAAACAAACTAAATCACAGTGTAACAATTAAGAGATTATTATTTTTTATTAAACACCTGCAAAAATTGACACAGTATGTAATATCCTCTAAATAAATATAAGACTACAATTTAAAAGTGATTGCCATACATTCCTGGCATAGGCATGTTGAGTGGCCCCATGGGGTATGGCACATTCATATTTTGCCCTGGCATATTCGGAGGGCCAATGGGGTACGGAACGTTTCCACTCTGCTGTGGACCGTAACTTGGGTACGGTAGGTACGGCTTAGAAAATCCATTACCGAACGAGCTTTGGGTACCTGCTCTTAATAATTCAGCCATCTTTTCCGCCTTAAATTTGCGTAAATGCATTTTCGTTCGGATCGGTTGAAAATCGGCTAGGAATTGATCAACATCAATTTTTCCCGATAGAAAGTCTTGTGCTATGTTTTCCGACTGTTCCTCTGTTTCTGCGGCGGCGGCTTGCAGTAGAGCGTGTGTGGTATCTGGCGAAATTCCAGCAGACTTTGTTTCTGTAAGCAGAATTTGGTTAAATTTAATTCAATTTAATTAATTTAATTTGGTTTAACTTACTAGCTGTTGCACGCGACTTCGCCAACTTAACATCAATTGATGGTTGAGATAAGACTTACTGTATTCATCCAATAGCTCTTGTATGCGGCTACATAATTGTTCTCCCGCTTCAGACTTCTCTTGCACTTGGGTTTTAAACATTTCTATTTCTGGCTCTTTGCTAACATTGAACTCTGCAAGAGATCTATTTTCTGCTATCACCATTTCTTTTTCTGTATCCCAATCCTTAACCTGCAAACAAATAATACATATAATTGAAGACGTGAGTGGATGAAGGTGATATGTCACATTTTTCGTTTTTTTGCATTGACTTGATGGTAGGTGGCTACTAACACAAGCATTACCATAGGGTTTGCAAGTTTGCTGCCACCTATAGTAGGATTAAGAATGAGGATTTGGGGAGGGATACAATCTGGACTACAATCCCTTATTCACTCAGTGAAACACAACAACAAATAGGCTGTTGTGTCTTCTCCATAAGGGTGGTTACTGCCGACAGAAGGGCCATCCAAATGACTTCAAAACAAAGTGTGCCCTGCCCCTACATTATGTATTCCATAATACACAGGTTTCATATGTTCAAAAAACTAAATTTCAGATGGATGACTGCCCCCCATCCATCATATAGACTGGCTATGTCGTGACGACATGTTTTGGGTTATTTCAGGTTAATTAAGATAAAATGTAACTTGAGTGTCATAAAATGTGGTCACAATAAGGGCCAGGAACACATAGACTTGGATGTTAACTTTTTGTTATTACAGAGTCCCATAAATCATTGTTTTACTTTAAGGAAACTATACGAACTAATAATGTAAATAACTAATTTCGAACAAAGTACATATCTGTATCAATTTACTTGCATGATATCATTTATATATGAAGTTCAATGCAATGAGTCATAAGCAATTTTGTTTGAATAAGACTTAATTGTTTCCTTTAAAAAAAAGTACTGTACCTGTTTTACATCTCTAAGAACGGCGTCAAATTTACTGTCGTCATTGAAAATTTCTTTAAGCTCATCAGAATTAAGATGTGCTAATAAGCTCATGGGTTGATAGTCGGGCTGAATCATTTTGTTAACTTTTAGATACAAAACCACAACTTTTAGGTCTACAATGAATGAATTATATATTAAAAACTGTGTTAAATTGGCGCATTACTCAAAAATTAAAAATATTAATTCAATCCGAAAAATCCAACAAACAATACATTAGGATTATGTATGTATGTACTTTGACGTTTGATGACAACGAAGAGCCCAACCAAATACCATAGAACAAAATTATAAAACAAAATAAAAAGTCAAAACAAACTTTGTTGTTGGTCAAACACAAACAAATATCACATCAAAATTCTAAAGTTGTAAATGCTATTTAGTAGTCTGTGCTTAATAACGCTTGAGAAAGTTTAGTATTGAAATTTTTTATTTTTTATTTTTGTTAAACCGGCGTTTAGCCGGCATATTATTTTATGTTGAAATTATACGATACAGTGTCCTTATTTCTTGTAGTATTATTTTTACACTGTCTTACGCAAACTGGCATTTTACTTTGGTTTATGCAATGATTTTTTAAGTAAAGATAACCCATGTCCATATTGCACGTCTTTAAAAAATGTTCCGCTTTGTACATACCTACTTATCTGTATACTACTATATACTTATTACGTGAGATATATTAGTAAGTGTGACAGATGATACACAACGTATGATACGGAAAGAGATAGCTGTCTGTAAAGAGTTGCGTTTGAAGTACGCTAGCCAAACAAAGCTGAGCGATGCAAACAGAAGCGTCACATCATTGATATTAGAGTCTGTGCGGAAAGAGAATGGACGTAATAATTGAGGGCGCCACTGTGCTTAATTATCGTATTTGTTATTTTGAAAACTCTGTTACGTTATTATAGTTCGACTGTAAACATCTTGATACCTTTATAAATTAGTTAAAGTTCCCTTATACGCCGCGTCCATTCTCTTTCCGCACAGACTCTATAAACAACATAATTAGGGTGGCATTAAATAAAACGACTTATTTGCCAACTTTTATTATTACATATTTATATATTATATTATATTAGAATTATAATATAATATAATATAATATAATATAATATAATATAATATAATATAATATAATATAATATAATATAATATAATATAATATAATACAATACAATATATCATATAATATCATATTTATATAATGGAATAGTATTTCATATAATTCGAAATGAAATCGCCCATCACCAGTTTATAGTTACAGAGCGCGGTAAATTGTGCCTACGGTTTCGCTTCTGACTGTTAATCTATGACGCACGCTATCTGTCCCTATTGCACTGGATCGCCCAATTTTGTATAAAATTTATGTGATTTTTATGTACTTACGTGTGGTATGTAACTCCTTTATCCTTTTTTACTTTTATACCATAGTTTTTACACTTTCGGAATACACAACTCGGCATTTTAGACAATATTTTAATAATTATGACACAGAGTAGCACACGTGTTCTTTCACTCGCTGTTATTAAGCGACTAAATCAAATTACAACAATTGTCTTAATTTGAACGCCTCCGTTCCAGGGCACTAGTCTCATATCTACCTCTTTTTATATAATATCATTGGGTTTATGCCCATAATTTAATAAAACATTCGGCACATACACGTCACAGACAGCTTGCAGTGTGACTACTGGTGACTGGCTCGGGTACGCCGAATGCGGCGTAGTATTTTTTTCGCGTTTTGACAAGTACGACGGCTGTATCTTGTCTAGCGCAGCAAGACCAATTATTAATCTATGGCTTTCAATTTTGTACTCTACTCTGGGATGGGACTGTCATGTCATTTGATATATTTGACAATAATGACAATTGAATTGACATTGGACATACATATGTTGGTTGTGGGTTTGTTTTTGTAGTTGATTAAATTGAATTATGGTATCTCTTAATTTTATCTTATACATGTTCTTAATAGTTTTTAACGATATGTAAATAAGTTAGTTTATTCTATATGTTTTCACATTAGATTCACAAAAAGCCTCTTTCTAGTCAGAAATGTTACTTTCTATAGCACCTCAAGATTTAGAATACATCTACACTTGTTATTTGAAAATTGTTTCTGAAACATTATTATATTTTAAGAACTTTGCATTTTACATATGTTTATGGATAGTGGGTTACGTGTTTTTGTGTTGTATGGTTTATTTGCGGTACGCAAGAAGAGCACCTGCAAGAATTCGTGGTATTAAAAGAGTGTTGGTAGTGGTTGCCCATCCTGACGACGAGTGTATGTTTTTTGGCCCAACCATTATCAGATTATGTGAACAAGGGGTCGATGTACATTTGCTGTGTTTATCTAATGGTACATTTCTTATTTAAATTAATTTTAGTACATATCTTAATCAAGAAAACAGACTTTTGTCCTTTGTGGCAAATCCTTACAACATAGTATAAATTGAATAAAATATAAAAGAATTACAATAGAATTTTCCAGATATATTATCTTACAGTATCATCCCAGGGTATCTTACAATAGTCTCTTTTGGAACTTTTTTTTTTTTTTTTTTTCCCATTAAATCTGCAATCAGTCTGTCGACTATAAGCAGATGAGTCTAATCAATGCCGGAATCACTCATAAATTGACCTTCCAGTGAGGGTCACTCTATCTTGTTTGACTAAACTTTCTACTTGGACAGGTCCATAAATTCCTGCCTTTTTAAACGTCTGATATGGTCTGGTTTTGTGAGTCTGGCAGCCAAAGGGTTAGGGTGGTTCGTTAGTCGCTGTTTGTATCTTCCTGCATTGACCTTAATTTCCTCAGAAACTGTTGGTATGGCGAGGTGTTCATGTAGTTCTGAGGTCTTGATGAACCACGGGGCATTGGATTTTGGAACTTTTAACGTTAATATATTTTAGCATTAACATAATTATTAACATATTGTTATTAAATCATCTTTATCTTTTCAGGTAATTTTGAAGGCAAAGGTCATTTAAGAAGAGAGGAACTATGGCAGGCTTGCAAAGAGCTTGGATTACCAGATCAGAACATATGTCTTATAAATGACACTAGACTTAAGGATGAGCCAAACACTCAATGGCCTGTACCTGTTGTAGCTAAACTAATACAATATCATTTAGAAATGCTAGACGTAGATACTCTGGTTACTTTTGATAGAGGTGGAGTTTCATCACACGCAAATCACTCCTCTGTTTTTTATGCTCTTGCGTATATGTTTGTTGAAAAACTTATGCCTAGCAGTAAGTATTTGAAGTTTTATGTTATCATGGTCTATAGATACGAAGAGAAGCGATTGCTTATAACACAAGCAAAGGATTAAGGATAAGGGAGGGATAGAGTAAGGGTCTGGCATCCCTCACTCAACAGCACATAATATGCTGTTATGCTGTTGTCAGTGTGTTCTGTAAGGGCGTAGTTTCTGTTCTGTAAGACTGTAAGCCAGACGGGTTGCTGCCACAACTTTCCAAATCCAGGCCAGAGACAACTTTGAAAAGTTTATTTTCCAAAATTGACCAAGTGAGGAATCGAACCCGGCGCCGCTGTGGCGTTAGGCAAGTACCCTTACCACTTTCACACATATTTTCTATACAAAATAGTTTCGAAATTTCACATACTATTATGCCATATGCTAGCCATATGTCCCGCAATGGCCTATTTTTTTTTAAATATGTTACTTCCCTTGTTTCCAGGGTGCACAGTGTATACATTAGATTCAGTGAATTTATTAAGAAAATATTGGGGTATTTTAGACCTACCACTTAGTTTCATGCTGTCTTCCAACAGGTCAGTATAAAATTAGTATTTCGAAATATGTATGGCATTAATAAATCTATTTTACTATTATTGAATGCTAAAAAAAATCCTACACATTTCTTATAATGTTTGTGTGGTACAATTAAGTTTATTGTATATAAAATTTTTAGTTATGAAAAAAATCAAATTTTATCAAAGCCACTGAGTATTTTGGTGCAAATCTTTTTTAGCATCTATCAGAACAAGACTATCGAATCTATCGGTTGTTGAACAAAGTGTGATTGTTTAATTTCAGATATTTTCTACATTGGACAGAGAGCAGGCGAGTTGTGAGAGCAATGAAACAACATCGCTCACAAATGGTGTGGTTCCGACGCTTGTATGTCGCGTTCTCGCGATATATGTTCATAAACACATTAAGAAGAATAAGTCTTGTCGATATAGAGTTAGAACTTGAAGTTGATGATTAGATTCTCTTGTCTAGCGTCCTAGACTTCCGGTAGGACATTCAACGTTAAGGTAATTGTGTGAAGGTATGTTTTCGTTTGTCTTATTTTAAAAGTAAATCTTTAAACTAGTTTTTACATAAATTTAAAATAATTTTTACATAAATTTAAACTAACTTATATAAATTTAAACTATTTTTTACATAAATTTAAACTTATTTTAGATAATATTAAAAAGTAATTTTTAGATACGCACCAGCTATCTATAAATAAAGATCCAATGCTTGGCAAAAGTGTTATAATTATAATGTCATAATATGACGTCATCACAGGCGTCATATTGCCTTACATATTTTGTCAGGCGTAATATCGAAAAAAATTTCAACGCGTACGAAGTCGCGGGCACCAGCTAGTGGAATCATAAATTCATAAAAAAATACGTAAACTAAGAACATCACAAATCATTGGTAACAGAATTCCGTTGGGACTGTCACGCGCACACATAGTTAGTAGTGGTAGGGCATAATGTGATTCGCAGTTATTTGGATACACCCTTACAGAACAGCATATGTGCTGTTGGTGAGTGAATGAGGGATGCCAGAGCCTTATGCTTATCCTTAATCATTCTATGGTCGGCAGCACCTGTACCTGTAGTGTTGCTTGTGTTACATTACAGGCGATGGTAGCCACCTACCGTCAAGTCGACACTCAGCCTGTCAGTTGACCTTAACATAAAATCAAGTTATGATATACAATATAGAATTATTGTTTCAGATCACAATAGAATAATATCATAATAAGCATATTATTTTATAAATAAAAATTGAGGATAATGCATCACAGCTGTTTTTCGCTTTCATCTTGGATATGTTTGGTCAAGTTTTTTCATAGGAATCATATCCTTGGAATTGTTTAATTTTGTGGTTATTTATTTCCTTAAGTAATGTCAGCCTGTATGGTAAAGACATTTTTAGAAATGATTACTTATATGAATATGTATTAAAAGTCTCAATGGTCAGTTAATGCAAATAAATATATATTAGCTGAACCCGGCCATGCTTCTCTATGGCTCATGTTTGTTTATTTTCGTTTTCGTTGTAACTTTGGAATAAAAATTTTATTAAAATTTTATATAAAATGTATAAAAATTTCAATCCAATCCAACGCCTAGTTTTTGAGTTTTGTAGACACTAACATATGGAAGCTAAATTTTTTATATATAAAAACATATAAGTACTCATATAATTTTTTGGACATGACCAAAAAATATTCATAAAATTTTGAGACTTTTTAAACAATACAAATAATATTAATCAAAAATTATTTGTCTAGACAAGACAAATAATTTTTGATTAGATATAGGAAGATTTCTATTCTAACAGTCTGAAATTCGTAAAATAAGAAAAAATATAATTATTATGTAATATGATTGACAAAATTACGATTCATAATAAGTATGTAATGTAAATGTACAAAACGATAATAATGAAAAGTTGTAATAAATATATGACGTAAAAAAAAAAAATTAAATGTATAGTATAATCAGATACTTAATAGGATACAATAAAATTATGTTGGCATTCAAAAAATTTGTAAGTACTTTTTATATTATTTTAAATTTTTCTGAAAATTATTTCATGTTTTTTTTTTGGTAAAACAATAATAACATTTCGTCTCGCCTAATAATTTAACAATATATTATGATATGTATTCAGTATTCCCTTTTGTGAAGTTTATTATACGCACAGATACGTGAATAAAAACATAGTGTAATAAAACAAAATACTGTACCGGATAATTATTTTTTTAATTTTATTTAATTTTTTTTAACTTTCATAATAAATAAAAAGAGAATTGTAAATTAGGAAATATAAATCAAAGTTCAATTTTTCGTTTATAATAAGCTTTTTTATTGCGAATATATTTTTTAATTATGTCTCACATTTCATTTGTTGTTATTGTCACTTAAATATTCATGGAATGATTATTATTTTTCAATGCATTTAACAATTTGTTTGAATAGTAAACTGTAAAGATTATATTTGAATTATTGTTCGATCCCGATCATAATTTGAAAAAAATAATAATTTGATTTTAAATAAAAGGCTTTATATAAGTAAATATTATTATAAGTACTCAGTAGTTTATAAGTAAGTCACAGAATTATGTTATCAAATAATAATTGTTTGTGTTTAAATATTTGAAATTGGATTTGGTTTATTAGTGCCCATTCGTATAAGGTTGTATCGTATGTAACAAAAATGAATTTGTAATAAGATTAAAGTTAAAACCGCATGTTATAATATTAAACATTAGTAAGTACATATACACTTTTTTTCTACTATTGGCAATTTTGGTTTTAATTTTTTTTTGTAAAATGGCATAATAAAGAGAATAGCTTCAAGTTTGGATACTCAAAAAAAAAAACAGATCGTGTATCAAAATACAATAGAATATTGTGTGAACATGTTAAGTAGTTTGCAAGTAATTTCAATATATCTTGTTGCTTTTCTGATTTACAAAAGATCTAATATCATCATTGCTTTCTGCCTAGATGTTTTAGTCATATGATAACGATTTCAAAAGTTTACTTTTGCTTTGATTTAAAAATAATTTCTAAGTATTAATACTAGCTACACGCACCCGGCTTCGGTTCAAAATAAAAACTAACCTATCCTTTAATTTGGACCAAATTACACATAGTTACGAAGTTTTATCAAAATCGGTTCAGTAGTTTAGGAGTTCATCGCGCACAAACTTGTGACGCGTAATTTTTATTTTTATATATATATATATATAGAGATGTAATTAATCCTAATATTATAAATGCGAAAATTCATGACAATCTTTTGTTAGATTTATGTTATCTAAATTTCATCATACAAATAAATAAATTGGTGCAGTTAGTATATATAAAAAAATGTAAGATATTGTTACCATTAAGATTATGTTGATCCTATGATTGTGATATCCATTTCTTAAGAGGAGTCTAATGCAGTATTTAATTAAAGTCATAATTGTTAATTATATCACAGCATACTTATTTCATACAGTAGGCCGACGGAGACGTCTAGACAGGGCAACCGTGCGGGGCGCGAGTGGGACGTGCCCAAGCTGCATACTTCGTCGTTCTTAGTAGCTTGGGATAAATATTCTAGGGCTATCACGTCTTTCAGATTTTAATTTATTATATAAATCAAAATGGTGCATACGGCATGTGCTGTAAGTGCGTGCAAATCTTTATCTCGCATAAATAAAGAACTAAGCTTCATCAATTTCCGCACGATGAAGAAAGGTACTTAAGCACATTTTACATTACTTAATTTGTGTCAACGTTTCCGTAATTTTTAAATACCTACACAGGCGGCGGTATCGACCAACATCAAAGGCGTCGGCCTACTGTAGGAAATAAGTATGCTGTGGTTATATGTTGTAATGGTACTTAGTATTATAGTTAATTAATTAACAATTAATAGAATTAATTGGTGGTTTGTACAAAAAAAATACATATAAATTACTATGACACAGTGTTAGCTTATAGCAGAAAGGACATTTTCACCATAGTGTAACAGAAGTCCGCCTTGCATAGACATAATGTCCCTTCGATTTGTTTTAGAATATTATCTAGCTTTCCTAAAGTAAAGTGATAATTACGCCTGGCATCCCTTAAACAACAGCACACAATGTTGTTTTTTCACTGTCTGCTGTAAGGGAGTGGTTACTGTCGCCAAATGCTAGAGCCATTTTGAAAAAAGGGGTTTCAAAAGTTGATCCTACCAGAACGGATTTGGATGAAATTTGGTACATATATTTTCTCAGATGTTATATTTTTCAAGTTTTTCGTTGGTTGCATTAACAATAATGTCACAAACACAATGATCTATAAAATATCTATAAGTAATATTAAAACTTTGTTGCGTGGATTTTTATTGAATTAGTTATGATTTTTTAACTAATTAAATTGATCTCCCCCGTTTATTATAAAAAATATGCTTAAAATACTAATACCTATTTCTTTGAAGTCTGATATAAAAATTATAAGATTTAGATTATATTATTTGGAATTGTAAACTCTCGTCGGGTCTTAGTTTAAATTAAAACACATAATTGCAATCAAGCAAAAGGTTCTATCCCTACCCTACGATAGGGATAAGTGAAAAAAAATCCACATATCCTACCAGTGGGGATAGGTGGAACGGGCGAATATACCTTAGCTATAGTTTCGCCTCGCTATAGCTATATAGTTATAGTACCTAATATAAAAACTGGCTATCAGCAAAATACGCAGTGTTATTGTCACATTAGTTTTTTTTTAATATTATGTCTTAAGCAAACGCTTCCATAATAAGCTTTAAGGCAACGCATATTTAACTCTCGTTTCAGAGTTCAATTCCTTGCTAATTTTAAGTTATTCATTTCTAAAGTGAAATTGTTTGTGTGAAATAAAATGACCAAGTTGCAATATTTATTGTTTCATTTTTTTTATATCAATGATTGGTTTCATTACCAATCATTTACCTATGTCCTAGTAGGTCCCAGTATTTTATTTATTATGTGAGTCATATGAGCACGAGCACGACACGGCTTCGTACCATAGAGTAACTTATAATATGCTTCGTACTTTAGTTATTATTCTGAGTTCGTACTGTAGGATTTCATGACGTATCGAAACGCCGCGCGGAGCATGCCAGAAATAAAGAACGAAAACCAAGAGCCCGATTTTGTTAAACTTCAGAAAATAAGTAAGTCCACTCTGGAAAATAGTTCGTGAGAGATTCATCAAAGTGTCCGAAGAGGAATAAATCGCAATTGACAAGCTAATGATACCAACGAAAGCTCGTATGTCTGCATATTATAATTACATATGTCCTAAGTGGAACATAATCATATCCATCTAAAAGTCTTCTAAACGTCGAGATATTAACCAATTGAAACTTAGCTAGCGGTCAATATAATTATAAACTTTGCCTTTAATTGCATAAGAAAAAGAGAAGTTTTTGCAATAAGTATTAATGGAAAGAACAGTTTTCAAAATGTCGATTTAGTCATATTTATTTTGTAAAATTAAGGCTTTTTGTAAGGTAGGTTGGCTTTGGTGTCTGGCAACATTGCCGCTAAATTATCTTGGGTTTTTTTTTTTTTTTGGAATTTCAAAACTTAATATAACCACAGAACACTATATACTCACAAGTCATAAGAACTTGGTCACAGACCACTTGTGTTGACAATGACATCTGTCAGGCATGTGACCTCCACTCCAGTTCCTTAATTGCTCTTCTGTGGGTTCACTTGCCGTCCCTCCCACTTTGACCACTTTCACAAAGTTAGATTTTCATTTTTCATAACATTCGTTTTATTCACTTTATACTCAATCAGTAATAATTTTATTTTAATGAATGGTTCAATAATTAATTAATATGTTTTTAAAAAATGGAGTCGAACGATGGCAATATACCAAGCGTTGACACGAATTTATCATTCTTTCATCTTCCAGTATGTTTCTTTATCTTTATATCTTTTTTATATCATTCATTTGTAAAATATTTAAATGTTTCTGCCACAATTTTCTTTTTATTCTAGTTTGTAGATAATGCTAACACCGATTTAGTATTCAGTGACCGAAATAAGTCTCAGGAGAGTGCATACGATGACTTCCAAAATGCTCTGCCGTCACACCATTATTTGGGTACAGACGATGTACTGGCGCAGATTTTATCTGCTGACGAGCCTTTGGAAGAGCCCGACCTGAATGGCCCTACGACATTGCACTGTGAGATATGTCAGAAGAAATTCGATAAAGCAAAAAAATACTATGGCCATCTGAGGGTGCATTCTAAAGATAATGTTTGGGTTTGTGGTAAATATTGCTCTTAGAAATATTTTTTTCAATGTTCTGCCCCATAGAGTATTCACGCTCAATCACATTTTTAATTTATTTCTAGATAAATGTCCGGATAAGAGATTTTCTGTGAAACAGCAGTTAATGAAACACAGTTTGATACATACACCACTGAGGAAGATATGGCCATGTCCGCAATGTAGTATGACTTTTGAAGCATTGTGGAGGCTGCAGCAACATTTATTTTATAAACATTTGAATTACAGGTAAAAAATATATAGAGTTGCCTTACAGATTTATCCCTTTTATCTGCGAGACTAATTTTTTTCTTATATTTCAGAACACACAAATGTGACCAGTGTGAAAAAGTATTTAATAAATCCTCCGACTTAAAAAAGCATATGGAAAAGCACAGCGGTAAATATGTTTTTATGATATTAATGGTTGACAAGCCCACTGGATGATTTGTCAGGGTGATGTGTTAACGTGACCTTAACACATTGATAAACGCTATTGAAAATTTGTTCCAATTATTCATAACTAGTTAGTGCCTGCGAATTCATCTGCGTTCAAAATTAAAAATTCATAAGCATCATAACGCTTGAACTCTTTTTGTTATAACACTTTGGCCAGGCGTTAGTTATTTAAATTCATTTTGGATGATGCCTATTTTTATTTTAGGAACAATAATTTTTCTGGATGACAACGTGTATGCAAAATTTCATGGTGATCGGTTGAGTAATTAAGGCGTGAAAGGGTAACAGACTGACAGACAGACCGAGTTTCTTTCACAATTATAATATTAATATGGATGAGTACCAGACCCTGTTGAAAAAGTGAAGATACTCTTAATGATAAATAACCTCTGATTGGAGATGGTCCTACAAGAAGAACTGAAAATGTCTTAGTAAATGTTTGTGGTATTGTCAATTCCAGATAAAAAGAGGATCAGTTGTCCCAAATGTGGCGCGAAATTCAAACTGAAATCAAATATGAAGAAACATTTGCAGCAACATGACAATAAGCAGTCTTTCATTTGTTCCGGATGCAACAGATCTTACACGCAGGTTTATACTTTATAGTGCAACTTTTAGTTTTTACTAAATTCGATGGCCTATAACTTTTGAAGCAAAGTTCAGTATCTTAATAAAATTTTTACATTTATCTTTTACTTTTAACTTTGAAAAAAAAATTCTGTATTTGTGGCGTCACCTGTTTTCAGACACAGACCTATGTATAAACAAACATTAATTACCTATTTATATAATATAAACAAAGATAATTGATTGGTCTCGCTTCGCTCGACTAGATAGAGCTCTATACAAAATCAATAGCTCCGAAAACGTGGCAACTTTTTATTGTAGTGTATGTAAAAAATCGTCATTTTTTATCACTTTTTACCCATTTTTATTATATTTTTACACAGTTTCACTACGCAAACTGGTATTTTATTATGCTTAAAATTTAATAAAACATTCGGCACGTACACATCACAGACAGTTTGCAGTGTGACTGGCTCGGGTACGCCGAATTCGGCGTACTATTTTATGCCGCATTTTACAAGTACTACGGGGGTATCTAGTCGAGCGCAGCGAGACTAATCATTTATCTATGAATATAAATTTGTTTCAGTTGGTTAGTTTAAAACGTCACATGAAGCGTTGTCCACATTATATTAATAGGAGTGATACAAATGAGCCAAACCCAAGGAATCTCTGTAGGATTTGTGGTTTGACCTTTCCATATAGAACTAACTTATTGGATCATTGTATTAGGTAAGAAGGAAATTTTTCTCCTATTAAGTATGACAAAGTACAGAAGCATTTAGCTTATATTATTAATTTTTTTCTGCAAATTATTTCCTTTGAATCAAAATCCATACAAGCTATACATCATTGATCAATCAGCGTTTTGTTTTCTAATCGTCCTAAACAAATTGGGATTTTGCGAAGATCCTGAAAGTACTTTGAATAATTCCAAAATTCTTTGTTAGTTTCCTATTATCCTGTCCTTTGCAATCGTACTAGGAATTTTGCAAAAAGCTTTTCTTATCATCGATGTTGGGTCTAGGCCCTAGGCTACTTCTGACAGGTCCAATTGTGAAATTATGGGAGGGGCATATTATGTCCAAATCTTACGACTGAGATGATGATGATGACGATGAAAATATTCATACTAACTCAACATGTCCTTAGTTATAATTAAAATCATATATGTTTTGTTAAAGGCAACACACCCACCCTCCGGTTGAAGATAAAAAGGAAAAATCCAATCAAGTAAATGTAGAATCAAATCGCACAGTCGATAATATAGTAGACGATATTTTGTCTGTCGAAGCTGATTATTTAAAAATGGCCACACCTAATGAAATATTAAACGTTTATAATAGTCAAAACGAATCTGAAGCGAATGCCGATAATCGTGTTCAAAAAGAATTCTTAAAAGAAATGAATCAACTACACATTCTCGACGATGAATTATTTTACAACGATTTAGACATAGATTGTTTACAAAGTAATCATATGTTCAATATGAACACTAATGACATGGATTACATTGCAATGGACAGAAACAATGAAGAATGTCATTTGAGTGCAGAATTGAATGACAATAATGGTTTAGACGATGGTATAATGAATTCTCTGTGTCACGTGAAGTGTAAATATTTACCCGATGAGCTTTTAAATGTGACAGAAGAAGTTCCGTCTTTAGAAGAAACTCACGTTAACAAAGCTCCGCCGTTATCTATAAACGATTGTTCTACAATATTCGAGAGTGACGTAGATTTGGAAGCGAGCACAAATTTAGCAGCAAACCTAAATCAGTTGATAGGAGAGAACACGGTTCAATATATATCGACAGAGGAAGACGATACATTCATCATAAGTTTAAACTGTGGCATAGACGCGGAACAATTGACCGGAATGCTTAACATTGAACGTGAATTAGTGGAAGATAATAGACCTGCAAATGGTATAGCCGAATTAAATACTAGTGATATTTCAAAAACCAACATAAAAGATGTTCAATACGATGGTGAAACAATGGAATGTATAATGGAAAATAATAATAATAGACTTGCCGAGAGCACAGAAGTCGCAGACGGTGATATAATTGAGAGTGTTTCTGAAACAATCAAAATTAATAAAAGTAAGCGTAAAAAAAGTATAAAAGGATGCAAAGGCAAAGTTGAAACATTAGAGAGTGCTATGAGCATTGATGAAACATATAATAATAGTGCAGAAGATGAAGAAGATATAATTGAATCCATTAAAATTGAGATAGATAATGAAGATTTAAAAGCGAGCAAAGGTGGTGTTAAGAAGTCAGAGAAGACGAACGGCGATGAGAAAATAACTAAAAGAGTTATATACGTTTGTCTTATATGCAATAAGACGTTTTCAAAGCGGGATAACTATAATTCGCATTGTGGTAAGTATTTAATAAAACATAATTTTTATGTTGTCATATTATATAACAATATGTCATATATAACAGTCTAAAATAACGAAATAAATGTCTAATCAATAGAAAATAAAACATAATTATGAAACAGCGGAGTAATAAATAATCATTCTACGTTTGTATGTAGAAAAAGCTGACTAGTAGCATAGAGTAAATAGTACTTAATACTAGTAATAGTAGTGTGACCAGAGGACCTAGTGCGAGTTTTACTCTACCAAACTCATCGAACGCGTAAACGTCAATTTGTATGGGACTGAAGCTGTGTTACACAATAGCCACCAGGTGGCGCTGCTTCATTCTCATAAAAATTGACATTTACGCGTTCGACGCGTTTTATAGAGTTAGCGCTAGTTTAGACACGGCGGGAACCGCGCGATTTCCATGCGATTCTGAAATCGCGCGGGTCTTATTTATATGAGTTGTTTTGTAATCGTTCAGACATAACGGCGCGGTTTACGCACTGTTCCCGCCGTGTCAGAACTAGCACTAAAACTCGCACTAGGCCCCCTTAAGTAATAAAGAGTTTGGTTTTGTGTAGCCGTTCACGAGCCGAAGCTGCGTAGGCACAAGTGCGACGTGTGCGGCGACAGGTTCAGCTACAAGTCGACGCTCAACAAGCACTACAAGACGCAGCACACGCCCTGCGTCCTCTCCCATCCGCACTCGTGCGCACATTGCCAGCGACAGTTCGCCGCCGCTTGGATGGTGAGACCTACTCCTAATATTTATTTAATTATCTACTAGCCGGTGCCCCGCGACTTCGTCCGCGTTCTGAATAAAAGGTAGGGTTAGGGTACCTTTATGGTGTCTCAGACAAAGTGTATGCAAAATTTCATGGTGATCGATTCGAGTAGTTTTTGCGTGAAAGCGTAACAAACAAACAGACAAACTCAAAACAGTGTGCCATGCCACTAATTACCAAATTCAAACTGACTCTGCCTCATGCGGCCCGAGAATCGAACCCGGAGCCGAGTTGGCCTCTACACAAATCTTGAATATATATATATTGTTATTTGTTACAGTTGAAGAATCACGAAGAGCGCGACCACAAAAAGATGACGCCTTTCCATTGCGATTACAAGGACTGCAACAGGAAATTCTACAAGAAATTTGATCTGGTCGTACACAAGAGGTCAGTGTTAGAAAATTATTTAATATATGTTACTTATAAATTCTCTCGGGGCCTCTTTCATAAACTACAAGTGAAGTGTTGATTAGTTACTTTTAAAAATAATTTTATGTTTTATTAAATTGTGCACTCGGTTTAGTGCATCCTTCGATAGGCGAATTTTTTTTTAAATTATTTTCTCTTTAAAGTTCGGGACTTTTACCGTACGAACAAAAGTAAGTAGTAATCAGCTAAATTATTCCCGGTGACAGGTGACTTTAAATGACGGTTAGCCTACTTGACGGGTGGTGAAAGAGGCCCTAAGTTTTGTGGTCATTTGAGAGGGCTGACCACTATCCAATTAGTTGTTAGTAACCTAAACAATTAGTTGTCTCCGTGTGCTGCAGGTACCACAATGGCGAGCGACCGCACAAGTGCTCCGAGTGCGGTTTGTCGTTCGCACACGTGTCTCATCTGCGCAGACACGCGCGCAATGTCGTCTGCGCAAAACCGTTTGTACTATTTTCATTAAATTCTAAATAAAATCATATACTTAGTAGGTAATGGGCAAATTTTAGTCTCTTCAAAATGTACACTAGATCTATACTAATGCTAGCTGACGACCTCGTCCGCGTAACTTTATAAAATACTAGCTGGTGCCCGCGACTTCGTCCGCGTTCTGGATGAAAGGTACCCTATGTCCTTTTTGGAGTCCCAGACAACGTGTATGCAAAATTTACAACGCCATCTAGGGAATTCTGTTTGAAGCAATGTAGTACTCTAATTCATCTAAAAGTTAACAGATGGCACTACATGTTAGTTATAGTTTATAAAATTACGTGTTAATAAAATTAAAGCTGCTGCCCGCGACTTCGCCCGCGTAACTTAGTAAATTATGTACTTAAACCTTCCTCGAGAACCACTCTACCCATTAGTGAAAACCGCATTAAAATCCGTTGCGTAGTTTTAAAGATCTAAGCATAAAGATCTAAGACATAGGGACAGAAAAAGCGACTTTGTTTTATACTATGTAGTGATATCCTATCTTTTAAGTTGGATCAAATTACATATAGTTACGAAGTTTGATCGAAATCGGTTCAGTAGTTTAGGAGTTCATCGCGAGGAGATTTGTATTTTGGTATTTTTATTTGTAATGAATAAAAGTAAAATTAATTTACTGGACCGATTTACGAAAAACAGTTAATTCGCTTAAAAGTTATGGACGAACATACATACATACATACATAAAATATCCGCCTACACTTACAGATTTATTATTAGTATTGATTAGAGTTGTAATTGATATATTAATATTTTATTTCAGTGCACAGCGAGTGAATTAATAGGAGTTGGCATCTGAAGATGCTGATTGATCTGAAGCTGAAGATCTGATTAATATAAATACTGTTATAAAGTTGTTTGTAACAGTATTTATATTAATGTTGGAATTAAGCGCAGTGCGTCTCGAGACTACATCTCAAATTGTCTTAATCACATTATTACATCTAGTTTCAATACATATACTAAGATTTTTGAGCTGAAAACATACATACATTTAACAAAATAATATAACTATATCAATATAAATAAGTCAGGAATAGTGTAGCGGCCTATATCAATGTAAAATAATTATAAACTACAAGATTATTGCTTACACATATACCAATAATAACGAAGATAATAATATAGTGTTAAGAGAATAAATTATACCCATAGATGAATGATTGGTGTCTCGCTGCACTCGACTAGATACCGCCGTTGTACTTGTAAAATACGGCAAAAAATAGTATGCCGAATTCGGCGTATTCGAGCCAGTCACACTGCAAACTGTATGTGATGTGTACGTGCCGAATGTTTTATTAAATTTTGAGCATAATAAAATGCCAGTTTGCGTAGTGAAACTGTGTAAAAATATAATAAAACTGTGTAAAAAGTGATAGAAAGTTGCGATGTTTTACACACACACTACAATAAAAAGTTGCCGCATTCACGGAGCTATCGCTTTTATATAGTGCTCTATCTAGTCGAGCGCAGCGAGACCAATCAATTATCTTTGATTATACCATATTATTATAATAATTATAATACAGTACCTACATAATGTTACATATATAGATTAGTACGACTCTTCGGAAATTTCTTAAAGCCAATTCAAGCTGACCTTTGATTTATTTCTATATTATTTTATAAAGTGTTCATAAAGTGTTTCTATCCACCAAGTCTAACAGCAGACACGTTATAGTCTTCTATAACGTGTCTGCTGTTGGCTACTATTTAAACTAAATATTCAAGAGATTCAGTCTAGCTCAGTCTGCCTTCTGCCTAGATGTCTGTGTCTTAAGAAATTTTATTCCGTAGACAAAAGTTCACAATTCAACAAATGTATCTAATCTTCAAACGAGACGTGACGACACGTTTGGTCTAGTGGCTAGTGACCCTAGCTGTTAATCAAACGGTCGCAAGTTCGAATCCCGCTAGGGGCACAAATGTTTGTGTTAAGGTGTAAACACACGCCAATCCTAAAAATTTGCATTTTTAAAAAAATATGTTAGAAGAAACTATCAATGCAATTGGTTTGAAAAAAATATATGTTATACTTAAACATGTGAAGAACAAATTGTATTGTTTAGAATTTCCATCGAAGTAGTAGAAACCCCACAATAAAAGTTATAACATAAGAAGAATTTGACTTATATTGAAATTTGTTGCGAAAACGGTTTATTGCGCGCAAATGATTCCTACACCGAATAATAAGTCAATATCATTTTAAAAAAATGTATTGATTTTTTTATTTTTTTTTAATGTAGTTTTAATGAAAAGTACAAAAAACCACATTTATCAGGCCTGTTGAATTGTTTCCGCCGCCTCGGAACTCTAAATATATGGAGCTACAGTGTCTCAGTGACTGCGTTGAGGTGTGGATTACGCTTGTGTTTTTCGTGCGGAATTAGTATGATATATATAAACATTCTAAAGGTCATATCGGATAAGGTCAAATCGTCAATGTCATTCGCCTTTGTGAATCCCTTAAACATGAGTCATGGATGTTTGTATTCATAAATGTATGTATTTACAAAAAAAAAAAGTAATTATGTAGTATATCAATCAACGGTCTGGTGGTCTGACTATCATGGAAAATGACTAGGTATAAAAATGACTATAACATTTGAAAATATCTGAGATGATTATTAACTAAGTATAAAAATGCCAATATGTAAAAAAAGATGAGTATTGACTTAAGTATAACATTGCCGACATTTAGACTTTTTGGCCCATAGGCATTATTACATTTTGACTAAATAATATGTTGAAATTTTTAAATATTTACATTTCTATACTTATACTTTCTGACTCATATACTTTTTACATCTTCTTGGATCATAGGCATTTTTACATATTGACTAAATAATATGTTTACATTTTTAAATATTTACATTACCTATACTTATACTTTCTGACTCATAGACTTTTTACATCTTAACATTTTTAAATATCGACATTTTTATACTTAGTAATTTTTCCTGATAGTCCTTAGTCGTCTAAAGGATTTCATACATATTATATAAAACTATAATTTTGAGATGTAGTCCTTTTTTTTAAAATGTAATTTTAAGTATTAAAATAAAAATATCATATTAAACAACTTGACCGTTATTCGAAACCCAATTAAAACATGAGAGTAGCGTTGCTTGTTTCCGTTCTTGTGTACATAGTGCCGTCCCATTCCGTCTAGTATAGCTATCTCTTTTACACCCCTTCCTTAGTTCTCCCACCTCCCGCGATGCATCGGTAACTCAAGGAAGAGTTTTGCTTGTCATTGGCGTTTTTGTTTTCAAAGCGATAACTTCTTTTATAGTGCCAAATCTACCCGACTGAGCTCATAGCTCGCGCGAATATTTTCCAACCGCTTAGCCTACCGACAACTTTCATAGTGCGGTTGATTTATATTTTTTATTTTTATTTTTTCGTAAATAAATTTTTTCGTAAACTTTCGTAAATTTATAAACTAGATCAATATGGATAATCCGATTCCGTCTACCAGTAATCAAGTACCAGTATCAGTAAGTCAAGCGGCAAACATTCGTACGGGGAAGAAAAGATCAAAATCAAGCGATTCTTCATCGAATAGTAGCAGCGTTTCCGATTCAAGCTCTTCTTCGAGTGACCACAGAGGTAAATCTAAAAAGGGGAAGCGCAGAAGGAAGGCCAAAAACCGTAAGTTTAACTTATTATTCGATGAAATCTCAAAGATAAAACAACAATTATCAGCTTCTCGCGAATTTTGTGACGATCGCTATTCCTATAATTATTCTGATGATATCGAGGACAATGTTAGTAGGGTCCTCTATGATAACGAAACTACTAGTGAACCCGCTAAACCCGTGCCGTCGGGCACTCGATTTGCTAATACCATGCAAGATGAATTTAATTTGAAAATCACTACAAAGACCAAAGAACCGCACGTACCGCAAGCACCGCCTGCGTACGTGGAACAATTGAAGGAATTGCAACGATTTAATAATGAGGACTGGATTAATGTGCGTTATATGGATGTCCAAAAGCAATATGTCCACAGTCCCGGCTTTATTCACCTACCCGCCAACGACGAGGTGACAATGTATGACTCTTCTCGATCTACTAACAATACGGAACGAGCTTTCGCTGGAGTTACATTTGCACTATTAAAACAACGTGATGCTTTGTTAGAAGACTTTAATCAATTTTTATCGTGGGCTCGTGAAACTGATAATTTGGCTTACAGTGAAGTACAGGAAAAGATAAAAGAAATTTTTTCCAAAGGTGAATACATAAAAAGATCAAGCGACACCCTTCAGCTTGTGTGTGGCCATAGAGCAGAGCTGATTCAGCATAGGAGAGAAACTATTTTGGCCTCGGTGAAAGATAATTTCTATAAAAACGCATTACGTAAGATACCGCCATCTGTGGACAATCTGTTTGAGGCGGACAAATTTAGTGCGGTACTCGAAAAGGCAGGTGGTACGAAAAGTGTTTTTTGGAATAATCAGAAGAACCGTTTCCCAGTCGCATCACAGTCTGAGCCCAATCGGAGTACGCACATAAACCATAATAATGCTACTCAACAGAAATCTTTTGGCAATAATCACCACAAAACAAACTCTGGCCACCCAAGTAATATAAGAAATGCTAAGCCCCACCGGGGCACATTTCGCAACAGAGGTGGTAAATTATCACAGAGTCGGTCTCATGACACTCACACCAAAAACTACAGAGCGCGCTCACCTGCACCCCACCGGGGTCGGGGCGATTATGCTCGGCCAAGAAAATATTGACTATGCCAAAAATTTTTGCGCCGGGCGACTCCAATTTTACTACAGTCAATGGCAGCGCCTTGGTGCTCCAGCATCAATCCTAAAAACTATAAAGTCATATCGAATTCCATTTTTACAGAACCCTCCCTTACAAATACCAAGCTTGTTCAGACACGTCACACGCTCCTCCCCGGAGATGACATTAGTAATAAAGAAAATGGTCGATCAAGGAATTTTGGAGGCAGTGCAAATCTCACCGAGTTACCTCTCCACGATATTTTTAAGACCAAAGACAGATGGCACTTTCCGTCCAATATTCAACTTGAAAAACTTGAACTCGTACATCCACGCAGGGAAATTCAAGTTAATAAATATTCACAGAGTTCCCGGTTTCCTACAGCCTCAAGACTTGATGGCCAAAATAGACATTCATCAAGCTTATTTTCATGTACCAGTGTCAAAAGCACACAGGAGATTCCTTCGATTGATATACGACGAACAGCTATACGAAATGACATGCCTACCGTTCGGCCTCAGCTCTGCACCAAAAGCTTTTGCAGCAATCACAAACTGGATCGGTCAGATACTCCGCGAGAGAGGTGTGCGGATCTTGATATATCTCGACGATTTCCTAATAGTACATCAACATCGAGAAACTCTGAAAGATCACATCGATCTAGCTCTGCATACACTAGAACTGTTAGGATGGTACATAAATCGAGAGAAATGCATTCTCACCCCACAGAAATCAATAGAATTTCTGGGCATAATATGGGACACATGGCAGAACGCCAAATACCTACCGGAACGCTCGGTGAGCAAAGTAAGAGAGCATTTGTCACGAATAATTTCAAAAGCAAAAACAAATCTTTTAGATCTCCAAAGGGTCAATGGAATGCTCAATTTCGCAAGCTTTGCAGTCCACAGAGGTCGCCTAAAATTTCGGAATCTACAATCCCTACAGAATTGTCTACTACGGCACAACAACACACAAACTGTTCGAATACCAGCAGATGCAAAAGAGGAACTAGTATGGTGGTATGCAAATGTCTCACAAAAAACCTTAATTCATCTAAATCTGCCAATACATTATTTGACTACCGATGCGAGCGATGTGGGGTGGGGAGCAAAATTGGACAACACGGATATAGAAGGCACCTGGACAGCCGAGCAACTAAACCTGCACTGCAATCAAAAAGAGATGATTGCGATAAAAAATGTGCTTACAGATCATTGTCAACATTTGAGATCAGTCGCTCTTTTCGTTCAATGCGACAACAAGACCGTAGTATCCTATCTACGGAAGGAAGGTGGGACAAAATCAGCCGTCATGATGAGACTAACCACGGAAGTATTTTCAATTCTAGACAATCTTCAGATTCATTTGTCTGTGTACCATATTCCAGGCCGATACAACTCAGACGCAGACGCTCTTTCCCGCAATCGCCCACGTCCCGAGTGGCACCTTCTACCAAATATAACAAGGATAGCGTTTGCCAAATGGGGAACCCCCTGTATAGATCTTTTTGCTTCTCGGCAAGCTCATGTCGTCGACAACTACTGCACACTGGACAGAACCGACAAAAAAGCGACAGCATACGATGCACTAGGACTGACATGGAATTACCCTCTAGCTTGGGTGTTTCCACCTCCCTACTTGATACCGAGAGTACTCACTCACCTCAACAAATCGCAAGGAACGTTCCTATTAGTAGTACCGAAGTGGGAAAAAGTTTATTGGAGGCCGGACCTGAAAAGCAGAGCAATAGCAGCGCCGTTCACAGTCAAGAACCTGCAACAGAACCTAGTAGATGTAACAACCGGCCTACCTCCTTCGAACGTTTCCGAAATGACCTTAGAGATCTGGAAAATTGGGGGTGGAATCAATATTTAATAGGGTGGACCGCAGAGCAAAAATCCCTATTATCATCTAGCTGGCGTCAATCTACGCTGCAAACTTATCGCCCTGCATGGAATAGGTGGATGAAATGGTCCAAAGCTCATAATATAGATAGCCAAAAACCTAGTGGTTCTGATCTCGCTAGATTCCTAGCAGATCTGCATAATAAAGAAGGTTTAGGTCTCAGCACAATTCTCGTACACAAGTCCGTAGTGTCAACGTTCTGCGACCCAAACAATTGGTATAAATTAAGCTCACACCTACTTGTTAAACAGGTACTGAAGGCTATCGCTCTAGCAAAACCCAAACCATCCAAACCTCCAATATGGGACGTCGATGATCTGGCGACACACCTATCGAAAACAGATCCAGAGACTAAAAGTTTATATGAAATATCGGCTCATACAGCTGCTCTCCTACTGCTATGTTCGGGAAGGAGGGTGCACGATCTAACATTATTAAGAATCTCCCCAGATAATTGCGTGGTGACCAACGAATACATCATACTGATACCAGTTTTTGGCTCCAAAACCGACTCAGCAAAGTACCGACAGTCGGGCTGGAAACTAACAAGGAACAAATATAATAAAGCGTTAGATCCCATACATTGGATTTGTCATCTGATTGAAGCATCAAAGTTACGAAGAGAAGCTACTAATTGCAACAATCTGTTTATTACCACTGTCGGAAAATGTAAACCAGCTTCAAGAACAGTCATAGGTGGCTGGCTTAAAAGATTACTTAAGGCTGCACATATAGAGGCCACTCCAGGAAGTTTTAGACCTGCTGTTGCCTCTAAAAATTGGATAGAAAATTTCCCTTTGGATGAAATCTTATCACGAGGAAACTGGCGTTCCTCAAACACTTTTACAAAATTCTATCATAGAGAAATCGTCTCTACTTCTCGTGCCACACCAGTGATTACAACTTTGTTTACACCGAGCGGTGACACATGATTTGTTATTAATTAAGAATATGCTTATTTTGCGTTCAATTTCATAATAATATACAATATTTTTCTATAAGGTGATTCATAGGCATTGTTTGTCCTACCTTTACTACACTAACCAAGTTACATTATATTCAAGTGGTATTAAATAACAATAATAACAATAACAATTTTATTTATTTCCAAAGATTTTACAATTTTTATGAAACAAAACCCCGGTCCCCACACTAGGCAAGCCTGTATCGTGGGGTCCCGTACCTTGAATTACAATTAGAATTCATCATCACATTGGCGTTTTCTCCCACCACCAGGCGATAACAAACACTTCTCATGTTTTAATTGGGTTTCGAATAACGGTCAAGTTGTTTAATAATAGTGTTTTACCTGTAAATTAAAACACATATTAAACATACTTACCTTATTCGAAACCCAATTATTTTTAACCACTGCCTGGTGAAACATTCGATTCCAATGACAAGCAAAACTCTTCCTTGAGTTACCGATGCATCGCGGGAGGTGGGAGAACTAAGGAAGGGGTGTAAAAGAGATAGCTATACTAGACGGAATGGGACGGCACTATGTACACAAGAACGGAAACAAGCAACGCTACTCTCATGTTTTAATTGGGTTTCGAATAAGGTAAGTATGTTTAATATGTGTTTTAATTTACAGGTAAAACACTATTATTATATCAATGAAATATTGTTTTATTTAAATTATAAAAGAATATTGTATAATACTTGCATTTTTCAATATTGACTATTCACGGTCACATAATTTCTGATTATTGTATTTTTAGATTCAGTTTATCAATATTTACAAAGTAGTTATAAATAATATAAAATTAGCTACAGGTTTATTAATTCGGTGTTAACATTCTATCTGTTTTACTAGAGCATTTGAAATATTTTTATTATTTTGCTAGTTTTTACTTATTTCTGTACGAATTAGCTATATATCTCTCACAACTGCTTACATACATAGTAAGACCTGTATCTTTAATTAAGGTATGTAATTTTATATATTTATTGAATGAATCTGAGCTAACCTTTTTGTATTTTTTTTTTTAATAAAACTAAATTTTTAATTAACATTTAATGATAAAAACTTACAAGACTTATGTTCTACGATTACAACTAATGTCATGTGAATTCGTTACATACATCGTTCGTAGGCACTGTTTTAATCACCAATTATACATATTGTTTTTGTTATAAATCTTTGCCGTTAATAATTTAATTAATGATTTTAAATCTTCACAATTAAACATTTAAAATATCTTAGCTATTTGGTACCCAATTAACAAAAAAGAAATATACATATTCGTTTTAATCACATTACATTAAAATAATAATAGATACTGGATAAAAAGATATAAACTAATAATAAACAAAATTAAGATAAAAAAAAATTTACTCTTAAAAAAGCAGTCGAAGAATTCAAAAAACCTTTTAAAGCTGTCAAACAGAATATATATGTTACAATATTTAAAATTTAATAATAATAATAAGAATTAATAACAAGTTAGCTATTATAAGTTCTGCTGGAAGCGAATTAAATGTCTTCCTTCTCTATGAGCGTCATGTTCTTCATAAAAGTTTCCAAACTGTTTTCACCTTTCATTAGGCTATCGAAAGTGTGATGGTTGGTGCCCAACTGTGAACAAACAAATTCAAAGATAAATTAGCTCTATAATAGTAGGCTCTTTAGCCTCGTTCTGACTAGTTTAGTAGCTAAACTACTCGCTACGTAGTTTACCTACTAAATAGTATGAGAATGTCCTAACTCAAGTTGTACATTTTTAAAATAAAATTTTTGTCGACATTTTTGTTTAGGCTAATGAACTCGACTAAAATGACAGGTTCAGACTTGACTGCATGCACTTATTAATCTAAAAAATAAAACGAAATGGATCGGACTCGACTAAATTATTTTGGTGTTGAGACACTTTTTTACTAAATTTGCCTAGTGCGCACTAGCCTTAAGAGAGCGGTTCTTTATAGTGTGGCCGTTGCTTAAGAATACTGCTATAGGTCTACTACTCTACTCGCGAAGTTGATCGAAGTTGTACGAGAACAAGAGTGTAGGGAGGAACTTCGAGAACTACGATAAAGTGTTTTTTTAGTATTTTTATATTTTACAATGCTGTTATCTTTTAAGCTGAAATTGCTGGCGCAACTTCGTCCCTTTAACTAGGGCTCAAAAACCGACAACGATTGGAAGTCAAGGTGAGGCGAAGACGCACGAAGTTCTCGAAGTTCCTCCCTCTACACTCTTGTTCTCGTACAACTTCGTTACAGGAACAAATCCTATTATTCCTGTGCTATATGTATGCATATTGTTGAAATACGACACGTGAGCGATTGAGGTCCTACCGAAGTTGTGCGAGTAGTGACGCACCTCACCTTGTACTCGAGTAACTCCAACGAGTACACTCGGCGAGGAACTTAGCGAGTAGTGTGGTGTACGCTTAACGGTCGATTAATTATGAATACTCACAAAGTTTTTGACCCATCCGGAGAGGTGTTCGAGGTAGTAGGGCTGATTGAATCTGGCGTCTATCAAGAGCACAGCGCCCCAGTCGCCTCGGTGACGCACGCAGCGCCCCACCGCCTGGTTCAGTGCCCTGTGCAATCATTTAACCTGGCTACAGTCGCCATAACAAACACCAGGGAGATAAAATCATTTTAAATTTATATCATTTCATATAATTTTTAAATTATCACAAATCTTCTTTGTGATTTACTTTGCTGTGATAATATTTGCTAGAGAAAAATATAACATGACAGCATTAAGTGCATTAATGTGCAGTGTTTTTTTTTAAATGAAGTATATTTTAATGGAATAAATAATTAGGATAAACGATTTATTAGCTCATTGATAACAATTATTAAAATATACTTTTCTTCTGGTAAACAGATGGTGAAGGACGACCTCTCTTTAGATCTCGTACTACTGTAACGTAGGCATATAAATAATAATAGTCAAGAAATGTGTATATGTGTATTGTGTATGTGTACCTGTAAGCTTGTACACGAAGCCATTCCCTGCTGGGCAGCAAATTTCTTTTACTCGAGTACTTATCGTTGTATTTCATCTTCTCCTTTACAGCCATGTCCATTAAGTTGGGGTATGGGATTCCAATCTGACAAAACACATCCGCATCCTTATTTATTATTTAAAAACAAGCTATTGTTAAAAATTATAAACCAACCACCCGCGACTTTCTATGGAGTCCAAACACGCTATATATAATTGTGTATATCAATAAAACCTGTGCAAGTTAGTGAAATCCCTTCGTCAAAAAACTTATAAACTTATAATCATAACTTATAATTCGGCTTATAAACTTCAAACGCCTGAATAGATTTTTATAAACTATAGCTAAGAACCATCTCGATCACAATCTGATCAAAATCGGTTCAGTCAGCCTAGGAAGGAACAAATTGTTAAAGAGAAATGCTTAGCTTAATAAGGCCAAACAAATTAGACCACTAACACAAGACAAGATAATTTATGAGTAGAATTTACGCTATTCTGTTTAGAGAAATAGCACTAAATCTGGTCATCCTTGAATAAAACAAGGGTTGCTTTATCCTTAAAGCACTTATCAAAGATTTATCACTCCGTACCGTGATGACAGCTCTCGCTTGGTGATCTTTGAAGTCCATACCCTCGGAAACCTTGCCTCGAAACACGGCGAACAAAAGTGCACCCTTCGAACTGCTCACGTACTTGTAATAATCCTGTGGAATAAAAAAATCAAAAACATCTCATTTTATTTTCAGGCTATAGGTCCACTTGATTATAAGTCCTATGGCTACCGTCACCTAAAAACATAAGCAACGCCACAGGTAATGCAATAGAAGGATTTAGGATAAGGAAGGGATGGGGAAATGGGCTCTGGCATCGAAACATACCACCATGAAAATGATGGTCTTCAAGGTAAGGGGATGGTTACTGCCGCCACACGTGCTGCCTAAATGACTGGGAAACGCTGTGTCCCGTGCCGTTCCACTACTATATTATATACTATGATAGGGTACATACATCCATAATATCGTTGTGATCTTTCGTGTTGCGGCTCTCCATAAATACGTGCTTGGTTTCGTTCAATTCGTGCCAAATGTCCGTCTGTTGCCAACTGCAATGTAATATGTTCAAGGTTATGTTAGCTTCACCTGGCAGGTATCTTACATTACCAGTAGCACCTGGTTGTATCAATGCCAATAGAAAGAGACACATTATCAGCGAGTAACATAGGTTATATTTTATAAGTCGAAGTCGCGTGCAACAACTATAGTAATTGATAAGTATAATTTTTGGTTCATTTCACGGTTGTCTTCTCGCAGGGCACACTGCGTTTTGCAGTTAAGGTCTCTGGCCCACTACACCGTACCAATTTATTATGGCCGTGCTAGGAACGTATCAGACACGAAAAGCAATACGATACGCTCTGAACGAACTATATATGTTCTGTTCCCGTATGCAACCCGTATGTTATGGCACGGCCATGGTCATGAAACGGTCTAGTGGGCAGAGACCTTAACTGCAAAACGTAGTGTGCCCTGCGCTGCGACTATAAGAATTGATAATAAAAGGAGGCGTATTACTTGTTTACGAGCGAGTTGAGCAGGTGGTAGGAGGGCAGGAAGCAGAGCACGCCGTGCGGGGTCACTCGTGCGACGGCCAGGACGGCGCGGCCCAAGGAGGGCAGCGAGTGGGGGGCGGCGAGGCCCCGGCGCGAGCACTCGAGGGGCTCGCCTTGGGGCCCCGTGGCCAGAGTGCCCACCCACACGCGCTCGGGCGGAATGACGTGCGCGGGGCTCACGCACAGCGGGAAGCCGGTGGCCAGCTCCGAGTGGAGGCTGAGAAGAGGCGCCAGCGTGCCCGACGCCAGCACCACGCAGCGCGCGACGCCCATCGCGGCGAACACCACGCCCGGGTTCAGGCACAGCAACCGCAGCGACAGCGACTCCTTGCTCACCCACTGGAACCAAAACCACGATCATACTACATTTTATTTTCATCACACCTATTCGAAAACAATAATTATTTATTACACTTTCAGTCCAATATTTTATACATACGGTTTCGAGATGTACTTTGCTCTTTCTTTTTCCCATGGTTTTTAAGTACACTATTTTCAGTGTACTCGTTGCAAAAACATTTTGTTTTTGGGCGGCGTATAGTAAAAATTAAAGCAAAGTGTGAGATTTGGTAACCTTATTAAACTGCGAGGCCTTCCATCCCTTGGCTTCAGACAAAGATTCGTTTTTGCCTTTTATCGTTTTCACTAACACCGGTTTGAAGTCGTCTAGAAACTGTCCAGATGAACGAAATAGGTAACCTAAAAAAAATAAGAATTTCAAACTAGTGGTCATGGAATAACTAAATATAGGCCTCATGTCCGACAACCATATCATTGTAGGTTCGGTACATTCTTATCAAAGGTTTGTTGTAGGATGTATTATTTTTTTACGCTTGTGTGAACGAATCAATTGAATTTGCAAAGTTTAGCGCCAGCGCCATGAAGTGACACTATTATTAATATGGAAGTGACGATTCTCACCCAGGGCTGTGTTGAAATCTTCTATGAGGTTACATGTAGGTTGAGTTATGCCAAACAATGTCCTCGGGTCATCGCGAACCCTCTGACAAAACTCGCTTGCGTGACGACTGAAATCTATTTCCAATGTATTACTATAGGTTTTCTCATATTAAACAATCCCTCGAGAAATTAACATTTTTTATTAATCCAGATAATAAATAGATAATCTGATAACAGATAGATAATAGATAACCTGTAGGCCAAATTTCATTCAAATCCGTTCAGTGAGTTTTACTTGAGAGAGAGAGAGAGTAACAAACATACATCCATCCATCCTCACAATATTTCGCATTTATTTATAATATTAGGTTTAGGTTTAGAAATTTATTTATTCTCACAAGAATTACAAGTTCACTTACGTGAGAAACTTAAAACTAGTACTTATAAAACAAATGAAATCACGTTGCAAGCATACCTTCTTTAAAAAAAAAAAACATATAACAGCAAACACCTACAAATACTAATACTAACAAAATATTAAAAAAAAAAACACAACACCTTCAACCTACTAAAAAATACAAAATTTAAAAAGTGGGTGAACAAGAACAAATGCATGACAGACTAAATGAAAAACATATTAGTAATACTGTTGTTACCTTCATAATGATTTTGTCCTATGTTGTGATTGTTGAGGGTCTGAACGAAATGTTCCACTTCCCACGTGTAAACTGCTTCGTTGTTCTGTTCCGGAACATTGTTTAGGAGAGGCAATTGATTTCCGAACCTAAAAATTTATGGAAATTCGTGTTTTTAATGTGACACTTAATAAAGATAGAAGAATCGGTATCCAAATCGCCTTAACAACTTTTCTAACTAATCACATCATTTATGTCTAATTTCGATATCTAACAGTTCAAAAATCATATATTTTTTAATAATCAATATCTTACAACTATATTTTTGGTTAAGTTAAAAATGGTATCTATAAAGAGATTATATAAGAGATCTATATATTTTATAAAGAGAACGGATCTGTATTTTTGTTTGTAATGATTAACAATAAAATTAATTCTTTCGTTTATAGAATATTATAAGCTACATTATAAGCGAATAATTTCCTTACCAGTCATCAAAATTCTTTAACGCTTTTATGAGATACTCCAAATATCCCGTTGTATCTTCATTAGTAAAACGGTATTCCGCTACATTTTTTAACTCCTGTTGAAGAATTAACTCAAAATAATGACACAGCATAGGTACTTATTTCATACAGTAGGCCGAAGGAGACGTCTAGACAGAGCAATCGTGCGGAGCGTGAGGCGCGAGTGGGACGTGCCCAAGCTGCATACTTCGTCGTTCTTAGTAGCTTGGAATAAATATTCTAGGGGTATCGCGTCTTTCAGATTTTAATTTATTGTATAAATCAAAATGGTGCATACGGCATGTGCTGTTAGTGCGTGCAAATCTTTATCTCGCATAAATAAAGAACTAAGCTTTCATCAATTTCTGCACGATGAAGAAAAGTACTTAAGCACATTTTATATTACTAAATTTGTGTCAACCCTTCCGTAATTTTTAAATACCTACACAGGCGGCGGTATCGCCCAACATCAAAGGCGTCGGCCTACTGTAGGAAATAAGTATGCTGTGATAATGACAGGCAATTTCGGTAGTGACAGCTATATATAAAAAAGACCGTGTTTTATTGTCGCAAGTACAATACTTTTCATTTCGAGTCGCTTCTTAAAAACTAAAACAACTTTATTTCATTGTGAAATTGAACTATAGATTAAGGGTCAGTTAATTTCTTTAAAAAAATACACTTACAGCTAAGGCACCTTGTACATGTTCTCTAGCAAAGGAGAGAGTGGCCGAGTCGCGACAAATGTCCTCTATGTTGTGTCCCTCGTCAATGATAACTATGTTATCCTTCAAGTCTATTTGCATCTGAAATAAATAAGACATTGCAAGTGTTAAGTGCATTATGAATTTGCTGTGTATAAGGCATAGATATAATTAGAGAATAGACTGAGAGAATTATCCGCATGAAATTGACCACTTGCTGGAAAGAGAGAGAGAGCGATCGTGCGGCCAATGGCTGTCTCTTTCATTCCTTTTTAGAAAGAGACAACTGATGGCTGCACGATCGCTTCGTCTCTCTCACACTTATCTGTCTGTTCATCATACAAATATATGTGAGATACTCATCGGAAACTCAATTTCGAGACTTGAGTATCTTACTAGTCACTTTTGAGTATTTTGAGTTAATGTATGTGCGATGGGCTTAATTATTATCATCTACCAGATAATAAAATTAATCTTTGACATCATTAAATAACCGATAAGAATTCTAATGTCGGATCCATAGATAAATGATTGGTCTCGCTGCGCTCGAGTAGATACCGCCGTCGTACTTGTAAAATGCGGCATAAAAAAGTACGCCGAATTCGGCGTACCCGAGTCAGTCACACTGCAAACTGTCTGTGATGTGTACGTGCCGAATGTTTTTTTAAATTTTAGGCATAATAAAATACCAGTTTGTGTAGTGAAACTGTGTAAAAATATAATAAAACTGGGTAAAAAGTGTCGATTTTTTACACACACTACAATAAAAAGTTGCCACATTTTCGGAGCTATTGCTTTTGTATAGCGCTCTATCTAGTCGAGCGCAGCGAGACCAATCAATTATCTTTGGTCGGATCTTAGACCATAATAGGTATCTACCTACTGTTATTAAAAGTTTATAAATATAGTAAAGCGACAACTTACACTGCTCCGAATGCTCGGTTCAATCAGATAGTTGTACGGACAGAAGACTATGTTGGAAGACTGCGCCATCAACCTGGCGGCGAAATACGGACAAGAGTTGGTCTTGGTGCCAATGTTGACCAGCTCCTCCAAGTCGAACGCCGGAGGAAGACTCCAGTGGTTCAACGATGTTCGGTTATCGTAGAACTTACAGTTGCTCTCCTGCTTCCTCGCACCCGATTTTTCCGATGAAAACGTCTGTGAAACGACATGAAAACCGCTTTAGTTTTAGTTGAATTTATTCACAAAGATATTTTTTTTTTTTAAAAAACCATATTTTTTTTTATTAATTTAGGCTCACGGTCCACTGAAACCTATTTTTTTTTTTAAATTTTGATATAACCAGTTCATACTTAAATAAATATATGTACTTAAATACTACTGTGAAATTTCCTACTATATTCGGCAGCGTACTACTGCGTACTATGTGTTATATAGTATAGACGATAGCTACCATCAAGTGGACCGTATGCCTGTCTGTCGACCTTAACATAAAAAAAATATATATAAAAAATCCTAAATTTAACGAACCTTTATACAAGCCCTGCACATGTCATTTCTGTTGTTCCACAATTGCTTGTCCAACTCCTTGATGCAGCTGTACTCTCTGCTGGACAGTATCGTCATCTTGGTAGTCAAGCAGTACGAAGTCCTCTTGAACTCCTTGATGACCTGTTGCAACTGTTTGTGAGTCCTAGCGCCGTAGTAGATCGTCGGTAGGCTGCAATCAACAATCATTGATGTCCTCAGACGAAGGTTGTCCAACAAATCGTTAAGTTTCCTGGAACCAACCACCGTATCGTTCACCTTGTGTTAGCATAGCATGCAAACACTCTCCATTAGCTACTGAAGCAAAAGGCTTGTTAACATTTATCGTGACTAAATCACGCACACGTCGGCTCTTCTCGGTAGTTATCGTATCGGTGGCTTATAACATTCCTCGATTGGACTATCGAAGCAAAAATCATTTTTAAAATTCCAAGTGGTAGGTAATTCAAGATTTAAACGCAAGCGAACAAGCAAGCAAACTCTAATTTTAATATATTAAGTATAGCTAGACATTTTTGCTTATTTGTGGCAGCTGCTATATTTTTTTAGCAACGCTCAACAGCTTACAAACTTTAAAGTAACATCTTACAAAACCTATTTTTAGTACACTTTAATTTATGTATAAGAAATTTCATTAATACATTGTTGTTTGATAATGTTAATCTGAATTGATGAACAAAATTAAAACAAAACAATTCTTAAGTTCATTAAGTTACTGTTCTGACGTTTGCTACGAACGCTTCGTATGTGAACAAGCCTTTATTTAATCTACCATACAAGAACACAAAATATCTAAAAAAAAATAGCACGCAAAGCTAGGCGCTAAAACGAAAGCCACGATAAATTTATATTTAAATTTTACAAAAAAATAAAATCAAAATCATATAATACCTATGTACTCAATTTCTGAATAAACTACGCTACTATAAATTAATTACTATTACTTTTACTTATATTATTATTACATACTAATAACTGATCCGATAATTGGAGACATTTTACATATCAATGTACCTATATACAAAAGCTAGCTGTTGCGCGCGACTTCGTCCGCGTAACTTTATAAAATACGGCCTATGTTACTCGTTGGTAATGTAGCTTTCTATAGGTGAAAGATTTTTTTAAATATTTCCAGTAGTTTTTGAGATAATTCATTAAAACAAAAATACAAATTTTTACTCTTTATAATGTTAGTAAAGATACATAGATATAGACATGTACTGACATTCATGCTGCATTGTCAAGACTCGAAATTTTAAAAAATACAACCGATTTTAAAACAACAACTACACAAAAACTACAAAAAAAATACAATGTGCATGCTAAACAAACTTTGTTGCGATTATTTCAACTCCAGACACATAACCTGCCACCTTTAAACCTAGATCACGTTAGGATAAAAGTTAAAGGTATCAATAAATAATGAATAATTAGTATAATAGTCTAATATTATATATTAAATATTAAAAGATATATTATTACAATAGATATTAAAGATTAAGATTAAGAAATATTAAAGATGTCATATTAAAATTAAAGCTACTACTGTGCCAGTTGATGTTTGTTAGTCGTATTGTTTTATTTTTGCAATAAAAATACTTGTTAAAACTTTTCAATTTATTTTCTTGCTAGCCGTGTTTCTTACTAACTTATTTTCTTACTTACTTTATCATTGAATAACCAGCGTTTAACTATATTTTTTTCTATAGGTTCCTTCTTTATTTGGAGTTCTTATTAAACCTTTGATATCATGGATCAATCATGCCATGCATCAAATCTTGATCACCCTACATTAATGATATGGCCAGTTTTAGCTGGCCATTTCATGAAGTGGTCAATTCTATGATTTGGCTACGACACATATAGACACATATAGTATATTTTCAGAAAAAAATAATATTAGTATAATAAATATGCATAAAATTGAAACGCTGAAAGTTTAACATTAAATATTATTCAGTTATGGACACAGAATATTATTCAGTCACAATTCACGAGTTTAAGATTCGTACCTGATTTTCGGCGGAGTCTCTTGTTGTGCGTTTGGATTATTTTTTTCCGGTGTGCTCTGTTTGTTCGGACTTGCTGTTTTCGGGTCGTAATACCCGTCGGAAGCTAACCGCCGCCGCTTGTGTATGTTAACTAAACCCTTCTCGGGCGATCCTGAAAAGTAAATTAGTGCATTAAAATTGATTGTATTTTATTAATTTATTTTTATTATCAACTAACGACCCCGCATCACGCATTGCACACGGATTATAAATACTTCTGAAAATCGCTTCTAATTTGACGCCGACGAAATGTTTCGCCTATAAATTGCAAGTCGCTTTAGGGAGCTATGGTTAGAGCAATGTGAACATACTCAGCACACAGACAGAATTTGTCATAGAACTGGGAGTGAGCGGAACATAGCTGATGTTTAACGGATGGTTGACGATTCTTGGAGTCTCCAGTTCGTAAGTAATAAATAGAGTCTAAACATAGACGAGCCAGTAGTAATAAGTTGGCTTCAGTAAGAAGTAATAAGAAGCCAACTTAACAATAAGGACGGAGCTTCTTCGCACTCGATTCGGCGAAAAATAGGATCGAATTTTATTCAACACAACGCTTTTTTTATGTGAAGGTCGACAGACAGGCTGACGCTCCACTTGGTCGCCTATAACACAGGCGTTGCTTGTGTTATACCTAGACGTAAGTTGCACGCGACTTCGTCCGCGTTGCATTATAAAATACTAGCTGGTGCCCGCGACTTTCTGGTACCCTATGTTCTTTCTGGTGTCCCAGACAACGTGTATGTAAAATTTCATGGTGATCGGTTCAGTACTTTTTGCGTGAAAGCGTAACAAACAAACAAACTCACATTCATAATATTAGTAAGGATTAGGTAGGCTACTTATATAATTTTTAAATTAAACATATTTCAGACACACAAAGGCGTCTAGTCGCCGAGATTTTGCCTCTATTAAATTATCTATTTGTTGGTTTTATTAACATAAAATTGTATTTGCATATTCATATCAAAGCAGACGGTCGAACAGTGCAATGTCAGTGTTGACATTTCCAACATAGCCCGCCTCAGGCGGCCAGCCTCGCAGAACCGTTAGACTGACTGCCACATAGCTCACAAATACCAAATCGCAGAGCGAATAATAGGCTTATAATCATAATATACATTCTTATATGTCTTATATTTATTATCTCATGACGATAACAATAAGGGCGGGATTATAATTTTTATGATATGGCCAAAGTGTAAGAGCAATAAATATAATATCAGGCATTATATTGCTTACTAGCTGGTGCCCGCGACTTCGTCCGCGTTGAAAAAGCAATATATCGCATGACGTCAGGAGTTAGTTTCCTTAATTTTAGATAATCCCTCAGGAGCAGTACTTTTTTTCTGGATGAAAGGTACCCTATGTCCTTTCTGGTGTCCCAGACAACGTGTATGCAAAATTTCATGGTGATAGGTTCAGTAGTTTTTGCGTGAAAGAGTTACAAACATCCATACATACATCCATACAAACTTTCGCATTTATAATATTAGTACATATACTGATTAGTAAGGATTATTAATAGTTATGCCGGCTACATTTATTGCATTTGCTGTAACATATAATCTATACTAATATTATAAAGCTGAAGAGTTTGTTTGTTTGTTTGAACGCGCTAATCTCAGGAACTGAATTCTCAGGAATCTCAGGAACTGGTTCGAAATGAAAAATTATTTTTGTGTTGGATAGATTATTTATCGAGGAAGGCTTCAGGCTATATAACATCACGTTGCGACTAATAGGAGCGAAGAAACAGTCGAAAATGTGGAAAAAACGGGGAAAATTATTCATCTTTGAGGGCTTCCGTTGCGTGCGCTGCGAAAATCGTTCGAGATACCCAAATGATTCCCAAAATAACTATTCCACGCGGACGAAGTCGCGAGCACTAGCTAGTTTATAATATTAGTTATGCCGGCTACATTTATCATACATTACATTTGCTGTAACATATATGTAATATATAATAAATCTATTCAAGGCAGTGAACATTTCCTATAGGATCTGCGAGTACCTAATAGGCGAGATAGAGATGGCGTCGGTTGATGACAATGACGCCATTACCGTGATTGCTTGGTGTGCCGGTGACGTACGCGTCTCTCCCCCTAATGAAAGTATTGAAACAGTCTCTCCCTTACAATGTCACTTGAAGCTCTCGGTCGCGGTTGGCCTGCCGTCGCATAAGCAGCGAAAAAATGTTGCAGAATTCTTTATGTGAAATCTTTTTTGTTTCAACCGTTATTCATTAGATACCTACTTCTTATTGATAATTTTTATACACTTAAGTGTAATGAATGATATAAGTATAATGAATAACTAATAATAATAAGTATGTAGTAGTGAAGTTTAAACCGAATTAAACCTTTAACTCGATCTATACACTATATTGTATAGTGCAATACAAATTAGTACATTTTCTGAATTCTCGACAGTGTATGCAAAATTTCACGATGATCTAATATTTTTGGGATATAAAAATGGGTTGGTCTTGGACTGTCTAGAACACAATCTGACTACATTTAATTTTTGCCTAGAGCTTAAATTGACTACTATATAATTTTTATACAAACAGAAATATTATTATAAAACAATCAATCAACCCACCCACCTTCAGTGAGGTCTACGTAAGATTGAGGACGCGTCGACACGGGG